>CM072148.1:9967476-11193651 GCA_036850595.1 Rhyacichthys aspro | reverse complement strand
TGCATCACGGCCAGTCCAAGTCTGAGCCTCTCAGCATAAGACTGAGCTCTAAGACACAAACATGCATAGACACACACAAGTCAAATAAACTGACAAAGACAGATGCAACAGAAAGCAGTGAAATGTGTTTTACCTCTTGGCAGCAGATGGAGACTTAGCAACAATTACTGCTCCTGTAGTCGGAATCTTTGAACAGAAAAATGACACTTTTAGCCATGACTTTACAAAGTGTAATTATTATAATAATTTTTTGTTTTTAAGGTGCATTCAATACACAGTATGTTCCCACCTCTTCCTGGATGTACTGAATTAGGACGGGATGCTCTCAGGTTGTCAATAGGGAAGCTAAAGAAACCTTGAATTTCCTTCTGATGGAGGTCCATGGTGATGATGTGAGTCAGACCTAAACAACAAAAGCATATTGATAAAAAAGTACAACATGAAATGACCCTTAGCATTCACACCATAATAAAAGCTGTTATGTAATTACTCAGTATGCAGCCCTTACCGGCTTTAGCCAACATAGAAGCCAGCAGTTTGCACACAATGGATCCTTTCTCATTTTGCATTGTTTGCTGTAAGGAAAGTAGGGAATAACCCCGATGATGTTCTTGGCAACAGAGAGGTCTTTAGGGCATATGCCATAACCAGCAGCTCCATAATGGCTGTGTTTACATCTCTACAAAAGAAATTAATATTAGAATGAAATATATTTGACTGCATTGCAACAACAACTAACATATAGTGTACAGTACACTGGATCTGCAAACACTCAAGAACAGAAAACAAAAAGCAATTCAAGTTTCATAACATTGTTGTTGTTGTTGAGGGAGTTGTTGTATAACACAACGTGACATGATTGATTTTTTCCTAAGCTTTGGCCCTCTTCAATTGTACACAAACATTGACAGTGTCCATTTAGAAAGTGGACTAGATTGTAATAAGATCATTTTCAAGGTTTTAACAGAAATCAAATCATTATAAAACTATGAAATAATGTAACAGAACTGTAGTTAACAACAAAGATATCATGGGCCGTGTCAGTACTTTACTTCACCTTGGAATAGTCTGAATGATGAAGATGTCTTGACCACGAACTGACTCCTTCACGTCCACTCTTGTCTCTGGAAATAAAACAAACACATAATACTATGGAACATCTATATTAATATGTTATATACATATTTTGAGGCTTACCTCTGTTTGCCTCCTGATATACAACTGATTTGCCCAACTCAACACCCAACCGTCTGAGAGAAGAAAAAAAAGGACAGTAGAGTAAAAAATGCAGTAAAACCATTTCCAAAATAAAACTGCAAGTAAATAAAAAGCAACCCAAAATAAAAAATTGTCGACCAAAAACAAATCTATGTGCTTTTTGATATTCACGTGTCACCGTACATACAGAATTACAGTTAATCGTGTTGTATCAAGTCCAGTCATTCTCGGTTTATTTCAAAGTGAACATTTTGGTGCTCAACACAAACAAGAACACTGACAGCTCTTTAAAGATAACTGGGGTTTGGCCGGGTGACAGAGAGTGCCTCTGTCACGACATGCAGCTGGGATCCCGCTGGGCAAGCTCCTTCGGCTCCAAAGCCTCACCCTGTTCACTTCGCTCAACTGTATCTGGTCTCCTCTGACAACATTACTGTCAAAGTCACTGACAGTTCCTCTCAAATAATATTAGTGCTTGTTGCTAAACATTAGGGAAAGCATGAGCAAAGGGCCTTTCTGCTGTGTATGAAGAGTAATGTCCACTTGGCTGACTGACAGCTCTTCAGAACTAAACAAACACAGCAGCTCTGTTAATTGTCACGGCCACCTGGCGAAGACAGACCAGTGCTGTGGCTGGTAAACATCACACAAAAACATGACACTGCTTACCACCAATGATGTGGTAGTAAGACTAGACTGGTAGGAAAGTTGGTGGATCTGGCAACACAGTGGTGGTACGACGTGGTGACAATCAATACTCTGCATTGATAAGAGTCAAAATGTTGTGCACCTTTGCTTAACAACACTGTGCAGAGAGTATTAAGATGAGATTTAGCATGAATCAACACCTGGACTTGATTTGTTTACCTGGTGATCACTCATTTAAGACGCCGGCACATACATTTAGGATGCAATAATTGCCTTCGTGCAGATATTCTACTCAATTAATATAAAGTGGATGCATGTTCGAGTAGCAGGCCTATACACATTTTACTTTTGTCTTTCACATGACACATCACTAACATTTAGGAGTTTAGAATTACTTGGGTAAGTTAAATGGATAAAATATCCCTGGCTGATACAGTGTTACATGTTAATTTCACAGTAAACATAGTAAACTCCATAGGCATTGTAGACTTTCAATTTTGTTGCTACTTACTCTGTGATCTTCTTGGCCAGCTCAGTGCAGGCAGTGGTGGAGTTGCCAGAAAACACGCGGTAGCCAGTCTTTGAAATATTCATTTTGGTGTAACCATAAGACAGCTTTGGAGAGTGAGAGACCAAAGATCTGTGACCCCCAAAACGCGAAATGGGCATGTTGCTTCACAGTCAAAGTCGTAAACGATTTTAGCTAAAATTTTTCGAGAATTAAGGCTAAATGTTACTACAGTTTTAACTTTTAGTTGATGTTGGTTTAGAAATCCCTACACTACACATTCATTCAAATAAAACAAGGCTAGGCTAAATAAAAGCACTAGGCTACTGGAGTTTTTAACTTTCCACAGCCACATTTACACCAGAAATAACCCGGACTAGCACAAGTTCGACAGCATAAAGAAAGGCTTAGCTCGGTTCAGTGCGGGTTCATATGTGGCTATTTTCTCGTCTTCAATGCTCACAATGCGGTTTTATTTTTTTGCGACAATGTCAGAGGAAAAACATCACTTCGGCAACAGTACAACGTTAAAAAGACAAACTCCAATGCGCCGACTGTAAACTGTAGACTGTGTAGCAATGCAGTAGCAGCGGAGGGACCAGCGCCACGAGCTCGCGTTCATTGGGTAGAGAGGGAGGCGGGACCAGCGTTGTGAGAGCCAATCAGAGGAGACTTGGAGGGTGACTTTGACCAATCGCTGCACGGGAATTATATGACACACAATTAAAGCGCAACAGCTCAATTTGAGGTAAGTCGGTGATGACAAAGTATCAGATGCAAAAACATAGGCTATATTATATATACACAGTACTGTGCGAAAGTTTAAGTCAGATGTGAATGTGTTGTAAGAATGCTGTCAACGATATACATTTTTTTAATCAATTTACAAAATGAAAAAGTGAAAATGAAAAATCTTACATGGTCTGAGCTCCTTTTGAGATTTGATGGTCTGGTTTAGTCCAATTTGCTCTGATTTTGTCTGGGATTCTCCACGTTTAAATAGACACTGCCCAGATCCGTCAAAAACTGAGAGTAACTGCTCAAACTGTTGTTGTTTTGAGGCAAAGACCAAATATTGATTCGATTTATCTTCTGTTCTTTCACTTTGCATTTTGTAAACTAATAAAAATAAACAAAATTTATAGTTTACTTTACTTTAAATATTCACACCTGCATAAAACTTTTGCACAGTACTAAATATGCACGACAATAAACAGCTTCTAGGGCCTTGTAACAGTGGTTGATTTTCACCCACACTACTACAATCAAATAAACACTTATAAATCAACAGAAATCAATATTAGTGTTTTATTTACACAACATAAATTAGTAACGTCTTTTTAGTGTAATTTTCTGTAAAAGTCTCCAAATTCAAATACAAGTCATTCACATTTACTAGGAAATATTTTGTGTAGACTTATAAAAGTTTGCTCAATAAAACATCCTAATGGTTAATTAGAACTTCTAATCTAATATACAGTTTAGTTATGCAAAAGTCATTTTTATTGTCATCTTACAAACACTCTAGGCACCTGTCTGAGCTGTGGCTATTTATGTAAACTACATCTGCACACCTTTTGATGTGTATTTGATGTGTGCCACATCTTCCAGTTATCACAACATGTTTACATTGTCACACACTATAAATGCCAAAAGACATAAAGGTAGTGCCATTACTGTGCTGTTCATCTCACTGGTTAACAATGTTTTTCTCTTTGTCACTTAAAGAATATTGCAGGTGAGACAAATTTTATTAGCCCTTGAGCACCTTTTCTTTGAGCAGGTCTAAAATCACCTGCCTCTCTTGGCTCTCCAACTCAAACCTACGCTCTCTTTCTCGTCTCTCAGCTCCCAGACGTTCTCTCTCCAAGCCAATTTTACCTAAAAGATCATAAAGCTATTAAAATGTGTATGTTATCAAAATACAAATACGTTTATCTACATAAAAAACATACTCCTCTGTATCTCTAGCTCCTCTCGGCGCAGGGCGAGCTCTTCCTCTCGCAGCCTCTGCTCCGCCTCAGAGCGTTTCTCCAAGAAGCTGAGAATCTCAGAGTACGTCTGGCAGCAGCACTGACATGGCCGCTTGGCTGTTGGTGCAGCTGAAAGCTCGGCCATCTCCTCATGGTCTTCCTCTGTATCAGCTGGAATATATTTAAAAGAAATAATTCAATTCTGCATGTCTTTTATACAGTCACTACCTTTCCTTAGTTTCACTGTACACCTCTTAGTTGATAATTATTGTTAAGTCAAGAAAGCAGGTGTGATTTTTACCTTTGAGGCCATCACATTGCAAGTTGTGTCATAGCACACTTACTGTCTTACCTGCAGAAGTAGTGTGTGTGATTGCTGGTTTCTCCTGCTCCAGTAGTGTTAGCTCTTCTATCGCTCGCTTTTTCAGCTCTTCATCCTTGAGATGATCAGCATGATGAAAATGATTAAACTAAGAAAATAACAGATCTATATTTTCATCCTATTAAGAGTTAACAAGAAACAGTGGGCACATACACATTTGAAGTTACTCTCCAAAAATAAATATATGAAACTATATAACTTCTTAAAAATCTGTTCTTGTTTTGAGTCACAACTAACCAAGACTGAGACGTGGAAACACATCCACAACTGCACAAAAATAATGTGTTGTCACCATTCTCAGATTATCTCACTGATTATGTCCATCATGTGCATAAAAAAACAAAAGGTTATGTAATAACATTTGCAAATGCTACTGTTTATAGTAATACATTTAATGAAAAAGATCAACTATGTGCTCTAAAAGAGTCAAACTAGTAAAGAAAGTAATCACCTGGTATTTTGTGTTGTCTCCACTGACCAGGAGCCCTTTCTCAGCCTCAAGCTCCAGAACCTCATGCAGCAAATCCTCTTTTTGGGCATAAAGTCTCTCTGTGCCAAACCTGAACACAAAAATCACACCTTGTATCACTATTAGTCACTCCTATAGAACATAGCTACCTATTTGTCAAATTTTGTGTAAAGTAAAACCTGCCTGCGTAAACTAGGAAAATCCTGTTTCTTGTAGTAGTCCAACAACAACATGGTTCTCTCTCTACACCTCCTGGCATCCACCTCAAAGCTTTCATCTTGGAGAGCTGCAGTGATAATTTCCCCCACACGGGCCCAGATCCTCCCTGACACAATATAACAGTAAAAACTACAATCAAAATTAAAGCCGCAAGCGGCGTCAAAGGCCCTCGCATCCCTTGCGGCCGCGGGGGGCACGTTTCCTCGGGAAGAGTGCACGTCGCCTCCCCTTGCAACCGCGAGAGTAAATGTCCTCGACAGGACTTCATTTTGTTGATCCCAAAATGGCCTCCTCGTTACGAGCTCGCTGTGGCCACACCCATTAAGATATCAAAATATAAATTGATAATTCTTGTTGGGTCATGTGTCTAGATGATTCTGACCAAATTTGGAGTCTTTTGGATGAAAACCCTAGGACAAGTAGTATTTTTGAATGAGGGGTGCGATTTTGGGTGTCGCATGTTCCACCCAAAATGGCGGACTTCCTGTTTGTCATGGAGCAAAGCCATAATAATATTTTTTGTTTGCCCTGGGGTAAGGAATGTGTGTACCAAAGTTGGTGACTTTACGGCAAAAAAAAATGTACTTTCACTTCCCATTGACTTAATGTATTTCCACTTTTCCAGGGTGCGCTGTCGAGCCCCCTTTTTATGGATTTGTATGTCAGTGGCAAAAAATATTATTACTCAATGGTCTTGAATTTTGGGTAAAGATTGGTGCGGTTTAAGTTACGTTTAGGCGCTCAATTTAGCGTTGAATTTATCCTCCCATTCATTTACATTGCATATTTGGAGCATTTCCATGGCAACATGGTTGTAGATAGGGGATCATTGTCATTGGCTTTTTTGTTCAGCATGACATCAGGGATGTGTGTATCAAATTTCATGTCTCTAGACCAAACTAAATATTTGGCCCCCATTATAAATTTATAGAGGGCGCTGGAGAGCCAGTTTTCAAGATAGCCCTATCATTTGCATATCATTGTGTTCAGGTCATTAATGTGCACAAACGCTTCATTGGGTCAGACCAATTCTGAAAGTGTATGTGAAAGTTAAAAGAGATTTTCTTTTTCCAAAAATGGCCTCCTCGTTAGGGGCTCGTTACGGCCACACCCATTAAGATATCAAAAAATAAATTGATAATTTTTGTTTGCACATGTGTCTAGATGATTCTGACCAAATATAGAGCGTTTTGGGTGAAAACCCTAGGACAAGTAGTGTTTTGAATGAGGGGTGTGATTTTGGGCGTCGCATGTTCCACCCAAAATGGCGGACTTCCTGTTTGTCATGGAGCAACGCCATAATAATATTTTTTGTTTGACTCGGTGTAAGGAATGTGTGTACCAAAGTTGGTGACTCTACGCCAAAAAAAAGTACTTTCACTTCCCATTGGCGTAATGTATTTCCATTTTTCCAGGGTGCGCTGTCGAGCCCCTTTTTTATGGATTTGTATGGCAGTGGCAAAAAATATTATTGCTCAAAGGTCTTGAATTTTGGGTGAAGTTTGGTGCGGTTTCATTTACATTTAAGACCTCAATTTAGCATCGAATTTATCCTCCCATTCATTTAAATTACATGTTTTGAGCGTTCCCATGGCAACACGGTTGTAGATAGGGGGTCATTGTGATTGGCTTTTTTGTTCGGCATGACATAAGGGATGTGTGTACCAAATTTCATGTCTCTAGACCAAACTAAATTGTTGGCCCCCATTATAAATTTATAGGGGGCACTGGAGAGCCAGTTTTGAAGCTAGCCCTCTAATTTGCATATCATTGTGTTCAGATCATTAATGTGCACAAACGCTTCATTGGGTCCAAAAAGATTCAACGATGTTTGTGAACGTCACAGGAGATTTTATTTTTACAAAAATGGCCTCCTCGTTAGGGGCTCGTTACGACCACACCCATTAAGATATCAAAAAACCACTTGATAATTTTTGTCGGCACTGGTGTCTAGATGATTCTGACCAAATTTGGAGTCTTTTGGATGAAAACCCTAGGACAAGTAGTGTTTTGAATGAGGGGTGTGATTTTGGGCGTCGCATGTTCCACCCAAAATGGCGGACTTCCTGTTTGTCAGCGGGCAAAGCCATGATAATATTTTTTGTTTGCCTCGGGGTAAGGAATGTGTGTACCAAAGTTGGTGGCTTTACGGCAAAAAAGTACTTTCACTTCCCATTGGCGTAATGTATTTCCACTTTTCCAGGGTGCGCTGTCGAGCCCCTGTTTTATGGATTTGTATGGGACCCCTAAAATAAATTATTTTTCGCCGATCCTGAATTTTGGGCAAAGTCTGGTGAGTTTTTGAGCATGTTCAGGGGGTCAAATTAGCGGTCGAAGTGGAAGACGAAAAATAATAATAATAATAATAATAATAATAATAATAATAATCCTAACGAAAACAATAGGCCCTCCCGGCCATCGCCGGCTCGGGCCTAATTAAGCAACATCCTTCTTTTATATTCACTGGACAATCAGATATTCAATTGCTTTGCTTACACATTAAAGCATGCTCCGCATTATCTCTAAATCGATGTGTTTGTAGATGGTGTGCTTTAAGTGTTTATCTGTACATACCTGGTTCTTTGGAAGCAAAGGGGTTCTGTGCAATCACTTCCCGAAGTAAAATGATGTCATGGCGTGCTGAGAAGCGCACCTGGCGCTTTCGAGGAGCGGTAGATGGGCCTGCGAGGGAGAAACCTGATGGAATACAACTTTATAGCCTTGTGCCGTTTTCATATCATAATGCACGCCCCTCAACTGACCTCTGACCTCTGTGACAGAAGATTCACCTTTGGTAGAGAGCACCAAAGCCTAGACGTCACAGTAAGCTTTACTAAGATGTGTGCCATTCCTAAATACAATCTGTACAAGCTTTACCAAAACATTTGACTCACTCGCCTTCTTTGACTAATTAGAGCCGTGTAATAACGTGTAAATACTCCGCTACAGTGTCCTGTGCAAATTAGCTGCACAACTGCTGCCTGTAACTGTTCCCGAGCAGCCACTCCATCCACACGTCTCAACCTTTGTACTGTGCCAAAGCTCTGACGCAGGAGACATGGAGGATACGCGAAGTTACGTCACAAGTGCTGCGTCGTGCATTACGCTCGAAACGTACAGTACATAAATGTGATAAAGAGGGTTAGTTAAAGTTTGTCTTACGCCTCACCGTTATTGATCGGTCCTTCCACCACTACACGGTCCATGTTTTTGTTGGGTGCATCCGGGAACCGCTCGACGTGCTGCCCACACGTCCGCGCACCCGTACTGGTTCCCGACTGACGTGTAAGTCAACTTGGCGGAGAGCTTGGCACTGCTGTGTTCTCCAGGATGTATCTACTGCTACTGACCACAAGATGGAGCCAGAGAGCAAGTATGTGATTATCATGGAGTTAAAAATCTCTGTTTACTGAGAGATACGTGTGTCCGTAATGTCCATGGAAATTGTAATTAATGTTCATTACTGAGTTTTAAATTTATTTAACTTATAATACTGTTGAAATGTTGCTCAAGTGTTTGTCGTACCGGCCGTAAATTTCTTTGAGAGAAAATGGGTGCTTCCAGTGAAAAATACAACCATTTGATTTGAATTTAAGCTGCTACTGACATGGATGAACAAGAATAATTTGAATAACTGATATGCAATCTGCAACAGCTACATTATCATATACTTAAAATTGAGTAAAGATGCTCTGTGGCCAAGAGGTATGGCAGATCAGGAGTGACATAGAGTCAGGAAAAGAAGCTTGATTGAAGCATGACTCAGAGACTCTTTTTTAAAAGGAAATTGCCTTTATTTCCTGCATTAATGAGTTTAGAGAGACTAAATGTGACATGGCAACCTTCTGAGTACCTTCTGAGTATTACCAATGACTGCTACGTTACTGTCCTTTAAAATCCTCTGGGCTGTGATGATGACACCAAAAACATGATAAATGTAAAAATGTAGCTACAATATTCAAGGTGTCATATTCCTTGTATTGAATGATATAATGTAATTTTCACTTTGTGTTCAATTCAGTTTTACAATTGTACCCACCACAACTCTGAAAAACACAAAAAGAAATTTAAAAAAACTTGAAAATGATGGTTTCTATTTGATACTAACAGGAACAGTTCCAAATGAGGGGTCAAGGTGGGATCCGTAGGTTGAAGGGGGTGAGTCAGGGAAGACCTGGAGATGGGCTGGAGGAGTCTGTATCTGTGAATTCTTCCTAAAGAACTCCTCCAATGGGAGAAGCTTACTTACTTACTTTAACAAACTAACACAGACTTAAAGCACAACTTTTTGGTGTTCATAATTAGTTAATATCTGGCAAGAAAACATAGAAAATCTTTACAAAACATGTGCTGTTATGACTCCACTTTTTTCAAAGTAGCAAAATCAATAATTACTATTAGTCAGTTTTAAATGATATTTCAAGGAGCTATCTTCAAAATCAAATTTTGACTTCTTTCATGTCTGCCTAAAGAAGATTTCTAAAGTGAGCTTTTTCCTTTGCTTTAAGTTTCATTTGCTTCCCAAATGTTCCAGTAAAGTCAGTGAAGATACATTTGTGTCATGAGAATAATATTGGTTGTCAACACAAACTAAAAGTAAAAGCAGTCTTTACTTGTAAGGACCCTGAACCCTCAATACACACAGTCTTTATTTGAACCAAACATAGTTAACAAAGCACAACCAAATGAAACAAGAGCATCCAATCAAACCTCTGTAACCATAGTAACAAAGCAGTGACAGCTGCTGAATGTGCTGCTATCTCCCTATTGTGGAGAAAAGACAGGTGCACACTCTCTCTGTGTCATATACAAACACATTCACTCACATGTAGTGAGTGGTGAAGGAGGTATATGCTGCATTAATGACAGGCCTGCCCTTTTCATGTGGCTTACTGAGCAATGCCCTTGTGGGAACTCACAGAGATAAGGAGGATGACTCACAGTAAGACCTCCCTTAACTCAATGCCCTCCCACTTGCTTAAAGTCTGTCTCCATTTAGCTACATTTTACATTTCTGAAAAGCCTATGTGATCTCTCAGTCTCTTAGGACTCGCGCAGAGCTGAGTCAAGAAATGTCAGCAGCAGTTTTTCTTTTCAGTGTCTCCGTGCAAAATCAAGATGATCCATTTCATTATATATTCCTCATAATAAGCATAATTACAGTTCAGTGTACTTGTCTGTGAATCCTAATCACGGCTGTCGAGTGATACATGATCCAAAACTTCAGTGGTAGTTTTGGGACTAAAAAAGATGCAGGGATTTAACAAAACAGGCAGCGGTATCCACACAACTTTCCAATTCCAACAGCAATAAAAATGAAGTTAAGTTACATCAGCTGAGCTAAAGCCATTGTACTATGTATATTATGTCACATGGGCTCTTTGATCCATCCTATACTCATTGTAAATATACAGGGTGGAGAAGGTTGCTATGGTGACTATTCTTCTTGGCAACACAGAGAACGTGTGTGATTGGCCTCTGTATGGGATGTATATGTGCCAGCAGCAACTCCACGTGCAGGTTGACAAAATAAACACATACAATACTAAAAACTAAGCAAACAAATTTAATACCAAAAAACTGATTTCAATCTTTGGAGTGGTGGACATTTTAGTTAAATGGTTGGCCCCATCAGCGCCATTTATAGAAGTATCACAGCAACAGAATTAGTGACCTTTGAAATTTGGATCACAGCATTTGTTACAGTTGTATTCATTTATTTGTGTCTTTGGTGAGTATACGAACCCACAATTATGAAATAAAACATTTTTGAATCTGTATTAGCTTCTGTTGCAGCTTCTACAGTAGATTCATGTTTTGGCACAAGAGGTTTTTGGATAAAATATTTGTGATGGAAAATGTAATAGGTAGTACTCAAGCTGTTTAAATCTGACCAGAAGGAAACATGTGGGATTCAATTTATATGTAAAATACAAACAAAGTTGCATGTCTAGTGTTTAAAAGTTTAAAACAGATAAGATGTGTGTGAGAAGATGTGTTAGTTTGGTTCATTTTTTCACACTTTGTCAGACCCATTAGGATGTGGAGTCAAATCCCTCCCAGTGGAGTCTCAGATTGTCAGTTTAATTGCTGTAAGTGTAGCAGCATGTCAACAGATACTTTTTAATGAGAAAATGATAGAAGAAACTTTTTGTGTGTGAAACAAAGCTAAAAATACACTCTCAGTTTTGCAACACGATACTCATGTTGCTCAGTCAAAGCTTCTTTCACTGTGTGAGTGTGGACTCAGAGAAATGACAGCTTCAGTTCATAAGTGTAGTGCCAGCCCAGCAATGGCCGTCCATGTTTATCTCCAGTTTACATGATGGAGCACGTGAAGCCACAGCACTCCTTCAGAAGCGTCAAGCCAGTTTTAGAAAAGGGTGAAGCTGACTGCTGTGCCCTGGTTTGCATCCGGCGCCTTGGTACACCTGCAGAACAATAATACACACTGTGAAAACATATACATGCTACACCTGACCCTAGAAACAAAATCAACATGTATACTTGCTGTTAGAAATTACACCTTGATACATCTTGATTACCTGTCTTTTTCATATTGTTGGGGAATTTAGATTTGAGGAAATCTGCCATTTCTTTATCCTCTTCTTTTTCCCTGTAAAAATAATATAAATGGTTAGAAATATATAACTGTTGAAATTTAACAGCAGTCATATTCATTATAATATGGAAAAAAATACTACCCTTACAAATGAATAAACTCATGAAAGCAGCACCGGTACAGTAGTATAATAGTTTCAATCATATTGTTTTTTTCCAGCACTGGACATATACTGCTGTGCGTGTACGATAGACATTTATTCTGCATATATTTATAAGTTTGAAAGTTCAGTGTCAAAACTGTGGTGTACGTGACGGACATTTAAAAATCTACAGCACTGAGGGCCATCACATACTTTCCTACCTTCTGCCTATGCTCTTTGGTTTCTTGCCAGTCACTTTCCTAACAGCCCTATGGGGTTTCACAGCAGGCTGTCAGCTGCCAGAACAAAATACTGTTCAACACTAAGTACCATTTGGGAGTTGGAAGAAAGATTTAATTTTTGTATTTTTTAAGATAATGCAGCACCAGATGTGTGGTTGACATACATAAAAACACATATTTTCATCAAATAGCAGTGGCACTTGAAGTAGTCACTGATCCTTAATTGGAATAGCTTGCTGCTGCGATGCCTTTAGGAAGTGTTCTCTTGTTTTAATAAGGCCCAGTGGAGGATGAGTCATGAGTCTGGTGATACTGCTAACTGTTAGGTGCTGTTTATGGACATTCTGGGCATCTGATGACGTATGTTCACATTTTTAAAATATGAATTTAGGACTGACATAAACAGGTAACACAGAGCCACAACATGTCAGTCTGTGCAGATCAATCACAGCAACAGCGAGCTGAAGAATAAGTTGCTGAGAAAAACTATTGCATGATTGTGATGTTTGATAATTCTGCTTTCATGATGTTTCTGGGCTCATTACTACTTCAAAAGGAATGGTCAAGGCACTTGATTATCTATTACTGAAACTATTAGGACCTGTGGAGTTCATAGTTTACCTGAGTCGTTCAAATTCAACATCATCCACTAGAAAATCTCTGGTCTCCACTAGCTTTTGGATCTGCTGCAGCAGTTCTTCCTCTTTCTGTCGATCTTCGTTTGACTTGTCATTATCTGCAGCAAACAAAAGTGTCGTTTGAACTGTTGAAGTTAATGTCATTACAGTGACATGCCTAAAACCGCACAACAGTATAGGAAATCAATAGCTTGAACTTGAAGACTGCTAACGAAATGAACCATGCAGTGGGAACAAATTTATTTCAAAGAGGTATAATTCCAGGCATATTCAGACTACTACTTTATTATTAATAGAGAGTGAGTGAGTGCTACCTGGTATGGATACTAATTTCTGCAGCTCTTTCTTCAAGCGAGTAATTTCCTTGCACAACTGAATGTCATCCATCCTGGAAAGACATGACAGACATAAAAAGAACACACATAAACAGTCTGGCAAAGGTCTGGTATCAGATTGGTTTGAATGAGGCGAAGCGTGGCATCTAGACGTTAAAAGAAAATTGAAATTGGGATGACACAATCTTTTCTAAGCAGCACTCCCTGTGGCGTTCCCACATGAGGCAGCTTTCCGTCAGCTTCTGTTTGTATCCTGCTCTTTTGACTTCAAGAACTCTTTTTGGCAGTATTCATTGCTGAAATTGAGGAGGAGAGGGAGAGATTGAGTGCCCTCCTGTGTACAGCATTTCATATCTGAATTATTCTAAATCTAAATCATATATAATTTGGATATTCATGAGAATTAATAGACAGTGATGACAGTATGACACAGGATAACTAGAACCTCAAGCAGTCTTTTGCAAAACATTTGTATATAGATATAGTGATGATGACAGAATTTGAATATATCAAATTTGATGTCATACAGATAACAGGATTAATGTGGCAAAAGAAAATACACCTTAGAAATTGCATTTTGTGGATAGCTGGCAAAAAAAGGCAATCGTGACTGTCAATATGTGCTCTCCTCCCAGTTTCTTCAGTCTCTTTCTCTCACTGCCTGCCTGACTCCTGTTTGCTACTCCACACACGCCGCTGCACTACCCGCCCCACCCGCCCCACCCGCTGTCTGAACAGTGTTGTGGCCTATCATTCAGAAGAGTGAATGAATAAATATCCATGCATTAGCCAACATAGCACAAGCAAAGGTAGAGCCATTGAAATTTAAATGAGGGCTAGCAAGGTGTGTGACGGATGGAGAATAGAGGCCACAGCTGAAAGAAGATTTGGATCACAGGGCATTTTTGTTTGGATAAGACATCCATCCAAGCTAGCTTTATAAACAGACAGTGTTGATAAAGCAGAAGTAATGTGGTAAGACTTACATGTATCTGAGCTCCGACTCTCTCCTCACGAGGACATCCCTGATTCGGTCAATCTTAAAGAGCTCTCCTTCAATGTCATCTACTGTGATAGTGGAGTCAGCCATGGACACCACATCGTCCTCTGAGAGAAACAGAACACAAAATCATTAGACACATATGAAATGTCCTCACTAATGCTTTTTCACAGCATTGTTGAATGAGAACATTACTGTTTATTTGTACATTCAAAGTAGTAAAACAGTAAAAATTCATACTGGATGACTATGAATTAACTGAAAGTTCAGGATACCATTTCAAATATTCAGAGCATAATCCTTTTCAGTCTTCATTTTTGTATTAGAGTGGCTGCAACGATGACTAATGACTATACTGAGATGCTACTAAATTTACTGATTTACTTTTAATTAACTGGCACTTCCCAGAAACATGTAACATCAAAATACCCTTGGTACAAACAGCTCTTTAATTCTCTTTAATGAATTTATCCCTGGAAACATTTGTGAAGGATCCACAGACTTCAAAGTACAGTCGGCCACTTTCTAAACAGAATCTGAAGCAAATCCAGCCATTCACTAATAAAGATGTGTGGTGCACTTTATCACCATGAGGTCCATATGTTACTCTAAAGTGGACCAAAACATGGGTTTACTCTATAAAACATACAATTAAAGCAAATCTACAAATCTAATTAATCTCTGCTGCAGGAAGTAAACCCGCCATTAAGGACTGTAGCCATGGATACAGTCACTCCTGGATTAGAAGCAGCGTAGAGGCAAAGTATGACCG
Organism: Rhyacichthys aspro; assembly: GCA_036850595.1. NCBI lineage: Eukaryota > Metazoa > Chordata > Actinopteri > Gobiiformes > Rhyacichthyidae > Rhyacichthys > Rhyacichthys aspro. Next base: position 11,178,543 of record CM072148.1, on the reverse strand, counting down.
TATACATGCTTTTGGAGCTAAAACATCCTCTAACAACAATCTGTTTATTCTAGTCAGACATAGCCCTGGAGGGTTGTCCACTGAGTGCAGTGAAGACATGTCTTCTGCTGTAGCCTAAAGAAAACAAGAGAAGAAGGGTGTAATAATAATAAGGCAGGCGTGCTTGCATGACTCAAGGGCTGTGGCAGAAGCGCTGCCGTGTCAGGTGTTAATTGCCTGTGTATATTAACTGATACACTACTGGCATTAAAACAGTGTTTGGGAGCTTGTTAGTGCAGTCTGTTTTAATTTAAAATATAATATATTTACCAAAAAAAAAAAAAAAAAGACTAAACAAGGACCTTGAGGTGCAGATATTCACAGTTGCTCTGCTTCTATGGCAAATACTGTTGACAGCAGCACAACACTAACAACCTTGACAACAACAGCTAAATGTTGCAATGAGTATTTAATAGGATGAATGGTTTTGTTGCTTTGAAAGAAATGTGTCTAAAATTTTCTGAGCATCATTTTGTTCATTCCTTCCTTTTTGTGTGTATTGTTTCTTAGTATTGTTTCTTAGAGTTTTCTATTTGTTATGGCCTTTTATGGGCTTTACTTATAGCATCTAGTATTAGGCCATTGTATTACTGTTTTTGTAGCAGAGATAAAATATGCAAAGAGACAGATTTGAGTATGTAATGACGTGTAACACCTTTGTTGAAAGCAAACTTGGCTTTGGTTCAGCACAAGTACACTGTGATCAGAACCAGGAGTGTGCTAATGTAACAAAATGTGTAGTGTCATGTCAGAGGTGTGGTTAGTATACTCAGTGGAGACAATGTGTTCTACTGCAGAGGCTCTCAACGTTTTTATATCACCGAGTACCTCTATGAGTCATCACTAGACCACTCTGAAATGTTCCTTCTTTGACAGTTCATACCTCACAGTGAGTGCTCTCATCCTTCTCTACTTTTCCTCATTTCACCCCTGTCTTTCTTCACAGACGTGGCTTACACCAGCTTCTAAGATCTTTAGTATGACACATGGCATTACACCTAAAACAGGGAGGACCAATTACAAACGGATAATTGATCAAATATTAAGACTATTTGGCAGCAGTTAGATGTAATTGTTTCATGTGTCTATTATTATCATGTAAGCATGATAGAATGGGTCTGACTAAATATATGACATGAATGCAGCAATGTTTGAAGTGAACAATCAGAGTTTTGTTTTTGTGAATTAAAATGTAATATTCATGTCTCCAGCAATGTTAAAAAGAACTGATGCAGCCTTATCAAAGTGGCCTTCAGCTGAATACTTTTCACAACATACAACCAACAGTTAGACAGTATTGCCACATTTTATTATGGTATGAATGGTACATGTGCCTAATAAAAATATCACTATATGGACTCTGGCATTTATAAATATGGCTCCAACTGTGTCAAAATAGAAAACTGTGCAGTAATACGCTATGCATGCATTTGTTTCTATGCTTGCTTCAACTTGAAAGTGCCTTGAACCATGAGAAACGGAGCATGACTGGTCAAATAAACCCCATCACTCTGTTGTTCCTCTGACACCTGTGGAGCCATGACATTTTCAGCTGCACCCCGTGTGTGTCCGGACGGCAATAATTACAGCAGCCAACCACATATCGACTGCTAAATCAATTATGCATTACACTAGTGCAGCCTGCTCCTCAACATTTCTTTGCAACAGAGTTGAAACTGTAAAAAAAGACGAAACCTCAACTGTGACTATAGACTCAAGCGAGCATCAGGGTACTCATGTTGTGCGCATAGTGTTGTAGTAACCTGCTGTGTCGCTTTCTCTGCTCCATTCAGTGCGCTCCAGTGAACCGTACTGATGACAGGCTCCTCGCTTCTTCTCCATCCGTTCAACGTCTTTGCGTCTCGTTGTCGTTTTTTACTTGCAGAATCCGGGAAAACAGTCAGGGCGAGTTGAAGTAGTCTCAGCAAGAGGGGGAAGGGATGAAGGTAGAAACGCAGAGAAATGATCCAGCAGTTGCTCTCTGCAGCAGCTGAATGAGAGGAACCGCCAGGTGTGCGTCTCTCTGTGAAGACAACAGAATCTTCCCGCTGACATTGGCTCAATACCGCCACCTTCAGGACACAATCAGTACACTCCCAATATGGGAAACGTGAATCCAAACATTTAACAGGATTTTGGGCTCAGTGATTAAAAAACACCAAAATGTATTACAAAATAGAATCATTTATTTACACAGTTACATTTGTAGAATTACACGTTAAATCACCTCACGTAAAATGTGCAAAATAGAGCATAACATTTAAAGACATGATTTTAAATTGCCTTGTAATACACACATTCACATGTACCACATCACGTGTTGACATCTACCCATTCAGTGCTGGGTTTGAAAAAGAATGAGGGATTACAAAGACATCCGTAAACAGAAAGAAACAGAAAGTTGGTTTACAGATTCATTCAATTCTATGTTGTTCCCGATGGCCTTAAGTGTGAAAAGAGGTTTTACTTGATTTTTAATATAGCTGTAGCTAAACCCTTTTAATCACCATGCAGTTGCCCAAATTCTAACCTTTTGCCAAATATAGTAATCATTTCTGACACCCACAATTTCTTGCTCTACTATTTTAGTGACTTCTGTAATGACAGTCTATAAAGGTTTTCATGCAATTTAAATAGTGTGTACAAGTTTCAATTTCACGTGTACCCATATTTTTGCCTTTCTAACACTTCTCCTAAGTTTAGAAATAACTTTATTGCAAGAAGTGCACTTTAAGCATGGTGTGCATCCTCGTAAACCCTGCAAATGGCTACTATACATACTCATCTCCAACGCTAGACTCAAGGTTAATGTAAAGCACCTGCACCTGCATCAAATGTTTATGTAAATACATTATTGCGAATAAGAGAAAACAAAGACTGTCATTTTAAGCTTTTACTGTTCCATCATCTACGGTTTGTTCTTTGCAGTTTCTTTAAGATGGAACTCTGTGTGTCTACATTCCTCTTGGTGTGTCTGTAACGTAAATGTAATGTAGTGTATCTATAATATGGAGCTATTGCTATAAACTTCCATTTAAAAAGTGGACAATTTGTTCTCAAGCCCTTTATGTGTGCAATGCATAGTACGACTTCTAAACTCCAACTGAACATAATGACTGACTGCACAGTAGCTGATTCTCGGCAAAACATTGTTCACTGTTCAATCACACTTAGAAAGAAACTCAGAAAGAATAACATTTCCTTTGTTACAATATAAACAATCATCAAGTGCCAGTCAGTCTCAGACAGAAATGATACTTGATGGTTTGAAGAGCAGCTCGGAATAACTTACAGATTAGTACGTTAGTCTATTTTCAGACACAAAGCGTTGATGGTCAGGAGTGATGGGATACTCCAATAAAAATGAAGTCAGTTGATGATCCCAGCGAAAGTGTTGATTGGTAGTGGAAGTCCTTTGCTCATGTATTTACTAAGTCCAGCATCCTTTTCTCCCCCAAAGCTGAATTTGGACCTCATGGTTTTCTGGACATGGTATCCAGGGTCAAGACAAGGGAGGATCTCAATGCTGCCACATGATTTAGAACAGACATGTCATGATTGGATGTACATAGTAATACATGCACTCGTACATTTTCCAGTTGAAAAAAATAAAAAATTTTCTCTCTCACCTCTGGACATTTTTGTAAGTGCGACGGCCATCTCTGTCCAGAGTCACGGTGAAAGAACGTTTTTCCAGTGAACGAATCTTAATATTGTTCGTCCGAATTTTAGACACCTGATAAAATATTAGTTTTAGTCATCCACTAGAGTAACTCATGGTGATATCAAAAGTACTGCAAGACCTACCACAGTGTTGTTTTTACTTTTAGTTGCTGATTCATTTAAAACCAGAGTCAAACAGTTGAGATCTATAGGATGAATAGTAGTGTAAGTGTTGCATATATTTTACATTAACAAAAGTTCAATATATACTGTACCTTCTGCTTCACTGGAAGGAACAGCGCAGATCTGTGCACCAATCATTTTCACAGAAAGCCCAGTGTCAACATCACGACCACTAAGAGTAACCTAAACATTAATAAACATACATAAATAGACACAGCACTTTTTACTCCAGATGAAAATTACAGCCTTAATAACAAATATCTCTTAGGGACTGCAATGAAAACAAAAAACAAAATGCGTTCATAATAGGAAATATAATACAGACAATGTTTACCTTTTTATATGTCATAGACACCATGGCTCCACACGCGTCACCCGAGCTCCTCTTCTGTTTTTCTATTTTTGAAAACAGATATGCACTTTAACTGGTTTTAGCACAAACACAAACAATAATGCACACACAATCAAAGCAAACATAGAAAAGTATGCAGAAAATGTTTTACCTCTAACTGACGCAGAGAGGTGGCTGAACTCAGGAAACTCTAGCTCTAGATGAGTGAGAAACACATCATCTACAGGGTCTTTTGTTGTGGATGTGAAGGTGAACTTTAAAATAGAGAATAGAAGATTGGTTAAAACATAGTCCATGTCAAGTCATGTTTTTAGGATCCCTCAAGGTTCATGAGAAATTTACATACACGGTACCTTGACAAAGTAGATGTTGAAGTAGACAGGCTGCTGTCCCATGCGGATGTAATAGGAAATGATGTCAGATATGAAGGGCTCTTTTATCTGTCCTGAGTTGATCTGTTGCTAAAAAAAACACAAAAAACTTAAATAAAACATGCTGTCTTTCAAAACACCTTTGTAACAAGTTACACATTAATGTATAAAGCTTAAAAGTCAAGTGCATGTCAAAAAGTGCACAGTGTTTCATTTAATGTCATTGAAGCTGAAGTTTCTGTTAATGCAATCTATTTATTCGTCTTTGGTTAAACGGTTATGCAACTTCCTGAATGTCAGTTTTGCTTCTAAACATGAAACGACATGCTTTTCATAGCATAATCTAAACACTATAAATCATAGAAAGAAAAAAGACAGAATCTTTAGATGTTTCCCACCAATCACTGAATATATGTGAAGCTGTAATGGGTACATTTTAGCATTTGTACAGTTGAACTGTGTAAAAATGTAATTACCATCTTGGCCAGTTTGGTGATTGTGGATCCTAAATTTTTGATATTGCAGTTGTACCAAGGATCTAACATGCTCAAGTAAGAACCAAGAGTGCAGGGATTCCCCTTCAGTGGGTGTAGGTTTTCCTGCAAATAAGGAACAAAAATAAAAATAACCTTATTACCCATTAGAGGTGGTGATTCTGAGGTTGCATCACACGCCATATATTTTTAAACCATTAAATAATAATCATTAAATAAAGGAAAATCTCCCAACATCATAACAAAAGATTTCATCGTCATGTATCAAATGTAACCCTTTCCATAAGTGTAAAAAAGACAATTCATGCTAATATAACCTCTTAAGTGTATTCTAGGTTCACACAGTAATTATATAGCGTTCTTTGCTCTCTTACAGAGGAAGTTGTCTTACCTTGACAGGAGAGTGATGTGATTTTGGTGCGCAAATAGGGATGTAATAAAACTGAAGGTTCACTTTCATTGTCAGAAAAAGCCTCCGTGCTTCCCTTTTCCTGAAATGGCAAACCGAAAATAGGAGAAGCTATCAGAGAAGACAGGGTTGACTGAGAGCGGTTTAGTTGTAATAGAAGAAGTATTCATTTACATTTATGTTTCACTGATTAGGCATGGCAGATGTAAAAGCTTGTGAATTTAATTGTTTTTTTACCTGTAATAGTAGTATGTCTTAGCCAGGCGACCCAGTACCCTGTCATCTCCCATGGCAACGATCCTAGCCGTAAAGTATCTCTGCTGTTTTGGGAAAGGGTTCTGCATTGCATTGCTCCCTGCTCGTCTTTGCAGAGTTGCGGTTCCTCTTCCTCCTGTTCCTCCGCTCATCCCTCCACCGACCTGACAGACATGGTCTTCTAATGTTTCCTGCATCAAGACCATGCTGTCATTTACTGAGGGTCGAATCTTTATGCATCCTTTCCGTGACAGCTTCCCTAAATCCTGCTCGCTGGGAGAAGAAATTAAAAAAATGAATATAGAAAACTAACTAGTAAAGTCAGTGAATGAAGTGGAATTTGAGGTACCTTTTCCCTTGTTCCCATGTTGCACTCAAAGTGGCAGTGTCAAGAGCAGGATCAGCATTAGGAGGGAAGTCTCTCTCGATGCCGCTGTCATTGGACATGACAGAGAAGCGAGTCATGTCTGAGGGAATGTCAATGGCCGACTCTTCAGTTTCAAGGTCGTCTTGATCCTGACTGATGGAAAACTGCTCTGAGATGGAACTCGATCGAAACCACTTGGACAACTCTCGCCCTGTCAACATATTTTGTTTATGAAGCTTAGAAAATGTCTTACAAAGCTCCCTTTATCTAGTTATCAGCTGCTTTTCCGGTGTTAAGTCATACCTCCTCATCTGTACTAATGCTTACAAAGCACACTCTAAGTGCAATAATTTTTCCATTCCCCTATGCAAAGTAAACTAACTGGGCACATGAGTTTGTCAATATGTAACTATTTAGTTACAGAGCTGCAGGCTAAAAACATCTAAATAAAGTTATTCACAAATATACATGCTTGTGATTCAATACTTCAATTTAAAGCATTAGCTGAAAATGCAATCTCTAATTTGAACCATCTCAGTAACAGCATAAATCACTTTAACTGATCAGTTATAATGACTTCCTTCAGGCCCCACACTAAGCATCCGGAGTCACTCACAGATATCCAGCTCTTCTGTCCACATATGGAAGCTCATGTCAGGGTTGGGAAGAGGGCAGTCACAGAGCGAGGTGTCCGACAGTGGCTCTGTAGTAAACACATACACAAACACATACATGAAGAAAGGAAGGAAGAGACCAAAACTGTCACAATGACACTCAAAACAATGTGACCCCCCACTTCCGCCCTGTGAGGACCTCTGTTCATCTCAGTCACACAGCTGGGGGTTTTCAAATAAATAATAGTGGATGTTATAGAAACAGATATCCAGAAATAATACAGTGAAATTGACAACAGGGACATGTCATAGCAATGACAGCAAAAGATGATGAGTCAAGCATTGAGAACAAGTTAAAAAAGCATGTATATTACATGCCACGTGTCAATGCGTTGTTTTGTTGAATATGTGCCAACTGAAAGCTGCAAGACTGCTGTTTACATAATGTTAATGGCATACCACATAGTTATAATAAATTAAGTGATTACAGTGCATAAATATTAACACTGTGAACCAAGATAAAATTTGATCAGTCTGAAACCAGGAGAAAAGTTTTTCATTTTGTGGCCATACATTATAAACAGTTAAATCCCATCTTTACTTTAGCAAAGAGTTACTGAATAGGACATGGAATATTCATTCTGTCATACTATAATGTTTGTTCGGTGGCTTAACATATGACCTGTCACTTCATAAGCTGTGGTTATCCTGTGGTTTGATCATGTGAATTCACAGTTTAAACAGACAGCATGATGCAATAGCAGCTCCCTTTCTCAACTGCATTATTATTTCAGTTGACTGTCCTTTCCAGCGATGTCTCACCTGAGCCCGAATCTGTGACCATCTCGTTATACAGCTGTAAAAGACGACTCCTGAGCATCCCGCCCTCTGCTCTGCTGCCCTCCTCTGCACACTGCCCAAACACCGCCAACACTTCCTGGAAGTAGGACTCAACTTCGGGGCCCATTTCCTGTCCCAAAACACATACACGACCCACATGAGTCTACAGGAAGCCAGACATGGGTGGGGATGTATTATTAGCAGGAGGTGACAGGTCAGTGTGGGCTGTATATATCTGCTCTAGCCCTGCTGAGGTGTTACTTTAGAATCTGTGCCAGAAGACACTGTTAGAGACAAACGTACTTCATTTGGGATGTTTTATAAAACACGTACTGTTGAAGTCAAAGTACTGTTGTGAAGTAAACTGTGGTTCTGGTCATGCAACGCTGCTCAAGACACCTGCCGTCTAAAATTTTAGAGGAAATGCTTTGGTGTCAAGCTTTCTTACAGTCAAGTTAAGTACTACTGGAATAACTGTGTGCCATCAAAGTGAACCTTTATGTCCATGAACATAATGCTGTGTCTAACCCCACAATCAAGATTTTAAGCCTGGTCTGATTTAGTAAGAACAGACAAACAACATACTAAGCAACTTATCGTGTATCCACTGACCTTGAGTGCCTTGGCCAGCCCCATCCAGTTACACTGCTCTGCTCCTAAAGCGGCTTGAAGGGAGTGCTGAACTACACTGCACATGTGGTCTAAAGAAGTGATAAAGCCACTTGATGTTGAAGCCAGTGCAGATGCCTCAATATCATCGCTCACGACTTTGGATAAGGAAGTAGAGAAAACTTCTGGGTCAGCCAAAACAAAAACCCTGTAGAGATTCAGATATAACAGCTGAGTATGTAGACACAAAAGCTGTCTGAAAGCAAAGTCATTTTTTTTACATTAGGAAAGACTCACCTCTCCTGAAAAAGATAGTGATCGTTTTTTAATCCCTGCTCAGCTATGACCATCCTCTGATATAAAAGACCTGTAAAACAAATAAATGCACATATAATAAGTTTAGACGAGGAGTAATTCACTACAGTAGCTTTATGTATGTCATCAGTGTTTGATACATGTTTTGGCTTTTATAATAATTACTGCTCTCTATTACTGTATTGACTTAGAGCAAAAAGCAATGCTAAAAGTAAAAAAGACCAAACATCATGAGTCACTTACATTCTCAAGCCTTTTTGACACTAGAGGCCAATGGATGAGGAAATTATTATCATTTCTACTTGAGCCTGCTGTGAGTCAGTTAAACAATTATTATTAGGAAAGCACAGTGGAATGTTGTGGTTGCCAGATAAAGGAACCTCACATGCATCTGCTGCTAGCAGTAAAAACACAGGTATTTTAAAATTGTAAGCACACACTGTTACCTCACCCCATCCAATAAAATTATTGTGCTATAGTGTTTTTTAATTAAAGACACTTGTCAAATGCTGACACTCTGGTGGACAGGAATTAAAATGATCTCTAGGCTAAAAAGACATTAATCGAGTCACATGAGACTTCCCTATTGATTGATCTTAAATGGGCAGAACTTGTATTTACATTATTCAGACGTTATCTCATTTTCAACAGAACAGATTTTGATTCACTTTGTATTTGAGCAGTGCCTCCTTATAATTTGATTCAAACAGGTTTGAACAGTCATAATGTAAGCTTCTTAAACTTAATGGAGGAGACTTCAGTAAAGTTTGTGACTATAATGTTTGATAATTACCTGGAATTAAGCGTTCCATCTTGATTTGTCTTGTGTAGCTAAGGCCAACAGAGCAATAGGGCTGTGGGTAGGTCAGGAGTCTCTTGGAGAAGTCATACACTCGCTTATACAGTTCATCTGGAATGTAGGCCGTCTGGAATATCACACACATACAAACTCATTTAGCACCAATGCCAGTAAGGAGAAATATTACATTTACGGTTAGTCAAAGTAATCCATTGATCATTTTAAGCCTGAAACCACTTCCTTGTTGACATTTGTTTCTGAGAAATCTGAAAAATTTGCTGCAATACTCAAGTAATGATTCTTTGCATACAAGGACAAGACTAGTGAAGCTCTGGATGGATTGTATATGATTATAAAGAGGATTTTCTACCTGAATCATAGCATACATAAGAGTGTGTAGAAGAGGGATGATGTTTTTGCGGCTGTCCCATCTTTCAGCCTGAGGATAACGTACAAACACACACATGTACCTTTAGTTTTAATTCTAAAAACAGACATGGTTTGCTCAAAAACAATAAGCTTTCAATTACCTTCTCAAGTTCCTTAATAAGCACCCACATCAGAGATAAACTGTTGACAGGGTTCTTCTGAACTTTCTTATGAAGTGTCCATCTCAACATGCCTGCAGAAAAAAAAGTAATCAACTGAAATTCAAAATTGAAACAGGAGAGATTTCCATAGTAGTTAACACATTCTTGCAGAATGTGTAAAGATTTTCTTCCATGACAGTGCTAATCCAAAACATGACTAACAACAAAACAGCGCTCATATTGCTGACAGAGTGAATCTTCCATTGTGTGGTTAATATTAGCGGGCCAGTGTCAACAAATGTGTGGAAAAAATGATGAGAATGAGAGGGGTTAAAAACATGTTTGAACAAAAGTTATTTGCACCCTTGTTGTAGCAGTCGTGGGGCTGGGGGCTGTCTGTTTCTGAACGCAGAATGGCTTGGATGCGGCGGTACAACTCCGGCTCGGGAACTGTAGGTGAGCTGTTCCCTGGCAATACAAGAATATGAGTTACAGTCCTGTTATAAAGTACAATTAGAAGCATATGACTGAGTGTATGTGACTACAGTGTTTACCTGTGGGCTCCATGGTGTTCACACTGCTAGAGATATCCCAGGGCGCCGTGTTGGTCATATCTCACATGCTTCATGGGTCTGACTAAGAAATACACAGCAAGTAATTTCTAATTATAAGCATTACTGTGATGGCTGGTTGGTCTCTATGTATGACAGCCTATGTAATTATTTATAGCTATATATAACTGCAATACCACCGACAGCAAAATAGAAAGTTTGCTGTCCAAAGTGAGTGACAGGAGGAAGAAGTGGTCCCACACAAACCCACCTTAAAATGTCTCACTTGAACTTAGGTCAACTCTAAATGTGCACATCTCCACAACACAGTACAACACAGACACTAATCTACTGGCATTTCTTTATATCTGGCTTGTTCTTAACTCTCCTCATACATGCTATTTAAAAGTAGCCAAAATCTTTAGAAAAACAGCACAATTGAAGGCTTATAAAGCACATAATGGAGCGCTGTTTTAAAGAGACACATTTACTATAAAAAACAAAGACTAAACAGACCAACATACATTTGTTCTTGAAATGAATTTACTAATTAACACATTATTTAAAAAAAATGATAATAAAGTATTCTATAAACTTACGACATCTTGTGAAGCAGTGAAGAGAACAGTCCTCTAGTCTTTGTACATCCACACACTACTGGCTCTGTACTGAAACTAACAAGTACGTACCACATAGACTTAGAGTCTGTGAGAGTCATAAGTGAGTGAGAACAGCCAATCAGTGGAGAGAGTATTTCCTCCTCAGAGTCAGTTTGTGACAGGGAATGAAACCCGTGTACGTCACTGGTGTCATAAGAGAGCAGGTATCATAAGCTTTAGTTAAACAATACATTTTCAATTTTGACAAATGCTCTTCATGACAAGATAATAAATATGAATTTCTATCCGTAGTATTTTGACCACTTATTTCCATCACTGCCTTTCACTCTTCTTTACACACATTGATGCCTTTGGGGTCATAACCCCAGTTGTGAATGAACAATAAGCCTTTAGTGTGATGGATTTAGCCTTGATCCCTTGAAAAAAAGCAGCAGTCTGAAAAGCAGCCTGTTAACAGCTCAGCAGCCTTTCTGACCACAAGTTTCCGGTTGCCTTTTCAGTTGTTCTCTGCAAGTACGCTCTCTGTGTGTATTTTGTTAGACCGACAAAATGTTCATATCTACAGCTCTGTACACCTGCATCACCGCAAAAGAAATGCACACCCACCTGTTGTCTCAGCCACAGAACAACTGCTGAGACTTGAACCTCCTCAACAATTACTGTATGCAGTGACACTTCCCTTCTGACTGAATGAGTGGGCAGATGCCAAGCTATATTTAGACACTCACACAGAAATACTAAATAGAGGCATTGAGCTTCAAACAGCACCAAAAAAGCACACTGGCATTCATAAACATCTAAATTAGGGGGTTTTGATACACCACAGTTGCTAATAAAAAGTAAGGACTGTAAAAATAAAAGGATTTATTAAACTACCAGCGTCTATGTACATTACGTAACAATTTAACATCCAAAAAGCAGAGCACTTTATATGTTGGAAGAAAGCAATTGCACTGTTCTTGCTAATTCACAGCCATTAATAAAACACAAATAAAGTAGCACTTCCTGTTCATTTCTAATCTGCTACAGTAGGATACTTAATAATGGGCAGTGATAACTATTCCCAGTCAAACCCTGAAACTTTAAAGCACTTTACCTGAGAATCTAAGTCGAGGTGTTGTTAAAACTCTCCTACTCACACAGCATTAACATAACTGGCCAACATAACATTATCGCTTTAAATCTTACATTTTAGATGCCAACTTTCCAAAAGATCCAAACACAGATATAGTTCCAAAAATAATTAACTTCCTCAATGAATTCTAGCAGTTTACAGTTAATGTGAGCAAGTTCCTGATCTCAGTCACAGCTATAGTCAAACTAATGCAAACAAGACTGGTAGGAGCACATTTAGTGGTACACATTAATGACGCCCTAACTTTTTCATCATTTGGGTCAAAAACGTTCAAAAATTCATGTTCTCATATTTTACATATGTATTGTTATTTTGCATGACAGAGTGTATGTGCCTTAAACAATCAGGTCTGGTAGTGTGGTCTTGACATGCCACTATAAAGCACTTTCTCTCCATGTGTGGCCAGCATCCCTGTGGTCAGCAAATGTATAGAACAATGTGTCCGCGCACAGGGAGCTCACATATCCGCAGAGGCATTTAGCAGACATCTCAGAAAACAGGAAGGACCCGACAGACGTGTGGAAGTGAGCTCTGAGAGGTGCAGTCGGCAGGGTCCATCAAAGAGGTGTGGAAATCCCCGGACGGCCTACAGCAGCAGGGGCTGACAAGAAAGCCCTAATCATCCGCTATATTCAGTGTCTTAAAGAGGGAACAAGGAAGGCACAGTCCTAACAGAGATAAGTCCCCAATGCAACGAGCCATTCTAGAAAAACTTGATAAATATGTTAAGAAACCATCAGGAAATAGATTAAAAGAGATTTGAGTTTTTTATTTTAAGAAACAACCCGGTGGAATTTTACAGCCTATTTACACACGTTGGAAAGAATAATAGATAACTTTTAATTCAGAGAGAGCAACAGTGGATATGAATCAAAGTGCTTTTCCTGCATCAACTTTTCGCACAATATGAGGAAATGCTCTTAGACCAGTCAGCATTTGTTTTTGTGCAAGTGAGACAGTTCATAAAATCTGTCCTGATGCATCAAAAGGAAGTGTTTACTCTTTATGCCCTGCAGACCTGCCTACAGTACCGAGTAAAATATATAGAAGTATATATATAGAATAGAAATAGCAGGGTGTTCTCAAGGTGAAAATTGATGGCCACTAGAGTAGTGTGCTAAATCCATCAGTCAAGAGGAAGACAAATTGGAAGTGGTAGATACAAAGGTCTTTCCTGACAAGGTGTGTGTGATACACTATAGTTTCTAGTGTGGTGAGAACTGGGTCGGGTGGGTGCAGAGGTCAGGATTTAGTGTAAAAACATTAGCATTACCTGCAGCATACATTAAAAATAAATGTAAAAACTAAAAGAGTATCTGGATTGAATATACTGGATATTCTGTAACCAGAAATTCAAAATTGTCTCCAAGCAACAGAGCATTTTTAGCAACTATAGCGAGAAACTTTTGCAAAGGTCACTGAGTGTAATGTGATCCAACTGCAGCTAAAGGGTGTATTAAGTGTTGTAATAAATGAGGACACACTGAGACAGTTCTGAAGGCACTTGTGTAAATACAAACGACTTACACAGGTCTGAAGAAACTTACAAGGCATGAAAACGCCTCGGTAACAATACAGACTGTCTTCCCACTCACCATAAAGACTTTATTATTATAACTGTTTTCTTCCACACAAAAGACTTAAGTTCTGCAGTTTGTGGCTTGAAGGGTGGCTGTTATAACTTTTAAAAGACTGACGTAGCATTCTCTCCAGAGAAACAAACACAACTAAGACTAAAAGCATTGTAGAAACATTGGACAGTGCACTGGGGTAACAGTTTCTGATGGGCTCTTTGTTTGAAAGGCGGGTGTCTAGCCTGAATTAATCAAGTCATCTGACCGAGCTGAAATCTGAAGGAGTCTGGTGTAAGAAGAGCTGTAGAAAGGGACGGCAAGTATGAAACAACAAGACTCATGCAGCGGGGTCCTGTAGGGCAAACAAGAACACAACACAACACTTATGATCTGCTAACACAAGAAATAAGCTCTTTATTTATTCTTTGTTTTGTGATTGTGTAATACGTCAGAACAGGGCACGCTATACGCATTCAAATCTGTGAAAAAAAAATCCCTTATTTCTCGACATTGCCTTTCACAGAACTTAATATTCCCCTAAGGATGCTTTTAAAATAGGGATGACGAGCTAAGACTCATGTTGAAAATTTGCAAATTTTTCTTTGAAGTCAAGTATGGTGACAAGAGCACTGAGACGCCTTTGTATGAAGATGAACTCTGGCCCCTGTGACTTTAAGTCTGTAAAATTCACTCTCTAGTGAGTCACTGATCACACTTCCAAAAATATAAACTGGATTTGGTTCTGCACCTGTTCTCAGTAATGTTTGTATTTTTCACTTTAAACTGTGTTACCCGAAAGCAATTCAAATAAGACTGGCCACAGAGCTCAGATCAGAACCACGTCTAGTATCATAATGACAAACCAAAAGCAGCGCCAGGAAGACCAGAAACAAGGAAGCTGGAGGAAATCCAGTTAGAGCTCTAACAGAAGGAGGTCTGCAATGAGATCAGCCACTGATATCAAACCTTTGTTATTATCACAGGAGGAAAAAATAAACTGGACCTGCTGTCTTCCTGTGTCAAAGGGCATGGTGTATGTTATTTTTAAAGCAGCAGCAGCATTTTATAGCTACAAAGTAGAGATCTTATCTGAACAAATACTGACTTTATCAGAGAGAAGCCTGAAGCTGCAAAACGCACTCTGCAAACTACAGAATGAATGGATGAAGCAAAACAAAATATGAACGTACAAATATGGGCCATGTATCATAGAATTACAGTTGTTCACCTCACATCACTTTTGGGTGAAGTTGTACAGAAAAAAAGTAACAGATGTTCTACAGCAAGTGAGCTAGTTTGCAACTTAAGGCTACAGCGACACTGTGAATCTGAAACTCTAAACAGACAGATGTGTTATCGTTGTACCTATTTCACAGCATGCTGAAATATATCAGAATAAAATCTTACCTGAGGTGAAGTCGCAGCGCCCTGTCCTCGTGTACTGTCTCACTCAAGTGGCACGCGCTGATCTGTACGTCCTGTGGCCCCGCCCCCCGCTCACAGCGACCAATGGCGTGAGACTCTGACCCAATCAAAGGAATTATCATCGATATCTTCATTGATGAGATTCAACCAGTTTCGTAACTTTATTCTGCTCTTATCATTAAGTGCCTTTTTAAAAACTATCTTAGATATAGGAGTAAGTAGGACAGTCAACAGCCCTCTTACTGTGTTATGGCTGTCGCTTCATCTTGGTTGTGAAAAAGTTCTACATGAAGTTTTTGCATACACGTGGAGAACTAATCATAGCCAAAATAAATAAATAAAAAGCCAGCATAGATAAACAAAACGAACTATTAATTTCCACTCAAAGTACAAAAGTATTTTATTGTTAAGGTGAATTGTGGAATTTAAAAATGCGTCTTAGCCACTCAATTCGGATTCATCTGTAAAGACACAATGGCTGGTCTTCTGACACATCGGACTAACATTATGGCAACAGTGCCCCCTCCTGGTTAGTTTAATAACTGCAGTAAACACAGGGTTTATTGCAGTCAATGCGGGAAAATGATCACATCACAACACTGAAATTGTATTTTTGTATTTTCATTGTATTTTTGTACACTGTTATATTATTAAGGTCATTTAAATTTAATATTTACATTTTTACACATCTTTACACATTTATAGTGCTCATTGACAAGTTAGTTCCAGTGTAGATTCATGGATCTCAGCTAAAGTAACTTTTCCAAAGAGTCATACACCACTGTAGAGTTGAATCCAGTGTTCACAGTATGTTTGTCAGTGCTTTCTAAACACACAGGCTTCAATTCAAGTCAGACTAACTTCAGTCTATAAGTGCTATAAAGGTTGACTTCTGTCCCGTGTCAACAAGAAGGACCTGGAATCTGAAACAGCTTCATACCCCACAAAACCTGATTTGTATAGATACAATATCACACTTTTATATTTATAGTCTGTTCTCTTCCTGGGTTCCAGTGTGTGTTTATCATCTCCTGTGATGGGTCCAAGTGATGGGTCTCAGGGAAGAGCCCCACTGAAAGTGACAATGGGCAGGCAGAGGAGAGAGCAGAACGTTGGATTGAGAGGCTGGATTTGGGCTGAGGTCTGGGGTTTTCTGAGCCTCCAGTCGGTCAAGTTGTCAGTTTTGTAGCACACTGATATCTCACATCTGTGCGAAACATAAACATTCGTTAGGAAAGGTAAGTAAACAGTCTACACATTCATGAGATATTGAAACAGAAAACACTTGATTGTTTATTAACTGATGAACATGTTAACAATACAGAAAAATGTCACTGTTTGAACTATTTTTATAGTAAATACAAAGACAAGCTCATTTAATAGATGACTTACATTATACTTCACCTCTTTTCATACCATTGCTGACATGTTGCTATTTAAAGCTAAACATAAGGTTTCTTCTGACTTCTTCAGAAGAGAATTTGACACTAAAAAGCACTCTGATTTTTTGCACTGACTTTTTTTTTTCATTTTTGATTAATTGTTTTATTATTTAAGTCTTATTGTTATGCTCTCATTTACTATTACACAGTTGGAAGCACTTCAGCTCTGGCTTTTGTAAGGTACCATACAAATAAAGTTTGATTGATTGATTAATTGATTGATTAGGATTTGGTCATCACCTGGTGACACTCTGTAGGATCTTCTTCTCGTCCTGGTCAAGACACACAGCAAATGTTGTGTTCTCAGCACCGCTAATCTGCACCTTATCTACTTTCACATCAGTTGTACTGAGCTGCTGTGAAAGGAAAGATACAAGATGAAGGCGTTACAGTTTACTTCAGATACATGCATTATTTTGAACAACACAGAAAGTTACGTCAATCAGATCAAGTCTTCATTCTCTTATGTAAAATTACACCTGCACTACCACCCTTCCTGCTGCTGTCCTTTTCTCAAACCACAGAAACACACCTACCTGGTTAAAGCCTTTCTTGCTTTTTCCACTTTGTCTCTTCAAGACCTCAGTCATTGTGAGCTGCAGACACTCCATCTTTGAGTCTAATGGAGATCCAAACATCACATTGTAATCCTAATGTTCATACAGTTCTTTTGACTTCATTATGTGTAACGGTAAACATACCAAGCTCTTCTGGGTTTTTGCATGCTTTGGTGAGGTTGACTGAGGTACAGACTTTGATTTCTCTTTTCCACTGGCTTCTCCCACTAACAACCACCTAAATGAGTGAAGAAAGAAGATTGTATTATTGTTTTTTTTGTTTTGTTTTTTTAATAGACATTTATTTTCATGACAAACTAAAGCTTACCTTGTTATAAACCATCTCCAACATTAACGGCACAGCTTCACGGTCACCGTCAATGCCGAACCGTTTACTGGCAGCACCTTCAAAAAGACATTACCTGATGAAGTCATAGCAAGGATACTGGTCTGGATAGTACACAGCTAATAAACTGCATGGGTCATAATAAGTGACTGTGGAGTTTGTCGGTGTTACAGAATGTATTTTTCGCTGCAATAACCCAGTTTCAAGATATGTGACTTCTCAACGGAAATTAAATTCATAAGCGCAAGTGACGGTGACAAATGAAACTATAAAAGAAGAAGTGTGATGAATCATAGCCTCAAAATAGCAGATGTTGTCTTTCTAAAACGTTAGTCCAGTTTCGGCTTCAAAAGAAGTGATGATGCATCTTGTATTTATGGAAAATGTTGCATGAGCTGTTGCTAAGGCACGTGTCTGTCAAACTTACCCATAGCTTTGACAGCGCGTGTTCCTGCAGTGTGACCCAACTCCAGGGAGTGGACAAACACTTCAGTCCTGCGCTCTCCGCCGGCTAACGTCAACTAGAACAGAAAAAAAACACTATTATATTCTAAAAGCCAAATAAGTAAAACTGTCATGAACAATGGCATTAACAGTTATGAATTAAAATCACTGTAAATTGATTTTTTGTGTAAAAGCTCCCGACCTCAGCCTGGTAAAGCTGGATCAACGCCGGTCTTGCAGCATATCGACAATAGTACAGCACCAGGTCAGCCAGAATGGGCAAACGCTGTTCATACGAGCTGTCATATGAGTCTGACTCTGTCTTTGATGTTTGCTGCAAGAAATAGAGAACGTACAGGTTAAATTTAAAGTATAGGCTTCAAATTTCTGTTCATGTTCATGTTTAGTGTCAAAGTGGTACCTGGCAGACAACATTTGCAGGCAAGTTGAGGAGACTCAGGGTGTTCCTTTCGTACCACGGGTCCAACATCCCAAGAAGGTGAGCAATGTCATTAGTACTGCCTCCTGTTTCCATGAGAGTGGCATCCTGAACAAACAGAAAACAGCACATTAGAAGCGTCATTTGACTTTATTTGACTTTATTATTCCATAGAACAGCTGAGTTTAGAAAAGTATAACACATTTAACACCGAATAAATTGGATCAGATCTTACTTTTGTATTTGACCACTCACAATATTCACAAACACTTTTTTTTGTATATATCATGAAGATCTACCAGTCTGACTTACATTATTTGGAGGCGTTCCCTTTGGAGTCCCATTCTGAAGCACTTGTCCAGGAGCTGGTGAATCCCTTTTCACAGGCACGAAGTAAAACTGAAGCTTGAAAGCCCTGGTCAAATGTGGACACGCACTCTCTTTTCTCCTCAAACTGCTGTAGGCCCGGGCCACTTTCCCTGCCACTTGGTCTGCCCCGAACACCACCACTCTCAGCGTAGTGTTTTTATTGTCCTCATCACTGCTCAAGATCGGTCTCCGTCTAAAGCACACATGTCTTAGAGCTTGGTTTTGTAGATTTAGTTGTGGCTCAGGGCTGCGCAAGTGAACCTGCTGCGGTAAAGAGTTGGAGCGTTTTTCTCTGAGAACTAAAAGGTCTTTAGATTCAGTGTTTCCTAAACTTTTGGCTCTGTAAAGTAACCGAGGGCTCTTGGGTTTGAAAAGTCTATAAATATGTTGGCTTAAGCGAGCTGAAGTTCTGTTCGTGGACTTTGGCGAACACTTTTCAGCAATGGGAGAAGGACAGATATAATCGTCAAGATCGTCACAAAAATCACTGTCAACTCCAGAGGAAAAAAGAGATGCAGCGTATGACTCTGAAGTTACAGATAAAGTGGAAAACATGGAGTCTTTGGAGGCGGTGGACAGTGAGGACACAGTGGAGAAAGTAGAGGCGCGATAGTTGGCTCTTAAGTCGTTCAGAAATGAGGGTAATTCAACCTCAGCTTGCCTCTCCTCTTTGTTTTCATCTTTCTCCTTGTCTTCCAGATCAAATGCAGCCACATCCACTTCATCTACATCAATTTCAACCTCATCTTCCTCTTCTGCCTCATCATTAGTGGAAATATCATCAGGGTCATGCTCCAAAAGAGAGTTCAGGACATCTGAGGAAAGTCAGAATAAATAAATCACATTTTTCGCAAACTCAAATGAAACTTTATAGAATGATTGCTTATTGCTGCATTACCAAAGTTGTCTTTTTCCCAGTAGAACATATGACACTTGGCTGTGGGGAGTGGTAAAGTCTGCAGCAATCCTTAAAAAACAGGATCAGAACATGTTAAAATGATAATTGCTGAACAGTCATGGATTACAGGCTTAATTCAAGGTAACTCATTTACCATCACACTTCTTTCTGTTGGATGCTGGGATTCTCATGCTCTCCCTCAGAGCCTCCAGTCCGTCGATCACATGACTGCGACCTTGCACATGGTCACTCATAGACGCAGCTGTCTCCATGTTATCACTTACTGTTGAGTGGATCTTAACCAATTCACTGACACTCATTGCCTACAAAGAGAATCACAAACTGCTATTTCATGCGTTTTATGATGAGAGCATTCTGTATAAGCTATGGCTGAACATGTACCTGCAGGGCTGACTGTATGTCATGTAGAGGGTACTTGGTTCCCAGCGTGGACTGAAAGGCGTGCTTGATCAGCGTCATGTAAGTGTCTCTCTGTGAATGCTGGATGTGACTGAGCTGCTCGGCCACTGAGAGAAAGTCAGCCGGCACCTCACCCGGGTTCATCAACAGAACTGTCCTGAAAGACACATGCAAAAGGACAGGATGCTGGGTTTTCTTGGAATGGTAGGTTATGGGGTGATGTTGATGAAAAGGGACTTTCCAGCACAATTTAGGTAAGTTCATGACAGGTTCATAAAGCCTATTATACTTCTTTAAAGCTGTGAAATTGAATTGAATGTCAAGTCTGCGACCGAAGACAACATGCACTAATAAATGCAGTTACAACAGCTTTCTGTGCAAAAACTGTCTTCAGAGCTGAAGCATTACATTAGGCACATTTTGTTAGTATAACTTGAGACACTGTGATCTTACATGGTCTTGGAACATTGGCTTGAGGTGCCCAGGCCTTGCTCTTCTCTTACAAGTCTCTGAAAAGATATTCCTGAAAAAAGAAAACACATTTTACTATAATATCTTATCGCACACATGTAATTGAACACTTTTTAATTCGTCAATAGAAATGATTGTTCTGCTTGTAGTACTTCCTTTGACCCTTATAGTAAATGTGTGTGAGTAGGTGTTCACTAGGTAGGTGTAGGTGTTTGCAGCTTCTGCTTTTTATTTAGTCAATACTAAACATACATCTGCTTTAAAATGATTTCATCTTACTTTGAAATATCCAGTTCATTTGTGATGATCATTTCCCTGTCATTGGAGGTCAGTATAAAGATGGTTCATTCAAAATGCAGTTCTTGAATTGGCCACAAGAGTGAGAGCAACAACTGGATAACCATTATACAGTTCGGAGAGGCAGACAGGAGTTATGTATGACTGCTAATGCGGCCAGTGAAAAACCACTTTGATAACAGCTAATACTTCATAAAACATTGTGTGAGCTATGTGTGCTTAACATTTAATTGAATATTAACCTTATTTTTTTAATCATAATTCTGATTTACACATTTACTTTATTTGTACAAGCACTTCCAAGTGTCCATCTCAACTAAAATAAGCAACTATGAAAACATGTATGTACCTGGAGCCTTGACCTCTAGCTGTAGTGTGGAGAGGAGGTTTTTACACACACTGCAGTAAGGCTCGGGCCATGTGAGGAAGAGTCGGAATACCTCCACAGCCTCCTGGAGCAGACCTGTATCTGGAGGACAGTATGGTGTCTGGAATAACAACAGCACATATATTACTCAAGACACTGACGCAGGATGTTTTGTTCTGAAGTTTCCAGTGTTTTGTGCAATTGCTCTAACTACTTTTTTCACTTGCACAGTTGAATGTTTCATCACATTATACCTCAAACAAACATCACACAAAAAAGGAAACTTCCAGTCCTTTAGGACTGGGACAAGATTCTTAGATTACAAAAGTTCTGAACATTTTTACCTGAAGTAATGTGGAGAAGAACATAATGGCGAGGGGAGCCACCAGTTCATACTGACACTGCTCCTGAACCTGGAGTCACACAGAGACATTTTGAAATGTAGAATATATGGTTTTAATTTTGAACATTACTGAACTAAATGATTTACCTCTTTAGTTTTTCTGATGATCTGTTGTAAAAGGATGAGGAAATTCTCTGGATCTCTCTTGACCAGCTCCTCCAGACTCCAACGGTTCATTGACTGCCCCGCCGCACACATCAGCACTGAAACACACCACACACACATTCATAAAGATACAGGGGTGTAAAAGGGGCAGAAGAAGAGTATTAATCACTTATGTTAATTTTTCAGGTTAATAGTCACACTTTGTTTCGAAGTACATTTACATGACCACTAAAAGCCTCTTACTTAACTGGCTTTTTGGAAACAAGTATAAAGTTGACTTAAAATTGGGACCTTTAAAGGACCTTTAAACCTTTAAAACAAACTTTATTTACCCAGTGCATCTCTGCTATGATGTACATTTGCATATTACATTTGTGAAATGTCTCATGCAAATGCATATGAGTACATCTATTGAATTTGAATATATGCAAATCAACTTTGGTAGAAATGCACAAAATAAAGTTCACCATTAAATATTTTGATAAACTCTTGTTTTGACGACCTGCTCCATAGTAACTCCTCCTCACAACATCTCCCTCACACTCTGAGGTCTGTGCCACCACTTCCTCCCAGCTGTGCAGGTCTATTCACACACTTCCTTCAGCACCAAAAACATATTTCCCTGTTTATGTCACAACACCACAGTCACCAACAACACAGACCAGACAAAGGCAGAATACACCTGTCCTCCATGTGATGTCTCACTCTGTGTTTTGACAGTAACATCTCCTGCTCCAGTCCTCACATGGTCTACACTGTCAACGGCTCATATCACACAGAAACAAGAGTACTGATGCTTAGTTCAGAGAAAATCCTCTTCTGAGAAAGAAAAAAAGTTTCAGCTTAGTTAAAATGTGTGCATTAAATGTCAACCCCAAAGGGTTGTGTGGCATAGTGTTCTGATACTAAACAAAACTATTTGACACATCACATTGGAGTGACCTTGTGAATCAATGTTATAAGTT
Organism: Rhyacichthys aspro; assembly: GCA_036850595.1. Lineage (NCBI taxonomy): Eukaryota > Metazoa > Chordata > Actinopteri > Gobiiformes > Rhyacichthyidae > Rhyacichthys > Rhyacichthys aspro. The sequence goes on along the minus strand of CM072148.1, from coordinate 11,155,875 downwards.
ATGTTATAATGTAAATACTGTCAAGTTTAAGCTGTTAATGATAACAGTAGCTTGTTTTGTTCAGTGGTAATGTATGAAATATGCTATAAGCTATGTGTAATTTGCAACCTAAAATTTGACTGAATGTCTTTGAAATGTTTCACTCTTAACAGCAAAATATTATGTTATGTGCAACTGTATTTATTTAACATCTCTCTGTATACTATATTTTAACATCTGCTGGATGTCTTATGTGCAATGCGTCATTCATTAAATACTGTGATAACATTTGTCAAATAGAAGTCCTCCAGAAGAGCCAGACAAGAGCATAGCAGCAGAGTAATAAATGATTGTTGTTTGCTTTGGTGCCTATGTTCTATTCACAGCCAAACAAAACTCAGCTGTGATCCCCATCATCAGGACAGTTCTGAGTCTTACCATTCCAGTGATGTGCTGCTGTGGGACTCTGTCTCAGTCCGTCCAGACATCTGTCCAGTGCGTGCTGGATCCTGTCCTCTGTGCACGAGGTGTGCTGCATCTTCACGGCTCAGCGTCTGCAAAAGAACACCACACAGAGCTTATGTTAAGTGCAAAAGCATCATACATACAATGCCAATTCCACAGAATGTTATCTTTTCTTTATAGTTTCCTTTTTACACATACTGTATGCCGTGTTTTGCCTGAATGTAAATTATTAGCTAAATATGAAAATGACCAGACCATTTGTGGTAAACAAGTAGTTATTTTATTGCAGTGGTAAACTTCCTAAAAGGACTCATGTGGAAAATACATCAAATTCATCTTGTGTTTTTAATTAAAACACTGTCCACCAACTCATATATATTTGTGTCTTTTTCCATCATTTTAAATGTCGAAAATGTCTGTGTGACTATTACTACCATTTGCAGAGACCTGTGGACAGCAGAGTATTTCTGTAACATAGATGTCTCCTTATTACTGCTTTTCACACTAAGGAGAACCCAGGTTGTTTCACTTCTGTTCTGGGCACATCACATCTGCATAACAAGATAAAAGGGACATCCCGCTGTGACTTAATAGAAGTATTAGTCCTACCTTCTGTTGTTTCATGAATATTACTCATTGGGTACAGTATGTTGTGTAAAATCCAACTGCCCATTTGTTTTTGTAGGGGTGCCGTTGCTAAGATGTAGTATGTCAAACACAGTACATCATAAAATGTTTTAATTGTTGGGACAGAGTGGTGAATCTAAATTGCCCATAAGGAATGAATATGAGACAACCATTCACTGTGCCCAATAAACTCTGCAAAGGAGCAGGATAAGCATTGTGTGTTTTATCTTTCATAATGCATTATACTGTGTACTATATACACTGTAGTTTCTTGTTATTAATTTGTTTTTGTACAAATACAATACTTCACCAGATTATTTTTACGAAAAATATAAATAGATGAAGGAAGAAGTAAAACCATATAGTTGCAGTTAATTTCCACGTAACGTATTTTTAAAGCTTCCTTTGTCACAACTTGGGTTTTCACATGAAAATGGAGAACGTGACTAATACTGAGGAACAAAACAAAATAGAGAGTTCCCCTAAGATAAGAAGCTTTGCATATGTTATTAATGATGGCTGGAGGCATATCAACACTATTAGATAATACTCATTGATAATACACATGAAAAGAAACCAATCGTAATGTTAAGCATGTCTACTTGTCTATTTAACCAATAGATAAAATGTTTATCTCCATAAACCTTTTGCAGATAATGTGAAAAAAATCCCCTAATTTCATTTCTACAAGCCACAAATAGTTCACAAATAACTAAGCGCTGTAACAGATACTCAACAGTTATTCAAGCATGTACAGACAATTAACACTGGTAACTGGGGCAGGAAGTTTATACAAATCCCACGCCACTTCACTCTTGTTCCCACTTTTACCTTTGAGCAACAATACAGTGCGCCTTAGATAAAAAAGCACTTCTATGTATGCCTTTTCTGAGAGGTCGCTCCTCCCCAGAGAGCCATTGTCTGTGAGAGGTGTCCCGAGTGGCGCAGAGCGGGGGAATACTGCTCTGTGTAGTGGACCCTTGTGCTGAGGGCTCCGGTCATTGTCACGGTTGAACCTAACTGGACCAGAGCCCGAAGAAAGTGGAAGGAACTAATAAGTCAGAGCAGCTATGACTTGAGCAAGAAGGATGTTAAACAGACACATGTAAAGGTAATAAAGAGGTAAGGACCCCAGTGTGAGCACACTTGTTTACGTCAAGATGTGATGCAAAGAATGAGTCCGCTGTGTTTCATAAGAGAACACATGCAGCACAACCCTAGAAGTCAACAGGATCGCTTCCACATTTTGGACAATTTGCAACAGTCAGAGAATAAGTGTTTCAGATGGTTTTTATCCATTTTTGTCTCTGTCACCAGTACTTTAGTCTCATATTGTCTTTAAAATGACATCATTGACCAACTGCTTAACATCATGAGTCAAACAGCAATCAAATACATATCTGAGGATCCACTTTCAGGACAAGCTGTTTTCACAAACTGCGTCCAGAATATCCATTGCCAAAGAACTGATTTTGGATCCAACAGCAATCCAACTAAAATTGCTGCAAAAGTCATTTATACTGCAATGCACTACCTTGAATGTTATTGTCAGTTAATCTCCACAAATCATGAATCATTTTCCCATGAAACTGATGTTGGAGGAGTGGAAAAACATAGAAAATAGCATAGAAGCATAGAATTTGTTTTCAGATAGTGTGTGGTTTAGTATTTAGGTAGTAACTAATGCTCAGTTATTCTAAATCTTGGACGTTTAGTAAATTGTTAGATTGGAGGAGAAAAGGCAGAAAACCCTTTAAGTTGTAATCTAAAATGAAGTTTGAGAGAGAGAATTTAGACAGTTTATTTCCTCCTATTGCACAAACAGAAGCACACAGTATCCTTTTGCACAACTATCTGACAGATGACAACAATGTGAAATACATGGTCCACCAGTGGTGCACCTCTCTGTCTCCACCTGTCCTTTAAGCTGCTGTCTTTCTTTTTTCCCCCCGTCTCCTTCAGTCTCCTTCCGGGTTGCTTCCCTTCCACTGATCCCATTACCTACTGCTTCCTAACAGGAAGAGAGCTTCCCTGCTTGGCTGAGGAAGCAGGTGCCTCCTTATTGTTGCTCTGTGATCGGACCCTCACATCTACTCCCAGGGAAAAGGGGCTGTTTATGTCTGTGTTTGTGCGTGTGGACTGGATTTGTCCTTTTCCCAGACCTCTTAATTAATTAGGTCAGTTTGTCTCACACAATTTGTCTGTGGTGCAGAAAGAGTACTGTCCCTTCTTTTCTGGCAACTAATGACAACTTTTTGTGATGTGATAGTGTCATTTAAGAAGATTGAGAAAAGTCTGAGAAAAGAGGCTCTGTCTGTTGAATAAAAAGTCATTTGTAGGATAAATTTGTGAACTACAAAATTGTGTGAACATGCTAGACTTTTGAATGAAAAATATTTTGAAAAAAACAAAAACAAAGGGACATCTACAGCTTTTTACTTCCTCAATGATGACCATATGATATCAGGCGTATGGCAGCAGGCTGTGACACCATAAACAGTTTCCAGTGTAAGCCTGTGAATAAGCCCTTGTTTTTACAACTGTGATAATCTGGGAACATGCGCAGATGCACATTTCCATGTTTCTAAAATAACATGTACTAATGTAACAAAAGGTAAAATGGTAAAAAAAAACATTTGACCTGTATTTGCTTTACACATCAGATCGCAGCAGGTGTGCAAGACTGAATACGCACGCTCGCAAAGACACATCAAAGTTTGACAAGCAGTGGTGAAAACACAGATTTGACTGATACCACGGCCGCAAAGAGATAAACAGGATGCTGAGTTGTGAAAAACACGAGGAGCACTTGGATATTGCTCTGACCTTTTGAACACGGCGATGCATTTTGACTGTTGACTTTCCCTCTTAGTATCTGACATCAATAAGTGTGTCATTCAGCATTAAAAACGTGTCATGAATAAATGTTGTAAAGATACCTAGAATGATATGATCGCTGAAATAATTGCTGAAATGCTTCAATTTCTTAATAGAGGAAAGATGACTGTATTCCAGCTGATTGAGTAAGTTACCCATTTCCACGAAGTGTCCTTCCTGTCACTGACCAATATGTAGCCATCTGACACACAGGATACTAGAAGGAACCTAAATTAAAAAATTGCCAGGACCAGGTAATGACTACGTAGAGTTAAAGTGGAGTGGGCTGACTCAAAAAGGCCAGTCCCTGAGTGGGCAGTTTAAGCTGCTGATGTGTCATAAACAGATCATGCAACACCAATGACACATTTAAAAGGACAAAACATGTACATTTTGAGCTCTACTTCCTCCCTGCTTTTTAACGCTATCAATCATACCGACCACTCAAAAAGCAGAAGTGACTTGAATGGCATCAGAGGGTGGGTTAACACTTGCCCTCTCTGACTGGGAAACAACGTGGCCGCATGAATTCTGAACCACATAAATCAACAGTATGTTTTAACATGTAGCTGTACACATTTCTAACCACAATGGCTAAAACTTGAACTAGGTTTATAAATTCTAATACAAGATGTACTTAGAATAATGTCCAAAAGGAGACCAGTGAATAACATTTAAAACTGTAAACAACAAAAATGAACTTTGACACTGTTAAGACAGGATGTTACAATAAATAGTGTTAGAATAGATACTTCTAAAGATGGTAGGATAAACTGAAAGCTCCATCTCTCATGAAATCATCCACTTTAAGTTATTGCCATTGTTTGTCTTGTAACTGCATAGTGTGATGTCTTACCTGTAGTTTATCGTCCAGTACCCATAAGCTCTATACATGCCGTGAGAGCTCAAAGATCCAAAAGCGGTGCGTCCCCAGCCTCCACGTTGTCACTGCCATTCATTTAGCGTACACACGTTATGGTTTGACAGGTAAAGCCACATCCTGGGTACAGTCGAGCAGCAGTGAAGTGAAACCGGTAATCAGCCGCTGGATTGCTGCTCGTAGTGGCTCTGCTGCATCTCTGAACACGTCGCTGCGAAGACTGCAGCGCACAAACACAGCAAACAGGAAGTGTATGAGAGAGGCGCATGTGAGCACAATGAGGAAGGCTCACAGTGTATGTGTGTATATGCAACAGTGGGGAGTCTATGTGTCAGTGCATGTGTGAGAGGTTACATGTGGATTTGGAAGGGATGTTGGTCATGAAAAGGAAGTCGTCTGTTTGACTTGTTTGTTTGTTTTTATGCTATTTTCACGCTTGGGAGTGAAGTGTCTTTGTTCAGCTTTTTGAAGCTTCGTTCACTATTTTCTGAAGCAGGTTGATCACTGAGACAGTACTGTGCCTCTTCATCAAAACACCTGAGTGAATGAAAACAAATGATGCCTTGTTTCAAGGGTAAACTCAGTTCTACCCTTATATCTGTCACATGTGAATAGACAATGAAACTTCAGGCCTGCTCTCTCTTGCCTGTCATTTGCATTCAATCTTTTACAGTTACTGTGAATTCCCCTTTTTTGAAAAAATGGTAATGTGCAGCCGTGTCATAGAGACTCAGAAGTTCAGTGACACTTTGACACTTCTCTTCATTCACAAATGCCTAATTTAAATGGTTACACCATGTAACTTTTTAGTATTTGCACCTGCTAAAATTGACACAGTTACAAACTCATATTGTAGTAGTATATATAGTGGACTATATGATGGGTGCAATGTACTAATTAAGAAGACATTTTTTCTGTTTTGTGATTCATTCATTCATCTTCTACCACTTAGTCCCGTTGGGGGTCATGAGAGGCTGAAAAATATCCCAGCAGCTTTGGGCCTGAGGAGGGGTACACCATGGACAACGGCCAGTTAGTAGCAGGGCTAACACTGACAGACAACCATTCACTCTCACAATCATCCACTAGGGTTCAATTCACCTATACATGAATGTCTTCAGGTGGTGGGACGAAGCCAGAGAGAACCCAAGGAAACATGGGGAGGACTGACTCCTCACAGAAAGACCAAGAGTCGGTGGCCCCCGGGACCGAACCCTTAAACTTCTTGCTGTGAGGCCCGTGTGTTTTGTGATGAGAACCATAAAAATGACTTGGATGTAGTTTATGGTAGACAGTTACAGCAGTGTTGCTAAATATAAAAACATCCTTTTCATTAAATTAATCTTTGTAAAAGAATTGAATTTGAATTAATTGCTGTATTCATTTAAGTGAATTTCACTTAGAAATAAAAAGATTTTTTCAGAGAGATTCAAATATAAAAAGTTTGTAGATGTTCATGACATGATCACAGTCAGGCTGAAGTACTCTTTAAAGCCACGAGATGGCGTTATCTCATACAGTCCGCACTCTACAAGGTTTAAGTTTGTGTTGCATTGTTCCAGATTTCACCTGAAAACGATGAGATGTAGTCATTTCAATTTGCGTTTTAGTCAGTCCATTTTTAACATCTAACATTTTCTCCCGAAATAAGAAAACAATTTAATAAAACATATTTCATATTCGTGTCTTTTGTCTGACTTTTCAAATACTTTCTCACACATTAGATTCAATGATTCCATGATTTGGGTTTTTTTTTGTTTTTGTTTTTTGTTTTTTGGGCACCACCTGAGATAAGAAGGAGCAAGTAACTAAACTAATGTTCTGTCTGTTCAAATCTTTGTCTGTCAAAGTCTATGTCTGCTCTCTGGTCGTACCAATATGGATTATAAAACTTATTTCCAGCATCCTTACAGACACGTCAGAACCCTATTTTCCCATATCACAGCTGATAGTCCTTTTGCTATTTCGTTAATGTATCATTAACTTTATTTATGTATTACTTTTGAATCAACGCAGTAGAGCTCCAGGTACTGTTTAGTTTGTTTTTTACAGTTTGTAAATATACCTTTAATAAGAGTCTCCGCATCAAAAATAAATGTAAATTTTCACCGCAATAAACAGAAGAAGAATCAACCCTAGTCCGTTCACAAGTTTCATGGCAGACATTCAACAACAGGACATCGCTACGTGGCTCAGACAAGTGGCCCTGAAAGACTCAGACCCTTCACAAACTCAAACTACACATGAAATCTATTCCACTCTTCCACGTCTCTCCTCACCCATCAGTGATGCGCGTCCAGAGGATGCCCTTGTCCCTCCCCCTGAGTGTGTCTCACCCTGAAGATGAGCTGACCTGCAGCAGAAGCAGCAGAAGCACGGCCCCACGCCCCCACTCCACTCCGCTTTCCTCTGCAGAGAAAGAGAGAGAGACTTAAAACCTAGAGAGAAGAGGAGCGGGACTCTCAAAGCGCTCTTAAATGCGGACGCTCCTTCGGTTTTCACGGAGGAGAGTTGAAGAAACAAACCAGAAAACAGACAGGTGGAGCTGAGTCTTGGAGATTGTCAGGAGTTTTAACAGCCACTTGCTTCATTTTGTACATTTTCAGGTAAATAACTTTATAATCTTCACAGTTTAATTAAAAAAACAACAACACACAAACAAGTGACATCTTTCTCATCATCAGTTCTGCGTGGATCAACTTTCTGTCTCTTCCTGCAGACATGATGCTCTACGTCCTGCTCGCCGCGTCCCTGTGTTGCCAGGTCGCGCTGTGCGGTTACGGCGGCATGTTCGCGGCGCAGACGTCCCCTCCGGACCCTTGCTACGACGAACACGGCAACCCGCGGCGCTGCATCCCGGACTTCGTCAACGCGGCGTTCGGCAAAGAGGTGAAAGTGTCCAGCACCTGCGGGAAAACTCCGAGCCGCTACTGCGTGGTATCTTCGGCGGAGAAGGGAGCGGAAAGGACGAGGAACTGCCACACGTGCGACGCCTCCGACCCCAAGAAGTACCATCCTCCGGCTTATTTGACCGACCTGAACAACCCGCACAACCTCACCTGCTGGCAGTCGGAGAACTTCAAGCAGTATCCGCAAAACGTCACTTTCACTCTGTCTCTTGGCAAAAAGTTTGAGGTGACGTATGTCAGTCTTCAGTTCTGCTCTCCCCGGCCTGAGTCTATGGTCATCTACAAGTCAATGGACTACGGCAAAACATGGGTGCCATTTCAGTTTTACTCCACTCAGTGCAGGAAAATGTACAATAGACCAAACAGGGCTGTGATAACGAAGCAGAACGAGCAGGAGGCGGTGTGCACGGACTCCCACACGGACATGTACCCGCTCACCGGAGGCCTCATCGCCTTCAGCACTCTGGACGGGAGACCCTCCGCGCACGACTTCGACAACTCCCCCGTGTTACAGGACTGGGTCACAGCCACAGACATTAAGGTCATTTTTAGCAGGTTGCACACTTTCGGGGACGAGAATGAGGACGACTCGGAGCTGGCCCGGGACTCGTACTTCTACGCCGTGTCGGACCTGCAGGTGGGCGGCAGGTGCAAGTGTAACGGACACGCGTCCCGCTGCATCAAAGACAGAGATGGGAGTCTGGTGTGTGACTGTAAGCACAACACCGCAGGGCCCGAGTGCGACAGGTGCAAGCCCTTCCACTACGACAGGCCGTGGCAGAGGGCCACAGCCAGGGAGGCCAACGAGTGCGTGGGTAAGTCCAGCTTCAGAAACACCACGTTAGATTTATTTTAGCGTCGCTCAGCCGTCACAGAACAGGCCTTATTCACAAGAGAATTTCCCCTCATCGAGTCTTTTGAATTGAATAAAATTGGCGCGTAAAACCAGAATTCTTCATTTAATTTTTGTTTTTACGCATTTGCTAAAATTTATTTTATTGCAGTAAAATTCAGTTGACTACTTTTTGTAATTATTGTCTAATTTGACCCACATTAATAGCTTATAATTATAGGTGCTGTAGCGTTTTATTTCTATTTGCTTAATTAAAAACGTTTCCAGCTAAACCACTTTCTAAATGGCGCGCGTCCGCCAAGCCGGTGTCATTTAAAAGCCTGTTGCAAACCGTAATGAAGCCTTTAACCCCAACATCAATCCACCTCAAACAGAACCACAAAGGCTGGTAATAAGCCCCGGGAAATTTCCACTGCACCGCTGCTGCAATAAACTGATCCTTAGATTGTCCTCAGTTAAAACCACGGCAGCCTAACCCAGCATATTTTCAATCTTTAATGTTGTAAAGACAGTTTCTAATGTTGTAATAAAACTAAAGGCAAAGCTGAGTGACAACAGTTCACTAAATCTAGAAATGTATGCTCTTTAAAATGAAAACATATTAAGCTTTGTTGGGTATACATTATTTTTTAGACATATTCAAAAGAAGAAAGTGCATTTTGACAATTTTACTTCAAAATAATCCCTGTGCCATTTTAGGACATGACAGTGTAACATCCCTTAAACAAAAGCAGGCCCATCTCTGCCGGTATCTGCTCATGGGCTTTGTGTTTGAGAGCCAGCAAGTTCCATCAGCTGCTGACTGATCAAAGACTGATCCGTGTTACACTGCAGATACAGTAGTAGTATTTTATTACAGCCCGCCTCAGACATGTGCTGGGACCTGTAGATTGTGCACGTCCACGAAATCTGCAGGATCCGGGAGTCCAGCCGGGTCTCAGTCACTGTTCTAGACGAGGCGCAGAGAGGAAATGTTGATGTCTTTCTGCAAGAATCTGTTGTCTTTGAGGAGGTGTAGCGGGGAGAAGAAAAAAGGCAGCAGCGAATGTGTGAGGAGGGAGAGGCAAAAAACAGCCTCGACGACAGATATTGACAGTCAGGTCTCACTTTTCGACTCACAAACCATTTGGAAGCTTCATATTTTCCTTTCTGCTCGGTGTGGTTTGACAGCGGCCGCTCACGTCAGCCTCTTTGACGCCTCGCAGCTGTTCGAAAGCTCTTTCTTTGCCGTTTCTGTCTGTTACTTGAAGCCCAGAGACGTTCACACTCACTGTCATGTGTGGAGACGTTGTTAAATCAACAAACCAATCTGTACAGCGCTGTTAAACACACTGTGTGGCGAAAATACAGCCATTCAATTAAGAATACAGGGTTTGCTTCCATTATTGATTAAATGATGGCTACTTTCTTGCCTCACTTGTACTGTTTGAGTTGAATGCACCCTGTAATCCTTCCAAAGCCACTCGAACAACAAATAAATAATAATGTTGTTAAAGAATGTGTCGAGTCAAACAGCGGCCCATGTTTTCCTCCTCAAGTGCACTTCCCTGATTACTTCCATCAGGACCTAAAACTATACACTCATGTCCTCCCGAGTGTGCAGAGTGATCCATTTCTGTTATCGATTCTCCACTGGGAAGTCAAATGCTGCAAATGTTATTCATTTAATAGCCAGCTTCAATGCACAGCAGCCAAACATACGCATTTTTTCTGACCTTGTTCAGAGTAAAGGCTAGATATCCTTGGTTGATCAGAATGAGGAATAAATGTGGAGATAGGAAGAGCAGGACGACAGGGATGAAAAGAAAAGAGACGTGCAAGTGAAATGTAGGAGACTGAAGTGCTCTGTTTGAGAAACTTCGTTCTAGTGGTAAAACATTTGCAATTACTGCTGTGAGTGAGATTAAAACTGGAGAATAAAGACGTTCCCAGGCCTTTTCTTAAGCTTGTTTAACAGGGCCTTTCTCTCTCTACCACAGTGTCGTCCCCTGGACACTATCAGCGTTTATGGCTCATTTTGTAAACTGCTCGTCCAGACTGTGCTTCACATGGCTGAATGCTGCCTCTGTTTTGCCGCTTGAAATCTTTTTTGAAGGCTTTATTCTGTAACAAAGTGAGCACAGACGCAGGGCTACGGCACTGTATGAAAGTAAAGGCATGTCCTGACGCTCTGACCAAAAACAGTAAAGACATTAATTGATCTAATTGTACGCTGTAATGCAGAGCAGAGATTCAAAGTGTTTGTAAAAGAATGCCTGCTCTGTCTAACTAAACTGAGCAATAATTCATTTTCAAATATGTTTAATTGATGACAGATTTCGTACCAACATTTCTTTTATTTCTTTTCTTTTTTTTTGTTTAACTTTTTTGTTGTGTTATTGTGGTTAAAGATCACTTTTTACAAGTTGTTTAACCAGAGTGGATCGCATTTCTTCAGCTTTACAAATTTCTATTGTCCAACAACAACACATTTGAAAGTAGGAAATTTTCTAGTAACAGGTTCTTGGACTATGTTCCTCCAAAACACTGGCGTTAAACTCTTCATTTCAGGAGAATATGAAGAGATTCAATACAAATAAAACCCTTAAACTGTGTTTGTTTTTTAAATCATTTTTTTAACAGAATGGAGATATGAATGAACCTGACAAATAATGCAGATTGTGTTAAGTGTGTTAAGGGTGGATCAAGATCTTGAAGCTGTTAATGTCAGCGCTTGGCAGGAGTGCGTTGGAGATGGAATTTTGGAGCTAGTTGTTTCTTGTCATTAGGCCTGTTCAGAAGCAATTTGCGTTTGATGGAATTCCAGTTTTGCGCACACAATAAATGTTGACAGGCCAGATGATGAGTGCAAATGAGTTTATATGGAAATATGTCTGAGGGTAATACACAGATAAAAGGAAACAGGCACGTTTCATTTCTCTGCCAGGGTTCATAAAACATCTGAAAGTATGTTGCTTGTTGTCTGATTTCAGGTGAAAAAAAGATCATTTTCAGCCCATGTTTGGAGGCTTTGACAAAGCTCAGGTCGCACAGCTTGAGGTGATGGAATGTGTTCATTTGTCAAGACAAAAATCCATTCTGAAATTTCACAGCCTGAATGTGTGTTGTTCAACTCGGGGTCCTTTGGGCAAAGCGCACGTTTCTGCGCCCATGGTTTTGTTTCATTGCTTTGGCTGCAGTACGTAATGCAACACAGACCCCGTTCTCAGTGTGAGGCCAGCGTTTTGGCCAGTGTGATGTGTGTGTGTGTGAGTGTGTGTTTCTGATGTTCTGTGCACGTGTTTGTACCAGAAATGGACCCTTGACCTTGTTGAGTCTTTGGTATAAAGCCATATTGCCGCTGAAGTAAAGGCATATTGTGTTTCTTTGTTGGCTTCTGGCCTGTGTTCACTTCCTCTTGTCCCCTTCACTTGCGCTTGAACTCTTCGGTCCACAGCTACTTTATTAAAAGCTCCTTTAAACATGTATTTTTTAGGCACGTCTGCCACTAGTGATAGTGGCAGACATTCTTTTTGTCTTGGATTTTAAATGTTTCCAGCCAATCTGTGGTGAATGAGCAGCTGGTCGTAATTGGTTTGCCAATTGGATCCAACCAGTGTTTTTCCTTTTTCTTTTCCTCTTTTACTCACAGCACTTCTCTCTGGACATTTGCTCCCCTTCACTCAGAGAATTAGCTCACATGCAGACACTTCCGCACTGTTTCTAGTTGTCAGGATCACTCTCCAGAGAGGAATCTGCATGCTTTAAAGATTTTTAGCATTTTGATTAATCTCACTTGAAGACAGTATTGGCAGCTGTTCTTTTGTTTTCTTTGCAAGGCGTAGAATTTGACAGCACGCAGAGCTTAATCATTGCTGGTAGCCTAAGGTGTAAAATGCATTACAAATTTACTGAAACAGTGATCAAACATGACGCTAACGGCTCCCAAACATCTGCTAAAGTGCTGCTAGGTGTTGGAACAAAAGGTGTTGGGAGCATATGGACTCTAATCATTTCACATCAAGTGTACGTACGCGGGACTCAACAGATTGCTCATGTTTCGTTCCCCTTGAGGCAGAAAGGACACACCATGTCTTTGCCGTTTAGTCTTTTTTCGATACCTGTCTCTGCTGTCAGTTACCAGTTTAAGCGTGTGCGAGTGTTTCCATGTGTTTTCTCCTGACACAACACCGTGTTCGAATCTGCTCTTGAACGTGTTTCAGAGATTGAGCAACACTGTTCCTTTGTAATGTGCATTTTCTGCCGTTGGGTGTTAACTCAAACAGCAATCATGTCCGGTAAGAGAAGAGCTGTCGAGGCCCCGGGGAGATGTCTGTTAATGAATTAATTGGTGACTTGATGTCCCAGTGAAAGCTCGCTCGTCTGTGGGTTTGGCATGAACTGTGGGATGAGTGGGTGAAGGGAGGGAGGGCAGTGTTTGTGTGTAATGAAGAGGTTTGCTTCTATCAAATACCACATGATTAGGGATAATTAAAAGCCACACCAGACGACATCAGCACGCGTTTGACACTCATCACGCTACAGTTGGCTCGTGTTTTGTAATTCATGCCTCTTCATTTACACCGAGGTGAGATATTTAAATACTTTACCCACTGAGTCAAGACAAGACAAAAAGAGTCAAGAGTCTCTAATGCAGAGGTTCTTAAACTCTTCATCATCAAGTACCACCCCAGAAATTTTTTTCCACCTTTATGCAATGGATCTATGCTATTTTAATTTTTATATGAACACATACCTATCTGTGAACATTCTAAAATGAATTTTGTTAAAATCACATTTTCAACCCCTCAGCTTTTTAAGAGTCCAAACATTTAGTGGTATAGTACAGTGTATTATTTATGTATGTATATATGTATTTTATAGTTATCAGAGATTCTCATGTACCACCACAAAGAGACAAAATACCACCAGTGGTACCCGTACCACAGTTTGAGAACCACTACACCTAATAGTGACACAGAAGTCTTTTATAAAGCTAATGCAAGAGTAAAAAGACCATATTTGTAAGTACAATATAAGACAAATACTACGGCTTGAACATGCTCTTTACTAGGATTTCTTTATAAGTTTAGTACCGAGCAGGCCACAATAACTCCCATTTTATTTTGTTTGTCCATTACACTAACAGTTCCTCTTCTTCTCATTGTCATCAGGTCAGTAACAGGCTGCAGCACAAGCCAGATTCATATCCTCACAGACACTGCTGAGAGGTCTGACTTGTTAAAAAGGCCCATAAAAGGATCCATAAACAGTTGTGTGTAGGAGCAGTGAAAGGCCATAATTGTGCATCCAATTAATCTCACCAGGACAAGTTAAAAAGAGTGGTTTGGGCCAGAGCTGATGACCTCAGGGCCTCTGTGAGGCAGCAGGTTACTACACAGTTACCAAGAGGAGGCAGAGTGTTTTCAGCCAAAGCAAACATATAGTGTGCACTGCAGGTGAGGGCACAGAGAAGGAAAGGAAACAGGAAAAAAGGAGAGGCATTTTTAAAAGAAGAAACAAAAAGTTCCTGCTGCATTTTAGATCAGCACTGAAGCTGGTGAAACATATGTTAAATTATCCTTCAATTATCCAAACCTGTTCACACTTGAAAAGGAAAGAATTGGCTCAGCTTGTTCCATTTCCCCTCCAGAATCTCTGTGTAGCTGATCAGTCAGCAACAACAACAACAATAAAAACACATATGCTTGGCCTAGCAACAAATGAAAGAGAAAGAGAAACTTTTTTGATTTGCAGCAGTTTAGATTCAAGGTGAAAGTTCTGGCAAAGCTCTGCTGGCAACAGTCCCACTGCTCGCCGACAGGACCACCTAACACGAGCATGAGCACATCCAGCCCAGAGTGAGGGTCTTTAACGCTCACAGTAATAAATGATTAATGGCTGGATGAAGTTACACCCCCAAAACAGCAGCCTGTTGTGGAGATCAGAGCGCCCCCCGCTGTTTCTGTAACACACTGCTGTCGTCATCCCAGTGAAGTGTAACCAGCTGGGCTCTATACTGAGGCAGTAACTGTCACAAGGAATCAACTGGCTGTAAATAAGACAGCTTAGGCACACTAAGGCAATTTGATATCAATATTGACAGTGTAAATAATTCTGTGCATCACTTGATCATTATTATCACGGTTCTCTCTAGAGTCTAATCAACTCTATGATCATACTTACTAAGTGTAGGTACTGTCACAAAGTGGAGTATTTGAGTTGGGTGCACTGTCTATTAAAGAAGGTTAGTTCTCTCTGCTTATGTGTCTTTAAGTTCAGCTTTAGACCTGAGTGATCCTGCAGTTATCTTCCTCTAATCTATCTATGAGTTAATGGATTTAAATTTGTGTGCATTTTCCTTTCTTTTTTTATTTTATTAATCTTTTTCTTTTTTTGTGCCATTTTGCTATGAAAGCAGAAGTGGCAGTGGCCAAAAGGCCATATTGTGCAGTCAATGAATCAGTGTTGATGAGCCATGCAGGAGTATTACAATAAGTCACACTACATATTTGGGTTACATTAGACAACATTCAGCAGTTTTTGTTCACTTTTTTATATTTTTGGTTAAGGCTAAGAACACCTGACTCGACTGAGAATATGAGTCAGAGCTGAAGCTGCTCTGTAAAAACTTTTTCTTTTTTTTTTTTTTTAGGGGGGGTGGGGTGGTAAACTTGACTAAATTCAAATTAACAATGAACTTACATAATAATTCACATGAAAACTTCCAGCTGAGTGAGCTGTATTTCAAGTAAAAATACTTGTTTCTACTCTGACCACTTGTGAATAGTCAAACTATTCCAAAGTATTTTGTTGACTGCCAGGTGAAAAATGTTCAAATTCTTAGAGTGTTTGTTGCTGAATAGCTGAGAGTGATTTATTGCCATTGTCTTTGTCTTTCCCATATAAGTCATGGCACGAGTGTGTGGCAGCCAGAGGGTCACCAGAGGTTTGTAGCAGCTGGTTGTCATGGATGCCTTCACTCACACTCTTCTGTGTGTGGGCTTGTAATTGTCTATATAAGTAACACCAGCAGCCAAGAGTCACACACATTTTATCTTTGTTTCCAAGGCCAGCAGCAGGCTGGACCAAATAAAGCAGCAGCTTTGACATGCTTGCAAAAGAGATCTCAGTCAGCAGAGGTCAGCAGAAAGTAGACAGATTTACAGTAATGTGGAGTGAAAGACATTTTGCAGGCATTCTCTCAAAATAATGTCCTAAGGTTTAATTAGACGCTTTAGTTTAGAGTTGGAGATCGGCTCACGATCATTAAAAAGGGTGAGATTTATCGAAGAGCGACATGCGTTTGGGTGTTTGTTTGGTCAATTGAAGTGGAATGCAGACTTTTGGATGGTACTTAGGGGAAAGTTTACGAGGTCATCTCAATTTGCCAGGGGTAATCCCAGGTTAATCCATCACTCATTAGCTACTACAGATAACACACAGATAGAGGGGTGAGGGGCTATAACCACTCACTTTCTCTGGTTGTGCTTCTCTTTCCCGCTGTTCACACAATCCTCTCCTCTCTTCTAGTCGTTAGTTTCAGTGACACGTCTATTCTTTCACATCATTTCAGGCCGTACTGGAATTTAAGGGAGTTTTTGAAGGAACGTTGAAGTAAAAGCAACATTGTTAATACCGGGCTACTCTACAGAGAAATGATACCTTCTAAATTATACATGTTATTAAGGACTAAATTGTGTCTATCATAAATTATATGATCGTTATCACACATTTATTTACAGTTATTTACCTAAATCCAATCTAACAAAATCAAAATATCACAGTAATTTCAAAGTGCTTCAGCAAAACATTCATTAAATTTAAACCAATGAAACAAATGAAGGTAAAAGTTTCCTGGTTTATTAAACCCCTCTTCCTTCAACTTCTGTCCTTCTGCTCTCTTTCACATGGACAGAACAAGCAGTAAATTCGACTCTGTCTGGGAGCAGGGAGAAGCACAGAATGCACTGACGTCAGGTGATTTAAGTGAACGAGGGTCCTTTAAAAAGACGAAGGATAAAGAATAGTAGAGTAATGGCTCGGTGAGAGTGAGGGAGAGAGACTCTTGACTCCACTTGTTACCAGTGAGTGCCTTTTAAAACGCACTGATACGGTTTGTCTGGTTTTACTGTAAAAATGGCGTGCGTTTGGGACCCCTCAGGTTAACGCACATGTCCCTAATTTCCCCATAACAGAAGGCCTGTATCTCTGCGGACGACAAAGCAAACAAACCCCCTAATTATGGTCATAGATAAGGAAATGACGAGGAAATGGAGTCATTAATGGTAATATTTGTGTTACGAGAAGATAGTTTGTTTAAAAAAAAAATCATTTCCAAAAAGGGGCCCCTCACTGTTTTTCCCTGAAGCTCAGAGCTGGACCTGTATGACACAGAGAGAAAAACTTGGCCTGACTTTTGTTGGCTCGGTCGTTCTTTCACTTTCTAACCCCGTGAGACACGAGCCGATATTGAAATGATTATGCAGCGGGTCTCCATGGAGATCCAGATGTCCGTTTGATAAGAGGAACCTGGAGAATGCCTTTCACATAGTTCCTCCCCCTCGCCGTCCTGCGCTCGTACAGCCCAGAGTATATTTCTCTTTGAGTGGCTCGGACAGCTTGTTGGAGGGAGATGAAAGTTGAGGGGCTTGATTCCTGCGTACGGCGGAGTCTCGCAGGAAGAGATAGCTGAGGAGATGTGTAGACGGAGGTTGTAGCGAGGGGAGGTGTGCTTCGGGCGCTGTGGGTTTCCTGTGCTTTGTCACAGCGCAGTGGGAGTGTCAACAGTAGCCAACGCACACGCAGCGGCTTCCACTCTCCGCGGCTCGGGACACTTTTTAATGTCATCCAGTATTTTAAACTCAGTGGGGCGTTTATTTTCCCCAATTACCTTTCAGTGACTACAGTGCAGTCAAAGCAATGAAGCCTGTAACACTGTATGACATATTGAGTGAAGATTGTGCCAATAAAATGCTTTTTATGTTATATTATTTTTGCTAAACTCCTTTCCTTATGCTCCCAACCCGCACCTCCCACAAAAATATAGCTTTCATTTTATTACAAAAAGGAAAACTGAGCAGATTCACCACAAATACATGACATCAAGGCAAAGATTAGAGCTTATCTTAAATATCTAGCTCAGTGTTGAGAGTTAGACTGATGCAATCCTGCAGTTACCTCAAGTTCTCAGCCCTTAAATCCAAGATTATTGTTTGACATCAGTGATTACCAAACAGTTAATGGTTATATCTTAGCAAACATCTCTGAATGGTTAACACAGGGTCGTAGAGGTTAAAAGCAACTCATTTTAAAGAGACAGTATAGGATTTTGGTGTCATTTCCGAGGCAGTGGGTGGTAAATGAAATGATCCCTGAGCCCTTGATAACAAACAAAGTCAAAGAATACAGAATGAAGAGATTTTAACTCAGATAGGGGACAAAAAGAAACAGAGGAGTGGGATTGAAGCAGAAGAATAACAGTGGCCCGTGTTTGGTCGCTGCCTCGGTCACTGACCTCATCGGAAATGACACCTTTTCTCGGCAGAGCAGTGTGTTTCTTATTTTAGACTTTACAATGGGCCAGTTATGGATATGTCGACAGGGTTGTATTTGTACAGATGGGACTGAGTTATTTGAAACAAGTGTTTTGGAAAAGAATATGATAAATGTTAAATCATCCCGATCCATATCACATTCTGTCCCCTGTGGACTTTGATAGTTTTATGACTCAGCTGTAAGGTGTTAATACAAAAACCCCAGTGGATCCAAGGGTTTCTGAAGTCATTGTCATTAGATTCAATTTAAGTGGCCTATTTGATAATTACCCTCATTTTCTTCACCAAGCAGCATAATCAGTCTCTATCTGAAGGTCAATGTCTTGCCAGAGCAAATACAGACGAATATCAATAAGCAGTTGGAGGTAAGATTATCCTCGACATAAATTACTGAAGTGTTCATATGTCTTTTGAAAGGGCAGCTTTTTCTTCCACCAGTTAGATCACAATGAGTTCATAAAGCTAAATGAGAGCAAGTAGGTGATCAAGGAAACTGGTAACCTTTGAATCTTCTTTACCTAAATACATAAATGACATAAATCACTCTTAACAAATGAGTGCTTTTGATAGTCTTCTGCTCCTTTCAAAAGTTTACTTAGTCAATGTTGACTCACATGCTTTTTTTTTTAATTACTAGCAAAATCCAGGGTCCATATTACTTCAAATGTGAAGATTGACATCAATTAATATGTTTAATTTACTGTAAGACTTTTGCTTTTAATCTCATCATAAAAGACCTCTTCTGCTTTCAAAAAGATTTTTTTCTGCACTTGCATCTGCCATTAAAACATTTAGTGTATTGCAGCACTATTAATATTTTTCATCTGCATTTTCGATTTAAAAAGCAGCTCAGCTTGTTCCAGCCGTTTGCTTGCTCTGGCAAAGACCAGATCCTCCCTTTGCCTTAATTGCCTTCTACCAATGACTAAAAATTATAATGAGGTTTTGGGTTTCTGCATTAGAGAGGTCTCCTTTTCTCCAGCTCCACTTCCCAAACTGTATCCTTCCTGTCTGAGTCACATATGGTTACGCAAAATCAAGACAATTCTGCTCGAAAACATTTCGTTTTAAAAAAAGCAGGATTGCTACTGTTCCAGCAGTGTAGAGTATATGTGTACTAATGCACTCTGTATGAAGAGTGAGTGTTGGGCGCTCTGCCACAGCAGAGGAGAGCAGTAAATGTGGCTCTGGAGCCAGTTCATTAAAAACACCTCTGCTCCATCATTGTCAGAAACTATCAGCAAGGACACAATCAGCTGCCGCACCTCTGTAACAAAACAAAGCAAAAAAGAAGCTTGCAGTGCTTTTTAACTGAAATAATTGTATGTTATGCTTATATGACAGCTTTAAAAAGTAGAAGAAAGGCACAGACATTTATTTGGGCATTTCTCCTCTATTCTCTTTTTTCAGCCATTACCAAACAATATATATCTGCTAATGAAACACCAGATGTTCCTGGAGTGGATTAAAAGTGGTTTAACAGTGTTGGTTTTGACGCCGGTAATGATCTGAAGCCATTGCTTTTGTAGTGTATTATTTCTGATGATGTTGGATAGTTGCTCCGCCGAGATTCAACTCTTTCAAGAGTTATACATATGCATGCACACACTCGTCACATTTTGATCCTTTTGAACATCGATTGCCATTTGAAACATCCTTTGACATTTGGCCTTTTCCACTTCCAAGAATTAACTGTGTTCTTTTTTCCACAAAATCTGAGAATCTTGACGTGTGTAAGAGCTGATCATTGAATCAAAAAGTAAAAAAGAACAATGATTCTTGCGAAAGATTTCAACAGTGTCCTGCACTATTTGGATCAATTTTGTCCTGTAAAAATAAAAGTATAAAATGTAGTATTTTGTAAGGCAAACATTTCCATTTTATTAATAATTTTCTGAATAATTTTCTAATGAAACCATTTCTTGATCTCTCCTTATTCCAAGGCGGACGTCTGCCTTGTGCTTGCCTTGGCTTCACACTCACACAGTGACCCGGAGCATCCCACAGCAGTACCTTAACATATGATTTTCCTTTGTCCGTATGATCACACTGAAGACCTCAGAGAGCACAAAGCCGAGGAGTGAGACGTGAGAAGACAGTAAATGTGTCACTAAAATCAAGTGACTTGTGCTGTGGACCTCCAGATTTATAGTTCCAACCTGCTTCCTGCGCACTCCCACTACTCTCAATGGGAGCCTGCTTCGTACATGTTAAAGCTCTGTACGTACACACACCCCTCATCACTTCCTGTTCTCTGCATCAGGACCAGATGTCGTGAGATAATTCAGGTTTTGATTTATTCTCAATGACAACGTATCTTTGATTGCACTTCCACAAACCAGCTCTGTTGTCTGTTTACATCTCAGCTTAAATTGCAGAATAAACACTCACTGGATGCTTTTTAAAGCTTAGTTTGTATCCGAATGAATGCATAGATGTGCAGTATTATTCACTCCATCCTTTGTGTGTTGTGTGCCCTTCATCTTCCCAGAGGGCTTTTTAGAAATTCAGCCTGTTAAGAAATGAATTTTCAATGGAAGACTTGTAGTGTGAGCTGTAAAGAGGATCGTGCACTTTATTCCAACCTGGACTTGAGCCAGCCCTGCCCCTGGATGGTCTTAACAGTTATTGGCAGGTTGTAAAAAGGCTACCAAAGGTCATGCAGCTAAGTAGTGGAATTTCTCCTCATTGTAAATGTTGACGCAGAAGGACACTGGGGATTCAGGGCAGTGTCTTAAAGTCTATCAGGTTTAATCTTTTTCCCTTGCATTTGATCATTCCTCCATCTCTCTTTGTCACCATTTCATCACGGGCCGTGCTCTCTGTTTGAACCTCCCACCTCGAGGTGCTTTCATGGCTTATAAATTTTATAGAGAAATTTGTCTGAAGTAACACTTATGGATGACATCTGGACTGGGGTCGGATGAGGAGGACGAGGGTCACGCTTCATTTTCAGACGAGGTAACTTAGTGACGGTGCCTTGATAAAGGAATGTGGCTGTGAAGGTCAAAGGTTTGCCACCTGCTTAGCATAGCCACGCTGCCATGGCTGCTAATGAGCCAATAAATTAGGCAGACTTTAAATTACGCATGCACAGGTCAGTGAGGTGAGATAGGGACTTCTGCTTATGCTGTATTTTTTTTATCTTCGAACAAAACAGCCTTCCTGTAATAATAATGCATAAACTATAATACTTAAATTAAAGTGTATTTTACTGTGGAGTCGAAGTCAGGAGAAATCCAAGCGTGCATTCCTATCTGAGCCCTCATCTCAGCTGCTTTTTTCTCAAGGCTGAGTCAGTATGGGAACACTTTCCAAAGGTAAGAGGGGCCTTCTCCCACACGGCTCCTTTACACATGCTGTAGGTAAAAAAAAAATCAAGATGAGCAATTATGATTGCAGATTATAATACACCCTTTTGTTTCCCATAATTACGTGAAGGAAACTGTCTGTCTGTTCTTGCCAGAGCCAGATTCACTCATCTAATCTTCTAATCATCTCATCTTCAAACATAGTTTATTTTCACAGCTCACGGCTGCCAGTCAGGTTTAGCTGACTGCACATTATTACATTACA
This sequence comes from Rhyacichthys aspro, assembly GCA_036850595.1. Classification (NCBI taxonomy): domain Eukaryota; kingdom Metazoa; phylum Chordata; class Actinopteri; order Gobiiformes; family Rhyacichthyidae; genus Rhyacichthys; species Rhyacichthys aspro. Next base: position 11,134,173 of record CM072148.1, on the reverse strand, counting down.
ATGGCATTAAAATCTTTAGTTAACATTGTTGGTGAGAAGTGATTGCCTTAATTGCGGAGGCTAGAGGATTAGTGAAAATTGCGGTTTGAAAAGAAAGTGAGCAAGACCAGTGTGAGCTTTGTCTCATTGTACAGGACTGACAGCAGCAGCCCATCCCTGTCAGCCACAGGCCAGCAGTACACAAGAGAAGCTGCCAGAAGTTATGTGAACCCAAAACACTATGGATCCTCCGATCCCATAGAAACCAAACTTGGCTGAGTAAATAGACTGGAGGTGATGTTTGACATGAGCAGAGAGAGCTCTTGTTTGGGAAGGATTTAGAGATCTGTCTCGCGTGTTTCCACATCTTCCTTACTTGTTGTTTGTGGATATGTGAGGCTGTAGGTAGAGGAGACAGGCTTGGGTAATGGCTGGATGTGAAACAATACAGGCTAAACTTTGTTGGCTGGAAGCTGCTCTGCGGATGCAAACCATTGCACAATTGGTTTACAGCTAATACTTGAGGAGAGTTTGCTATTTGATTATCAGATCAGACACTAAGAATCGTTCGGCACTTGTTCAGTAATCCACCCTTACTGTGAAAGTGAAACATTGCCCCATCTGTCAAAGAAAATATATTCATGTACTGTTCCCACTCAAGCTCCCTTGTAAGAGAACGATTTTTGGTCTTTCAGCTGCAGGAAATGCAAATCGAACTCAGTTCCAATCAGCACAATGTTTTGGTAGATCTTTTGCTTTCGGTGCCTTTGTATCCGTTTTCACATGAGCTTTGTGAACACTGAGCTGATACTCCTCTGCCAGCGCAGTCAGTCTTCTGCTAGTTAAGGGTAATATAAATGTAGCGGATGTTAAACTATGTGACAAGGACCATCCTGTTCCTTTTAAACTGTATTATGTTATCACAGCAAAGAGTTGTTTGGACTCCACCAAGTTTGCATGGATGCTGCTCTGAGAATTGCGTTGCTCCTAAAGCTGTCAGCTCCTCACACTATTAAGACAGCTGCTCTTAGTGGGCATTGTTCATTGGGGAGCTATGGGGACCTGACAGGCCTAAGGAATTTATTCACCCTAAAGGGCTTTTCACTGTTCCTGGCTTGAATAGGACCTGCCAATGTCATCCTCCAGCCATGGCATTTTTATGGCATAGCTGACATACTCACAACGCATCTCCAGAGCATCAGCCCAGCTCCCTTTATTTATTCCTGCACTGTATGTGTTTTTCCAAACACACTGTGGACATACGCAGATTGAGGGAGATCTTTTCCAGGCAGCCCCACTGTATCTGGGAATTACTCATGCAAATACTCACACTTTAAGGGTACAACACAGATAAAGACAGATGGGAGCAGAAAATCTCAGGTTTTCTCTCATGCAAATTCACACTTTTAGATCCACCATCGCTCACACCAGCCAGACAAAAGGGCCTTGATTACTCAGCAAATGGATGCACCAGTGATCACAGGCTACTCTTTTACAAACTGGCCCATTATGCGCTCTCAGCGTGGGGTGGAAGTATTGCAGGGGCCCGTGGCCTGTGGCAGTAGTGGGATCAGGCCGTGTGAGTCTGTGTGCACAAGCAGCAGGGCTGACAAGTGCTCCCATGCTGCGCCGCGTAACGAGAGGGCAGGTCAGACATAAAATGGGCACTAATGCGGGAAATTGGAGGCCATTAGGCTTTTCTTTGTTGTTGAGCCTCTGTGTGGCTAGTTAGACCCTTGAAAAAGGAAAGGCCTTATTAGCCCCCACATGAAGCAGAGCCAATACGTTAGCCTGCCGCTGATCACAGTGGTGCAGACAAGTATTTAAAACACATCAAGGTGTCAAAAGTATCACACATTCATGTTTTTAATTTAGCTAACTACAGAAGTGGATCATTGAGTCGCTGATAAAGTAGAAAAGTGCTTCCATATGTCTCTTTAAGGCTAAGGTAAAACATTAGGGTAAACATGTTTTGGTTTGTCAACCACCTTCAGTTGTTTCTGCATCAAACCACCTCATCTCTGATCTTATCAATGAACAGACACAGCTGTACACAAAAAGGTTGTTTTTTTTCGCCAATCCTTTGTTCAACATCCTTTGAAGCAATCAGTAACATTATACGCAGACTCACCTAATTCAAGCAAATATAAACAACATCTGAATATTTACCTGTAAAATAAAGTAAACCAAGATAAACTGTTTAGTCTCGAATCAGTCAAATGACTTCTTGCAGCGTATTTGATATTTGCCTTTGACAGGACTGATGAATATTCTGGATGATAGAGATGTGATTTGAAAAAAGCCACACTTATACTTATCTATCTTCTCCCCTTGTGTCTTTCATATGTTGTACTTTTCTTCAGTCTACTCACTCTCTAATCAAAGGACAGTGGTGGTCAGACATGTCGGCTTTAGATTGGTTCATTAGAGGCAGGGGACAAAGCACTACAGCTAATTGGCTGCAATAAAGGAATTAAATTAGCCTGATCTAAGCTCTGCAGCGGGCGCCTAGTCCCTCTTTCTATCTCATCTTCCAACTTCTGTCAACTTTGAAATTGTTTCTGTTTAGATTGGAATGCTTTTCATTGTCATTCCAAACAAGATTTGTGTCAAAACCTGAAACCTTTGATTGTAACATTCATTTTTTTCTGGTTTGTCGTCAAAATATTGCAGTCAAATTATTTCTTTGTTTCTTTGAAAGGATCCATTCATCTGACAATTTTAAAATGACAAGTATATGAAGACATAATTGTGAAGGAGAAACCAAAGCAAAACACTTGTCCTTCATCATTTATCTCAACCCTTTACTACCATCGCATCTGGAAAGTCCCACTTGGAATCACACACAAAATATAAAAGTACATTTGCGTCAATTATGAAGCTGCGAAAACAATAAACTGTATCCTAGAAGCAGGGTGCAATGATAATAGATGCCATTAAACAGATTTATCAGAGGACACACACATCTCTGCTCCGGAGCAAGGATAAATATTTATGTTCTTTAACGTCAGTCAGTGCTACGATAAAAAAAAAAAAAAAAAGTGAAATTCTTCTGCTGTTTTGGGAGCAACAGTCATTATCTCTGACGGATAATTATTTCCTCACACTGAAATTCCATTGTGAGTTAATGGCATGCTTGTCAATAGCTTAAATAATGCAGACGTTTTAATTTCTTTAATATATTTTTGTATCAATTGAGTAATTAAGATTTAATTCTCTTCATTGTTCATTTTTCAGATGAACTATACTGTAGTGTATTTATTGTGCTGGCCTTTAAAAAGACAATTTAGCTCCAGATGTGTATTTAAGTATTTAAATGGAAATATAGTCACTTAATAGACTTAATATAAGTATAAAACTGTTCACTGTGTAAACTTAATGTGAAGGCTTAGACTTTTGTATTTGTTTTGCAGTGAACATGGTACTTGAAGAGCCATCTGAGGTGACACCTTCACAATAGTTTGGAATTAACTGTGATTTTTGTATTTTTCCCTAATTACAAAAAACAGTCACTGCATCATAGTCTTTACACATCCATTTTTAGGTTTATTCTTGCACTTTCAAAAGACATTTCATGCCGAGCTGGATGTATGAAATGAATACTTGTGTGTTATGTCTCCTCACTGACCCACAGAGAGGTGGCCAGGCCAGAGGGCAGCTCACCCCACTGTGGGTCTCCATCGTGTGTGGGAGAAAGAGGACACAGCACGTTTTATGCACTGATCTATTTCAGTGCATCACACAGTATAACAAGGTATCAGATACATACTCCCGAAGCCTAAACACAGGAAACCATAGGAGGACTTTTTCTCATCGTCTCCTGGGAAGGTTAATCTGATTACTTATGGGGCCCCCAGTGGATTAAACGTAAACTGTGCATGTGTGGATTCCTCTTAGTGTTTGTTTTAAAGTGAGGGACAGAAAAGCAGAAACCAGATCTTTCTCTTTTGGGTGAACAAAGACGGTGGGAAGCTGTGGAGGTATGACAGACTTCCCCAAAACAACTCTTTACGACGGTATTTCATTCACTTTCTTTCTAAACTTCAGCATGAGTTGCAGCGGAAACATTGGGGTGTCTTTTTTTTCCTCTAATTCGAGGCTGTGGCTGACATTACTCAATTACCAGGCTTATCGTCAGCGCGGTGAGCTTAACCTCCAGCTCAGTTGCTTGACTTCTCCCTCTAATTAGCCGAGGGAATGCTGCCGCGGCGCTGCTGAGGTCAATTCAAAGAGGCTAGGAATCATTTAGAAAACCTAATTAGACAACTTTCCAAAACACAGAGACACTACAATGAGGCCTGCTCTTTCCGAGGATGTACGGGAAATGCCAACAGGCGATAAACAAATTGGTTTCTTGCTAAATTCTGCAGTTTGAAGTGAAAAACTTTGCACAGCTGCAAGAGTCAAACAAAGCTTTTGTCATTGTAAATGGCTGCGGTCCACATCATTAGGGGAGTTGTTGAAAAGCTTTGGGTAAGCTTAGCTGGATCTAAGCTAATTCACTCACACTTGTTTTAAAGGTATCACTTCACACTAGGTTTTACTGCTCACCTGGGGCTGCTTAATCCAGCCCAAAGCAGTTAGACTGATTGAAAACAGGCCAGTGCTTAAGAGTTTCACATTAGGAGCATCTTCTGTATCAAAGCAAAGATACAGGCAGCTTGCTTTAAAAGAGGTTTCTCACTATTTTAATTATATGCATGTTGACTTTTTTGCCCTTGCATTCTGTGTGTTAATGCCCCACTGTTTTGTGTGCATGTGTTGTGGTGTTAATGATGGCACTAGACTGTCCTCACTGAATGGCACAGACCGCACTATTTACAAAGCACCTCAGACAAATCTCTGTTTATATTGGCATTGTCAGAGATGTTTTAACCTGTACAGTGTTTGGGATTTTTTTATTATGAAAGGCATTACAACTTTCTCGACAACATGCCACTCAATTCAAGTCAAATAAACGTCATCTCTGTCTGAGCACTAGTGTGGCGATGTAAAGTCTGTATCATTTGGATCGGTGCCACTGGTTGTTTTTATGTTTTTTTCTGTGAGAACAACCTCCGTCATGTTCAGTGTCAATGAGTTTACACAAAGTGTTCTCACTCATTTCCATTATCGATGACAAACTCCTACGAAACCTGACACCCACAAACACAATGTGTCTGTCATCGTACAATAACCAACAAATGCTGGAGGGCAGGTGGGTAAGTCCGGTGGGCTAGAATTCCCCTGGCTTCATTTTGAGAGAGTGTGAAAGAGACTGAGGGCGTGCACTGATCCCTCATCAGTTTAGCTCTGGTCCATAGTGATCTGTGTTACCTTCAGGCGAGTTCAGAGATAGCTTTCACCAGCATGGCCCAGAGCTGGAGACACACACAAAACACAGAAACCTACCCTTTGGGGATTGACAGACCCTAAACAGACAACCTAGTGACACAGATGTAGTTTGAACCTCCTCTCTTTTCTCTCTTTTATAGAAGTGCTGCTAACGCCACCAATTAAAATAGGGACAAAGTGGATTTGGATATAAAATAAATTGATTTTGTAAATGGTGTTTGGTCTGGGTTACAGTGGACATATTTGGGTTTTCTTGGACAAACAAAGGCTGCTGTGCTGTTTGAAACAATAATATTAAAATGACCATACCAAATCTGTGTCTCTGGGAAAAGCAGCATGTCTATGTCGCATCAAAAACGACTGCAACAAACAAAAGATGACGGACAAGAGATTAATTATTTTGTGTAGGGTTCATTTAGTCCAACAGGTTTTTGCTGATCTTGAAAATATTTTTCAAATATATCTTGACACGTTATATGTAAAAGTCTTGTAACGGTTCACTGTTTGATTCTTTACTTTAACTGATTAAAAGTTTAGGTTACCAACTAGCACTACAATTATTTTGGGTATATTGTACACTTTAAATGTAAATAGTCTTTTTATACTATAGCTTCTTTCATGATCTGCAACAAAGTTGAAAGTTGAAATGCAACAAATTGTTTTATGTAAACTCAAACCATTTAAAGTGATGCTCAATGAAAGGTAAAACCTTGAATCTGATGTCTGACGTTTGGTGTAAAAATGAGCTAATTAAAGCCCTGCTGTCCTGCACGAATGACAGAACTCTGGGAAGACCAACTTCCTACTGATAAGCCACTATGTTTGAGTGTATTAGAAAAGATATTAGTATAATTAGGCCCGTGGAGTAGAAGGAGTCTGGGATATATTAACCAGAGGCAAAAACACGAAACGAGAAACAAACACAAGTGGTAACTTTAAATCAAGAATCATCTGTAAAATCTATCTTTTTCTGTTTTTATAAAATAAAAAACCGTGTGGATGTGGAAAGGGAAAACATTAAGCAAAAAAGGGACACCAGCTTGATCTCAAAGTCTGCACATGAAGTATGTATCTGAACACAGTGTATCAGAATAATTCATGAGTGTGTCTCCAGCGCTGGTGCTGCTGGTGGAGAACCAGTGTCTTGGAGGCTGGTCGTAATGAACTTAGGCATGTGTGCCTCACTCTGCTGCCAGAAAATCATGAATAAACATCAGCCAGCTAATTAAACTCAGCGCTGGCAACTGTACTGTAACAGTAAACAAGCCAGAGGTCTCACACGTGCTTACTGGGATTCACAGGAGGAATGGTTAATACCAGGCCTTCACTTTCAGTTCAGAACAGCCTGTTCCAGCTCAGGAAAGAAACAAGTGTTCCTCAAGTTTGAGGAAGTGAGTTGACACAGTAAAAGGAAAGTGCAGAGAGTCTCAGTCTACCGCAGTGCTTTTAGTTTAATCAGAATTGTTCCTTGTTACTGATCAGTGCTACCAATCTACACAGGGCCAACATCATGTAGTTAAAATATATTTGCCATTGCCCTCTTAGCATGAATTATTTTGAATTTGGTCAAACAATGTAAAAACAGCTATATATGATCAAATAATATTTAACAGAAGCAGTTTTACTTAACTACCATCCTGTAACATGCAAGACTTTCTGTGGCAAGTTCTTACACTTGACCAATGAGACAAAAAGGTCTAAAACTAAATACTTCATTTTCACTTTGAGGGTAATGCACATGCACTGCTGCTGTGTTTTGTTGCTGTTGTTTTGTGTTGGCAATGAGCAAAAACAGATGAAGGAAACATCTTTGATAAAAAAAAACAAAAAAAAAAAACTTAAAATCATCTGAAAGTGTATCTAAAAATGTTTTGCAACAGAACACAGTCTTGGTGAGTTGATGCTGAACCAGCTTGTATTTGTGTGCTTTCCACAGCGTGTAACTGTAACCTCCACGCCAGGAGATGCCGGTTTAACATGGAGCTGTACAAGCTGTCGGGGAGGAAGAGCGGAGGAGTGTGCCTCAACTGTCGCCACAACACGGCCGGTCGCCACTGCCACTACTGCAAAGAGGGCTACTACCGAGACCTGTCCAAGCCCATCTCCCACCGGAAGGCCTGCAAAGGTACTGCACTTACAGCGAGAGAAGCATAACCAGTTGACTTCATTGAAGGGGAACACTTTTTGAGATGAATTACAGGAAGTGGGGGAAGCTAAAGTCTTTACATTCCTAAGCCCATCTCGCCCCAATCTGCCTCTGTCAGCGATGAGTTGGGGGTCTGCTGGGACTGTTAGGGTCGTGGTGGTATGGTATGGGCGGGCCGTCGGCGGTAGTGGGTGCTCCCTCTCTGACAGTGACTTATTTGAAGGAGAGGAGGGGCTGGAGGTCGAAAGATGACAGAACAAGCAAAACAAACAGAGCCGAGGTGTGAAGTGATCCCCCCGGTGCAGGTCAAAGATGATCGAGACGCTAGAGGATTGTCAGAAAGCAGCGAGGGCGGGATGAACACGCACACACCCCTACGCAGGTGTGCTCTGGATGCTGAATGAATCGCTTATAGCCATCAGCCTTCACCGTAGCTAATAAGGGTCAGAGAAAAGGAGGGGGAGAAGGAGGAGGTGGGTTATTGTAAAGAGCGGATATGTTTCTTGCCTCTTCTGTAGCTGCGGGGAATGAAAACAGAAGCTTGAGCCATGTGCAAACAAGTCCAGAGACACCTTTGAGTCAACTATCCCACTCGCAGATTCATACCTGTTCAAGGGCGTGCACAAGGTAGCGTGAGGAAGGATTAGTTCAGTGAATGGCTCTGAATGTAAATAAAAGAGATAATGGTGAGGTAAAGATTCAACAGAGAAGACAGAAGATAAACAGTACATGTAGTTGTGGAATTGTGAAATGAATGATTGTTACTTTAAACTGAAAAACACAAAAAAACACAAAAAAACGGTTTGGCAGCTCGCTCTCATGCTCGAAGATTGCAAAAGATGTATTTCATATGTTCCTCTGATGATGCCATGTAATTCTTTATCGTTCATTAATATTATCAGCTTGAAATAACTAACTTTGATAATACAGATCTGCATCTTTAACCGTTTTCCTGCTCCACCACAGACGTTGACAGAGGATGCACTCACAGCTCTGACTCACATAGACCATATCAAGCTGATTTCATCCCTTGCATGAAGAACACTCATTCACAACAAATTTCTCAGAGAAATGCATCCACACCTCCTTTTTTCCTCCTCCTCTTCTCGTGAACGATGTTCTTAAACCGACATTAACACCTTCCGTGGTTTTGGGCTCATTCTTGTGTCAGGAAGGAATGCAAACAGACATTCATCACGAGGGGACGTTGTGTATCATTAACCCCTATCTAGTGCTGAGTCTGCGGGGCTCGCTTATTGTGCAGGCTTAACCTTGTTCGTGTTGTTTTTACATCCCTTCTCATGTGTCCGAGACTTCATTCTTTCAGCATCTCATAACTCACATTAGTGGCTTTGTCTCCTCACTGTCCTGCTGTGCCCTATTCATTTATTCATTTATTAAGTCAAAACACAACATTGGGTCCAGAAATGTATTAATACTGCATTAACCGATTAACTGCGCAAATAAAATGTATACTTTAATGTCATAAAATACATTTTTTGACTTTATTGGGTAATGAATTATTTTGAGCCTAAAGTAAAATTATTAACCTGCTAATTTATGTCTATAGCAATTGTCATATTTTATTCCAGAACAGTGATATTTTAGGAAAATAAGAAAAAGGAAATAATATTAAAAAATAAATAAACAAAATTTTTTTGTTAAAAGGCCATTAAATTTCCAAGGGGAAAGTCAAGACTTGTTATCATCATATACATTCAGCAACAACACTGAATATGACCTGTGTTCATGATGGAGTCGACGATCACAGGATCCAGGCCAAAGCTGCATTTAAGCCCTGCACACTTGGGAAAAACGTTCAGTGTGAGCTGGACAAAAATAAAAGTCCTGTCCTGAAGCAGTGATGAGGACAATAGCTTTTTTTTCCTGTCTGAAAGAAAGTAGTCGCCCTGCAGAGTAATATCTCAAATTCCTTGAAACAGAAAAGTACTACTGGCCTGGATTTTTGTTTCCTGTTGACTACATCATGCTCAAAACAGTCTATTTGAGGATTTCATTAAAACATGACTTGTGTGTAGTGTGCATGATAATTTGGATATTTTAAAACTATTTGTAATGCAAATGTTATTAATTATGTTGCAGCTTCAGATATGATCAGTGTTGACTTAAAATGACGCCTTCCTGAGCTGTATCCCACTAACCTCATATCCTCATTATGTCATAGTTCCCAGCCTATTAAATATGAAATCATCTGTCCACACTATAGATTTACTCTCATTCATTCCTTCATTTATTTCTGTTGCTTTTTGCGCTGCAGCACTCTAAACACATTTCATCATCATTTATAAAATTGTCAGCATATTCTAATGCTCTATTGAATCCTTGACGTTGGCCAGACTCTGCAGCTCTGTGTAATAGAAACTGTCTGCACACTTTTCCTGAGCTATTCCTTCACATCTAAACCCACTTACACTAAAGAATCTGTGCTAATTAGCCCAAGCTAACACATGATATGAAGCATGACCTCCTTCTTTTGCCAGTTAAAACATTTCCATAAACTATATTTGGAAAGTTACCGATGACGACGGCAAAGATGTGTGTCATTGTATTACACGCTCTCTTTATGTTAACAAACCTTACAAAAGTTACCACCCACAGCTTTGCCTTATGTCAAACACCTTTACGCGCCGTCAAAGTCTGCCAAAGTCTCCCAGGTTTACCACATCATAACTCAGGATAATTCAATGAAATTCTAACCACACGGCTAATTTCGGCGCAACGACAGCAATTAGAAACTTGGGTTATTTATTGAACTCGAGGAGGCCTTCGCTGTGTGGCTCTTGGAAGAGAACGAGCCGGAGCGAGTAGGAGCTCAAGCGGGTCAGAGAGCACAAGAGTTTGCTTTTATACGCGTAACACAATCCTCCCTGAATGCTGCTCATTTCCATAGAAGGCCATTACGAGGGGAAGGGAACAGCGGCGTGCGCACTGCAGAGCGGTGGCTACATTTACTCTTCTAAATTTATAACTTCACTCCTCATTGAGCACCAGTGTAAACACAGAATACATTTCAAGCCGCCCTTGTTTGTGTCATTAAATGTTTGACGGGCTGCTGAAGAACACACACTGAGCGCATTAGACAACAGAAAGACACGAGATAACATAAAAATAAATAAATAAATTGTTTGGATGATTTAGTAAAGCGGTCTGGGTGGTCTGTGACAAATAAGTGCGATAACAAATGTCACCCTACTGTGAGAGGTTTAATCAGCTGTTTGTTGTTGTGTTGCCGATTCGAGAAGCCCCTCCTGAACTTCGAGTGAGTGATTTCCCACAGAGCCCGTGAAGAATGTACTGAATGACAACAATAACTGCGCAAGACTGATGTGCCAAATAATGAAAGCTGCACTCCATTTATCCTCCGCAGAGATGCACAGAACGTTAATAAAATCAAGCTTGAGCAAGTTGGCATTGCTCCTGCGACTGATAGATTGGATTTATTCCTTTAAGTTTATGCCTTTGTATAATGACTTTGGTCAGTGGGATGATGGAGAACATATTTAGCATATAGAGAACAATCAGGCTTTGATTGAGGGACTGGTTTGTTATGTTACTCTGCATTTGTTTTCTATTATTACAGCGGCTGTTTCATTCATTTATTCATTCATTTTCATTCATTCGGTCCACTGCACTGGATGATTCATGTTTTTTTTGGTTTTTTTTATTATTGGTATTGTGCATTCAACATTTAGACACATTCTGAAGCCAAAAGTCTGCTCAAGTTCCTGCTGGCTTGTGTTTTGAACCGAGCAGCAACAAAGCAAGTCCATATTAGTTCATAGATTAGGAGGAAGTTGTTTATGTGAAGAGCAACAACCCCATAACAGTATCTTCTGCTTTCCAAAGAATTTTGTGGAAGAGCAGAAGTCTAAATATAATAGAGCACAGGCTTGCCTAGCTTGGCTTCAGTCCAGGGCCAACAAATAATTCTTATTGGCGCAGAATGTACAAACCAAAGGGGTAGAGTTTAGACTTCAAACAAGGGTTTTATGGTAAACCACTGGCGGCTGCATCACGTTGTGCAGTCTCAACCTTCAGCTATGACTACGGTCATGTGACAATATTTGTAACCAATACCTGTGGAGTCTCCATACTTTGTTCAGTTAAGTCTCTATTTACACCTTGTCCTTCAAACCAGGACTCACACTTTTCTTTGGGAAACCTGCTCTTTTAGACTCTTGGTGGCAGCTACAGTCACAGTCTTCCAAACCCTGATTGGGACCAAATGCGAATGAAGTGTGTCCCACCTGTAGACCATGTGCACCCTGATTTACTGGCAACCTTAAAGCTCTGAGCCATAGTTACACAGCAGATGCTTTTAAAAACTCTATGCCTAGCTCTCTGAAGCTCCACCACTCCTGCACTTTGCCCTCTTTTGCCACGAAATCACTTGACACACTTGTAGATTTACAGGCTGCAGGACGTGCCGCACTGGCCTCCACGGTGTTTAGTCTGCTTCCTCGGGTTGTGTGTGTATCGAGGTGTTCCTCCCACTCGGGGAGGCAATGAAAGCAATGACAGATTGGTCTGATAAAGGTACTAATAGGTAAACACACTTTAAAGCAGGCTTTTAGTCTGATAAGAAAGGTTTTTATCAAGTTCACACTTAGAAGGACTTACAGGGCAGATAAGAGCAGTAACAGAAGCTGGATCATAGGAAACAGAGATAAAAGGCAGGGATCGAGATGGACAAGAGACAAGGCTGATATACAAGAAAGAGAAGGCTACAGCAAAGGTGTCCTACTATAAATGGCTTTTAAGCAAACAATGAGACATCTAAAAACTACACATATCATATATATATATATATATATATATATATATATATATATATATATATATATATATATATATATATATATATATATATATATATATATAAAATTTAAGAATTTGAAGAATTACACTATTTATATGGTAAGTTATTGCTCCACTATGAGCTGCAGCAGTTGTTTAATGGTTTGTTAGCTGAGGACTATTAATAAGGCAGTAGTTAACATAAATATCATACTGGGAATTTTGTAGGCTATTTAAATGTTTTCAACAAACCCCACACAGGTGATAAAAATGATGATGATGTTCCATCACAACAGTAGCAGTGGACTGTATGTGAAGTCTTTTGTTCCACTTTGACAGATATTCTAATGCCCAAATAGAAGAATTGTTTTGAACTGTAGGCTGAGAAGTCTTGTGAACAAAAAGCCAAAACACTACATTTTCCCACAAACCTCCAAAAAGCAAATTTAATTGTGTGTTTGAAGGTTTCCAGTGTGACAAGTGACATGTTGCAGAAGAATCGTTAAAGAGTGGTGCTGCAAAGGCAGCGCAGTAGAGTCATAATCTGCATCATTGCTTTTCCATTGGAAATAAACAAAATCTAACACTCACAGACCGAGAAACACAGAGGCGACAGCGCCGCGCCAAACAGTGTTCTTATTCTTTTGGCTTCACTTGTAAAATGAGTAATGGTGATTGATTATTTGGATGGTTCTGGTTAGGATTAAAGTTGCAGACTTTAGGGTATATCCAATGCAAAGCTACATTCATTCAAATATCTCCCTTTTCCAGAGTCACAACTATTTACAAAACCTAAAATAGATGAAAAGATTAAGAAAACAACTGGAGGACAACTATTACTCACCAGTGTTCTTAAACCTGACAGGGGTTTGGCTGTGAAATAAATGAAGGGCTGGTATTGGGACGATGAATTGAAAAATGATTACATTCCCGAAGCATATGTGTTCGATAGACCCCCCAGTTTGGGAGGAAGTGTGACAGACATTTTGGGCTCATGTTCAAAGCCTCACATTAATCAGAAACAGCCAATTAGAATTATCCTTCATTATTCTATCATTTGGTAAACATGTAAAGGCTTTTGTCTGTACCTCATACATACAGCTGTAGTCCCACACACCCAGGCCAACGACAAGCGCACACACCAAAACCTATTCACATGATGCTGACAATGTATTTTGACTGTTTTAATGATGTTATCTGCAGAGGCTCAATGTTAATTAGCTAATTAGCAAGAAGCGCAAACAAGTCAAGAAGAATTTACAGACGTAGCCGACATGTTGTTAGTTAGTGTTGTAGTGCTGGACTTGAGTAGCTCTGTCTTTGTGCACGCTTCACCTGTCTCTCACCACTCTGTTGTCGTTACCACAGCTTCTGTGTACCCACCTGCACACTCTGTAGAGATAGTACCTTTGTGTCCCACATGTATGTTGGTGTGCGTGTGACACTCACTGTGCCTCTCTTTTCTGCCTCTGTCCCTTTACAGCATGTGATTGCCATCCCGTGGGTGCTGCTGGCAAAACCTGTAACCAAACCACAGGACAATGTCCCTGTAAAGACGGCGTGACTGGTATCACGTGCAACCGCTGTGCAAAAGGCTACCAGCAGAGCCGCTCGCCCATTGCCCCCTGCATAAGTACGTGGAACCAGCCTTTACCATATCTGCTTCAGGTTTACTGCCTATTTAAAATCACATGGTACACTCCTCTCATCCTTTCTACAGACAAGCGTTTAGTGTCCAACTGTGGCTTTTCTGTGTTAGCTTAAGTAAACACACCATTAAACCAAAGCTCTGGGTTATAGTGGCGCAGCCTTCTGGGCTTGTCGGCCTCCATAAATCTGTGTAAAGACTCTGAAGCTGTAAACACCACAACTCCCAAAGTGCACAAGAGCATAAGGCTTTGTGTTGAAGTACAAAATCAATACTGTTCCCAGCATTCACTCAATATTTATATGCACAAGGATTCTTTTTAACTTATTATGGACAATATGGTGCAAATTATAAGACGAATGAACATTAGGAGAGATAATTGGAACAGAACAGGATAACCTCTGATCTCAAGTAATCTGTAAGGTTTAATTTTCTAGATTACTGATCAAATATTCACGAGCAAATCCCAGCCACTATAATCAGATCAAGCCTCGTGAAAAGACTTGATTCTTTCTCTCTTTTCCCATTCACAGCTCTTCGCCTGTGCACTGCTAAAGCTACCAACGTGCACCTGCTTTCACTGTCTTGTTAATTTGCATGTTTCTATGATCGACTCTGTTTACTTCCCGTATCTCTTTGTACAGACCCAATGGCTCCTCTCCTCAGACCATTACAATATAAAGGCATTTTATGTTGTATATATGTCCTGTTCCTGTGTAGATTAGTAAAAGCCTTTCTTTGTGCATGGTTTCTCTCAGTGTCAACCACTATAACTGTAAATGCAACAGGGCTGAGAGAATCAAGTCTTAACACAACCAGCCCATCGCTACAGAAGAGCAAAAAGAAGTGTGCTAGTTAATTTAATATAATACTACAAAATATTATCAGTGGAATCTGTGATGAGAAGTTCTTTTTAAGGATTACCACATCGAGAGCCTAAGTCACACTCCTTCTGGGAGACCACAAAAAAAAAAAAAAAAATGAATGGAAGTCAAAGGAAAGCTGTTTTTAGATTCTTTTCCTTTCACAAAGCCACATACCACTTTATTCTACAAAATCAGGTGGTATTTGGTATGATTTTAAGTTAAGACAAACAACATATCTGAAAAAACATTGTAACACAAAGAAAATTACAAAAACAAAAAAGCTTGCAGCTCCTCATTGACTTCTATTGAAAGTTTTTCAAATAGGAGACCCATGGTGTCTCCTGGAAGGGCGTAAAACAGGCTCTCTATATGTCATCTACTTCAAAAACTATATCTAGACCAGACTGAAAAATACATTTTAAATTCTTATAGTAACTCTCAGCAGATGATAGAACATACAAATTTAATGGCAAAACCTTTACTTTAAATTCACCAGCGCTTTAAAAGCTCTAAAAGCTTGTCTGTAAAAAATTAAAAATAAAATTCTAAATATATATATATATATATATATATATATATATATATATATAAAAGCACTATTTACTACATTACTTCACCATTAATAGATATTTTTTAATTTAAAAATAAAAAGCATAATTGACTTTTTTATGTGCTTTTTCTTCGGAGCAGAGATCCCAGTTGCACCTCCAACTACAGCATCCAGCAGTCCAGAGGAGCCATCAGGTGAGTCACTTTTACAACATTAGTATCTTCATGTTTGAAACCATTGAGAATACCCACCCAAACCCATGTGGTCAAGTGGGAAAGATGAGGAGAACGGGATATGTTTTGGATTATGGGAGATTTCACGCAAATGTTTTTCCACAAGTGTAAAAAATTGAGTACAGGATAAATTGGATCCCTCTTGACTTTCCTCATCCTTATTAGCGCTTCATGAATATTAAGTCTATTAGCAGCGATGCTGGGATGTGCCTCCTTTAATCTCTTACACATTCACAGTTAATCAGTCTAAGTGCAGCACAGTGGGGTGTTGGTCTGGTGTACAGCGTGGGGCCCTGGCAGTTTGTTTGGTTTGATCAGTGTTATTACGCTTCTTCTTAGTCTCTCTTGTGTGATGCTCTTAAGTAGACTGATTGGAAGACCTTCTATAATTTTCTTCTCCGTTCCGGCCAATTATTTATGTTGGAAATATGCGAAAGACATCCCTGATGGCTCTGGCGTGGTTGCATTTGGGTTTGTAACTAAACAGAAAAGGAGGAGAATTTTCAAACATAAATCTGTATTACTTTGTATGTACTTTATTTTGTTTTTGTCTTTTGGCACGGTGCTGAAAAAGTTAAGTCATCTAGTAGCACTTAGTCTGTCCTGTCCTAAACATGAAATCACATAAGGCCTAAGGCATACTTTAATGTGAGAGTGCGTTATGCCTAACAAGGCCCCGCAGCTGTTGTTTGGCCCTCCTCGGTCCTGAACATTCCCTGAACAGTTTCGATTGACAGCGCGGTCAGGATACGGCTGGTCCCCAACCCTCCTCCACCATTTTTTTTTTCTTTGAGTTTCGTTTTTTTCTTTCTTCGTCTCCCTCTGTTTCACGCTTTGTCTTCACATAACACTGTGGGTGGTGGTGAGCTGGAGTATCTGCTTTTTCTCTGGGCCCCCTTGTCAGAAATGTGTCCACTTTCAAGCTGGAGAAAATCTCCTTCATTCTCCAGAAAGAAGAAGAGCTACTTTGTCGGCTTGGATTGTTCATTATTTATTTTCTCTAGTGGGATTGTTTGTAAGGTATTTAAGTCTTCCTGCTATAAGTAAACGTTACAAACAGCTGCAGTCACATTGATTAAATGCCAGTGCACTGAAGTAAACACAACCTGAAGGAGACTGTATGATGACTCAGTTCATGTTGCTACACATAATCAAATCATGCCTGAGAGTTATGTTTTTTTCTCATATGTATTAAGGGCACGGGTCTGTTAAGCCAAGAGAAGGTGAAATCAATCAGATTGCAAAAGCGGAGAGCTTTGATCGACATCTTGCGTTGGTCGTGTCAGAATCAAGAGTAGACGAGCGTCCCGTTGGACCACACAGAGGATGAATACATTACCCTCGGAGTCTCCTCGGAAGGTTGTACTGCGGCTCTGCTCCAGATGAAATGTCAACAACTATGATTTCACCAAATATGAGTGCAAACAGATGTTGTGAGCATCAAACCATGTTTTTCACCACACTTAAGGATGCTGCATGGAGCTTAAAAAGTCATGTTATTAATGAGCCTAGTCACTGTAAACTGCAGCAGCTGGTGCTCTTGTTTTTCTGTGTTGGTGTCAGTGTTGGATTAGAGGCTACTTCCTAAGCCAACATTAGCTAGTTTTGCATACTTTTGGTGCTATAAACATTACTATATTTGCAGTAAATTGCATTAATGGGTAAGATTGTGCCTTCCCAGAGGATCAATCCCAAAACACACACATAAAATATCTCTGATACTTGGAATAAAACTTGAAGTAGACAAAGCTGGTAGGAAACGTGAGAATAGGAGCTGCAAAGCAGATTGCCTGAATTGATCTAGATGAGCGATGGTTTCGTTGAGGGGGGGACCCAAGTGTAAGGGCAAAATGGAGTGGATATTAATTTGTCTCCTGCAGCCGGGTTCTCCCCCTTTTGACCACACGGAGGGCTGGAATGCATGGAGAATACCTCCGATGGTGTGGCCCAGACAAAACACACATTGTGCTGCTAGGTCACGGATGGTGTGAGTCGCCACTCCCACGGGTCGTGACAGAGACGTCTGCGCAGCAACGCAATGTGGAGGAGATTAACCACTGATGACCTGCGATCACTGCCCAGGCCCCGTCAGGATACACAGGATGTGAAAGTAACTAATGATGATGAGGAGAGGCAGAGCTGAGGTGACCGTGATGAGGCTCGGAAGGGTCTTGTAGATGTGTGTTACTCGTCTGAAAGCTGGAAGACATCAGAATGGGTGACCAACCCCTCTTGGATTTTTTGGTCATGAGTCTTGCTGTACACACCCGTTTATGAACTGGCTGTGTCCAACATGCCTTATAGTCATGTCTCTGGGGGATTTTATGCTGCCTCCATGTGCTCCTTGGATGGTCCAGGTTTTTAAGTTAGGAAGTTGTTCCTCTGACTTTGGTGTGTTAATGTGCTTTCAGTCCTGAAAGTCAAAAAGTTAGCATTGCTTTTCACAAGCAGAATCAAAGAAACTTTTCTATCGTTGTAAGCATTTAATATTGCTACCAAGTCAAGCAAAGTTAAATTAGTTTTTTTTATTGAAGCCTGAATGCAAATATACGTTTGCTTATAAACTAATCTGGTTACTTTATGTGGACCACAATTAATGAAAATTCCCTATACAAACATAGTTGAAATTAAGCATTTGAAATTAAAGTATATAAAAAACAGTAGAAAGAAAACTACAAGAAAACACCTATCACATTATAGCACTTTTTTACAGAAGAATCAAAACAAACCAGGAAATATTAGAGCATTATATGGAAAACAATCTGTCACTAAGTAATCGGTTACAACATTTCAGTCTGAACATGTAATATCTTCATACCTTGCTCTTAGTTGGAAAGACACGTCTTATACTTTTTAGCAGATAGAAGCATCTCATTCTCCCTTTCTTTTGTTCTCTTTCCTGGACAGCATTCAAATTCACAACAGTGCGCTGTGAGGAGCCCAGAACAGAGCAGGGTAATGCAGAGCAGGGCAGCACACTGGGCTCTATAATCTAATTACATGCTTTATTTGCTGCAATTCGCCTCTAAATCGGTCTGTTTGGAGGAGAAAGGCCTCCTCCTGGGCTGTCATTTACACCTCATTGTTTGACCATGCTGCTGATACTAAGCTGGCTCTGTGTGCCATGTTCACACTAGGAATCTTGTTTTCTGTATTATATGTTATATTACCCATGAGTGTCTAGATTTAGCTCTCATATTAAGAAATGCAGCTCATGTTTTTTTTCCAAGATACTCAAGAAGAATGGTTAGAATGAAGTGAGGTTGATACTTTTGTGAGAAATTAGGAGGTGGGTCTAGCTGTTTTCTCTAAACTCTTATGTCTTCCAAATCTTCTATAGATTAATTCATGTATTATATTATTCCTACATTTAAAGCTTAAAATGCAGTTTATATGTGCAATATGATGACATAATAAGGTAGATATTGATTTGAATATATCAATTACTAGGCCCAAAGCTGCTGGGATAGGCTCCAGCCACCCGCGAACCCAAAACAGGACTTAGGGGGTAGAAAATGAATGAATGAATGAATGAATTTACTAGACAAAACAATAACCTTGTACCAGAAAATTACAGAAGTTCAAAATCATAAAAATATATAGCCTCAGGGTTATTTTCTCATCATATCAACACAAGTCACAAAAAGCATATTAAGATATTATCAAGATACATGATGAGACAGTGCAGCCCCTGCTTTAGTGTTGCTTTAACTTCTATGGCACAGTCCAGCCACAGCACCATACAGTACTGTGCCCTGTCTCTGAACAGCTCTAGAAAGAGACATCTAAAATGAGAATGATTAGCTTAAAGGGCTGCACAGCACTTTGATAGAGGGGCCAAAGGTCCACCTCTCAGTTACGTACCTCTCAGTGTCGTGAAAGAGTCGAGACAAAGCGCTGTAGTAACTACATCTACTCAGAACACCCAAAGCACATTTTAGCTCAGTGCCACAGGACTGCTCCCACTTCCCCTGCTTGTAGTGCGCGCACAAAGAGGACATTTGTCCTCATGGTAGGGCCATGCCTGGCCCTAAATAGGGATCTCGGGGTGCTCTCAGCGGAGCCAGGGCTCTGTCTCTGGGGTACACTAATGGGGAACGAATGGCTATCAAAGACAAGTATCACGATGGCATCAAGGGGGGTTATGAGAAAACAAAGCATCCTTTCCACAGCTCCCCCTTCCATCATTTACATGGAAATCAGGTGCAGCTCATGTAGACTCCTCTCTTTCATTTACTTTGCTATTTTTGTTGCACATTCTGTTTCTAGCACCAGCCTGGCTATTTGCTTTATTGCTTCGTGCTTATTACCTAAAGTCCAGACCCTCCTCTTCTTCCTCCTCCTCCCACCCTGCTGACAAACTTCACTCATGTCCTCTTTTTTGTCAGTCTCTCCACCCCTTTGCTCTGTAGCACTACCCTTTCTCCCACCTCTTTACTTTTCTGGCAGCATTTTTTCTTGGCACGGTGTTCCCCAGGCAACCTCATTCAAAAAGAGGATAAAAGAAAGTTAAGGCACAGAGCAAAGATCTGCTCACAACTATAAAGTTTGTTAATATTTATGTGGGTAAAAATTCTACTGACATCTTTCCCTTTTCCTACATTCTCTCTGCTCTTACTATAGTCCTTACATAACACAGGCTTCAATTTCTGCCATTTAGACTAAAGACTCAAGTTTAAAATTATATATAGGATCACATCACATTATTCGTATAAGAGCTGGCAGTGTGACAGCGTAGCATGGGGCAATCACTGAAGTTCTGCACTCTGTGGTGGGAGCAGTGGGGGTTAAAGCATTGCCTTCTTAACCTCCTGGTAATCTATCATAAAAGTGAAGGCATGTACAGTACAGAGCCTCCTGCCAAGAAGCAAGGGTGTCCTTTACAATGATGTCTAGCATTTACTTTTTTTTTTGAAATGCAAAAAGAATTTATTTAAAATACGATGCAGCTGAAGCTTGCATTTTTTTAAATGACAACAGAATAATACTTTGAAAACTAAACAACTTCATTTTGACTTGTGAGGCTGAACTGAAAGTCATACTGTACACTTCTAATCCTAGAAGCTCTAAAGCACACATGTCAAACTCAAGGCCTTGCCAGTTTTTACTACAAAGATACGTAAAATCTGTTCAAAACCAACTAAAACCTGTTCAGATCCAACTAAAACCTGTAAATCTTACTAAAACCCATTCAAGTTTATCTAAAACCCGTCAAACCCAAATAAAACCTGATCAAATCTTAACTAAAACCTGTTCAAATCTAACTAAAACCCATTCAAGTTCATCTAAAACCTGTTCAAATTCAAATAAAATCCATTCAAATCCAACTAAAACCTCTCAACTCTCAACTCTCACTTAAACCAGTTTCCATAAAAGGAAAAAAAGTATGTTAAAGATAACTTCTGTAAAAGTCAAATGAAGATGAAACTTTACATTCCAAATTTAACAAAAGCATTCCAAGTGTCACAATCTTCGGCCCCTGAAATGATTCTTAAAGTTCTATTCCGGCCCCTTACCACTTTGAGTTTGACGCCACTGCTCTAAAGCCACAAAAATAAGTAAATTATAAAAGAAAGAAGCAGAACTAACTGTATGTCCTAATGTGTACCAATGAAAAAAATGTAAGCAAACTGCTGTTTTGGGTGACCCCGTTTGCCTGCTTGAGCTCTGTATTTATTCACAGCTCAGAAGTGGACACCCCCTTCCTTAAAAAGCCTGTTCATGGATGGCTAATTCTCCCCTCCTGACCTCCTTTTCTATGGCACTGACCCCTTCACAGCCACCACCTACCACTCCTTCCAATAGCTGCCAGCCTCCCTCTCACCGCAGTCCGGCCCGCAATAAATGCAAAGGCTTGACGTGCTTCTTAGTGGGGCCCTTTTTTTTTAAGGGAGGTGACAGGCGAGGTGAGATTTGGTGAAGGGTTGGGGAGGTGAAGAGGGTAGAGGGTGGTCTGCGTGGACTGTTCCCACAGTCCCACAGAGAATGAGAAGGCGGGGGCCGTGGCAATGGCAATTTGTATCTCTCTAAACATGCTGCTGGTGTAGATGCCCCAACCACCAAGTACCGCTAATTAGTTGCTTCATAAACACAAAGACCCGTACTGATTAAAGTGCCAATTAAAAACATACACTCCCTGTAAGTTTCTCACACCTGTGCTAACTGTTCAATATTTTCCTCTGTTTGTTTCTTTCAGACTGTGATTCCTATTGCAAAGCATCTAAAGGCAAGCTGAAAATCAACATGAAGAAGTACTGCAAGAAGGACTATGGTAAGTCACTGAGCTTTTCTTTGTTTGGTAAAGCCACATTTTAACCCTAAAGCTCACGTTCCTCTAGAGCATACTTTCAGGGGCCGAAGATGGTTACATTTGGAAGCTTTTATTAATTTTTGAATGTGAGATTTCATATTCATTTGAGTCTTACAAAAGTTACCACACCAACAATATTTCCTGCTTTTATGGAAACAGGTTTTAGTTGGAGTTCAACAGGTTCTACTTAGATTTCAACAGGTTTTAGTCAGATTTCAACAGGTTTTATTTTAATTTGAACAGATTTTAGACAGATTTGAACAGGTTTTAGTTACTTATCTTAGCAAAAATCAAATCCATCTAAAACATGCTCAAATTCAATGAATAAAACCTAGTGCCAAAAAATATCCCCTTCTTAATGTTTTAAAACATTGCAAAGTGCTGCATTTGGCCCAGGGCCTTGAGTTTTACATGTATGACAAAGAGGATGATCCATGTTGTTCAGTATAGAATCCATCCCAAACATACATCACTTCACTAAATCAGTTCGAGAAAAAAAGAAGAAAATACTTTAACTATGCTTAGTCTGTCTTTTTCTACAGATAGACTCCAGAACATAACTTGCACAGACTTGGTTTCAACACAGAAGAATTTATTGTGGTTTTATTGCGCAGCAGAGTGCTCCTCAGCTCCTATTCTACTCCATCCTCTCCCACACATCCTCTTGTGGTGCGTTGCTGGGGAGCTCTTATATTGTCCAACTGAGGTTTTTTTTTTTTTTACTGATGGCTTACTTGGGCTTTTTGAGAACAGAGACAAAGAATCAAACAGAACAGGGAAGATCTTCAAGAAGGAAAAGGAGTGAAAAGGGAGTAAAGCCAGGGATGAGCCGTGCATCCGAGTGGGCATTTAAGAGCAGGGTCGGATAAAACCGAGGCAGCCCGACGGACAGTGGGCTCTCCTCATTAAAGCAGCCCCCGCTTTCTCGCTGCATTCCTGTGAGCGCCCGTCCGCCACGCCATTCAGAGGTGTGGATAAGACGTATGACCTCTCCCCTCTGTCCCTTCCCCCGTTTGAAGTCCATGATCCGGTCAAACCATCCTGCGGCAGAGTTGGGGCAGACTGACAGACGGGATTGGAAGGCGTTAGGGGCAGATTATAGACACCTCCTCTTCAACCCAGGACTACCTTCAGGGCCTGTCTTTAAACATACTTTCAGAAATACTCAATGGTTACTGTAAACTGGTCTTAATTCTCCCAGTAATAAACAAACCTGCCGTATTTTTTGGTGTGGTGCTTATTCATCTTTAACAGTCAGGTTTACTCCATCTGTCGGATAGTTTAGCTGCATTTTTATAGCTTTAATATAGTAAGTATTTGATTGTCATTTCATTATCCAGCTGTGACTACCACATGTCTCTGGCAAAAAGGTCAGTAAAGCACATTTGTGACAGAACAAAAATGACACTCGTGCTGCATGTTCACCGCCATCTTAATTTAATTTTACCCTCATTTTATCACAGTAAAACATCACCGCTCGTATTTCACAACACATTCCCTCAGCTCATATTAGCGTAAGTGCCACATTATCCTCAGGGCGCAGTGTAATCCACTTTCACTTGTCTGTGCTGTCGCCAGGGGGCCTTTATCCTCACCGCTAGGAGAACCCCAAAACAGCTCCGCACTGTTGTATAAGTGTAGCCGTGATTGACAACAGCACCGGAAAAAGAGCCCAGTACAGTATTTAGCACGTAGAGGCTTAGTGAAGCGAATAAGGAGCCTGTGTAGGAAAACTTTGGAGCGATTCAAAAAGATCAGCGGGGGACTGGGCTTCCTGCTGTGAGTGGAAACGATGCTTTAAGCTTCTGCGGTCGATGTACACGTTCTGAAACACCCGAAGAAGAAGCACGGCAGTGAGGAGAGAAATGTCTGATCTTACATCGATTGTTGTTCAAACACAAACAGAGGAAACAGTAAATAGGGGCCGCAGGTTGGTGCAAGGTGGTGCTGAGGTCAACGGCGGGTCAGCACTGAAAACTGTCTTGGATTTGTAGGGGATAAAACACAAACACAAAGTGGAGAGCAAAAAGCAGTTTAATTGGGAATTGTCGTAGGCTTTTGTGGTGCTCTAAAAGTGTGTGAACGAGCCTGCTGAGATGTACTCTTAAGCTTTGTTAGCACTTAAGAAAAGTGATCTGCCTCCAGAGTGGTGCACTAAAGGTACAGGAGCGCTACTGTAGTCAATACAATACTGATATATGCTGAGTTAGGGTCTTTTGAGGGACTTTTCCGCTCCCTACTCTGTAAAGACAAGCAGTTCATCCATCACGAGTGTCTTCCAAGTCTCTAATAGCTCTATTCCTGCTTCTAATCACATTACAAATCACAGAGCTTTGTCAGGAGTAATGGACACAGTGCTGCCGTCTGTAAAAGCTGGACAGTTTTTTCACAAACTATGAAATATCAGTTTAAAGCTCATTCTAAACTATTGTGTTGATGGCAGGATAATAGTGCGACTTGACTATAATAAGTGTTACTCGAATTGTCTCAAAGTGCTATCTATGGCAGGGTAGAAAGATTTTAATGCATTATACTAACCTTTAGATACAGTTCAAATCATGGAGAAGAAAAAGACTTGAACACAGTTTAGCAATGATTGTCCGGATGAAGATCTTCCTCAAATTTGTCCACATTTATCTATGACCAAATATTACAGGCAACTAACAAATGCAATATATTTTTTGACAGTGTATATTTGTTTTCTTCTCTATTCTGTGCAGCTGTCCAAGTGCACATCCTGAAAGCGGATAAGGCCGGCGAGTGGTGGAAGTTCACCGTCAACATCATCTCGGTGTACAAACAGGGCGAGAGCCGAATCCGCCGCGGAGATCAGTTCCTGTGGGTGCGAGCCAAGGACGTGGCCTGCAAGTGTCCCAAGATCAAAACGGGGAAGAAGTACCTTCTGCTGGGGAACGACGAGGACTCACCCAGTCAGAGCGGAGTGGTGGCCGACAAAGGCAGCCTGGTTATCCAGTGGAGAGACACGTGGGCGCGCAGGCTCAGGAAGTTCCAGCAGCGAGAGAAGAAAGGCAAGTGCAAGAAGCCATGAGGAGGAGCAACAAAAGGAGTTGGAGAATACAAAAGAGAAGCTGAGCTGGTGATTTGAAAAAAAATAAAATAAAAAAGTGAGAGACACAGAGGACTACAGAGAAAAGACTGTTTATGTCGCTGCTTTTTGTGTAGAAGCATGAAGAGAATTATTTAGGATGATTTTTTTTTTCTAGTGAACTTTTGTTGAAGGAGCTCACCTTGCAGATTTGGTCGTACGGTTTATTTTACTTTGCCTCTTGTGGATTTGCCGAATTTGCACCTATTACCAGTATGTAACGTTATTTGTTTTCTTTATCTCAGTATGGGTCCATTATATTTTTAAGTTTTTATTTTACGGACATAATTCTGGATGGTGCAAAACAAATGACACAGAATAAGCCCCTTTATAACTGCCGCTGCGAGTTTCCCTCTGCATGGTTTTCTTAGTGTATTCTTAGCTGAAAACATAGAGAGCCCTATCTGTCCAGATATTGTGTGTTTGGAAAGTACAGAAACAGGACTTATTTGAAGAACAGCTTCACATTTGCAAGTTTATCTTCAAGTCACTGATTTGGCAAAAGCAAATGTATCAACTAAAATAGAAAAAAAAATGTTACTCATACACTTGTCTCTTCAGATATTGTGGGTTGTTTCACCATTTGCACAAAACGGTTTACATTTTATTTTATTTTTTAAATATTATTACATTTAGAATAGCTTATTTGAATATTTTTTACAAATGAGACCACATTCCCACTTAATCAAACTAATTTACAGAACCTATACTAATTATAATCTGCAATTATGTATGGATGCCACTAAACATTAAAAAAATATTTGTAGTAGAAAAGATTTTTTTATTTGAAATTTGGAAAATGGGCACAAAAACAAGATGTAAGATGTGAAAAAAAAAAACCTTACAGTGGTTACTATCTTTTATGATAACAATGGTCATTCATCTGTCACTGCTGTGCGCTCCACTTTAACACCTGCGCAGGAAGGAATGGAAAAATGACTTACCAATGCATGATTCAAACCACATTGCTCATTTATTTGTTTGCAGTTCGGCTAGGGTTTTGCATTCTCGGAGGAATGCATGGTAATAACACAGCTCAGGTTCAATAAAGCCAATCTAATGTATCATAAAGTGGGAGTCCTTTCAGTCTACCGCAAAACACTATCAGCAACACTTTTGATGTTGCTGGAATGTGTTGTGTACGAACCGCATTTAGCACCTTTTAAACTGTTAAACGGCACAAAGATCTATAAAAGGCCTTTCGGTTCACTTTAATCGACACATGGTCTTAATTCAGTGGATTTTCTACTTGCCCTTGTTACAGAATGGTAATAACAAAAAACCTAGTAATTTGTCCAAGACTTTTCTGAATGGGCTGAAAATCACAATCACCTGGGTTCAATCGAAACTACAAAGAACACATGAGCTCGTCGCTGAAGTATTTCTCAGTATTTACGTTAAGTTTTTGGAGAGGTTTTCACGGTACAATCAATCAAATGGCTGTGATTTCAGGCTTTCAGTGTTATCCTACAGGACAGGTTGTGTTGGGAAACTTCAGCTGAACGTCACAGCGACATACACAAAAGTATATCCCATCTTCTTTTTATCCTTGCAACAGCGACATGTTTTATCAGTTTGGCAGAGCTCACATGTAATCCCACCTCCTTTGTGTCTGTAACTCATGCTGTAAATTTTACATCTGTCTTCTAAGCAATGGTCCCACACCGACATTGCTTATGTTCATACTATGAATTGTAAATGTTGTTTAGTTGTCACCGTTGCAAAGACTTTTTTGCAATGCTGTTTTACAATGTGTACTAATATATTATGGTTATTATATATGAATATATTTAATGACACAAGACATTGTGAATTTTATTTTCTTTTTTTTTTTTTTACCTGTTTGTGGTTGTTTAGGTCTTTGCCATTAAAGAAGGAAATAATAACTACTGAACACACCGACTTGGTAGAACTTTATTCAGATTTTCAGAATAAATAAACTCTTGTTACTTGGAGAAATCTCTGCCATGTACTGTTTCAATTAATTTGTGTTTATGTTGATACTGTTGCATAGGAAGGTTTTACTAAATGACATTCAAAGTGACCTCAGATGAACACACAGTTGTGTGTAACTGCAGACAGACAGAAGTCCAAAGACATTTATATGAATATGAGATTTATTAGAAAGTAGCAGCTCCAATGGTTTACAGGGGAAAAAACAGCCATGTCCAGGCCCTGGGCTGTGTGTTTTGGCCAAGAACAGCATTAAAAAACACATAACATTACAACTACTGTAAAGTCTGGCTAAACAGAGTGAGTAGTGGTATTATTGCAAAGCTGGCAGAATTAGCTCAAGTAAGAAAACCTACTGCTGTAGAAGATCTAGGGTTGGGTCATGTTAGCCATGAGTACAGCCAAACATATCCATACCCAATAAAATCAAAAACGTAATCAACTAGAATTATTAAGACATAAACAAAACACTTTTAGAAAGAAAATTCAGGTCCCCTTTGCCCAAACAACTGATTCTAGAAATATTTTTTGGGGCTTTTTCACATTATTCTTCATTTCAAATGTAATGTTTTGTAATAGGAAACGGGTAATAAAATTAATGGGGAAAAGGTGTATACAGTGTTTTGATTTCATGAATGAAAAACTGAAGTGGTCGGCAGAGGTCCATCTAGCTACACAGGCCACACAGCGATCACTACGATGGCTATGAGCAGCAGCACAATCACCACCAGCATTCCTGAGGAGACACAAGAATCAAACCAGGCATGTCAACTTTAAATGGATGGTGATCTTCTTTAAAAACCTATGAGGTTCAGCAAATGTTTTTTAGCTTTAATGTTACTCAAATGTGGAGCAGATGAGGAACTCCTGACATGATCCAAGTCAGACCTCGGGGTACAAGGGAATCCACTTAGTCGAGGTAAGGAGCTACGTAGCGCACCACTCATTTCCACAGTCCTTGATCTAAGGCGAGTCCCTGGTGCTTATGCCCTCACAGCATATCACCATTCTGCTCTTGATGACTTAATGCAGTTTACATGCGCTCAACAGCCACACGGCTTTATTGCCACAGATTGCACACTTTGATAGGCATATGTTTCTGATTGTGCCTTGAGAGGATAATCATTGTTTTTCACTGATACTATGGAAGCAGAGAAAAAAATGTGCACAATCTCACTCACACTTCATCAAAGCACTCTACCCCCCGGGACCTGAAAATATTACAGTTTTTATTACGGCCACCACCCAGAGAAAAGCACAGTCTGTCACACAGTCGGAGCAGGTTCCACCGAGACAACAGAGAGTTACGAGGTTGGAGTGATAAGATATGCCATTTCAAATCTTTAAAACTACCTTTTAAAAGACAAAACCAAACCAATCATTAATATATATAGTCTGTATATCAGTCACAGCAATGTTATGCATTACAGATATAAGCAAAAGACTAAGATCACAATAATAAATGGAATATTAAAACCATACGTCTAAACTAAAATGTATGTGATATGTAAAAGGAGAAATTCATATATCAAAATCTATAAATGATCAGTTTAAGGTGTCGCATTTGTCCAGGAGTATATACTCGAAATCAATGAATGTCAGTTTAAATACACAAAATATGGAATGGAAATAATAAGACATGTCAAATATGGTACTGTTTATCTCAGATGGTTCCGATTCGGAGTCTCAGGACGGCGGGAGGCTTATTGAAGCACATCATAAACACTCAAATTCCTTTAAGATGTGGTGTTGTTTCCTAAAGTATTAGTGTATATATGCCCACTGACCTACCACAAACTCGCACATACATCCGAGACCAAGGCCGCAATCTACGAGGGCAAAGATTTCAAACAACATCATCTGCGGCTGTCGACGGTCCCCTCGCTGACTCAACTTGTCCGTTGTTATTTAGCGTGCGGCTGGTATTCCCCCAGCCTTTCACTCTGGGTTTACATATCTCTCATTCTTGGGCTGTGCGTTCCCCTCAGCCGCCTAATTGGTCGTCGTTCCCACAGGGAGACCGATGGAAGCCATGCTGAACTAATTGCTTGCGGTGGTCGTGGTGCTGTGGTGGTCTGATCAAATGTAAAGCTCATGTTGCCTTCGCTGCCAGGATGTGAGAAATCCATATGCCAGCATTTACTATCAATCTCAGTCTCTTCTTTTGTACCATTTATCTATTTTCTGTTTTGTGAAGTGTTTGTATACACTGTAGCATGTTTTAAATGCCATGAGTTATCAGTGCTCTCGACATATAATAAAATACACATGTAGATGTCAAAGTTTGCTCAAATTGTGTCTCTGATGACACTTTAAAAACCTCATTTTGAAAGCAAATACACAAAATCCCTACAATTTCCTCCATATTGCTGGAAAGGACACTAAAGTAACGCCCTGTCTGTGTTACATTCACACTTTCATTCACCACCATCCAACATCTGTCAGCGACTAGCTTCCACACCATGGCAACAATTGCAATAAATAGCGGCCTACTGTGTATTACTGTGATACGACGTCATGCTAGCCACAATAGCGTCCAGTTTTTGCTCTGCCTCAGTGACGAGACGAACCGCTAACCCTGCACAGAGACTGCAGACAATGATGGCGCTTCCTGCCAAATAGATTAGTCCTCCGCTGATGCTTAGGCGGATGGTCGGTGTCCGCTGATAGACTGACCACCCAAGAGCCTCCCAGCCAGGGCTGCAGTCTGGGCGTCATCCCGTCTCAGGGATTCTCAGGCACATCAGGAAGACAAATCGCAATGAATAATTGGTGAGAGAGAAAAGAGAGCAGGTAACCTCTGAACTTAACCTCACTACTTCCTCCATGGCCTCTGCTTACGGTTCAGAAAGCTTCTATGCAACACCAAAGGCGAGGGTGACCTCCAGAGAAAAGGCAACAGTTTTAATTTTAACAAGGTTTGAAAGATAGTTTTTCGTGTTTCACCAAAACTCAGCTATCAGAATAGTTGTCCAATGTTCTAATACATAGATCATGACATTAATTGGCAATGACCTCTTTTTAAACTGTTTTATTATCCTACTTGCCTGGTTAAAGTGGAATTTGAGTGTGTATTTGAAAAAAAAAGGTCAGATATGTGTAATATATCATTTAAGGAAAAGTTTCTTAGTTGTTGAGCAGGATTACTTTGAATGATGCCACACTTTTTCTTTCCTCTGCATTACTTTCTTTCTTTTAGTGGACTGGCTTTTCCTGCCCCTCACCCACAGTCCCATCCCCTGGAGTCTAACCAAACCTACTTGAGATGCGAGCCACCTGCAGGATGTATGAGTTTGCACAAGTGGCCCTCCATACGGATTAGCTCTGTGAGTGCGGCCACTCGAGCGCTGCTGTTTCCTGATGGCAGTGCCTAAGCCTCGGGGAACTTACACCGCTCTCAAATAGACCTTTTTGCTCCATTCAAATAATCTCAACTAATCCAGGCCCACTTAGAGCCACCGACCCTCCAGTCCCACTGACACCAGTCAAAGCCAGGGCTAACAGCATGCTCACTGGGTCCACTGGGCTTGTTTTTGTTCAGAATAGGTATAGATTTGGGGTAATTTGTTAAAATATATTTATCACTGAATTTTATAACTTTAACTTAAAAGACACATTGTTGGTAGAGTCAAAGGCTAAAAAATACAAATGCTTTAAAAATATAACTTTTATCTGAAGGAACTAGGCAGGTAGGTTGTTCTAAACATTTGGAAAATTAGGTATGGATCTTGTGTGGATGAAGGCTCCTTGTTATCTAACTCATGTAACTGCTGTTTCTATATTTTTATAATCTGTTGTAAGTGAAAAAAGTGAGACTGGCTCCTTGAAACATGAGTACTTTCATTTGTGCACAAATAGCATGATAAAATATTTGAGGTAATATTTTTTTCGTATTACTAAGCTGCTTCGATCAGATTTTTAGTTAGTATAAAGACAAAAAGTATTCAAAGAGGAGGCAATACAAGTTATATTAAGTTACAGACTGTCAATGAGACATGGTCTTGCTCTACAAGGGCTCAGCTGAGACATAACACCAAACGCTAGCTTTGGAAAAGAGATTGCTTGAAAAATAAATAAAGCCCTAAAGCTGAGGAATTATAAACACGCTGGCATGGAGAACGAGGGAAAGCAGTCGAAACAATTTGTGGTATGTAGTATTTTCAACCCTTTCTCCGCTTGACACAAAGACAAGTGTCAAACAACTGCAGAGAGGAACAAGGGGATGACAGAGAGGAATGGAAAAAAGAAAGAGCTTTGAGGTGAGAATGAAGACGACCATAGGGGAATTTTCCATTCGCTGTGAACGTCTGACACACGTCAATACATACATGCAGGCAGATGAATGCACTGTGCAAACACTGCTGTGTCCAAAATATTCGGTCGGGTCATAGTATTTATGAGCATCGAGTTTACAACGACAGAGTTATTCACAAACCACAAGCTGCATCCATATTTCTCTGCTTTAAACTCTGAAAGAAAGGAAGAAGAAAAAGTAAGAGTCTTGGTTGCATGACAATGTCGACTCTGGGATCCTCAAACAAACGCACGCTTGGGCACCATGGGGACAATGCCGACAAAACCAACTATTTTGGGGGCCGGCCTTCACATTGCTGGCTTCACTGGTGTGTGTGACCACCTGTTAGCCCAGTCCCCTAGCACAATGATGCAGTCTTTAGAAATGTGGTCTGGTATTTCAGAGGGCAAACTGAGTGAGGGTGGAGGCATTGATTGGCTTCAGTTAGCTAACACACTTCTCACAGCAGCCATTTTTCTCCCGAAGGCTTTGCACATGCAGAGAAAAGGACAAGCAGCCTTTTTGTGAGTTAAACAAACTAAAACAACGCTGTGGTTAATGGAGAAGAGGGCTGTGGATTTACAAAATCTCAGATCGACTGAAATCTGGAGCTGACACAAGAGTCTGATGACTCAAGGGCTGATTTGCAACTTTCATTAAACGTCTGAAGATGCCTCAAAGCTGAGGACACAAGTGTGACAGACAGAGCTAGTCCACCCACCATTCAACAGCACAACAAACTCTGCCAAGTGGGTTTGTCCCCATCATGTCATCTTTCTGCTCCATTAAGCACTATTCTCTTAAGAAATCAACACAATCTACTTCTTCTGATAGTGAACAAATGCTGGCTGGACAGTGGTTTGATAAATATTTTAATTTAACCGAGGTTGTTGATTTTCACAAATAGATTTAAGTATAACCATTGGTTTTAATAAGTATAAGAATTCAATGATTTGAAGACATTATGCTGCTGTAAAAATATGTGGTCTAACTGAGTTGGCTTAATTATGTTTCACCTGTGTAGACATTATGCTTTTGTATAAAATAATCTGATTGGTTGATTGCTATTATTTAAAAAAATCTAAACTAAGCAATCACAACTAAACTGATCGATAGTGAAAGAGATAGAGGCATATCTTACCACAGGAAGCTGACTTTGTTTCCACCAGTTTGACCCGTTGTGTTTCATTCCGAATGCGGTCGTCTGTTTTGTCCACGAGATGAGCAAGGTCATCAATGATTTCTGAGACAAAAGGAAGACAAAACAATGTCAATACTTACATTTTTTGCTTTAAATTATCCAGCAATTATTTGCAATCATTTGCTCTGTTTTTGCACTATTATTTATCCAACAACAGACCTCCCAACAAACTTTAAAAATCTTTGTGTAATAAAAAAAGCAATCATTTGTAGAGCTCATGACAGGAGAGTATCAGCAACCCCAAAAGACGATGCCGCCAACACGAGTGGTGTTAAGAGAGAATAGGGACTGTTAGGTTTTTAAAGAGCTTCCTTCTGGAATCAATCAGACCTCTGGACATGGACAAGAAAGAGTGTGTGGGCAGCGGTGAAGACAGTGAGGAGCAGATCCTTCAATACAAGTCTCTGACTGCGAGTTGATGGAAGCCTGTGAGATTTGTCTACTAGCTCATTGAATGACTTGATTAACAAAAAGAAAGGAGTAGAAAAGGACTCTAAGAAACCGAGGCCTGCTTGAATCAGCCTTTGATGTTTCACAGAAATGGGAAGCTTGACTCATCCACAAAGCAAGGCTCTGTGCCAAGTCAAACAGTCCTTCGTCAGGTTATACACTTCTATGCTAAAATGCTTTTCATTCATCTTGAACCATTATTACTGTATAGAAATTGGAGATGAGTTTGCCTGTAGCTTTCATTTGTGGAAAAAACAGCTTTCCTAAACACGGACTGATCAATGTTTGACATGACGGCTTACTACCGGCCGACATCTGACAATTAGGCAGCGCAAATATTTAACAGAGGGAAATAAAGGACTTGGGGATGGGAGACGTGAGAGCACCGTGTGTACAGTGTCCCGGGAGATTCCCACATCATCATCTGAGCATCAGGCAACAATTTACAACCAGAGACTCTGCTTCGTTTACTGGCAGACAACAGTGCAGACGCTGAGCCATTCGTGCCGCGCACCACTCACACTAGTCATGAGAATGTTTTTGATCAAACCGAGTTTTATGATTTGGTTCTGGGCTTGTAGTTGTGTAATTCATTCATGACTTCTCAAGCAGTCACAGATACAACAGAGCAAGGATGTAACCTTAACCTGCAGCTGGAGTCCCACACGTGGCTCTTTTTCCACAATAATAACACAACTGAAATTTTATGCACATGAATTCATTGTTATCACATCACGGCCCTAACAACATTATTCTCAATTTCCTACTGGAATTCTTGCTTCCATGTTTCACAGCTGCTGGCACAGGGTTGGTTCCACTTCACCACAAAGAAAGCCCAGTTTCAAACCAGTGTTGTTTATTTTAAACGCTCTTGCAATGGATAAACCTCCTGAACCACAGTATGGAAGAGCATGTCATGTGCAATATTACATACACAATATAGTTTAAGTCCAACATAACAAACATAGCAAAAAGTGTTGTCCATCAATTTTAGCCATTGTGTCGCAGGTTAGGTCAATCCAAGACAACAGAAGCTTTGATTGTCACAATCAGTAGAAAAGACATTTATAAGCAGACACTAATCTTCAACTCTCTCAGCCTCGTCTGCTGTAAATACATTTCTTGTCTAAGAACATTTTTGGTTGTAGTCGACTAAATTTCAGTAAATACAACACAAATAGGAAAAACATCTCACTAGAAAATAATACATCAGAAAGGGAGAGCTTGTATATTCATAAAGCCTGTTGAACTGAATAGACTGTCCAGTAAAAAGGGTTTCACATTTTTTTGTAGATGAAATAATAAATAAAGCAACATTTGTGCCCTGGTAATTCATTACCATATTCTTGTTTTGCCATTTTTATAACAAATGAAATAAACCAGTCGAATGGCAGTAGTCATGTAGTAGTAATGATGGATAACAATATACAGAGTCTGACGTACACAAGTCAAATGAAGTTAGTTGGTTGATGATATACTACATTCTATTATATTTCACAAATACATGGAGCAGTTGACACTCACACCAAAAAGTGGCACAGTGAATGTAATGTGAATCCCATACAGATGTACTGCTAGCACCAATACTCTCATAAATCTGCAGCTTAAACCAATAAATAATCCCCACACAAATCTAATCAAGCTTCTCACTGCATGTCTAAGAATAAAGTCAGCCAATATTGCTATAAAAGATATTGATTTTTGGCCAATGGCTGTATGATCTCATTGTTTCAGTCATTACTCACTACTGGGGATAGGTGAAGGTTGAAGTCAAGCTCAACTGCTTTCAGAGCTCTCATTCCAACAGATCCTTATCCTGTCAAAGATTTCTGGGATATACAGTCCATCACAAAGAGGAAGACTACTCAAGCTTGATTAATAAATAGAACTGCCCCATCACTAAACAAAATAATTGTTGGGTGCATAAAGCATATAACATAACAAGCTACAAAACCAAGATAAAGTCAAATTCTTGGTGCAATGTTTTGGATGTCCTGCCTTTTGGTTCTGCAGTACGCATCTGTCCAGGCCTATATAATGCTGACTCACACTGCGGCTGTTGTGGTTTTGCTTTGTGCATTAGCATGTGGTGGATGTAGTGCCATAAACAGTGACACTTCAGCGCGGTTCTAGGATGTGCTGTATTAACTCTGTGTGTTATTGTGGGACCCTTTCCGAGAGCGGGCAATGCGCATAGAGAAAAATCTTGTTTTCTCTCACCGATGTAAATGCAATCTGACTCGGTGGGGCTAATTCTGTTGTGAGATGATTTCTCCTGAGGATACAGAATGAGAGGGAAGTTTAGACATTTTTTCCTTTGTATTTGTGGTGGTAATGCTGAGGGACCCCACTATAAATGTTACCAATTGGCCCTGGTGAGACTGACTGTATATGGAAGGCAGCACTACATTGCCAACCAAAACACACACACTTCTGGATGTAACTAGAACTTCACTTGGCACACATTCAGGCACTCAGCGTGATGATACAACTCAAGGCAATTATGGTATTTACAAGAAGTTGCACAGTCTTGGAAGGCTTTCTTTAAACGCATGTCTCTTTTTTCAACGTCTTCTCACTGCTTACTGTAAACAAACTCACTCCGAGGGTCTGTGGGGAGTCCAGATTAAGGCCTGTCTTGTTCAAAACCTCAGCTTTTACCCGTTTATAAACTAAGTGTGAAAAATTTCTGCCTTTGCGAGATAAGCTTTAGAAGTAAAATATTCCTTAATAAGTGTTTATCTGATCTGACATGCTAGTAGTAGAAATAAACAGAGCCGCTTTCTTTTCCAAACAAACCTTTAGCATGACAATCAAAGCTATGCATAGCAAACGACTAGACATTTTTGGTTGAGGAGGCCAACAGAAACAGATCACTAGAGTATATTCTTTCACCCTGGGGCCATGCAGTACTAATGCAATACTTTATAAATCAATTCATATTAAGTCAGAAGGCTGAAATGCGATAGGAATATGAAAACACTGGATACAAATACTGTAAATATTGCATAAAAGGACGGCAGAGCATTTGTATTAAGATTGTTTGTGCTCTGATTGGATGATTTTTTCAGCATCAGTAAATCCTTTGCCAATAATGCTACAGTAGATCCTTTAATGTCAAATTCTGTTATGATTCATTATGTCGTAGATCTGTGGTTTCCAAACATTGGGTCGGGACCCAAAAGTGGATCGTCGGAAATGTTATGTCTGTCATCAAAAAAAAATCAAACTTAATCATTTCAGAAATACGTTAAAAAGTTTATGGGCATTTAAAATACAGTTGCTTATGTACACATGTAATGGTCAGGAATGATAATAATCAGTAAGAGACTAGACAAGGAACAAAACCAAGGACCAAATCTGGAAAAAAAAAAAAAAAAGGATTTAAGGAAGGAAGATAAACAAAAAATAACCTAAAGACTAAATTGACTAAATCTATTCAAAAAGTGACCAAAAAGAAACACTGCTGTAGACATGAGGTACTGTAGGTAGTTTATCAACTGAATGAAAACCATTTTATGACAACCTAAAGTTCCACAGTAAAGTAACAGGCAGAGGCGTTGTTGGTGCAATATAGACTATTGTCCCTGTTTTAAGTCAGGAAATAGTCATAGCTATTATTTTACACAAAATGTTTCTTTGAGTTGTCTAATGTCACATGCCCAGTGTTTGTGCAGAAATGTTGTAGCGCTGGCATTACCGCTAACAATGTACTCTTACCACATCTGGCCTTGTGAAGTACTGAGCCACATGTCAGATTAGTCTCACTGCTGGACATTGGCCCCTGCCCCTGCGGCCCCCACCGGCCCCCCACTCAAACTGACAGGCTCCCCTGGTCAACACACAGGGGGGTCGGATATATTCTGTTGCATCATGGGGTGTTCCCTGTCAGCGACTAATGGATCAACCGCAGACACTTCATGACCATTAAAGAAAGAATTGTTTGTTCATTTATATTTCAGATGGCAATGAAAAGTTTACCTTGGCTGTGTCTCTTAGCATGTTACACTACAACTCCAGTAACACCCGCTGTAATAGTACAGCGTATGTAAGGCATGAATTAAGAATATGAATTAATTAAAATGGTGTCTTGTTCTCCAGTTTAATGACAGACAGAACAAAGTCTTTTAAAAATGATATAAGGAAACAGCAGTCTGAAATAGAAAGATACTGACACAGAATTTTCAAACAAAATACTTGTCCTCCAAATTTCCCGCTCTAATCCTAAACATTTGTGTGCTAAAGAAAAAAGTGAAACCGTCTGTGTGTCCACGGACAGTTTCACCTCCCTAACCCCGTGAACGTTCAAGCAGAGATCCATCAACGCTTGTGACACACACCAAAAAGAGTAACCAGCTGATGAATGACTATCTTAAAGCTCAACGTGAAAAGCACATCAATTGAGGAAAGGCTCCAGCACACACAGCCTACTGAATCTGTAACCCTCAGACAACCACTGCTGATTGTACTGCATAACTTTAACACCACACAAGCCTTTCCAAACAGTTCTAGACTTGGAGTGTGTCAAACCAGGAAATGATTCGGCCTACGCACATAAACAAAAAACAAGTGAGTCACGTTGTCATCAAATGAAAACAAACCCCATCAAAAGTATATGAGATTCTATCAAGACTGCCGGGCATGTGCGGACTGTAAAAGCTTTTATAACTTTGGACTGTTCAAACCAGCTGGAACCTATCAATATCATGGCCCCAGTTAATAGGCATTCAACAAAAATAAAGCTATGAGGAATGTGATGATGGAATGAAGATGAACAGGAATTATCAGCGCATCACATTGATAAGCCTCTTTGCTGTTTTAAAAAGAGACCAAAGGAGAAGTGGCCTGACAGTTTCCAGGCTTTCCACCCTGAGCCAGTGAACGCCAGGTGCCACTGAACAATGTGTGCATGATGAGAATGAGGGTGCCAGCAGCGGGTAGTGGCAGCAGCAGCAGCGATGGTGTGAGGTGGGACCACCCTGTCACTGGCACAGCACCTCCACACCAGCCCCTGTTGCACTTCATCACTAGCATCACACTTCATTAGCTGCAACAGTCGAGACAAATGGAGGAAAATGACCGCTTGGACGACCATTAAAGAAACTGTACAGGAGATAGTGACATGTTTGCTACTGAGGCTTCACATGATCCTGATGTCAGACTCAGCAGATTTGAAGGCTTTTGTCACCCAGCACTTGTTAAACAAAGCTTTAACAGGAAGTAGTAGGTACAACTTCTTACAATGTGTTGGTGCTTCTGCATCTGTAGGTATGTTTCCACTTGAGCAGGACATGTTGGCATGTCATGGTTTTAGAGACCTTTTAATTGCCAATAGGGGTACAAAGCATTGCAAAAACTGTACTGTACCGCTGTTACCGCACCCCTCTGATAAACAGTGTGGTGGACAATAGTCTCCTTCTTGTGGTGAACAAGAAAAAAACGCTTAAGTTTGTATCTTATAACTCTTAATTTCTGAAACATTGCATCCATTTTCTATATTCTGTCATTTCTACAAGGATTTATTCGCTTCAATATTGTACTTAATAGCAAGGCATATACATTAAAAAGTTAGTTAGGTTATGTAGGAACTTCTGAAGTGCTAGGATGACATCACAGTTCACATAGTAGATGCCAAAATCCAACACACATCTCTAATTCTTGCAAAAGAGAACCTGTAGCCAAAAGGTCTCACACAGCACTGAAGCAATGAAGCTGTCAAACAGCTGCTCTGCAAGGAGTTAAAGAGAAATCAGGCAGAAATAAACTCTTAGAGCTCATTTTTAAAAAGTTTTCAATATAGTATAATCTACTGCATCAAATAAAACACTGGGAGTTTATCATGAATTGACCAACTACAGTTTAAGTGAGGTGACGCTAATAAATTGCGTCCCCTGTGGATAGAGGTGCTTCCCGGCAATACCCTGGCTGTCTGACGGACTGAGTGCAGAGTTATGGAGAGACTTTGATGTTCATGCCAGGCTCTATTTTGTTGTATAACGCTTTCACACGCAGAGAGACATATGCTCCATACACAGACACTGACACACAGTGTCTCAGAGCCACATAAAAAATAGGAAGGAATATACTTTTACACACTCATACACACACTTCCCGGATATGACAAGTCTTTATCAGATGTTTGGATGCTAGATTAAAGACGAGTCATCCCCAACTGTGAACCTATGCTTGTGAACATTACTACTACATTCCAACACAACTAGATGAGTGTAAGGCACAGGCTGACTTTGAAGGGAAACCTTATCCCTATGATAATAATTTTTATACTGAGCTAATTTTATTTTAGTGAATTTGACTCCTGATGGCTAGTGCCATCCTGCCAAATAGACCCTTTGCTTACAGTGTTTTGGAGCATATGTGACACAAAAAGCACACCAAAGGTTTTTTACAGACTAGTATTATTTGTACATGCTTCATGCACAGTAGAGTGTAGTACAAACTGATTATTACAGCCATGAGGAGTGACATTTAACTACATTAGGCAGCCATTTAAACAGCTGCCCTTACAGCTGTTGTTGTGTAATTACTCAGCTCCTCCAACAGAAAAAGAGAGGTGATGATTACTGGAAAAGAAGAAGAACGTCAGAGGAATTAAACAATTTAACAAAGCCTATGTGAGATCCTGCAACTCCCTCTCAAAGATTGGATCATTTCATCAACAGAACTTTCCCACAGAAGACACAAATCCATAAATCACCACCCGAGTCTCACCACTGGCTGTACTGCCCACTAGTGGTTTACATGTGGGTTGCATCAGGGAGAAGATAGTACAAGACTGGTATAAATACAGTGTTCACTTATTTAGCCAAAAAACTGTGAGTCCAATGGAAAAACTTTAGCATTGTGTTGTCTTTGTGGGTCTGAGGAGGGGAGGATGTTCCTTCACTTGTGAGGTTGTGTCTGACTGCATATGTACTGTCATGGGTTATCAGATAACACATAAAACAGGATAAGAAAGGTTTTGTTCTAGCGGGCTGACACATCACTGATACATTTTACAAGATTAAAGCAGATTGAGATAGAAATCTGTAAGGACAATACTTAGAAGTGATGGCTATCGCTTTTTGTCAAGCCCCTCAAGTGCAAAGACAATATTAATGTTATGTCTACAGGTAATGTGTGAAACATAAAACCACATTTTCTAAACATGACCAATCACAGTAGAATATGACATAAGATGGTTATGAGCTTAACTGAGCTAAGCTAATCTAATAATAATTTAAAAAAAATTCTAGGTAAAACAATTCCACACATAAAAACATAGAAGCAGGCATTGGTCTAATGTCTGGTAAATGTTTTGGTAAATCAAAGAATAAGAAATATTGCTCTCATCATGTTACACAACATTAGATGATAGCAGTAAGAACATAATCCTGAAAGCATCACCTCAGCATGGCAGAAAAGCCCTTCCACACTAACATAAAGATCTTAAGTCTTGTAGCAAGGACTGCTCCCGTTTGTGCTGAGCTGAAGAAAAGACACTACCTCTTAATACATCTATTTAAATTAGTTTTTGAGTGGGTCCTTGTATTGACTAAATATTTTTACATAAATACATAAAACTTTTTACAACTACATGTCTTATGAGTGTCCTGTGATGACATCTAACTGTATCCCCTTCTAGCGCAGGCATGCCTCTGAGCTCCTTATATATTTTGAAATAGAACCTCTGTGCCAATCACAACCTGACAAACATGTGCAGGACATGTGGTGTACACTTCAAGCACAAACACAATGATCTCAGACAAAGCACTTATGCTCTCCGGTTGAGACACTGAGACACACTCCGAGTGTGGCCTGCTCAAGAGCAAATGTATATACAGTACAGTATGGACATAAACATGTACGAATACCCAACAGATGAAGCTACAATCTTCCCCTAACCTTAAATAGGAACCTTGTGCTGCTCTACATTGAAGCAAACTTGGTAAGTAAGACCTTCCACTCATTATGTGGGATGACCCTTGTTACCCCTGAGGCCAACAAGACCACGAAGCAGCTCTGAGCTTGTCGGCTCTTTGAACGCAACCTCCAAACCGGAGCAGTTAGCAATTAAATAAACACAGGCGAGATTTGTTCCCGCTGTCACTTGCGTTAGCCAAAAAGAACCTGCTGGCCCAAGTCAGTCCAAGGTACCATTAAATGGCAGGGAACCCTTTGCCCTGGGCCAAAGGGAACTGGCAGCTGAAACTGAAGAGATTCCCAACCACCGATACCACCAACATATACAGCTAATGTGCTTCTCCTGGACAAGCTGCCCGCAAAAGCTCTCTAGGGAAAAATCACAGCATAGTATCAACACCAGTTTGCAGTTAAATTGTGCACATACCACACACTAGGCACGTCGCCCAAGAAAACCAGAGCAGTGACTTGGCTATGCAAACAACAGGTTATCCAATGAGGTAATGCTGAATAAGGCACTGTGCAATAACTGATACACCACCGCTCTGAGGTCATAAATTACTATAGTAAAAATGGGATATTGACATTAATGCCTTTTATTGCATCTTAGATTTGTGATTTTAAATATAGCTATCAAACAGAAGTTTTGGCCAGCACCACCCTAACTATTTAAAAATAAACCGGATATTGGCCACCTCAAAAACATCAGCGAACCAACAAAGGCAACAGAATCCCATTCAGAATTATAAATTTAAACATGTAGCACAGACCGACCACAATGTAAAAACTGTTCAATGAATATAGTCTCATACTTGCCCTTAATGTTAAATTAATCATACAGATGGACCTTTCTGCTTTTTGTCGAATGTGACAGAATTGCAAGATAAATTCCTCAAAGTTATAGTAATAAAACCAAGCCCTTCAAAAATATACACACACAGCCCCAAGCCTGTTTTTTTCAGACTATTGTGTCATCTTTTGCTTCAAAGATGGCAGTGGGAAAGAACCAGTGAAATCATACCTTCTCATTTTCTTTTACAATTTTTTTTTTGCGGTAAATGCTCATTTGATAGTTTGTGAGAAAGTCTGTGAATGCCAGGCTTGGTGGCTGTGTGTTCTGCGAGGACTGGATGGAGCTGGGAGTGGAGTGGAAAGGACCGGGCCCAGCCTGTGCAAAAACGTGTTACTGGACATCTGGATGTGATCCGGCTCTGTAGATGAGCTGAGCAGGACTGACCACACCTCAGACCTGCAACATATTGTACAGCCTGTCTGATTTCTCACATTCTAGGAGGAACACAACAGGCCTGTTTGCATCCACTTACATTTGAGTTCCTATTCAGACATCTTGTGGTATCGGATCATACAATTTTGAGGTTATTTCATGCCAAAAGCCCGTAAAGAAAAATGCCAGTTCCACAAATATATACACTCAGCAACATTTGATACAACATAGATCTCAATGCATTAAAATATGACTTACATGTAACTAAAGACATCTACAAATAAATAATGCTAAGATTTATAAAAATAGCAGAAAACCTCTATGTATCTAATATTTCTTGTGATATTTCTTTTTTTTTCTTCTCAGTTTTCTTTGGGTTATTCAGTAAAAAAAAAGATACACTAAACCTGAATGCTTGCCAAATGGAAGAACATTTGTTGCAATTCAAGATGTCTTTTCAGATATATGCATTACACAGGTTTACAGTGCAATAACAATAAATCTTCTACATATCAAGCTGCCCATATCTGCCCATAACAAACAAATCAATCAAATTAATTTAGCCTGTCAATTTTCAATATTATTGTATGAGTAGATGTTGTAGTCTGGGAATTTCTGCTACAAGGATTTTTATGTGAGGACTCTCTCGTAGTAACCACGTAGTAAGTCACCAGCACATGTTCAGACCAGATGGATCGATTAAACCAAAGCCACCATTGTAAAAACAAGCCGTGTAGGTTTGTACAGATGAGAAGCTAACAAAATCCTGCCAAATTCAGCAGATAAATTTCATACATATATCAAAAAATAAATATGAATAGAAAATAAAGGTTCCCACTGATTACATAGAGAACTAAAAAGCACATCAAAACACAAACTTTTTGTAAGGTGCAACACTTCACAGAAAGTAAAATAGAATGTGATTGATGAAATGTCTTCAAGAAGTTTTCCTTTTTTAAAATGTTAATTTCTTTGACTGGCCCTAAA
Organism: Rhyacichthys aspro; assembly: GCA_036850595.1. Lineage (NCBI taxonomy): Eukaryota > Metazoa > Chordata > Actinopteri > Gobiiformes > Rhyacichthyidae > Rhyacichthys > Rhyacichthys aspro. The sequence goes on along the minus strand of CM072148.1, from coordinate 11,091,153 downwards.
TTGGATTTTTCATCATTTAGCAGTCACCAGTCTCACCCAAGTCTCTCCCATCTTTTGTTATGTCTGTCCCCTGCACAGCTCTATCATTCAGAGGCCTGAGACAGAGATGGATGCACGCATGGATGGATAGAGAAATAAGGACACAAGGACTCCTGATTGATAGTGGCTCTGTCAGAATGCCAAGTCCTGAGACGGGCCCTTCTCTTGTCATCTGTTGTCTCTCAATCACACAGTCACAACTTGTATCTTGATCATTTACATAATTCCCAGGTTTTGTTTTAATTAATCTTCATTTATCAACAAGTCTAATGATGTAAATGACAAATTAAGTCATTCTGTTTTTTGAGTAAGTAATATTACTGGATACTTTATGGGCAATGCAATGGCTACACAATAAGAAGGCAGACCAAACATGACCACATTTTAAGTGTTAAATGGTGGTCTCTTCTTTCTGCAGCTCATTAATTGCCTTCATTGGGCAACAACACTGTTGGGAAACTCTCACGGCTGCATTATATGCCATCAAGTAAGCTTTAGCACAGACTAAATCAAACGTAAATCAATCGTTTGCTCTACCCTGCACAGTGCCATCATCAGAGCGGTTTATTTGCTCACTGAGTGGTTTCTAAAATCAGAACTGAGTAGATGGCCTTCTCTGGTCCTGTTGCTGATGTCAGTGTGCCGCAATAGTAAGTACCTCACTCTTCTTACTCTGCTGTTTATTTGGAAGTTGTCACTGCTGTCTGACTCTGGCTTTTTGCACGCTCTGCTGCAGAAGAATCCAATTATTAATCTAATTATTAGCCAGAAAAGAATTCCCCCAAGTAAAACCCATATTCATGACATTCATTAAGCATCTAGCTCAGCAACCAAGAGGAGAATTGACGAGTTCACTCTACCAATGATCAAAACAGGCGGCAGAAAGGTCAGCATCGAAGTTAATGTACAGCTTTATGAAGATGTACCTTAAGAATGAAAACATCAAAATACATGTGCAAACAGGAGAACTGCACAAAAAAGAAAAGCTATGATTAGAAGCAGTGTTGAAAAGAATAGTCTACACAAATGTCCAACACTAATTACTAAAGTTTCTGGGGTGTTTTTTTTTTTTTCTATTACAAGACTTTGTGATAGTAGTTGAAAAGGAACTTAAGGAAAGAGACGAGACATGGAAAAGCCCTGGCCTTGGAGGATAATAATAATGTGAGAAAACATCTGCTAAAACTGACAGAGGTCTGAAAAGGCATTAAAAATAAAGCATGGAGGTGGAAATATGTAGCATATATGGAAGAAATTGTAGGGACTTTCATTCAAATGGATATATGCCACTCAGAGGGCCAGCTCAGACGGAAAACATTGTCGTACATCAGCCATGCATACAGTAATAAAATAGAAATCCAACAGTTATACCTTTTAACGTATCAGTTCAGAAATACATCTGTTAAAAATTCTTGCATTTAATCTAACGTTTGATGGTTCCTTAGAGTGCCTGCTGTCTGCCACAAACACTGCATGAAGTACAGCTTTTAAATACATTTGACAGAGCTTCACATCCTTCACTTAATGAAGACACATGATGCTTACAGTCTGTCACTTTGAATTTCAGAACACCAACACTGGATGATGTCAATGTTTGAGGCTGTGATTTGAGAAATACCAAATCTAATAAAGGCTAATTAATGTTGATCTTTTGCTGTGGGAAGCTAGTTTTGCTGATGCAGGCCATTTCATTTGGTATGCGAGCAACTATTTTCTGCAAGGCTTAATTTGAAGAAGGAAAATATACCAATGGTTGGCTATGTCACTGCCGAAATATGAAAAGCCTGATGGCAGCACATCATTCGACTGAGTTTAACACCCCAACAATCGTGATTGAATTTCCCTTTTTTGTTATGACTGGCAAGTGAGATGGGAAATTCTACAGAACGCAACGGATAATGTTATAAGTCATTAAGCTTAGCCTGAGAGTATAGTTACTAATTTGTACATTTATGTCTGTTTTGATCAACTTAGCCCTCTGGAGGGGGCTGAATGAGGGCTTTGGGTTCATCGCTAAATCGTTTGAAAAGGGTCATCTTCCTTTGGTGACCTCAGACGGAATTGTTTTCCCGAAAAAGGAAATGGCTCCAACCTCCACTGCACTTGGGTCATGAGCCCAACTACAAAGAGCTTAATCTATTTATAGGAAAACACCGCTACAGTACAGCGATCAGGGGCAAAAGACAGTCGGACGCCAAGGTTACGTGTCGGCCCTCAGCATCAACAAGGAGCCTTGCCTTTTTTCCCTCCTTTGTAACTCAAATCCATTTTCTCTGTCCATTCCGAAAACATTAAACTATCCTCTTACATTTACCACTAGATTATGGCATTTAAACAAAGCAATAATGCAGCAAACAGCCCAGTCTTAAGTCACGATCCAAGTTATTTAAGCACAAGCAAGGGTAATATTCCATTTTTTTTTTAACAATATACTGAACCCAAAAGACAGGGCCATACTTTATCAGTTACTTATAAAAGCAATGCTGTAGCAACAAGCCGCTACAAAAGTAAAGCTACTGCAGTGAGCCGCGATGTCACAAAACTAATATATGAAATGAAAGCATGGAAACAGTCTTTCTAACCAGCTTAAATTAATTCACACAAATAAAACTGTCCTAGCAACAGGGCTATAACATGACTTTGTATGCTCACTGGAGGTTTGATTTAGGTCCTATTGCTGATTGATGATAGCTCAAGTGCCACAATCAATATTTTCACATTTCAACACGTTCAAGGTACGTTACTATTTAATGCAGGTAAAGTGATACTGCGGCGTTGAAATAACACAGATCAGACTGAAAGCTCGAAGTAAATGTGAGATGATTTATATATTTCAGGAGACGGCACTTTAAACAGTCAACTCCATGCAAATACAGGCAAGAGTAAAACTGAGGGAAAGGAAACATGAAACAGAAAATAAATATTCCCTCTGTTTTTTGCCACTAATCATGTATCAGTGGCAGAGTACATTCATTAAAACTTATTCGTGTTAAGGCTATTTCCCTGATGTATATGAAGGTTTACGAGCAACGGCACATTGGAGCATGCATGCCATATAAACAAGTAAAAAAATGGGTTTCAGAGTTGTTGGTGCAGTTCATTCTTATTTAGTGGCCAAGGGAAACCCCTATGAGGCTTCCAAAGAGTTCTGAAGTCTTTCTACAGTCCATCATTTATTTCCCAGCACTGTATTTGTGGCTCAAACATATTTGCTTTCTCAGTTTGCACTGGAACTGGCATAATTCTCGGTTACAGCCCTCCCATCGGCCATTTAGCTTCACATTATTGGAAACACTGACCTCAAACAGAAAAAAATAAAAAGTTGCTGGTTGGAGCCTTATGGCAATAATCCGTCTTTAGTTCAATAAGGTAACAAGAGATCAGGCCAATCACATCTACTAAAACTATCTGCACATCATTTTCAGCATGATGGGAAACTGTTTATCACAACTCACAAAACAACAGATGTTACATTAAAGAACTGTGGACTATGTCTTTTTACACATTTCCTAACTGATTTAATAAATTATCTGGTTCTATTGAACCTCATTCAGAGAAAACAACACCAACATGATAGTTAATAAGAATCCTTTCTGGGGCAGAAGATGGTGACATTTGGAAGCTTTTATTACATTCTGAATGTGAGATTTCATCTTCATTTGAGTCTTACGAATGTTACCTTTAACATTAATTTCCTCCATTTAAGGAAACTGGTTTTATTTAGACTTGAACTGGTTTATGATGGATTTGAAATGGTTAAAGTTGGATTTGAATAGGTTTTATTTGGCTTTAAGCAGGTTTTATTTGTATCTGAACTGGTTTTAGATGGTTTTGAACAGGTTTTATTTGGATTTGAACAGGTTTTAAATTGATTTGAGCAGATTATATATATCTTAGTCCCAAAAGTCAGCTTTAGATTTTATGAACAAATCAAATTAATCTAATTCAAATCTAAAACCAGTTCACATCCAGTTAAAACATAGGGCCAAAAATATGACCTACTAAATGCATTGGAGGGCCACATCAAACACTGCAAAGGGCCGCATTTGGCCCTTTGTAGAATGTCGCAAACCTCCCTTTTTCTGTTATCAGTGGAGGGTCTCTTGTGCATCTGCTGCTCTTACTGATCTAAATCTGTTTTGTTTTGTTTTTCTGGCCGATTAATGCATGTTCTGAAATCACTACCAGTGTGACATGAACACTCTTAGGATGCACAACAAACTTCCTAACTCCATACATTAAAGGATCTACTTGTTCAGTGGTTGACAGATGATCATCCAAACATCTGCAAGTATCATCAGTCTGAGCCAAAAAAGTACCCTATATTGGAGAGACCGCTCTCCTCTAATGAGTATTAGTTTTGGATTGTTAGAAGATAATTCACAAACCTTCAACGCTCCTTTAACTAAAGTCTTAATGTGTTTTTCTAATGACGGATTCAGCCACAGACCCAGAAGCTTTTACTTTGGGAGCTATGCAGGACTATTGTAACAGGAGAGACGGTTGTTTCATTTTGACAGGAGAAGTCAACAGCCTTCTGCTCAAAGAGAAGGTTGGAGGAAAGACTGACCTTGTCACAAAAATTTACTTAAAACTAGAAGCTTTGCATTTAATAAATCAAGTGATGGAACCTTCTTCATGTTATAATGACACATTGCCCCTTTAAGGCCACAAACTCTAGTGGTTACGTGTGCATTTGTGTTCGTTACAGACCGTGGCAGTGTCTGTGGTCTGAGAGAGTATCACAGTCCAACAAATTACATGAGGCAAGTCCTTCCATTGCAGAACAAGTATGTCTGATTACTTTGACGCTGCGGTATGTCATGTGTCTGGTATTCTTGGGACACACATCTGTGCATCCAACATTACCGTTCTGCTCATCCAGCTCGTTGCCAATCTCCTGGCCCATTATTTTCTGTCTGCTAATGACTGCTGCCAGTGCGTCCAAACCTGCATCTTGAGCTGCAAAAAGAAAATAAATGTGACAGAAATTGTGAGAAATTGCAAGATTTGCAAGCTTAGAATAAATTCATATTGTTTATGGTCCCCACGTTGTGCACATATTGATACAGAGGGCTTCTCAAACTTGGAGAGTAAAAGAAAAACAATAAAAGCATTCCAAGCGTAAGAAGGGAGCAATTACATTGTGCCATGATACTGTATAATGAGACAACTATATTTTTGTGCAGTACAGACTCTCTGGGTCTAGCTCTAAACAGAATACTACATGTGGGTCCTGTAGGATTTCGCCCAGTCTGTAGTGCTTTTGGTATTAGGACATAAGAGAGGAGAAGAAAAATCAAGGTCTCCAAGTTTGACACACTCTCTACCGCAGGAATTTCTTTTCTGACCACAGCTTCAGGCACTCACCATTACACAACTCCACTAGAAATCCCCAAGGGCACAGGAAACCTCAGTGTGGTTCAGTTTCTTAAGAGAAATCTCTGATCTCAAACTGACAATAACCAGATACGTAATGGAGACATAGCAATGAAGTGTCACACAGACGCAGGTGAACTGACATGTGGCTGCTTCAGTCTTGTCAGAGAAAAGGAGGGGGCTCTGTGTGGCTAATACTGGCTAATGGCAGAATATGTCTACAATATTTGAAACAATGTCTTATTTTAGTTTAAAGTAAGTAATTTAAAACAATCAATAGAAACAAAATGTCTACATTGGGAGTAATATGAAAACTTTGTGCTAGTTCATTACAAAAAACAAAACTATACCTTCAATGATTCGCTGCTGCTGTTGTTTAATCTCTCCAAAATTCAGGCCCCTGGTCTCTTCTGATTCGTTGATCAACCAGGGATTGGCTGCTGTCCCACTCGCTCCTGCGCCTCCCTCCATCAAAGAGGATCTAAAGATCATACACTGAAGTGAAAACACTACACACTGAAGTTTGAATTCAGTGAAATTCATTGCAAATAAATAGAAGTCCTAACTAAAACTGGAGTCCCTCATCCAAAAAGCCTAATTCTCACAAAGTCAAATAGAAAGGCCTCTGTTGTTGGTGTGTGACTCCATGAATATGACTCCAATAGGAGTAAGTCATCTGCTGGTAGAGGCAAGGACGCCAAATCCAGATCCAGGCCTCACTGTTAAACACTTTTTATTCAGTAGGATAAATTCAACTTTTTCAGACAATTCTCTATTTGTCTTATAAGTGGAGTGTGTAGTTTACTAGTTTACTTTTGGCAGCATCTGGTGGCAGTGCAGACAACAATTTCAAACCTGTGAACAGCTATGTCACCCCACTGGGAGTATCTGTTATCTATGAACAAACTCAATGGAAATAGGTTTGATAGAAGATTTTCTCTGTAAAAAGTTTGGGAAATAAACTACCCTGACCTTTCATGCAAAAATGGGTGCTCAAAAAAGAAACAGGTTTTGCACCAGTTGTGCACAGTTTATCCAGTTATCTCAGCTGTAGAAACATAGAACAAGAAAGAAGCCATGGAACTTCAACCAAGTTCCTTATGAGCTCTAAATTGCTGTAGCCTTTCTGTGCAAAGTCTGCATATCCACCTCCGCGATCATTATCAGGATAATAGGTATAAAATACATTATTTGATATAAATTTAAAAAGAAGTCTGCATCAAACAGGAGAGGACCCTACTTTTTCTTTTTCTTCTCATACTGTTTCAAAAGGAGGCTTTGTGAGCTTTTGCAGTGGTCAGTAAAGCTGTGTGAGACCACTGACAATGCTGGCGGCCTGAGCTTGATACCATCAGAGGGTTAGGTGAGACAAAGCCTTGGCTCTAATCCCTCTGACATGTTTGATTACTATGAAAGTGCATGCCAGCCCTCCACTTCCTCCGCCCTGGAGCCCAGTGTGTGAAGATCCAATTAACCAGTCAGTGGAGAGCGCCAAAACCAGTCAGGCACATCTCTTGGCAACTAGACCACCACCTCTGGGGCCTGAGTATCCCTGTCTTGCCTGAGTGACTTGGACAGGCAAGATTTAACTAATTATAACTACTTCCAGAGCAATCAAATACAATAGGATGGATAAAGAATAATAGAAAAAAGATGGGTTCAGGGGGCAAAAGGTGAACCAAGCTTTAAACTGAAGACAACGTGTCTGTTTTATGCTCCACCTGAAATCAAGATGCTTACAATGATTGGTTCTGGGATGTAATCAAGTCCCACCTTCAGCTTTCATCTTCTGTTTTTGACCAAAGGTATTAATGAAAAAGAAAAAAGGCGCTTTAGATTAACCAAGCATAGCCAATCCAGCCCCTTCCCACAATCTGGCCCCAAAGACCACACAGTGTGAACAGGTTCAAACCAAAAATCTAAATATGCCACATACTGCTGTTAAAGTAAAATTTTGTGTAAATGTCATTTCAGAGCCTTTTATGTATTCCAGTGTGTGGTCTGTAAAAGATGAAAGCCTGTTTGAAGCACCACTAAGAAGGTTAATCCAAAACTCAAACCTTATCATTAGAGAAAAGCAAGGTTGCTCAACTTGTTAACTATAACACCTTGGCTTAAAGTGCACTAAATGGATAACTGGAACTCATTTACATCTACAGAAGTCAACAACTTGACACCACTTCCTATTTTTGTCTGAACAAATCAGCTGCTGAACACATGATCAAACATCACACATAGTAAGTGCGTGCTGACTACAGTTCTCCAACATGTCACATCGACAAACCATCAAATGAAGAAGAGGATACAAGTTGTGACACTTAGCTCTATAACTAACAGTGGACAGTTCACCTCTGCAAACCATAATCACACAGATGTATACATGTGCACAATAGCTGCCCCAACTTTGATCAACAGTGCAAAGCGAAGAGTGCTTCTAATGAAAAGGAATTAGCTATGAAGTCAAACATCCTGTCAAAATGTCAGACAGAGACACTCCATTTCAAATGACAGAGCAAGGGCAGGTCACACCGGATGTACACACAGTTAGTGACCGGTGACATATCGTCAAAGTGAAGATGAAAAACCCATGACCACATAAAAGGTCAAGAGAAAGAAGAATCATTATTTTAATTGGACTTCAAGCAAATATTTCAAAGATCTAAGGAAACATCTCAAAATTACAGGTGGCATCTACAAATCAAGTGTTTTAGGCACACAATGCTTGGTTAGTTCTCCTGACAATGACTGACTGTGACAAACAAGGATTTAATTTTATTTATTTTTTTGTGGCAAGAAAGTTTTTTACCCTCTATTTGTTTGAATCTTACCAAAACAGGGAAATAAATAAATAAAAACTGATTTTTATTTTTTTTTTGTTCCTGTGTACCTGGACGATTGAACATCTGAGATTTCTCCTTTGAATGTAGCATTGAGCTGTTTCTCTCTGGTAAGTAGGTCATCAATAAGATTTTGTCTCCTGTCAGCTTCTGCCTGTGTTCTGATGCACCAGTGTTAAGGTCCATTACTGATACAAGTCAGACAATAATATTTACTACAAATGCACAATAACCACCTGATAGCTTTGGATGTTAACGTTACTAAAAGCCTCTAACGCCCTCTATTGGCAGATTACTATCACTGCAAGTGCAAAAGAAGCCCTCTGGCCAAATTGAAACTTGTCCCATGACTTTTGCTAATCATAAGGAAGAAGGATACATCCGACGAGATGAAGAAGCCCGCAACAAGCCTTCTCTTTGCTGAGAAATATTTTGTTTTAACTTCTGTAATGACGCCCGAAGAGTCATGTTGATCTGAAAAAGATGAACCACACATCGAGCAAATATTAGGGAAGTCTGTCATCATTAATGTTGGTGTTGCCAAGATATAGTACACCTTACTTTTGCGGGGTTCCCCCCTGTTCTCTGCTGCCGGTTTCGTTCATGAATATTCTCTGCTATTTCCTGAGCCAGGCGACAAGTGGCATCATAATTCTGTAACCTGCATTATGGAAGAAAAACAGAGCTAAAAAAAAATACATTTCAGAACTCAGCAACATATAGCCTTAACATTTTCAAACGATTGTGTTCTTGTCATCATGAAGTCAATCTTGTGACAGTTTCCTTTTCAGTGCCTCTTATTATTTGAAGTTTTGAGTTGGAAAAAACAGGAAAGTGTCCAATCTATTTGATTTGTTTTTGTTTTTTTTATTAACACCACCTAAGTACGTTCGGTCGACAATAAAGACGAATTGAGAAAGCTGATAGATAAGCAGACAGCTTTGGGGAAGATGAGAAATAGCTTACGCATTTGCTAGCAGATAAAACATTCTGAGTAATTTTGTTTTTACGTGATCATTATTTGTAATTTGGGAAAGTTACTGTAGGTCTTCAACGCTTTACTTACCAGGGATCCTGGGACATTGTAAAAAAGCTATCCTATGAAGAAAATCGTACTTCTTTCCAACACAGTTTAGCTAACTAATCAGCAGCAAACTGTTTCTTGTTTGGGTGTGACGTCATTACGGCAGCCCACTAGAACCAAATAGAGTAAGCCGCGTTTTGTTTCTCTGGTGTCCCGCACTTAATTTTATTCATAAAAAGTCATAAAAGGTTCAACGTTTTTCCAAGGTATTCATGGCCATACTGACAAGGTGATCAAAAGCTGGGCTTCACCTATATGATTACTGACCCTGTTGTTTACTCGTTTTGCTGTGTTATTCTATAAATAGAAACTCTTTATGTTTAATTCTTAATTCTGCATGCACACTTTTTGTAATTTCTTACGCTTTTGCACTTTACCTGTTTGTGAGCTGCCGTAACAAATGAATTTCTGGAATAAAGTGGGATAAATAAAGTCATATGTTATCTTACTTTATTTCAAATCATTATGACACCCTTTATGGAAAATACCATGGATGATCCACTACCTGTCCATAATAGTAAAGGTCTTTGCTTATGGCTCCAAGACACTGTTTTGCAGCACTGCTGCATGAGGCGCCCACATGAGCTAGGTATATGTAAGGTTTTATGTTTCATCACAAAACAATGTCTGTGTTTGTTAAAAACATGTATCTGTTGTGTGAAATAATAAGCTTTTCTTGGAATAGACTCGGCTCGCCATTTTGATACCATACATGGAGATATTTCATTGAAATAGCCTACCCACTTGTATTCTTTTGGATCTCAAATGAACTTGTTTTGAAAGGGTTTTTTGTTTTTTTGATTAATGTTATGTGTTTTAATGTAGAAAGGGCTGTTGTATTAAACAGGAAATGGCGTGTGTATTCATTCAGGCACTAAACTTAAATTAATACTAAACAGGGTTATTTGAAGGGCAACCTTAAAACAATGTGACAGTCAGTCATGCCACATGAAAGTTATATATGTTTTAACTCTCTCATGGATCATGGTGAAATTACAGTTTTTAGAAAATTATTAATCACTTCTGAGAATTAAGCAAAGTGATGTTCCAGAGATTAAACAGTAGCAACAATGGAACTTTTCCTTTTCATTACCAGACAACACCACAAACAAACACGCCACTATGCTTGTCTCACATGACCGCTGCCCACAGGCATCTATAAAGCCCAGACCAGGAGAACGTGCTGTAAGTAACAGGAGACAAAGAAACTGTGTGCTTGTATTTCTCTTTGGAGCAGGACTTGATATGATTCATGTCTCAAGAGCACCAGCGTTCTCAAACTGTGGAAACATGAGTTCAGTTTCTATGAGAGCATCAAGTGAGCAAGATCCATGCAGCAGAGGCAGACAGAGATCACATTCGTATTATAACTCAGAAGAGAGAAAGAACTGCGGTCTGCAGTCACAGGGGGAGGAAACCAATTCAAGACCTCGATCAAGGTAAGCCATCTGAAAATTATCCATTCTTTTTTTTCTCTAAAGATAATTAGTAAACTAATTCTACTGTTAAATTACCCACTCTTTAGGTCCTTCTACAGCTATGAGACATCAGAAAAGCATTCTGATTTGGACGTTGGAAACTTTGACCGGTTTAGTCCATTGAGGCAGAGAGCAAGTTCTTTGCAGTTTATAGTAAATAAAAATGACAAAAAAGCAGACAATGAAGACAATGGTGAGCAAGTCCAACCAAAAAAGACCAGGCCAAAACAAAACAAACCAGCTAAAGATCTTACAAGTGAGTAATTTTGAAATGACAAAAAAAAACATTTTTTAAAAAAATTCTGTTATAAAACGTGTGTATGTATTCTCTTCTTGTTCAGGCAATAAGGGCTGTCTCAAGTCGGTGGGCATGATGACAATTTCTGAGTCTGACAACTGGGAAATTTGCTCCAGTTCAGGAATGAAATATGGACAGTTTGTGGACTGGGAGAAAATTGACCCTGAAGCTGCCGAGAGATACCAAAAGATCCTATGTAGCAACCACCAGCAGTTGAAAATCATGGGCAGAGAAGGATTCTGGGCCATGCCCCACACTCTACGCGCCAAAGCATACTACCACATAATCCACAGCATCAACTCCAGGTCAGCACCTTACTTAACAACAACAAGCGCATATCATTATATTCTTTATATACACAATGTTTAAGTGTAGATTTGTATTTTCTGTTTTAGTACCAAGACAGTCAACCCAGACAGAGATGTCTACTATGATTTGGCCAAGAAGCTTTTTGGTAAACAGAAACTAAGTTCTCATCCTGTCCCAGAGTATATGGAGGCTGGTGAAATACCCAGGTATCAAAAGCATTATGGATTTAGTTTAGACTTTGTTTGAAAATATTATTATTAAGTCACATTATTATATGTAGTACAAATGTCATAAGCCACAATATTACTTTCTGTTCTCCAGATACTGTCTCAACAAAGCTGGTCTGAACTCAGTAAAAAAGATTCTCCTTTGCCTTGCCACATACTTTCCAGACATGAACTTCTGCCCTATTCTCCCTGCTTTAGTCTCCCTCATCCTGCACTTCAGCATGGACGAAGCAGAGTGCTTTTACAGTGTGTCCCGACTCATCTGTTACACTGACCCCAACAAACGCTACATAGACCAGACATTCTTAACCTACCGTGCTTCTTGTATGACCTTTGGAGATCTTGCCAACAAGTGTTGCCGTGGCATTCGTAAACTGATCGCGAGTTCACACCAAAACCTTTTCGAGTTTTACTCCGACTGGATCATGTGGATCTTTGCTGACCTTCCATTCACTTATGCCATCAGAGTGTTGGATGTTTACCTGCTGGAAGGCTACAAGGTCTTATACAGGTTTGTTCCACATACCAAATCTGGATGTGTGTTTTCAAATTGCCTTTCAGTTGTGAGGATGCATTAAGTGTTTTGTGCTTCATTCTAGGGTGGCACTGGCTCTGCTCAGCCTTTACAAAGTTTCTGTTTCATCTCGAGTAGCAGACGTTGAGGACTTCAGAACTGACATGAAAAGGTTTGTGCAGAATGTGGCTCGTCACTGCACAGCTGAAAAACTTCTGGAAAGAGCCTTCCAGATTCCAATGGCCACAAGAAGAGAGCTCAACCTCCTGTTCAATGCCAACAAGGACTCCCTCATGCAAAAAGGTGTCAGCATCAACCAGAAGAGGTGTGTGGAAAATTAAACAAAATGCATATAACAGTAGGCTTACAGTGTACAGAATATTAAAGCTTTTTACTGTTTTAAAAGGCAATCAGTGGAGAGTGTGGACTTTGCAAACTTCAATTCTAGTGTTGTGACCGGGACTGAGATGAGAGTGGTTTGGGCCTGGATACCTGAACGCTTTGCTTTATTTAGTCCTATCAGACTGTATAGCACAGCTGAGCACAACAGAAGCCTTGCATCGTAAGTGATAAATGTGATTTTCAAAACCTTTTTTTTTAGAGGTCAGTTTTAAAGTCCTTAATGAACCTACCCACAGTTCAACCATTTCTGACTCCTGTGTCACCAGAGTGAAAAACAGTTTAGTTATGTAAGAGAAAGGAGCAGGGTTTGTACTACAAACATGTTTGCTTTGACTTTGCTTTAAGAGACTATTGAGTGTAAGGAGAAAAATGTTGCAAAAAAGATGAAAAACATTTCAAATCTGTACAAATAGTAAATGTGAACGGTATAAAACAGTAATTTACCTGAGCTTGGAATTTGTAACAGATTCTATTCCCATCTGGAAGGACATGAGCCCACTGTCCTGATGATCAAAACTGTGGATGAGGAGGTAATGATACTGCTTTAGAGGTCATATTCTTTACACAGGACATTACACATTAACATTGACTTTGAGTAACTAAAAGTCTATGTTTTTATTATATTTTTGTCCAGGTTTTCGGGGCTTTTCTGTCAACAGATGTGATAGAAAGACAAAAACATGACACAGAGACCCTTACATATTTTGGAACTGGGGAGTGTTTCATGTTCACGGTTAGTTTTATATTGACATTTAAACATATTTTATTCTATTGAGATTCATGTTGCAATTAAAAAAAAACAAAAAGGGAAAAAAAAACCTGCATAACAACATGATTTCTCTTTTAGCTGCGTCCCAGCATGGAGCGCTACCAGCAAGAAGTGGTCAACATTATGACCAGAGGAGTTTCCCATCAGCAAAATGGGCTAACCTGTCCAGCTGGAACACCCCAAGATCCCAGCTACCTTACAGTTCCCTTTACAGCACCACAAGGAGAACCTATGTTTGCCAAAAAGCCAAAGAGACCCAAAGGACACGAGGCTTCTTTGTTCATAGCAGGCAGTGAGACCCAGCTCGTGATCGGTACGCAGCTGAACACGTTGAGGTACAGATACTTTGTAATACTCAGCGACTGAGATGTGTTTTGTGTCTCAGGTGGCGATGGGGGACACGCACTCTGTCTACAGGAAGACTTACAAGGAGGATACTCAGAAGCTTGTGAAACCTTCAAGAGTGTACCGCTGTGCAAGGAACCTTTTAAGATCCAGTCTCTGGAAGTGTGGGGTATTCAGAACTCTATTTCCTGTTCGCAGGTTTTCCATACAAAAAACATAGGGTAAAAATGATTGGGTAAAGTGATGTAGTCTTACACATCTAACCTTTGTTATGTCATTGTTTATTTTTTATATAGCCCTACATTACATTTTTACGTATGTGTTGTGGCTTACCTTTCCTCACACTGTGGTGCATTGATACTGATACTACATCTGTAATGATAAATTGTGTTTTTGCTAACAGAAACATATCATAGAATATTTAAACCTTTTTTGTATTTTTCCAACAAGATTTCTGAGTGATGTTGATTTTGCTTAATTTGCCTTCATTTAGCCCTATGTATTACTTATTATGCATAATTAAAAGTTAATGATTAATGATTCTTTTAAGATTTTTGAAGGGAAAAAGTCTGTCAACACAAAATAAAAAGTCAAGTAGGAAATTTCATAAAACATTTAAAGAGAAGTAACCATGAGATTCTAATGGGCTAACTCAGTTTTCTTTAGTGGGCAAACGAAAGAAAAGCGAGAGGAAAATGTAGAAGAAAAAGCAGTAGCCTTCTGTGGCGATCACGTAGGCCCGTTTTTGTGCTTGTAGTTTTGTACTCGTCCAGAGGGGGCGGTAGTGCACTGTTGTGTCAAGAGTAAAGGAGAAGTAGGAGAAGAAGATAGGACTAAGGGGACTGCCTGCCACATCCATGACCTGTCCATGCCTCGAGAAAGATTAAAATGCCATCACGGCAGCAAGTCCAAAATGTCCCAGGCAAAATCTATTCTTAAACGATTCTTTACGATCTGGACAGGACTGAGTGTAGTTCATCCAGTTAAAGCTGAGCTGTGGTAGCAGATAACGTTAGCAAGGTTAGCCACTGAGCTTTTTTGTGCTTGCCCATTTAAAAAAATAGTTTATGCGCCTAAATCTTGGTATAGATCACAATGATTATTTTATTGCAGACGTTCTCTGTCATGGTTGGTCTTGAATCGTTAAAGCATTTAAAGAGCGGGCCAAAGTGGACTACTAACCTGTGCTACACGAAGTCAGCTCCTATAGGCTGTCATCACTGACATGAGCTAAGCGGACAGTTTTCACTGTGTAACTTGAAAGTCAATAGCCTTAAAGCTTTCAAGGTAATTTTTGTCTGTTTGTTATGTTGTACTGAGATAGTCATGGGTCCTGATACTTCGTCTGTCCCTGCTGAGTCTGGAGAGGATGGTAAGTGGCATATTAATGTCATAATGCATATTTTATAGATTTGATGGCGAAAAGGTTTATTGTTCATATATATATATATATGCTTTATTCCAGCAGATCTGGATGAAGTTTCTGATTCTGTCAAGGCTGTAGTTAACGCTGAGGATGATAAATCAAAACTACTGGAGAAGCACATTTCAAGTGTTGGTTACTCTTGTACGGTTTGTGGCAAGACTTTTAATAGACCATCAAAGCTAGAGAGACATAGACCTGTTCACATGAAGAAGCCTAAAACTGTTTATCAGTGCCAACAATGTGACAAGTGTTTTAAGCTTCAGGAAGCACTTATCCGGCACCAAAACAGCCAACACAGACCAAACCAGCATCCTTGTCTTGAGTGTGGAAAAGTGTTTAACCGACCTTCAAGGTTAGAGAGGCACAAGAAAACTCACTCCATAAAACCAAGGGTGTCTTATCAGTGTTTGTTCTGCAAAAAAATATTCATTAAACGTAACAAACTTGCACGACATGAACGCATTCACACAGGGGAGAAGCCTTTTACCTGCTCAGTCTGTGGAAGAGGCTTTACTGAACTTAGTCGTTGTAACATGCATGAAAAAACACATGATGAGAATCCAGAAAAACCTCATGAATGTTCAATCTGTGGAATGAGTTTTCTTCAAGCTTCAAAACTACAGCGCCATTTCCGCTCTCACACAGGAGAGAAACCTTATCAATGCGACGTGTGTCAAGGTAGCTTCTCTCGCTCTGAAGGACTTAAAAGACACATGAGAAGACACACAGGAGAGAGACCATACAAGTGCATTATTTGTGAAAAGGGATTTTATTCCCGGCAAGAGCTGAACAGTCATAAGTTGACACACTCAGGAGAGAAGCCATATGTATGTACAGTGTGTGGCAAAGGCTTTGCTCAACTTGGAAATATGAGAGAACATGAGCAAACTGTCCACTCCAAGTCAGACTGCCAACATATATGCAATGAATGTGGAGCAACTTTTACACGATATAAGTCAATGAAAAAGCATCAGCAAATACACACAGGAGAAAAACCATATGTGTGTCTAACCTGCGGATGTAGGTTTTCATGGAGCCACTGCTTAAGCAGACACAAGAGGTCACATGCACATAGAAAAATGGTTT
This sequence comes from Rhyacichthys aspro, assembly GCA_036850595.1. NCBI lineage: Eukaryota > Metazoa > Chordata > Actinopteri > Gobiiformes > Rhyacichthyidae > Rhyacichthys > Rhyacichthys aspro. The sequence goes on along the minus strand of CM072148.1, from coordinate 11,074,960 downwards.
CTGAGACAGTTGATATGAAAAGTACATAAATACATTTTCTCACATTCTTCATATGCAAAAATATTGGTGCAATAAAGCAGTTTTCTAAGTTCTGAGTACAGCAGTTGCTCAACGGTTGCTGCCCTTGCTGAGGACAGCACTTCTTTTTGTGAATAGTGACATCAATGCATATTTTGTGCTTGTTGTATGGTTAGAAATTAAATGTCTGTATTCCAAATGAGAATTAAACATCTTGCTCTTTTTGTTTTTTGTTTGTTTGTTTTGTTGGTGAAACTTTGTTCTGCTTTACAAACAGATGTATCATGTTAAAGGGTGGTCTTCTTTGAATAACTTAGTATTAAACTGGGTGTCATTACATCAGTACTGAATCAAAGAATCGCTGCAAACTGTAAGCCATTCGCTATTTTTGAATACAGAGGTTCTTTGCTTCAGTTCCGTGTAATATGTTAGTCGGTTTTACGTACGCTCGTGAAGGCAGCCTCGTTGACCCCTCGACCAATAGGAGAGAAGCTGTTGCTAGGTAACCTGTGTTTGGTGTTAAAAGGTATCGCGCCTGTTCGCACAAGAAGCTAGCGATCCTGGTTTTTGGTTCATTTTCAAGTTTTAAGCTAACTTTAACAGCAGAAGTGGAAAAGTTGTATTGACGTTTGCTGCTATGGCCCATGAAACACAGAACTCACTCGAACTGGAGTCTGTTATTGGATTTAATGGTAAGTATGGTTATTGTATTAGGAATTTCAGAAACTGAAAGAATTGTAGCATTCATTTAATTTCATATAATTTCACACTTAACGCTTAGCAATCCCCAGAAGCTATTATATATTTTTATATAATTATGATTATTATTTGGGTAACAGAATAGTTTAACCCATATTTTGATTGATGGGATATCCGAAATCTTGAACTCTTTTATTTTTGTAGGACATGTGATCTCTGGCTTGAGGGTTCACCCAGACAGAAATCACCTGATCTATCCTCTAGGATGGACTATCATCATAAAAAGAATAAAAGATGACAAGCAAGAGTTTCTGCACGGGCATACCAACAATGTATCCTGCATCTCGGTGTCCAGAAGCGGACAATACATAGCCTCTGGACAAGTCAACTTTATGGGTTTTAAGGTTAGACCAGTTCAATAGAACAGTCAAATTGACTCAAAATGACTAAAAACTGAATTCTGTTTACTGTTTAATATGCATTTGTTAAAAGGCTGATATTATAATCTGGGACTATGAACAGCGACGCATCTATGCACAGCTTTCACTACATAAGGCTAAAGTGGAGGCTCTGTCTTTTTCCCCCAACAACAAATATCTTGTGTCTCTTGGTGGTGTTGATGATGGCAGGTAATAATTTAATTCACTTAAAGACACGTTTTCAAATGAACATTAACAGAAAGTTATTGTGTGTATTTTTAGCATTGTAGTATGGAACATTGAGACTAAGCAGGCCATCTGTGGGAGTCCTGCTTCAGCTCATAGTGCTGGTCGCTGTCATACAGTGAAGTACTCAAATACTAATGACAATATCTTTGTTTCTGCTGGAAGGTGTGTAAATTCATCTTCTGCTCAAAATGTGTTTGGAATAATCATTCACTTTCACAGGAAATGTATTGAATGTTTATTACATTTATCTGTCCAGTGGAACGCTCCGTGTTTGGGAGCTGGATGTCCCAAACAGGAAAATTAGACCTTTGGAATGCCAGACAGGCAAACTGAAAAGGATTGTTAAATGCATTGAGGTATGGGTAGATTTCATAGTAATATCATTTTATTATAAAACTTGGCCCTGCTTTAGAGCTCGATGACAGAGTATTAAATTATAAGTACTGCTGGACTGGGATGTTAATGCTTTTTTAACAAAGAGAATTCAATATATCACAGATACCAGAAGATGATAAATTTGTTTTATGTGGAACCACCAGTGGAGATGTAATGAAAGTGAACCTAAAAACAGGCCTCCTCTCTGACTGTGGTCCCGTCAAAACAAAACACAGCTTGGTAAGTCAATGCACAAAAATATACACACACAGTGGCTTGACAACTTGTTCATGGTAAGATAATTCTTGCTCCTTTGTAATATAGAAAACACCACATTCATGTTTTTAACTGTGTTGCCCCTTCCTAACAGGGTGTCAGTGCCCTAAAGCTTTTGAAATCTGGACACTTACTTGTTGGCTCTGGATCAGGCAGTTTTACACTGTGTTCAAGCACTAACTTCAAAATTATAAAGTAAGTCATGCAATTGGTTTATACAAAACTCTACAATTTAATATCAAGTAAAATAAAATAATAATAATAATGATCAATTAATTCTGATGTACATTCCTCCTCTTTTGCCACATTAGGCAAGTCAAGCTAGAAAAAGGGGTGACTTCTATTTCTTTAAGAGGAGAAGGGCAGCAGTTCTTTGTTGGGACAGAGTCGGCACAGATTTACCGCTTCTCGTATGAGGACTTTAAGGCTGAACTCATATCAACAAGTCACAACAGTGCTGTAAACGATGTAGCCATACCATAGTAAGTGGCAAACCAACAAGAAATAAACATCAAAAAACACCTCTATGTATAAAATGTTTTGTATGATTTGTCTATTTATGTGAGCACAATTCAGTAGCTCTGTTGGTTATTTTTTTAGTGGGACTTCAGAGCTGTTTGCAACCTGCTCCCAAGAAGACATCAGGTTGTGGCACATCAACAAACCAAAAGAACTGCTTCGTATCACTGTTCCAAACATGACCTGCAACTCCCTTGACTTCATGGTGGATGGACGTAGCATCATCAGTGGTACGAGTCAGGCAGGGATACAGTGCTAATTAAGAAGCGTTTTGTAAGTTTTACATTATTATTAGACAGTAAACTGTAAATAATTGATAATGATGACTCTTTTTTCAGCATGGAATGATGGCAAGATTCGTGTTTTTGCACAAGCAAGTGGCCAGCTCATGATGACAATTCACAATGCTCATAAAATGGGAGTGACAGCTATTGCTGGCACCAGAAACTGCAGAAGAATTGTCAGCGGAGGGGGAGAGGGACAGGTGGGTAGGAGGCCTTGTCATTTGCAGATTTGTTTGATCAATTGAGAAAATGTATTTCTTCGTAGAGTTGGAATATGTAAGCAAGTAAAAATGCTAAAATATTTTAATGTTATAGGTGCGTGTTTGGGAGCTGCAGCCAAATAGCCACCGGATGTTGGGGTCCATGAAGGAGCACAAAGACACTGTCAGTTGTATCAAAATCAAGAGTGATGACAAAGAGGGTGTTACTGCAAGCTCTGATGGAGCCTGCATCATCTGGGATCTAGTGTTAGTACTGTGTAACCATTGTATCCTCTGCTGTATGTTGTTAGGGGACGCTTCGGCTCCCTTGGCGATCCAAACTTACACATACTGAGTTACTGACACATTAGAATTACAGTCTTTAAAAGAAATTACAAACTCATTGATTTGATGAAATGTAAGTACTACTTATTGTGTCTGCATCATGTATTTCCACCAACACACTTTTTCACTGCAGTTCATATCACACACAATGTAAAATATTATCCCTTACCGACTCTTTATGCATTAGGTGGAGTCAAGCCTTAAAGTGGGATAATGCTACATGATGCATTTTTATTTTTTTTTTTACAGACGATTTGTGAGTCTTCAGATGGTAATAGCCAACACTTTGTTCAAAACAGTATGTTACCATCCTGAGGAATACCAGATCCTTACAAGTGGAACTGATAGAAAAGTATGTCTCTCTTTTCAGCTAAAAGCTAAATGTGCTATTTTTGCAGCAGCAGTTTCAATATATATAGTTCTTGGATTTTAGTAACTTTATGCGCTCTTTTACGTCGTAGGTCACATATTGGGATGTGTATGATGGCTCACCTATCAGAGAACTGGAGGGGTCACAGTCAGGCGCCATTAATGGCCTCCACATCACACTGGATGGCAAACATTTTGTGACAGGTAAGAACCATTATCTCTGCTTACCTTAGCTCAATGTTCACGTGACTTTGTTTATTGTTATGGATATAAATATGTTCTCTCATTGTAGGCGGTGATGACAAGTTAGTGAAGGTGTGGGACTACATGGAAGGTGTAGTAACCCATATAGGCATAGCACATGGAGGCAGTGTCACCAGCATTAAGGCCTGCAATAACAATCGCATCTTGGTCAGCACAAGCGCGGATGGAGCAGTTCTGCGTTGGAAGTTCCCTCATTCTCTTTCTTCCTAATTTTACACTGAGACTTTAATGCAGTAGCACCTGTGTAATTTCAAGTGTCCCAACATACAACATGCCTTTACATGCCCTCATGTTTTGTTTACATTCAATTCACAGAAAGCATTAAATGCCATCTTCAAAACACATCACAATCATTTCATTTCTTATCATTATTTTAAGTGTTTGGATTGTACAATAATATTTTTGTGCATCACAAATTTTACATGATCAACTATTTGCACAAAATAACTGGAATGATAACATTATTATTGAACAAAAAGTTGTACTATGCATGGAAACACCGAGATCATTTCAATTCCGTAATCCAAAAGAGATTACAGTAGGCTACAATAGATTCCCCAACACATTTCCAAATATGTCATGCGCAGGGTTCATTAATTTAGCGTAAAATTGCTCCTAAAAAATAGATTTGTTACTAGAACTCAAAGCACTGTGTATAGGTTGCTAAGAGTGCTCTAAATTATAAAAAACAATAATGCTTTAGCAGTAAGTTCTGACAGGTTAGAAGCAAAGTCAAAGTAGAATATCCACCAGAGTGTAGTAATAACATGGAAGAAAATATGGAACAATGTCACAAAAGGTATGGAATACTAAAGAATGTAATTTGTCTCCACCGCCAGGTTTTATGGTATGGGTTTGTTGGGGAAAGAGTATAGGCAGACAAAAATGAGATTACACACTTACACACTTGTCTAATTAACAGAATATAACATTGTCCATAAAGTCTTGATTTTACGTACTCCGATACAGTAGGGGGCGACATACACATTTTACGTTGGTTTATGGCTAATAAAATAGAGATAAAGAGCGCCCCATTGTTCGTGCAACAAGCTGCAAATGTCTTCTTCACAAGAAGCAAAAATGACAACGACGTAACGTGCTTTTGTACAATTTTAGTAGTTTTAGCAACGTGAGCTCTTTATCTTGAGTAAAACCAGACAAGACGGAGGCGTGACATTAGCAAGCAGATCGTTAGCGTTAGCCAGTTAGCCTCTGAGTCTGAAACAGTCTGCAGTCATGGGTCCTGACACAACATCTGCACAGTCTGACTCTTCTGATGAATGTAAGTAAGGTTTTACAAGGTAACAGGAGACTATGATGCATGTCATATTTACAGTGGATCATTGATTATAATGTCCCTTCTCTTCTCATGTTTTTAAGGAATAGTTTAGTTTCTTTCTAGGGTTATGGCATTGGTTAATGTTTTACTCCACAATAGGTTAATAATGCAAGAAGGAGACAGGAGTATCAGTTACTGCAATTTCAAATGCATAAAACGCTGACACGTATAAAAATGCATGATGTAAAGTAGGCAAGGCATACAGTGCTGTGTATTTGCCCCCTTCCTGATTTCTTTTTATTTATTTATATTGCATATTTGTTATAAATGTTTCAAATCGTCAAACTAATATAAATATCACACAAGATAACTCAAGTAAACACAAAATGCAGTTTTTAAAGTGATGACTTTATTTATTAAGGGGGGTAAGCTGTCCAAACCAACTTGGCCCTATGTGAAAAAGTAATTGCCTAACTGATTGTGCCACCCTCAGCAGCAATAACTGCAATCAAGCGTTTGAGATAACTGGCAGTAAGGCTTTCACATCGCAGAGGAGGGATTTTGGCCCAGTCTTCTTTTCAGAACTGATTTAATTCAGGTTTTTTAATTTGGGTTTTTGAGCATTCAGCTTGAGATCACAAAGTGATGGCAGAACATTCTCCTTCAGGATTTTTTGGTTAAGAGCAGAAATCATGGTGAAGCAGCCTCAGACCATCACAACCACCATATTTGACTGTTGGTATGATGTTCTTTCTCTGAAATGCTGTATTACTTTTACTCCAGATGTAAAGGGACACACACCTTCCAAAAAGTCTTGGGGGTCATCAAGATGTTTTTTGGCAAAAGTGAGACAAGCCTTTATGTTCTTTTTGATCAGTAGTTTTTCACGGTGGAACTCTGCCATGAATGCCATTTTTGCCCCGTCACTTTCTTGTAGTTGGGGCATGAACTCTGACCTTAACTGAGACAAATGAGGACTGCAGCTCTTTAGATGTTGTGGTGGATTTGTGGGTGAACTCTTGGGTGAGTTGTTGCTGTGCTCTGAGTGTAATTTTGGACGGTAAGGTTCAGCACTGTTCTGTATTTTCTTCATTTGTGGATAATGGCTCACTGTGGTTTGCTGGCAGTAATCAGGCTAGTGAAATTGAACTTAAAAACTGCATTTTGTGTTTACTCGAGTTATCTTTGTCTAACATTTAAATTTGGTTGATGATCTGAAACATTTAAGTGCAAACATCAAATAACAAATGTGCAAAAAGTAATTCTACACATTTGCACTGCATTGCCTACATTTGACAACTACAACCATATTTATAGAGCTCTCCCTTAGTTGATATTACACCACATAATCACATCTAAATGTTTAAGTTTAAGGCCAGACATGTTTTTATGTGTGAAGTTAATTGCTAAAATATATCCTAACATAACATTTGTCTTTTATTTTTTGTACAGATGGTGGAGATGGAGAAGAAGTTCATTGCATTGAGGTTTCATTAGATACAGAGCCGGACCCTTCCAAACACACATCAAACAAGTATTATCCTTATTCCTATTTGGGTCAAAGAATGGCTGAAGGTAACTTTATAAAATTGATAACTACAAAAAAATTCCTACAGGTTATATGGGAAACAATTGTGAACTATGCCATAATAATAACCAGAGAAAGTTTAAAAGTTTTTAAAAGGCAGTGTTTTTTTGTGTGATTGCATTTTGCTGTGTTGTACTCAGGTATATTTTGAAACACATTTATGTATAGATCCTGAAGAAGAAGTTCATTCTATTGAAGTTTCAATAGATACTGAGCCGGAGCCCTCCAAACGCACATCAAAGGGCAATTCCCGTGTTGGTCGAAAAGTGTCCAAAGGTATGTACATAAAATTTACAACTACAAAAAAAATACAGAACATTTATAGAGCTGTCATTTAGTTTATTTTAAAAAGATATATTTACCAATCAGTAGACAGTAATAACAACCACTGTGTATTTTACTGTGTGGTATGTAGCTGCTAAAATACATTTGTCTTTCAATTTTGTATAGATCCTGGAGAAGACGTTGACTTTTCATCAGATACTGAGCCTAAACCCTCTAAACGCACATCCAACAAGTGTTACCCTTGTTCCTTCTGTGGCAAGGTGTTTGACAGACCATCAAAGCGAGCCAGACATGAACCTGTTCATTTGAAGAAGCCTAAAACACTTTATCAGTGCCAATATTGTGATAAATCTTTCAAACTACAGGACATGCTTCTCCGTCACGAGACCAGACACAACAAGACCAACAAGCATCCTTGTCCTAACTGTACAAAAGTGTTTGACCGACCTTCAAAGCTGGCCAGGCACAGCGTGACTCACCTCAAACAACCAAAGGTACCTCATCAGTGTTCCTTCTGCTCTAAAACATTTAGTAAACTTCACAAACTTGTGCGTCACGAGCGAGTTCACACCGGGGAGAAGCCTTTCACCTGCTCTGTCTGCGGGAAAGGCTTTGTCGAATTAAGTGGTTGCAAAACTCACGAAAGAGTACACGAGCCAAACCCTGCAAAACCTCACCAATGTGCACTCTGTGATATGGCTTTCACCGAAGCTAAAGAGCTGCGCCGCCATTTCCGTACCCACACAGGAGAGAAACCGTACAGATGCAGCGTGTGCGAACGTTGCTTCTCCCGTGCAGAAGGACTTAAAAGACACAAGAGGAGCCACACAGGGGAGCGACCATACAAATGCAACATCTGCGATAAGGGGTTTTACTCCCGCCGGGATGTAAACGTTCACAGGAAGATCCACACGGGAGAGAAACCATATAAATGTCCTGTGTGTGGCAAATGTTTCTCGCAGCTCGGTAATATGAGAGAACATGAACAAAGTATCCACATTCGGGCACCAAAATATAGCTGCAACGAATGCGAGGCAGTGTTTACGCGATATAAGACGCTAAGAAGGCACCGGCAGAAACACACAGCGGATGGAGAATATGTGTGTTCAATCTGCGGATCCAAGTTCAGTTGGTGCGAGTCACTAAGAAGACACATGAGGAGACACGAACAACAACAAGTAACAGACGATGCCCCTGAGGACTTGGTAGCAGTTAACGGATCCTCTGAGATTCTTAGTAAATAATATTTATAAATTACTGTATATGCATTATCACTTCAAAACAGCAGAACCAACATAACAAATACAAGTAAGAGCAAAATGACTTAGAACCAACCAAATTACCTCCCAAAAAATTATGATTGGTTTTACAGCTTATATTGTATTATGGGACTGTAGGGAACTAAACCCACATTTAAATTATACACATGGTTTAAAATTAAATTGAACTGAATTTATCTGAAGGGTAAATATTCCACAGATCATGAGAGTCAAAGTGAAATAAAAAAAGTTACTAACAGTCTGATTCTGTGGTGTAAGTTTGGAAAAAAAGGAGCTCATTTAAAACCTGTCTCTGGGTTGTCAAAGAACATAACCTGCTTGCACAACACACTCCTCTCTGTGTATTCCCAGCTGATTTCTGGGTAGTCTTTATTCTCACATGTATCTCTCAGCCATGTGCATATCCTAAACTGTATCGTTAAAGAAAAAAATCCTCTCGTGCAATTACTTTTTTTCCTGTATTTTCTGCCTCTTCTACATTTATTGTAATATGTGCAACTTATCACTGTACATGACCATTTCAGGACCAGTTGTGTGTAAATAATTTGCACATGCTCTATATACTACTTTCATTACACAATCATTGAATGCAACGGTCCAAAAAATGAACAAACAATAAACAGAGCTTATAAATTGAGTTCATACAATCTAAAAAAATAAATTGTTTAAGAAAATAAAAGACAAAACTGTGAATTATATTGTGTTGTAGTCTGAGGGCAAAGGGTTGGGGACAGAAAATGTGTTTTACTGAGAAATGAAAACATGCCTGCAGTTCTTATGAATGCTCACTAGAGGGTGATGTATTCATAATTCATTACTTAACTCAAATCAAAACGCTTCTCAAGAAAATACAGTTATGGGTTGTAAAGTAGGTAACTGTGACTACTCCTGTTTACTTTTAGTAGAACAGGAGAATAATACAATAAATATTACCTGCTGCTAAATAATAAAGCATGAGATGTTCCACACCAAAACAGAGCACAAAGCAGATCTTAATGAAAAAAGAGGGGAAGATTAAAAAAAAAAAAAAAATCAGAAGAAAGTTATCAGAAATGAGATTAGATACGTCTACATGAGGATGTGTTTACAAAGCCAAATGAACAAGGGACATTGTTTTTCACCTTTGGCTTCAATTATTATGATTCTGTTGTAATGAAATGCTGATTTTAATCACTGCTCATTATGAAGAAAATATTGAATAACATTAATACAATACATTACTGAGAGTTGTTTGTGAGATTTGTAACAAAACAGATTCTGTTATCTGTCTAGCCTGGAGACTCATTCACATTCATTAGGATTAAATGTAGTGAGTAACTGTTTTCTGGTTTAGCAGCACGGAAGCTTATGCCACTCTATTTTTGTTTGTTTTGTATTGTTTTCTGGCCTTTTCTGCATCTATAATTATTTTTTTCTTTTTTTGCGGTGATCCCTACACTGAGAGTCCCATCTATTTATGCCCATTACTACACTGACACCAGCCAGCACTAAAAATGATGATAATCCTTATATATGTTAAAGGAAATCACAATTAAAGTGATAAAACAAAAATAATACTGGAGCAGAAGTTAAAAAAAGCTTCTTATGGGTTTATACCGTGGTGCTGCCTACACTCGGGTAGTAATTTGTTTTTCCACAGTCATCCAGGCGCAGAATAAAAAAACCCTCTTGATTGTTCAGTTCATGAGCACCCCTTGAACCAGGTCACATTTCACAGTCATATTGTCGGTTTCACTGCACGCTGAGAGTTGAAGACAAATACTACTGATTAAAACAGGCAGACAGGGAGGGAGTGAGTAAGTGAGAAGGAGGGATTCAGCCAGAAGAGAAATGGGGCCTTCCTGCGGATGTGCCTATGCCACCACAGTGCCAGCCAGAAGTACCATCTGCTCATCCTAGGACACAGGCACTCTGTCTGCAGGAACAAATAGCAACACTCTGCACTCTCTCCCCTCCTTTCTCACATCACAGAATGCCTTTATGAAGAAATCCACTTAGTAGTAAGGAGAGAAAGAGCAGCACAGAAAAATAGCATCAGGGTCAGGGAGAGGTTGTCTGGAAAAGATATCATCGAGTGGACACGCTGTGGTTCCAGCTCAACCTTCTAAAGACCTTACAAGTTTGAGAAGCGGTGGTGACTTTTACATAAAGGGCTTTTCTAGTTTTAAGCTGAGCATAGTATCTCAAAGGAGTCAGAGCTGCCCGTTGCTTGCTGCTTGTAATTAATTTTCCTGGTGGTCTATATTGTGGCTATAAGCCAGTTTTCCAGACACACAGATGGGCTAAGACAACTCACACAGGTGGGAGTCTCTAATCAGATGCTGAAATGAGATGAGACAAAAAGGTGAGAGAGGCCATGACTGTGTGTTCAAAGGAAACACTGAGTACAACACAGACAACACCAGACAATGTTGAAGGACAATGAGATTTGGCTGTGTTTGGAGAGTTGAGACAGAACTATTTAGGGAAAAGAATAACAATTCTTTTGATTTACTACAAAATATGAAGTTTATGCTTTGCCAAAGAGAAGTACACCCCCCCATCTCTAGACACAGTTATTGGTATTATGGACAGTGTTTAACTGACTATAAACCTTATGCATGTTTGCATGCATGTACAACTGAGGCAATCATTGATCAAAAAACAATTTGATCAAAGTAATCTAATGAATGACACAAAACACATGTTGAAACACTTCCCAGAAAAGCTTCCGTGACTGGTCTGCTGTACAGCCTTTTGGCCCTCTTCCAATCCACAATAACAGTCAGTATGCAATATGTCTGACTGATATTACATTTCCTCATAAATGCATTATAGCCATAGTCTTGTGCAGATAAATGATATCCAGTCTCAGAGGCAGTTCTCATAAACGTTGCCCTTATTCTGAGAAGCTGAGTGTAATTTGAACCATTTATTTCACAAGTTACCTCCAACCTCAGGAATGAACAGTGTCAGATTTATCAGCCTGAAAACAGTAGAGGCTGCAGGTAAAAAGGTTTTAACAGTGATGTGTTTACAGGTAGTGAATGGATGGACAACAAATTGCTGGCATTGGTTGACTTTGCTTTTACTGGAGATTCATTTAAGTGGAAGAATCCACCTGGAAATGTATTTTGATGTTATCAGTGAGACCTCTTCTGGCATTGAGTTTTCTTATGTTTTGTCTGGTCTATAAATAACTTCAGTTATCAATGCCTTTTGTGAGACTGATGCTATGACAGCATTAAAGCCTGAGAGATGATTATCATTCACAGCAGCAAATATGAATTTATTTGAAGTGAGTGACAAGTTTGTGCAATGTAGACCTGCTCATTTCCATAGAAAACAGAAGAATAAATGAGAATATGTGATAGTTTATGTAAGGACAAATGTTGTACAAATGTGTGTACTGTTGTTTATTTTTACAGTGGAAAAGCAATACCCATCACTCAATTTATGTGAATCATTAATGGAATGAATAATAAACTGCTGTCTCTTGAGAACAACATAAACTATCTGTGAGCAAACCCTCTGGAAATAAGCCTGATGGTGAAATTTGTAAAGAATGTGTGCTCCAAATGTGTTCCCAGTGAGTGTGCTTCTCCCCCAGTGGTGCTTAGTTTGTCTGCTCTGGGTAGTTTTAGGAACAGGAACATGACAAATATAGTATTTACTGGTGTGTTCCATTTTATTGAACAATATAGCCAAATACATTTTACACATTGCTCATTGAAAACAAAAACAAGAATTCCTTTGAGGCAATTGTTATTGGGATACTGGGCTATTGTGAATTTTGGACAAATCTGTAAATCACATACTATGCTTCAAAGATAAGCCGCATCAGTTTTAAGTGATTGAATATTGAATATTGTGACACATATTTGCATGGTATTGCACTGTTATTAAACAGCTGGAACTAATAAGGAGTGCCACTTAATGTTAATCATTACACATCAAATGCTCCTTCAGAAAGGCTTATATGTATTTAAAGTGGGGGACAAATAGCAAGAAATAAATCAAAGTATGCAGAACAGTTGTGTAGTTATGACCCCTCTGCTGTTTTATGGAAAAGACGGCCAGTGTCAGCTAATATATCAATGGGATCCTCGGTGGATTCTCGTTCGAGGGCGCTGAGGATGTGAGGTTATTGAGAGTACGCTGAGTTAGATTAAAACCTATTCTCAAAGTGGCTACAGAAAAATCCTATTCAACATGTCAGAAAAAGATAAGGTTCAAAATATTCCAAATGGGCCTTGATGTTTTCTTATTTTGAAGTTCTGGCTATTTGTGCACGTTTGCATCCAGAATAAAAGCATCATGGCAATTACAAAGTGAATGCTCTTACTATCTATTCGATAAATCAGCACATCTGGTCCACTAAATTCAATCTTTAGTTCTGCTGAGCTGTGAAATTAAACTTCAGATGATTATAGTCTCAATGTAGAACGAAGGATGCTTAGTCCGTTTAACAGACAAATGGGTAAAAGACCTTTTTTGCAATCTTTCAGGCAGAGTCCTCAGTAATATTCTTGAGTGTGAATTCAGATGGCAAGCAGTCCATTAGGTACAATTAGGGCAGTTCAATTGTAATTTCAATCAGTTCACAATTAGACTAGAACATGATTCCCATTAACTAACATTACATTAACCTTTTCTTTTCACTGCAACTCAACTTTAATCTTTGTATAGGGATAGTCAATAGAGATTACCATCTATAAAATCTTGATAATTTTCTGACTTTTTGTGTGGTCTACAAAAATGTTGTGGATCCAATCCAACAATTGTTAAATGGTTCATATAACATTAAGCTACTTTGTTCCTGTTTAGACATTAAAAAGAGACCCATTGGAAATAGGATAAATGCTGTAACATAAGGGACACCAGGGCATAATGTCACACTTTTTACATTCGTGTATATAAAATAGACTTAGTACATCATAGAGTTAAAAAGTACTTACCATGCAAAAGAACAAAGTCTCATCTATTTAATGTCTTTTCATTTTATTTTTCTATCTAGCTTAATTAGAGGCTTAAAGGCATCTCAATACAAAGATGGAAGGGTGATGTGGGTAAATAGTCACACTGGCTTTTCAAACAAATTAAAGAACAACAAATTCACTGTTGTACCTAATTTTAATTTAAAATTGAAGACTGATTTCAGCTAGATATTTTTTGATGTCCCCATCTATGTGTGGTACAAGATTTGTCTTTAGTAGAAAATTGTAACAAAAATATTCAAGATGACAATTATGACTTTCAACCATGAAAATATTTTAAATAGAGTCCTAATTTGTCCATTTTCAGGACATAACACTGGACACAGAAGAGGCTCAAAATTGCTATTCCACATTTTAGTATAACCTTTTGGTTTGGGAAAAAAACAACTTACCCAGTGTGACAACATGCCCCAGTCTCCTTTATGAAGCTTACGAAGCTCTCTCAAGGCCACAATGGGTTATGTGCTAACTTAATTGGTCCTACAGGGGGCAGTTTAATGCTACTGGCATAAATTAACTGAACAACTTCCTTGTACGATGTGGCATACTTGGAGTCAACAAAATACTAAAAAGTCAACATTGCATCATTAAAATGAGTCCGTGTGTTCCTTGTGGTTTTCTGAGTACGCGGAAGTGATCCAGGTTGATTGTTGATGTCTGGGGCCAGTATTTAAACTTGTTGGTTGCATCTCTACAGCCATGAGAGAGCAGGGAGGGAGGGGATAGTGGCGGCATGGGGAGGCAGACATTGAGTATGCAACGCACTATTCCAGCGATGAGGAAGTCCTAGTGTAAACTGCACCTGAACGAGGGAAGCAAAGGGAGCTCCGTCAACACAACCAACGCGTACTGTAGCTGTTCACAGGTTAATTCAGAAGATAATGTGCCTTATGGAGTCAATGCACCTTCGGTGGTAGGTAGGGTTCATGGAGAGAGGAGCTGGGAAGAAATAGCAGGAGGAGGAGGGGGAGAAAGTCTGGCGGACAGGTGCAACTCCACTGCCTCTTTCATTTTCTCTCAATCCGATAAAGTCATATTAAAGCCATGGACACGCGGAGAGAAAACAAGGCGAGAAAACAGCCGATGAAGCCAAACAAACGAAAGGAGAAGAAACACAAAACGGGGAGGTTTATACGGAGAAAATCCTTGCGCTCTTTAAGCAATTTCATGGGAAGGATCCTCAAAACTTTGGGCACTTTAGCGCACTTCGGTGACGCCGACACGCAGGAGGCTGAGGATGACGACGGTGGATTTGGACAAAGCGGCACGGGGGGATTTAAGGACTCGCAGACTTCCAGGGAATGCACAGTGAAGAAAAGCTTCACGGTGTCCTCTCAGGGCTCCGTGAAAGAGCGTCTCTCGTTGTGTTACGGCGACAAGACTCCGGGCGTGCTGGGGCTCAAGAACCACGGCAACACCTGCTTCATGAACGCCGTGGTCCAGTGCCTTAGCAACACCGACCTGTTGGCGGAATACCTCGGTCTGGAGCAGTACAAAACAGAAGTGAGCCAAAGGAAAGTGAACGGGGAGGTGAAGGGAGACGACCAGTGGAATGGACAAAGCGCAAGGGGAGAAGTGACCGTGCAACTGGCCTCTCTGGTCCGAGCTCTGTGGACCCTGGAGTACACCCCGCAGCTGTCTGTGGAGTTTAAGGTGAGAGGGCATGCTGCTTGGATTAGGAGTTCACCATTTCAGTCCTGCATGGTTGTAGCCTAGTTGGGAGTAGTTGTAGGTTATTCCTAGAAGCACTGTTTAGAGTTTTGCCTGTACCCACGTGGTTTTCCTCCATCTGTGGAACATGTCAGTCTATGTCAGGTTTGTTCTCTTATTCTGGCAAAATGTAAGTATTTTTGTAGCACAGTGCAATAAATTAGAACAATGTCAGGTGTTTCCAAAATATAAAACACATCTCTGTTCAAATGAAGACTCCAGGAGCAATGTCAAAGGTGCTCCACTGTTACACAATAAAAAGTTGCTAATGCCAGTGGTAGTTTCAGGTGTGTGAGTGTGGTTACTGATTACATTCAAGCTGCCATCAGTCATTCGTCCAACAGTCCAGGGCTTTATGGTCCTGTGTTGTATGGTTGAGGCTAAGTTGAAAAAAAATATGTGATAGTAGTGGCCTTGTAATGCATGCAAAGGACATTTCAAAATCAACAAGTGGTCTAGTCGTGTGTGTGTGCTGTGTTGGCCCCCAGTCTTCCCTCTGGCCTCGAAGGATGACAGTCAAGGAGTCGTAAAATAAATAATTAAGAGACAGCCTAGTGCACTTTTGCAATATCGTTAAATACAAGTAATAAGTAGTAAATTAAAACAAGTAATTTTTTTTTTTTCTTCTTGATTACATAGGCTTTGTGATCACTGGGAGCCGAAATAGAACTGCACCGCCCTAGTATGTTGAAGACTGCCCACTTTTATATATTTAAAATGGGCTAGGCGCTATTTGCCAAAGGGCCTCTATAAAAAAAAAAGATGAATAATAATACACTTTCTTACAGTGGCCTTGGAGAAACCTGTCCATCCACAGTGTTACTTTGTGGAGTTTCTTAAACCCATCTCTGTGTAGGTTCCAAGACACGTATTGGTGAATCTAGATGGGTGTGAGGTGTGGGTATAAATAGTTTTTGGCTCTGCTCTATGCTAACAATTGTCCCGGGTGCCACATTCTCTAAGTCACCTGGGATTGGCTCCAGCCATCCACAACACAACAAGGGTGAGTTGTGTGCTTTTATGTAAGAGAAGGTAGGATTACATTCAGTTACTCATGACTTACTCGGTTCAGACTTTAGTCACTGGGCTCAAGGGTCACACTAGGTTTTCAAAGACAGACGGGCCAGTAAACTATAAACTGAGATAAATGACATCTGAAAGCCTGTAAAGTAGCTGTCATTTCTAGCACTGATAATGTATTCTTAAACGGCAAAAAAAATTAAAAAAAATCTCTGTCTGCTCCATTAAAAATGTATAATTGTTTAGGTCAATATTAAGGCTCTCTTTAATTATACCAACACTTGTGGCATATCAGTTATAGTTAATCAATAAAGTTTTTCTCTTTACTTCACATTATTTCATGGTTAGTGTATGTCCTTCACTGCTCCTTTTTCCATCATTGCACTGATAAAATATTCTCCAGGCTCATCCTAGGGTAAATGCAGCACAGAGGAGACAGGGTGTTTACTGTAGCAAGTGCTTTTAGCCTGGAAAAGAAGCCCCCCTGCTGCGATGCCAATGACACTGAGCACTCTGAGGCAGCGACGATAAGAAAGAGAGGAAGAAGACGAGACATTATCCGCAGTGAACCAAACCATAGCCCCCCTGTGATCCCTAGAAGACCCCCCGCTCTACATTGTAATCAGACTTTTAGAACCACATCGGAGATCTATTGCCAAACCTTTGTATAGTAGCAAAGAAGCACGTTTAAAAGCCGAGAGTTAGTATGTGTGAGCTTGTCAACTCATCTCAGCGTCTCTATTGAAGATAGCAAAATGAAACCACCTCAGGCTTTCTGTGTTAAGTAAATATACACAGAGGAGTTTAAACTATATTTCCTTTCTTTCTTGATAAATCATTGTTGACACTACATCGCTGTCACACGAATTAATCTTGTTTTTGAGTAGTCAATTTACAGCCCTCCTGCACGTCCTTATTACACCGCACCGGATAAAAGCTTAAGGGTGTGTTTACTTAATAAGGCACTGCCACAAAACGCAGCCTTGTTTCCAAATGATAGTGTTCGGCCAAACAGCGGAGCAACATTTTAAAGGTCAAAATTTCTCATTTTTGTCGTAACCGCTTCGCTACACATTTGATCCTGATGAAACCTGGAGGGATGAAGTGTCCCTTTATTGCTTGGCTTAAAGAGTTGTCCACATCCATTTGTGAGCTTCCTCTTTTCGGCGTTACAGACTTGACCTAAAGGATTTAACACTGTAACTACTTTTTAAAGTTACCAAATGGAGCTTTTTTTTTTTTCCCTCCACGCTTGGCAGGAGGCATCTCTGAGTGACCAGTGGAGCCCTGTTCTCTGGGAATATGAAGACTGGCGTTTTAAGTAGCTTTGTTTGTTCTGAGAGTGAGGGAGGCGAGTGACAGCGAGGCCGGGCAGCGAGACTGATGCTTTGTTTGTCTCTACTTGTCTCTGCGTTTCTTAAAGGAGCACTCATTCTCCCTCTCAGCGTTGAAGATGTACACATTGCGCACACAAGCTGTAGCCACATGAGATACAGGGATGTATGCACCACCTGGTCTGTGTGTGCTTACTTCGCAGTTTGCCAAAACGCAGCACTTTTGGAGCTAAGCAGATGGGGTTTAGCAGTGTTAATTGTGTAAATCAGGGTATTCTTTTCACATAAAATGGATGAATAGTATTCGGGACGACGTGCAGTAAAGACGGAACACATGCTGCAGTAGTTAGAAAAGCAGTCAGTGAGCCGTTATATGTTGTTTAGCATGTCTTCCCGTGACTTAGCGAGTCTATTATTCCTACTCCACTGTGGTGAAAGGAAATAAACAGTAAAAGAGCTTGAGCCTGTGTAGCTAGTGATGCTAAAGGCCTATAAAGTGGTGCTGAATCATAAAGCATAGTTGGAAGATAGACCGCTCAAGCCCAAAACCACAGATGCAGTACCTTTGCATGTCTTTAATATGATCGATTTTTATGCTAGGAAAAAGAAATTGGAAAAGTGTGTCTATAGGTCACAGCAGGCATGACATACTCAAATCACAAGTCACTAAGTACTCTGTCTTAGTGGAAATGGCTCTGAAAAGCGTAACTGATGTAGCTGCTTTTGCGTTGTGCAAACACTAGCATATTTATGACCACAGCTGTGAGTCCTCACTGCATCAGTTTACCAGTTTTTGGCAGAACCCACTCTACATCCTTCCCAGGGTGCAGTTCATACTTTTTATTCCCTACTGATCTCATTGAAATCCCACTCACAGCTTTGTCCACACTCTTACTTCTGGCATCCTTCTCTGAAAATGAAACTGTTGGTCTCCTTTATACAGCTTATCAATTAACTCTGCTTGTTCTCTATTGTTGTGGTTAATTCTACATGACTTTTAGCAGTAGTTTTGAATGTGAAAAACCAGGTGCAGTCGTGGCTGTGGAGACACATCAGAGACTGCTTAGTGTGGTCTTAAAAATGCTATTATTGGATATAATGGGAGTAAAGAGATGAAACACAGCATGAAACAGAATGCATTCTAAGCAATGACTGCCTTGTTTTCCGTTTGTTCTGGCTGCTGCTGAAAAATGAATCTGCAAACGGAGCAGCCAGTAATGACAGGCTCTATCCAATACCGTCCTGCCACACCTGGAGGAAGGGAATGAATAGTCTCTGTGTGTATCTTAAGGTCGTACCCTGTCATAATTTGTCAGTATCATTTATGTCCGTCGCTGAGAAATGTACCCGAGCCTGTTTGTCAGGTCAGGCCTGGAGAACAAAGTGTTGTAAATGGGTTTTTTGTTGAAGAGAGGGGAGGGTCCCATGCCCCAGTGTGTGTGTTTATAGTAAATTCCTGACCTGGCCGCCCTCAGATCCGTCGTTGTTTACAGAGAGGGATGAGGGATGAGGGGAGACTTGGTTCAAGGTGAAGAAGAGTGGACCAGATAACAACAGGGCATGAGAGTAGGGTGACTCCGCTGACCACCAAAAGGTTGCAACCTCTTTATGGGACACTACACAGGTTTACGACTGACTTGTTATCCTTTTATCTGTCTTTGATTCACCTCTGGGCTTATTAGAAAAAAACGGGCCGACCCTGACTGCACTGGTGTTTAGTCTCTACTTCGAAACTGTAACAAAAGCTTTTTTAGAATTCATATGAACTGTACCCCAGCCTTAAAATGTAATAACATGCTCCAACCAGCCTTGTTGAATAGAATCAATAATAAAGAAAGCCTGAGTTTAAAGACAAAATTCTCCCTCAAGCCACCCACATAATGTCAGTAACAATGCAGTTTAGTCTGAGAATCACATCCCTCGTCTAGACTGATCAATAGTCCTTACCTAAAGGAGGGGTTCCCTCAGGTTGAACCCTGACGCCCACCTCATCCCTCTGCTTTAGCTTTTTAATGTTTGTTCAACAATCACTCAGGATCCCACCGGTGGAGCGCCCTGGTCAGCTTTTAACAGCAGTAATATTTACAGGGGAGCTTGACATTTTACACCACCTGCTATTTGCTCATTTGTTTATCTGCATAATCACTAATTTCTGCCTTTTATTTCTTACCTAACAACAAATCAATGAAAACAAAGATCCTGGGAATACATGCTTCGCCACTTTGCCAGTTTATTTTTAAGCACGCTCCAAGCCGTGTGGCACTTTCCACTAGAGACACTTTAAAAGGCTCATTTGTGAACAGTTATCAAACAGATTAGCTGAGTAGCTGTCCCCTGCCTGCTGCACGAGTTAATGGAGATTTGAATAACACAGCAGTCATTTAGCTCAGATTACAGAGTTAGTAGTTTTTGCCTTTAGCAGCTCAACACTTTTGGGATGTATGGCTTTCATACATTCAAGGAAAATAAATAACCAGATCTATAATTGTTTCTTTGTTATGCCTTCATGCAAAAGGTACAGTTTTGGGCATTGGAAAGTATGAAGTCATTCCATCTTTATCCTGCAATGGGATGTGGGTTCAGAACCGTGGACATATACATATAATACATATAGGATCTCCTAGCCATTGTAGAAATTCAATGATTCGTTGCAGGTAAGTGTGTTGGTATAGGGGCAGATACTTTATAAAATCCAAATTAGCAATGTGCTTTTTTGGTTTGTATTTCCAATAACTTTTATTTGTCTTTATCTATTCTTTGTCTATAGTTTTAATAAATGTCATGATGCCTATATCTCTTTCCCCTTTAACCTAAAAGCCCTAAGTTTTCAATGAAAAAGAACTTATTAAAGACCACTGCCAGTTTTGTATCAAATAAATGCTTTACATCTGTCACTTGTTAAACAGACTGTACTTGATTTTTTTTTTCCTAGTTGGGAAAAATGGTTTAAACTCCAAATAGTTTATTGTAAAAGCAATAACAAGCTTTATGATGCCATCAATTGTTTATCATAAGGCGCTTTAATAGATGAGAACCTCTATTAGCTTTTTTTTTTGCTCAAAAAAGAAGTGCTAGTCGACCCCAGCTTTTCATATGACATTTCAGGAAGTTTAATATCTGCCAAAATAGTTTTTTTTTAGCGCTGAATAAGTCTTTTAACACAGAGAAACAGCTCAAAAAAGAAAAGCATCAACAGAGAAAAGGGAGGCAACGTACAACACTGATAAATACTGTCAGTTCAGTCACGTAATGGTTAATGAGGCATGAGATAATTGCTGTTATGATGCTCAAGTCGCAGCTTAGCCAACGCTAAACTGTACACATCAGTTTGGAGAATAACTTCTTGTCTGGAAGCTACCCCTTTAAAAGTGTGCAGTGTCAATCAGTTTAGGTGCTGCAGAAAACTCTGGTTGTACAAAGCTTAGGTGTAAGACTTATTTACTGCAGGTATTTCACGTTTTATAAACTGAGAAAACTGCCTCATATTCAAATAATAATTTTCACAATCACAAAAGGCTTTCAGGTTTGTTCTTGGGGAGAAGAAAATTTGCTTTAATGTCAAGCACTTTCCATTCCTAGATTCACTCAGCTTTTTGTAACACTGGGAACTCTACAATCTGCCAGTAGCATAGTGCCATTGTGCTTTCTCACTTTTTTATTTTTGGGCTACCTATAACTTATGGTCTCCTCCATCCCCTCTCCGTCTTTCTGTCATCCCTCTATGCCTTGTCAGTGCTTTCTGGCCGTGATGAAGCTCATTAGTGGGCTGTTTCCGCCAGACGCAGGGGGGTTCCTCGCCTTGTTTGTATTTAAATGGTGGGATGCTGCAGGTGTAATGTGGTGATTTCTAATGAGCCACTGAGCTGAGTCTGGATCCCGTCAGTCACACAGGGAAGGAAACGGAGACGGCCAGACAGGGAAGTAGCCATCCAGTGTAGTGTTAATGCTGTCATTAGTTTTGTTTGTCACTTTCTGCATCTGACTCATCCACTTCTTTTCTGCAGCGTTGTAAATGGATTTCTAGTTGCACCTGTCAGTTTTTGGATATCTTTTGAATGAGTCATTGTCAGTGTACGGTGAAAGAATGTGGAGAGTAAACAACTCTCAAAATAGTGTCAGGAATCACTAGTCATGAGTCATAAATTTGTTCTGGTGTTAATACAAAATCCTGCCATATGTAGTGAAAATTAAAACTTGATTGATTGCAATTGCATGATCTGAAATATTGATCTAAAACAAGTTAATGAAAAGAATTTACCTATTTAGTAAAAATCAATTTTTTTTACTTGTGTCTGTACTGCAAAGTTTATAATTGTAAATCCCTCTGAAATATATAATTTCACCTCCATGAAATGCAAATATTAAATTCTAAATTAAAACCCTAACCAAAACCAGTCAGACTTTTGGGTGAATGACGTATTATTTTCTTTCTTCTTCTCTCTTAGAGCATAGTGGCTAAATACGGCTCACAGTTTCGGGGAAATTCACAACACGACGCTCTGGAGTTCCTGCTCTGGCTCTTGGACAGAGTTCATGAAGATGCTAATCCTAGCCACAACAATAACAACAGCAGCAGCAGTAGCAAGGCCAAAAGCAATCCTAAGGTAAGCCCCTGTTGAAGTAGCAGTTGGTTTTTAAATCACTTTTGTGAGATATGTATGCATGTATGCCAGGTCATGTTTGTAAATGAGAACTGGTTCTCAAACATTTCACCTGGATAAATAAAGGTTAAATAAAAAATAAAATGTAAATTAGTGAATCTAAATCGGCTTTCAGTGTGAATTGTTGCATATGAGTGTCGTCTCTAAGTCTTAGTCCAGTGATTAACTGGCTCCAGCTCCTGATCTGTAAAGGTTAAGCAGAAGAAGATGAATGAATATACTGCATTATGTACAATGCATACTTGTGCCTGTTATTACACGTTTGTTGATATTGTGCACTATATTGCTGCTGAAAAAAAGTTGCATTATTAAAAACCTTATGCTATGTTTTATTAATGATTTCTTTTATAGACTCCTAGTGGCACATACTGACGTGAAGTCAAGAGTCACTGAGCAGTTTTCTTTTGTTTGATATGCAGATGTTTGGTTAGCCACAGTCATCGTGACCTTGGTTGCACTATTTTGTAAGATGTAAAAACAGATGGAGTTGAAATATTGCCTCATCCTCTGTCTCTGTCTGTGAAAATGAGAGGTTCATTCCCATCACAACCTTGCTTTTGGAAAAGAGCCAGATCTAGATGTGTGCCAGTGAGAGGCAGTGAAGGGCAGACTCATCATGAGTGAACTGATGACTTTTTATCACCGCTAGACTAGAGTTTGACATTAACGCCCACAGAGTGTCGGAGACTGTAAAATGTGCTTTTGGTAGATATACTTATTACTTTGTAGATTGGTTTGGAGTGCTGTTAAGTGTCAGGCTCAAGATGGATTAACAAGAAGAGCACAACCTTGGAATAAAATCAGTAAAAATATTCATTGGATCATGAACATTTTTTTTAAAGACTTCTGTCAAATGATGACTCCATTACTATAATAGCTAGTATTTATGTCTTTAGGTTTATAAATGCCACATCTTGTGCTGCTGTGTATGTGGAGGCCCATAAAATATGTGCATTTAAAATATTATACTTCACCAATAGAACTACTCAGAGTCTGAAAATGTCTGTTCATAATCTGACCTTAATTGTCAGTGGGTTTGTTTCTAAAAACATCACTTGTCTTTGTCCTGTTCAAATTCCCGTCCCGAGACAATAAAGACAACTCATTCAAGCGTCTTTATTCTCACAACTGCCTCTGATAAAAGTGCTTATCTGCTTTGGTAAGTCACGGCGTGTCCTCAGAATCTCTCGAAGTGAAATGATAATTAAAGTCACAGAAGGGCAGAAGGACAGACGGCTGCTGAAAGTAGAGTGAAAGCTGAGCTGAGCGTTTGAAGCTGTGCAGAACAGGAAAGTGACTTTGATTGCTTTGTCTGTCACTAGGTTATGCTGAGCTGACAGAAACCCAACAGTGTCAACGCTCTCTCTGTCGATTTCACAGACATTCAGACACAGCACTTGGCCTTCAGTTCATCTTCACAGCTGTCCTTTATAGTGACTCTTAAGCCCTGTTACCTCCAAGGGCTACCACACAGTCCTGACTGGTATCGTATAACTTCTGAGGTGGCGAACTTGTGATGTCATAACAGTGCCTCCCAGTTGTGTTTCTATATGTGAAATTAAAACAAATATAGCTGCACCATTTGCACATTTTAGACTCTTCGTGGCTCATTTGAGACGATTGCTATCTTGTAGTTTATTTAAAAAAGTATGCAACATCCCCCTTTGTGAGAGTAGCTCTTACACTATTTACATTCCGTGTACATTCCTTCCTTGATCATCACATCTTCCGACAACCTCCTGGTGTTTTGTATTGTTTGCGCCTAATAATTATTCATGATTTATTCCCTGGGGGTTGTATTTCAAGGATAAACACTGGTTGTTCATTAGGAAACATATGTTGTATTGTATAATGTTTGTTTGATGACAGCTGTGTTATTGCAGATATTGTTAAAGCCTCGTTATAGAAGTACAAGTGGATGTGAAGTTGGTCCAAGAGTTTAAGCACTACAAATTGTACAGTGCTTATAGAAATGAACTTAGCACAGAAGCTTTATATGGACAGTTCTGAAATGTGTATTGAGAAAAAGCAGTGACAATGGTCAGTGGGTGGTGTATATTATGCAGCGAGTGAACAGTAAAATCTGTGTTTTCCTTAGAATTATAGTAGATTTACATTGCAGTGTTAGTGGGGTAATGATCCATTGTATCTAATTGTAATAATTTGGTGCCAATTTGCTTTGTACTGCATGATAGTTTGAGGGATGGCTGTCCTGAGAAAAAGTTCAAACTTCAACTTGTTAATAATATTCAAGAACTCTATTTTCCACAAGTTGGAGGTGTTTATGTTATCCAGTAGACTTCTGATTTATTTAGCTTTATTTGAGTTGCTTTGTGGCTGCCTTCGCTCTTTTTGACTTTCATTTAACAGTCAGCAAATGAGTTCTGTTGATCATGGTACTGCAATAGTAGAAAAGATTAAGACAGATTTGGAGCATACACTATTATGAGTATGTGTAGAGAACAGAACGTCTTATTAGTTCAATGTTTTTCAGTGTTCTCAAACGGCATTTATCGAGTGATAAAAAAGAAAACCGTAAAACAGAGTACTTCTCTATAAGTGTGTCCTTGTGTGAAAGTGGTTAACACGTGTGGCATTGAGGAATCCGGTCCTGTCTGTACCACCACCACCAGTGTAGCCAGTTTCCCTGCTTTTCTCCAAGTGTCATTACGTAACAGCTGATATTGTGAACACGCATAAAGGCACCTCAGTCATGTTAATCCTGCCTCTAACGGGACCTCGCACGACTCGCTTGGCTTCCTCCTCGCTTCAGCGGCATTCCTCAGCCATTACCACGAGATCTGACTCAATCATGGCTTTGTGCACAATTACACTCTCATATCATTGTTTTCGTTTGGTGTCGGGGACAGAATAGTATTTATCTAAAAGAAATGGTAAATGAAAGTCTTATTGAAGTATTTTTGGCAAATTTGGTTTGTGATTATGAAAGGTCAGATGCTTTTTTTCCCCCTTGAGGCTTTAAAAGTTCTTGAAATCTGAGGCTGATATTGAATTTACCTGATATCTCCGGTGGGAAAAATAAGTGACAACCTTTTGTAATAGTGTGGCATAAATTTCCAAGTGTCCAAAGCATCAGAGTTATGCTTTGCCTGAGGCCTTTTGCAAGACTTTGCTCACTCATCTCAGTTTATGGATAGAGGAGCAGAGCCAGTGCCAAAGCATTATACATGCATTACTACAGTGTGAATGCAAATAATGTTGGCCATACTGGCACAGGAACAACGACTTCAAAGGGAGGAACAGTGAAGGCTCGATGGCCAGTAAAAGGAGGTCAGCAGAGTGTGGCAGGATGCGTATGGGTTGATCTAGTGCTTTCCTTTTTTATTTTCACTTGTAAAGAAGTCTAAAAATATTCCTTTATGATGTGTTTCTCAAAAAGGTATATTGGAAGCAATGTTTTTGATGACTTCTAGGCATTTTCACCCTTCCCCATAACACTAGTGCTGAGTGATGGTGTTATTTTATCAGTGTCTGGGCATAGAGGATGGGGTCAGCTAATCCCACAGTGCCATTCCTTCACTCTAATAGGATTTACGCAGGAGGGGGTAGGAAAAAGTTTGGACAAACAAACCTCAACAAGGATCCCCACGTTCACTCTTTCTTGGCACCTCTTCATCTATAATTCACTTAAGCATGGAGTGTCTTTTTAATCGTCCTCTTCTGACGTAATGTCTCAATCTATCAGGAAGCGATGGATGAATGAATCAGTGAGTTTTCTCATCCGCTGTCACTCCTCCACCCTTCCGTCTCATACAGCTCTCTATTCTCTGCTGTGTGGAAAAAGAAGGCTTTGGTTTATGAATTTTCTTCAGACAGTGCTTTTATTTATATCCCAGAATTGTTTTGTATCTTGTATCAATGCTAAGTCACTTTATTCCTGTAATTACACATATGACAAACAGAGATGCATGTTTGTTTTCTGTTTGATCTTCTCATTCTGTTTCATGAAATCAAAAGTAAGAACCCAGCAATGGTGCAAAAGGCTTTACACTGAGACAATGAACAGGTTCAAGGCTGGTGAAAGTAGTGTTTGCCAAAATGTCTGATTTAGCTATTTCATCTTTAACTCTTTAATGACATGTGTTTTGCCAGTTTTAAGGACATGGAGGGCTTCAGGATTCACTAGTTTAATAAATCAGTATTCCAGAATTGATGCAGCAGATTGCTAACATTGTAGCCTGGTGACAAGTGACAGGCTACACAACACATGTCAAACTCAAGACTCGGGGGCCAAATGTGGCCTTTTGAATTGTTTCATGTGGCCCTTTAATACATTTGGTAGGTAATATTTTTGGGACTTTACAAAAGGCAGTAAAGTATTCAACAGATATGTAATAGGGAGCAATAGGTTTTAGTTGTATTTGAACATATTTTAGTTAGATTTAAACCGGTTTCAGTTGGATTTCAACAGGTTTTAGTTGGATTTGGCCCCTGAATTTATTCTTTTTAACTATTGCAGCCCCTCACCACTGGGCTACACCATTTACACGCAGGTACATAAATTCGAATTAGTGCCTTTGTCTGATTATAATCAAAGTTTTCAATTCCATGCAAACAGATTACTTTGAGGGAATTTCTCAGAGCATTGTGCATGGAGCTGGACAGCACTGCCACTGTTTAACCTGTCTCTTATTTTGCTTTGTCATATCATAAAAAATTTAGAAGAACAAGCTAGTCTGCTGTCATTTCTAATGTGTTCAAGTGCCTTCATGAAATACTAGCGACACATAAATGCAGCATCAGTACTTCGATTCTGTCTCGTGCATGTACACTCGGACAAGCTGTGGAGCATCACTGTAGAAGAGCACTGTGACAGAAATGGCGGTGTCAGTGGGAGGTTATGAAACATCCAAAATGTCCGCTCAGAGGCCAAAACAGTTGTTGAGAGATTTATGGATGTTTTAAGACAAGATCCATACATGTCAGCAGGATTAGCACAGTGTTAGCATGTGGCTTTTAGTTATTGAAGCATGTTCTGGGATGTCAGCTGCAGCTTCATGTGTTCAAGAGCGTACTTTTAAAATCTTCTTGCAGCTTGGACAGTGCAGAGAGACAGAGCTTTTTGGTGGATCCGCTTCAAGGATATGATGTTTTTCCATGTTTTTTCCCCCCATATTTCCATTTCCTCTGCTTGTAAACACACTCAGCCTGCAGGTGGACATTCCCTGTAAAAGCCTTTTATGGATCCACACATGAATCAAATATTCAAGGCATTTTTTCCCAGAAACATTTAATTAAATTCATGAATATTTCAAAAGGTGCCCTTCCTAAAATAAGTCACGAACATCTGAAAGATAACTTTTTGTCTGTACCAAGAAGAGAGAGTTGGTGAGGAGGTTTGTACTAATGAAGATTAGGGTGAACTGAGGAATATAGGGAGTAAATGGAAGCTAGACGTCTACTATAAATGCTGCTCAAGTCAGCTTTTACATTCTGAACATGAAAAAAGAAGCCTTTTCAAAAAGAACCCCGGGCAATTTTTGATTTAAATGACCTTGGCGTCCTATAATTTCATTCCTTTTCATCATAAAGTGGTGGACGCAAACTCGAGTCTCCCAGGGAATTAGGAAGGTGCTTCTTTGAGAGGATATCAGAGAGTTTAATGGTCCAGGGAAAAATCACTTTTGCTCTTTTTTCACACGACACATGCATTAAAAGGTAATGAGCCCTGAGTTTTGCTCTAAGTATGTGTAATGAATGAGGGGTAGGTGTTTAGTATTTTATTATATAGATGACAGCAAATATTTTAATTTGACTTAGGTATATTTAGTAGTATATTTAACATGCATGGAGTTTCCTATTCATGAGCTAAATATGACCATTTCAGATATGAGCGCTGCACTGCAATCACCAATTGATTCTTATTTTTGTCTTAGCCACAAAAGGATGATATTTTTTTACTGTGTTGTGCAGACTTGAAACGACATCTGTGATTAACTAACTAAGCATTGAGGCCGATAATTACAGTATTTACTGTTTTCGGGCATATTTCACTGTGACCTTAATGTGACTTGAGTGAATCAAATGTTCTTGTTAGATAAAAAAAATAAGGAGATAAAAATCAGTCATGACAATTTTGTTCATTTCTGGTATGTCCAGAGTAATAAAGAGTAACTAAGGGAGAAATTAAAAATCCTTGTAGGATTCCTCAAATATGGAATCATAATCAAATCACATTATCACACATCACATTTTTTTTTTTGGTTATTATTGAAAACAGATTATTTTACACAGTTACTCACTGACTTTGGAAATATTGATTTATTGAACAAAACAGGGAATTCTCCTTAAAATAAATCATATCTTCAAACATATAAATAAATAGCTTTAAAAATAAACAGAAATAATAATTAAGATTAATAAATAAGATCAACAATGTAGTGCACTTCCACAATCTCGTGGAAAAGAAGTAACAAATAATCGTTTTTTCTTTATTACATTGGTTTTGTGATCGCTGGGAGCCGGAATTGAAATTGAAAATGTGATTAATTGCACAGCCCTAATTCCTTGTTGTGTCTATTGTCTTTTTGTTTCCACTGTGGACTAGGTCTGGCAGGCAGGCAGTGAGAAAAGCCCTCAGTGAGATTTTCACACTTATTACCATCTGCTGTCTCCAGTGGGAACAGTGCTAGGTTTGGAAATCAGGTCCTGTTGGTGCACATGAAAACTGATAGCAGACAGGATTTTTGTGTTCTCCACATAAACAAACTCAAGCTGTCATTGTTCAGAGCCACTTTCACCACACCCACTTTTAAATAGCTTTTTTCCCTTATATGGTCATACGTTCCTGTCTCTCACAAACCTGTGGAACATGACCAGTCCCTGAGATGCAGTCGGACCAGTTTGTGTCACCTGTTCCTCATTGTTTGCACAGGCTGACTTTTCTGAGACATTTTTACTCGTCATTGTTACAGAAAGTGGCTGAATACTGTGTTCACATTTGCACGTATTCCATTGTTTTAATGAGGAATCCACATTAAAACAATGGAATACTTGGAGGCAGAAATATTTTATAAAACAGACGAAGTTTCTCACAGAATTTAAATAACACAAAAGTGTATTTCTTATTTCTGTGTCAGGTGAATCCTAGACCATGAGCTGTCAATCACTAATAAAAGGTAAGGTAAGTACAGGACAAAGACACAAAATAGATGTGTAATAAGAGATGGAACTTGTAATTTTAGCCCACGTCTCACATTAAAACAGGAAGGCAGGGCTTTTGTACTGCAGCTTTATAGTTTGGAGCAATTGTGGTAAAAATGCTTCCTAATCCAAAACCTGTGTCTAGTGCTAGGTTTTTTTTAAGTGGATAATAAATAAATTATAATTTAAGTACAGATCTGCAATTATGTTTCCTATCTAACCTTCAGGACACAAATCCTTTTTCCTGTCCTCTCCGTTTAATCTCAAATCATCACGTAATTCTTTGTTGGCTGCAGCTAGGCTAGTTTCCAGCTCTGTCAAGACCTGTTCTTTTTTGAAGCTTATTTTCTGTACTGCCTTTGTTTTGGCTCTGCTGGCATCTCCATAGTAACAGCTAAAGAGTGGCACGTCTGGCCGCGCTATGTAACTGAAAAGGCGGGGGTATCCAGCGGTCCTCCAAAAGCCACTCGAAGACTGAGATTACAGAATTGTACGCTGAATCCTAAATGTAAAATGAATGTCCACTTGATCTCACTGTGGTGCTGTTGACCACGAGAGCAGGAGCGGGAATTAGTGCAGCGGAGGGAGACGGGAGAGCGAGGGGGGTTAAAATGCCTGTGGTGTCCGCTGTTATCTCCCAGACTGCCTTGTTACCATAAGCCAGCGTTGAATAGGCAGAATTAGCGGCAGCAGTCAGGAGGTGAAAGAATTGGTGTGAGTCAGCTGATTTTACTGCACCAACAGCATTTGTGGAGCACTGACTTATCATCAGGGTCTGTCCACCTCCAGGTTACAGTGTGTTAAAGTTATGTCTGTCTCAAGTGTTAAACAGGTCATTACAACGAACCGAACATTGTGTCAATAAGTTAGTGGTTAGACATACAGTATTTGAAGGTGTGGATATAAAAAGTAAAGTAAACTCACTCTAAAAATGGAAGGTTTTTGTCTCTTCACTCACTTTTCCATTTTGTAAATAAATTAAAAAAAATATTTGTTTATTGTTGAGAGAATTCTTACAGTACTGTAAATAGTTTGTTGTAGATTGTATAAAGAAGAATGAAGCCATCCTGCACACCTTCGTCATAATTCACTCTCACGTTAACTCATTATTATTATTATTATTATTATTATTATTATTATTATTATTATTATTATTATTATTATTATTATTATTATTATTATTATTATACATGCATCCAAATGGGATGAAATGCTAAGCTACACGTCAGATTGATTTTAAAAAAGGAAATAATTACCCTTTGCTTTGACATTGGCTGGATCATTGGGATGTTTCGATTGTGATACATTTTGCTGTAGAACATGTGCTTTATAAGCTGCTCGGATATCTCTAATCATTATAATGAGCCTATTTCTGTTATTGTTTCCTCTTGTCTCTTCCCGTCTCTCTCTTTGACCACCTGCTTTTGTTGACTGTGCTCATCCTTTACCATGCTGCCTCGTAATCTGTGTGAGATGAAGGATTTCCAGTGCGGCTTTTGTGAGTAGTTTAGTAAGCAGTTTAATTTGGATCAAGAGTGAGATAAAATGCACTTTTCATTTCAATTGCTTGATTCAGGTGTGAAACATTTACTCGTGTGCTGATAAAGTCCAAATGATCTGGCGCTCTCGGGAAGACAGGAGCAGTTGTGTTGACTCTGGCTTGCCTTAGTCTCATAAAATGTGCAGTGATCATTAATATGAAGGTTTTTAGTCTAGTTTTGTATGAAAGGTGCTTTTAGCTGCACCCGAAGACACCATGCATCATCTGAGCCATGTTCAGCACTGGCTGCCAATGTTTGGTGTCTTGGCTTTGCCCAGAGCTCACATTCCTGGGTTTTATGGTGAGCCATTCTCCGACCCATTGGTCATTTTAGCCCAGAAGCCAAGCAGTCTGGCTGTGAGAGATTATTTGTCTGGTCAAACTGGCAGAATTTGGCACCATAAGAACCCACTGCTTTTTTTCTTCCGAGTGATGAAAACACACTGTGGACAAAAAAAACAAAAAAAAACAACGCAACTTCTAATTCAGTCCACACCTGTTTCAGTTTCAGCAATTTCGTCACTCTTGCTTTAGGGACACCAGCCAAAGGCCATGTGATTATAGCCTTTTTGTAAGAAATAGACACAGTTTTGACTGACATTTGGAGCTGAATGATTTTGTAAGTAAGGATGACTCAGACTTGCTGCTGGCAGCTAAGGTGAACGTGTTAAGCCCCTTGAGCCGGCCAGTTGATTAGAAATGTGGTTTGAGACGATAACTGAATCTGCATCTTTTTTCTGCAGTTGGGAACAGTTTATTTTTAGACTCAGTCATGTTTTCCTGCCCAGCTTGAGTCATTCAAGGTGCTACTAAAGATTTCATTTCTCTCATCTAACTCCATTAGAGGTATTACATGGATAAGAGAATGGTGGAGATTTTACAAGAGTTTTGTACAAGTGGCGACTTATTTGTGACTTACTTCTGTTACTACAGTCTCTTGTGGGATAGAGACAGTATCACTTCTCACATGGCGCCTTTCGGGATGCAGGAATATAGAGAATTAAAAGTAAAAACGCATATTATATTGTATTTAAAAGAGACAATTAAACATAGAACAATAGCATTCCAGATTGCAGTACTTATTATTTATTGTATCCTTAACAATTCTTTTGGCTATTTGACAACCTGTCAAATGTTTGCAATGTTTAATGTGGCCTTCCAATACATTTAACAGGTCATATTTTTGGTACTAGGCTTTAATTGGATTTGAACAGGTTTTAGATGTATTTAAATTGGATTAATTTTATTTGTTCATGAAATCTTAAGCTAGTTTCTGCTACAAAGAATCTGCTCAAATCGAAATAAAAGCTGTTTAAATCCATCTAAAACCTGCTCAGATCCATTTAAAACCAGTTCAAATCTAATTAAATCCTACTCAAATCCATCTAAAACTAGTTTAAATTCATATAAAACCTGTCCAAATTTATGTAAAACCTGTTTCCATACAGAAGAAAATAATGTTAAAGATAACTTATGTAAGACTCAAATTAAGAGAAAAACTCACATTCAAAGGATTCTCATTAACTATAGGGGCCTATCACCTCTCTGGTTTGACACCACTGCTATAGATCATGTTTTCTTCCCCGCTGCCACTCTTTTGAGCTTTTATTGTTTAGTACTCACGCTGTTCCACATTGTAAGCGGGATTTCAAATTCCTTCTGCTTGCTTTCAAACTCCCAGCGCCCATGTACTCAGAGTATAAGAACACCTACGAACATGCAGCAAGCCAAACTCCCACTCTCTCCCCGGCGTTCTGTGGCGTATCGTCTCACATGAATGCACCCACAGGGAATCAGCGGGGCTTTGATAGCAACATATGTTTTTATGTAGTGATTGGAGTGTGAAGATCTCTGAAGGGAAGCTGTGGCTCTGCCGGTGCACAAACAGAGCTTTAGAGTTGCTGCACAGTAGAGACACTTCATTGATTTCACACAAAACCGAGCTAGGAGAAGACGTGGGGTGAGGTGATTTAGAGGATAGGGCTCAAGTCATGTTTAATTTCTGATTATTACTGTCTTCTCAAGTAGTGGTGTGTAGAGAATAAAGAAACCATATGCTTTCATTTTTGCTTAACTATGAGATGAGATATTGTTGACTGCTCACAGCAACCCAGATTCTGACAGTTAAGATAAATAACAAAAAAGGTTGATTTATATGGAGCTGGGACATAAAGCTGGTGTTAGAGGCTGCTCACTCTTTAAGTAAAAATTGTTCAGCTTGGTGTTTTCTGACTGGGTTGGTTTGGTTTCACACCACATTTTTTTCTAAGGACTGTTGTCATCCTAGAGATCTGAATGGTTAATATCAGTCACATGTTACTTTGTACATGTATGTTGCAGAGATGGAGAACTCGAGGACTTAAGTCGAGTCATTGGCCTCATTTTTGGGACTTGGGACTTGGAAAAACCCATTGATGACTCAGACTTGAACTCAGACTTGTAAATTTTGAGGGACAATGACTAGTCTAACGCGCGGGTGAGTCGGACTTAGACTCGGACTTCCATATTGCCCACTCGGAGTAATACTTGGACTTGTGTACTCAGACCTCGGACTTGCCCTGGACTCGGACTTGGGCGTAGATGCCTCGTGTCTGATCTCATGACTTGGACTTGTGACTCGTATTCGGGTAATAATGACTCGACTCGGACTTGACTTGGACTTTGTTATGATGACTCGAACTCACATTTCAGATGATGATGACGCGAGTCGGACTTGACTTGATTTTTTTTTTGGTGACTCAGACCTGGACTCGAACATGAAGACTAAGGACTTGACTACATTACTGGGAGGCTGTCACTGCAGTGGCTCGTCAAAGAAAGTTGTCTGCCTGTAAATGCTCTCACAGACCACCAGACCACCAGGTGACAATAAACTGACAACACAAACTAACAAACATAAATCCGAATGCTGGTCTCTGGTTCTGACACAGAATGAGTTTTAATTGTTTTTGGCATTGTCTTACAACACAATCATGAAAACAGGTTGTAAGTAAATTTGCTTAGCGCTCAGTACTGGGCGGTGGTTATTGTTTGTCATTACTATGAATGTGCTGTGGCTCATTACACAAAACAACATTGAGCAAGCACAAATTGAGCTGGAACATCACTGTGTTTAAAAAAAAAAAAGGTCTGCCTTACCTGTTCAAATGCAGTAATCTGCATTTCAGAAAGTCTTCACCCTGACAGGAGTTTTCAAAAGGGCGCCTTTTCCATTACCTAAATCACTGTTTACATGTTTACAGAAGGTCGAAATGCACAGAAAAGGCTATATTTTTAGAGATACCCGCCTCAGTGTGGACAAGTGTATTCACTATAGTCTGGTTTTGTTTTGGCCTATGTAAAGTAAAGTTTGGAAACTTGCAGGCAATGTAATATAGAGTCAATCCAGAAGAAATATTAGTTTTTGTTCCTCAGAAGTGATGTGAAAATGCATTAGTATGAACAAAACTTAAATTAGTCTTTCTCAGGGAAGCAGGTCCAACTTAGACTGACTGAAGTGTGTCTGGCCTTTGACAATGCACTAGACTTAGCTGTGTGGCCTTGATGTTTATGCAGCTATTGTGTTTGTCTTTCCATATCGCTGCTTGAGTGCACTTGTGATTTTGTTGCAAGTGTCCACAGAAGGTCCAATATTCTCTCCAGTACTCGAGAGTTCTTGTGGGTTAGATTGTAATGAGGGAATTTATGAAGTCAGGCTTTGCTGCTGTTGCTGATATGCCCCTGGTTGACCCAGCATCACTCAGAGTATAGCCAACAAGAGAAAGGGAGGGAGCTGCACCGTTTGAGGACACTATGTTCTTTTTAACGTGGCCTTTGTTTAGAAATACTCAGAAGGATCTCTCAAAAGGGGAACCAGAGTACAAAGTAGTTCATTTTAGAGCTCTTGTTAATAATAGAGAAAAAATAGAAATGTAATTGCTGATTGTAGAGTCCTTCAGGCTTTTGGCACACACTAATGCGTCAGTTCATTTGTGTGCAGAAATGAACGAACACCTGGCTGTGCCGACTCGAAAACACAACAACCTGAACTTTTTTTTTAGCACGCATAAAAGACCCAAGCATAGCCTTCTAAATGTATTCCCTAATCTTCCCCCTCACTTACCTGCTGCACCTGTCACTTTTAAAACCTCATCCACCTCTTCAGTTTTGTTAAGTGCATCATCTGGCAGAGTCATTTAGAGAATAAGGCAGCCATTACCGCCGCAGAGCCGAGCGTTGTGGAAGCAGGGCTCGTGTGTAAATCTTAGAAATCAATTAGTCTGGCTGCTACGGGGAAATGTAACCAGTAATTTTGTCCCTTGAGCAACATGACTCGTGTAATATGCCCTAGATCTGTTGAAGATGTGTTGTTTTTCAGATTTAGATTTTACCCAGTGTGACAACCGAACCGCTTAGTGCATGTGGATATTAGTATTCTCTTGTTATTGTGGTGGCCGGCCCCCGCATCTATTTTTGGCAGATGATAGCAGAGCTGAAAAAGCAAGGCTGTGGTGGTATTCATTATTCCCTGGGCACTAAACAAAGAGGCACGGTACACTCAGTCCTGCCCCGTCAGTCTATCTACTGTATACATATGGAAAATTGTATTACACTAGTTTTAAATAGAATTGTGCTGCGTTTACTCTCTCTCAGCGGATTCATCTTTCTGGTGCTGTTGGTCGGCTTAAGAGGTTGTTGACTCGTTTTTATTATTGCAGGTTATTTCTCAAGGGCCTATTGAAAACTCATTTGTATTTACTTTTCAGTCCAAAACCAATCTTAGCATGCCTCGAATAAAGTCACCCCTCCTCGGTCACATGGTGATTACAATATTGAAATACCACAGTCATTAATTGCGTTCTCTCTTCTGTAATAAAATGCAACAGAAATACCACCTGAACTTCTAAATTCTTTGCAAGAAAGTAAAGGCAGAACAATGTAAAGCACTGAATCATTTCGACTCCGCACTTGCTTTTTATCTTTCTTTTGTGACCTTTAATCAAATGGTAAACTGTTTTTCAGATCCCACATTAGCCTGGGCGCTCTTCACAAACATTAGAACCCATGTAGCAGTAGTTTCAAAGTCAAAGTGGTGAGGGGCCACAGTAGTAAATAAGAGGCATTTCAGGGGCCAAAGAATGTGACAAATTAAACTAAAACCTGTTCAAATCCAATTAAGAACCGCTCAAATAGAATTGAAATCTGTTCAAATCCAACTGAAACCTAATAAATTTCAATAAAAACCTGTTCAAATCCAATTACAACCTGTTTAAGTCCATACAAAACTTGTTCAAATTCAGCTGAAACCCCTTCAAACCCAACTAAAAAAGTTAAAATCCAACTAAAACATGTTCAAATCCAACTGAAACCTAATAAATTCTATTGAAAACCAAACCTGTTTAAATCCAACTTAAATATATTCAAATCCAACTACAACCTGTTTAAGATGGTATAAAAGTTGTTAAAATTCATCTGAAACCTGTTCAAATCCAACTAATACCTAAACCCCAAAAATATTACTTACCAAAAGTATTGAAGGGCCATTTAAAACATTGCATTAGCCTTGAGTTAGACATGTGTGCCATATAGTATTAAAAACTGGCAGTATACCTTACTCTGCAGAAATCACAGACTTATTAAAAAATGAAACTCAACAGGAGAATGTGGACGCCTTTGTCTTTATTTAGGCCACAATGTGACTGATGAACAAAGTTCCCTATTCCCACATGTTGATTTGGGGGATTGAGGCCAGAGTTGCCATGGTGATGCCTGTAACCTGGTCCGTCTCTGAGGGTCTGAGGATTGCTCTTCATTGTCCTCCAGAGAAGAGAGAGTGAGTGAGAAACATGGTAGTGGCGCAGAGGAATGCGTGAGAAATTGTAAACACACAAAATAAATATAGTTGCCATTTAAAATTGTGTTTATTTGACAAACAAATGAGTTAACATATATTTTACGGATTTGAAAAGCACAGAACATTTTATCTCACAACAACACAGTCCATGTTGCTTTAATATTCCCTCTGGTGGTATTAATAAAGTCCTTATCTTATCTCAGCCATATATCGTGGTCATATATCTTTGACCAAAGTTACTGAAAGTCACGAGACATTTTCTCCTGACTCTGACTTTGTTGGCTGCTCAAAAGTCTGTTTTGTTGTGTGTGCTTAAATATTTGTTTTGATGTCATCTTAACACATACAGTAGGTCTTGAAT
Source organism: Rhyacichthys aspro (assembly GCA_036850595.1). Lineage (NCBI taxonomy): Eukaryota > Metazoa > Chordata > Actinopteri > Gobiiformes > Rhyacichthyidae > Rhyacichthys > Rhyacichthys aspro. The sequence continues at coordinate 11,037,912 of CM072148.1, read as the reverse complement.
ATAGGTTACTCATAAGAGCCTTGTGCAAGCTTTCATATGAACTAAGATGAAAATGAATGATCTGCACTCTTTTCCCTAGTCAAAGTTGTTCATCTCAAACATCAGCATGCCTATCTTTCAGACTTACATTTATCTTTGAAGTCTTCCTCGTCTCCCGCTGACTGCTATAGAGCATTTTGGGGTACACAGCTTGACGCCTCAAATGTTTTTTCAGACTTGTCTCTGGTTGCACCAATTCAACAGTTCTTCTCTCACTGACAGACAGATGGGATCCTCCAAGTTAAACAGCATGAATCAACTTACACCATTTGGCACCAAAGAATGCAGAGTTTTGCAGCATCACTATTGGATCCTGTTCATACATGACACACGAAAAGCTGCTGTTGTAGTTAACTGCACCATACCAAGCCATATAAAATGTGTGAGAGACCTTTAGAAAGTTCAATGCCGATCGAACACACTTCAATAACACAGTGAATAACTTGTTTGTCGATGCCTCATTTGAACTCATTGTGTGTGTGTGTCCTTTGCAGGGATCCAGTTCATTGGAAGACCCCTGTAGTCCCAGCTCCTTCGGCCCACAGCAGCCCAGAGGACGCCACAGTTTTGTCGAGGAGCACTTTCAAGCTCAGTACAGGTGAGATCTAAGTGGTCAAACCAATATTATGTTACCTGTAGTTAAAACTTTTAGCACAAAATTGTAATTTGTCAAATCAATTATGCACCACATTGGTCTGCCCCTACAGTTTATCTCATTTCCTGAGGTTGTATATCAATAAACACAGTGCCACACATCGTATTAGAGACAGCCGTGGGGTTGCAGTCCAGGTGAGAATGCATTTTCTCCCGGATAAGACTCAGGAGCCGCAGAAAGTAGGTCAGACGGACGTGTAGAGGATTGAAGGGATTTATCTCATAGTCCTGCCTTCAGACTGGCCGTGCTCCATTCACACACCAGGGGCATTCAGTTTACCGCAGCTCCAATTGGAATTAGCTTTAGACCTTTGGTTAACTTCTGAGTGCTGGAACAAGGTGTGATTCTGATTTACTCAATAGGTATGACCCAATTTTAATGATAAAATCTGGTTATACCTTGCTATAAGAATTTGAACCTGGGAAGGTGGGCAGACCAAGAGCACCAGAATGTACAGTATTGATACACATGACAATAAAGAGAGGGAGGGGACAACATAGAAACGTACCTCTTTGATCCTTGAGCATTTGCTTGAGCTTAGGTAGGGGTACTTTCATGATTACAGATAATGTAGTGATAAGGCCAGGTGAGTGATCAGGGGTGGGAACAGTGGGAGGTGTGACATAGAGAACAAGGGTCAGGACAAAAGGCAGGGAATGTTTACACAACACTGACATGATAAAATGGTACCCGGCAATTCATTTTCCTCCACATTGTCATGCAGTAGACTTTGGCCTTGAGACTAGCTTTGTTTATAGACTTTGTGTCACAAAAAGAGCCACACTTTTATCATTGAGACAGAACACTTTGTTCTCACTGTAATGTAATGTTTTTACCACACACTGGAAATGTTTTTGCACCTCAAAACAAACAGTACATAATGTATCTGATTATTATTGTTGTAACCAGATGTATCTTACAGAATAGAATGACGTACACTTTTTTATCCTCCATACACTGTCAAAAGTTAACCATGTGAAAATTTGACTCTGGCCTCATATTAGTATTTCACCAGCACTTAAACACAACATCCCCTTTTCTTAAGAGTATATGTAAAAAAGATATGAAAGACATGGGAGATGATATTCCTTTTCTCTATTAATATCTCTACAGCAGCAGTTTAATATTGCTGTCAATAGAGAGCACAGTATTGCCCACCTCTCTGAGATTTAGCAGCCATTCAATCATGGTATTATCCCATTTTCTGATTGGCTTTGAGGAAATGAATATTGGTGGCACCATTTCCCATGATGCTTAGAGCCTGACTAATTGAAAAAAAATCCTTTGATTGAATCTCCTGAAGTCAAATGTAGATAGTAGCAGGTAGATCAATAATGTTGTATTCTTCACCCTTTCATGAAATAGGATTTATGATCAACACTGTGGGAAATTGTCCCTAGGAATATTATCTTTAACCAGCCACCCGCACACACGTATCATCTTCAACAAAATGACCCTTTTCTGTTTGTTGTGTTTTTGTTTTTTTTCCACACCCACGGCCCATATCTGATCCGACACCAATACAGCCCTCTCTGGCTTTTCTTTCGTCTTTGTGTGCAGAACAATCAGGGCTATATTTAGATGGGAGTTCCTCAGCGGCTGTTTGTTGCCAGTGTGAGTGTACCGTAATGCAGTGTTGCATAAGTGCTGCTGCTGTTTAAAGGAATAGTGCATGCATGTGCAACACTGATAAGGGTTAAGTGGGCTGTGTTCATCCTAATCAGTGCCACTGCAATTATTTCAAATAGACCAGTTCTCATATGTCAGTGGGCAGGCAACGCCATTTTAGTTGCATGGATCAATGGAGACTTTCTGCCAGCTCAGTGTGATGAATTCTTAATCATTTCTACTTTTTCCGTGTTCCATGATATACTTCCTGTGTCTGGTTAGTGGATTATGTGAATAAACGTGAATGCATGAATCCATGCATGAGTTTTGTACTTTTCTTCACATTATACACCCTTTTGTTTTTCTTCTACTAGAGTTTCTACCAAAGCCACACATAGAATACTTCTCAAACAAAGTTTTTACCCAAGCTTCTCAAATGACTCGGTGACTTAAAAAAAAAGAAACACTGTAGATTTGAATATGGCTATAATTACCTAATTATTAGACAAAACAGTCTGATGAGGGGTGAACTTTATAATTAGCGTAGCAAACTGAACAATCAAATTAATTGTAGGAAGAGGTGCTTAAAAATGCTGACCCTAAAATGAGTAAAATGTTAACATTTAGCACAAAATAAAGCCATTGAACCTCCCCAAATAAAAAGATTTATAACTTTTGTCTGACTGGATGTTGTTGTATAACATTAAAATACATTGTGGGTTTGACTACTATAAACTTTTTTCACCTTATTTAAATCTAAAGGCTTAAAAGATCTAATACCAGTCCTTTCAATTAGTCATTGCCAACCCTTTTTACCTTTTACCCTTAACTGTTAGGAGAGATATGGTCACCAGGACAAACTCTAACTGCAGACTAACTAACAGAACAATCATCACCTCACCATCTTGTCTCTGTGACTTTGACATTGCCCGTCTTTATCTGCATCTTTCTTCCTGTCCCTATCACTTGATTTGCCTCCTTCCCTCTGTCACTGACCTATCTCTCAGTGATGCTCCCCAGAGGTGTTTTGCTGGAGTTGTCTGATCTGAATAAATGTTTGCGATTAGAGCGATTGGGATGCTGCTACTGTAAACCTGTTTTCTCTGTCAAAGCAAAGCCCTCTTCTCTTTTTCCTCAGTCTGTCAGTCGAACTTTGTGGCGTTTTTGTTTAATTGGCCTGGGAGACATGCAAAAACTCAAACCTCAGTCCACGACCTGACTATCTTGAACATTTTTTTTTTTTAAGGATGTCATAGTGACTTTTGATTGGAGTGATTTTGGGATAGATTTAGGAAAACAGACTCCGCATATAAAAGCATGAAAAGACTGTCTATAACAATGGACAGATCAGATCTGGATCATAATGTGTATGTTCATGTTAACTGTATAAATGCCGTTGTTCAGGTGGCCTTAGGTGTCACTAATTCACTGCAAAAATTGTCTCTGTGTAACAAATTGTGCTATAAAACACATTTTTCTTCCATTAGTTTCTGTTATGCATTTATCTTTATACTGAAGATAGAAGTCTTCAGAAGTCCGTGCAAAACTTTTGCGTATCTTCAAAGGTGCTCAGTGGGAGCTCCTTGACTCCCCGCAGATGTACACATCTAGGTTTGGGATATGCTTGAGCTCTCAGGCGTCTGCGTTGGTCATAGCACGCTGCGCCGCTGAGTGGCTGCTGGAAATATGGCCAGACAATGACCTCCCTTACTTTGATTTTGATGCTTTCAACCACCCACAGTGCATTCTCCAAGGCCAGCACCCACTCCCCGCAGCAACAGCACACTTTGAAGTGGGTGCTAGCCAGTTAGTGCGGGCCATTATCAATCCCAAGGACTTCTTTGATGTCTTTTTTTTCCCTTTTTGTTCTGCACACATAAAGGTTGAGTGCACACTTTATAGTCTCTCTAAGCAATGTTAAGAGTGAGTGGCAGTGATGCATATAAATATTGCTAGGGTTAGTTAGTGATCCAATACAGGATGACTTTAAATGATTCTGGAAAAAATACCATACATTTTGATTAATAGAGCTGCTTGAGAATTAGTACGAATCTGCAGATCTCATTGTTGATTTATTTTTTTTCTAACCACAGATTGATATTGCATTTGTTAGAGAGTTTGTATAAGGTTTATATGTGGGAGAGAGTCTGGACTGTCTTTTTAGTTGGTGTAATCTCCCCTGACAGCCGGCCTGAAAGAGAGAGCAGAGAGTCCTCCAGTTGCTTGTTGAATGACAGTGGGAAAAAAAAAAAAACTCCTTTTGCTGGAGTATACATCGTCTCTGCAGGTTTCACACATTAGAATGGTCTTATGAAAGAGGTATCATTAGTACAGAAATGCATTTCATCACAAGGTCATCACAATAATAAGACATGGTTTCTTTTTGTGTATAACAGAAGATGACAGTGTTTTAATGTGTTATTTATAGCACGTTTGCTGACCTATTTATGTCTTGTAATGTGTGACTGTAACTTTTATTAGAGTCAGCAGAGAAGATATTAGAAGATATTAGAAGATATTTGACCTCCAAGTATTGATGTCACTGAGTTGAATAGCACAATGGGTCCAGTTTGAATAATTATGCTAAATGGAAACTTGGATCAATCAAAATGTTGCTCTTAATTGTAATGTAACTTTTGCTGACTGGTGGTTGTTGGTCTTTGGGTTTGATAGCTGAATGCAAGGTTGCCAGGTTTTTGCGACAAAACTAGCCCAATGGCCAATCAAACTTACCCAATAATACCAAAACTCATAATATGCCACTTGCATACGTAAAATATATAGGTTTTACATCACTGTATGCATTATACAGTTTCTTTTTTTTTTTTTTTTTTTGAAAATCGCTATATAATATTAGTCATTTTTATAAATAGAATCAGCTTACCTCAAGATTGACCACTGATGAACTTCATTTTAATTAAAAAATATTTTAAAAATTTAAAATAAACATTCAAGATATTCTTAATTAAATTTTAATCGACATTCTTATGTTATATATGTTATATTTACACACACACACACACACACACACACAACAAAAACAGCCGCACATTTGACGGAGGCCAGCTAGTAGGGTTACACATACAGTTTCTCCTCTAGTGCCCCTACACCTCAAAAGTGTGCTTAATCTGTTCATCATCCAGGCAAAGTTTTTATTATTGGTAGAATATACATTTGGTTGAGTAAAATATTTAAACGCAACCATTTCCACCATCTAAATATAACTGATCAACTGTCAAACCTTTAAACCGCAGACTTGGCAACACTGCCTGAATGTCATGCAGGCACACTTTTATGTCATATGTAGACAGGAAACACAACAAGCATTTAAGCACTAGGTAATGATTTCACATGAAGGAAATGCCCTTTGGATGTGCGTGTTGAGCGAATCCAATCTATCACTCAGCTTTACCGAGTAATACACTGGCGTCGTTAGCCACCACGCAACTCACTACCACGATCCGAAAATGCACAATTTGTTGTGGATATGACAAGTTTTGTATCGGTGTCTATTTGGAGATAACTCAACTGGCAACAGTAATTGTGCGAGGTCCAGATGAAATGAGCATCTGGTGACGTGCATGTGAGCGCGCACGTGCAGCAGCGGCTGTCAGAGATAAGACAGCCGTGATTTAACGCACCTTTTTCCTTTTAGTAACACAACAAATTAAAAGGTAGACAAAAACATGAAAAAGGAAGAACATATGGTTGTGTCACTTTAGAGTAACACACTTCTATTGTGAATAATTCCACATTTTTTATGGAGGAGGACAAAAGAGGTACAGCTTGGTAAACATATCCCTCTAGCAAACACTTACAGATTGACATTGTGCCTGAAACTGCATTAAATGTTGTCAAATGTAAAATGGGATTACAATTGTATGGTATGAGAGGATTAGATGGGACCACAGCCAACACATCAGTCATTACATGGAATGACCAACAGCTACAGGTTTTATTTGAGGCAAGGTTTAGTTAATTTTTTAGATTTACAATTTTAATACCTGATTTCTGTGTGTTTCAATCACAAGCCAATTCAACCACCATGATGTCAGCAGTGTGGACTGTCTGTGTACCAACTTTATGACAGGAATTTTCTCTTTCCTGTCACTCACCTGCTGTAATCAGTTCAAAGATAACACGTCCTGTCAGGTTCAGCATTTTGTTAACTTCTCTTTACTGCCTTTATGTTTTTGAAGCTGTCCTCTGACTGCGGCTCACACTCTGTGCCATCTTTTATTCTTTTGTCTTTTTTTACCCATTCTCTTTGAGTTATCTTTGTTCACACATTCCTAATTTATCAGTTTATCATTTCATCCGATTCTATTAACTTCTTCACCTTTATGCTTCCTACTGGCACTATAGATGAGCAGACTACAAACACTTATGTGAGCACAGAAACACAACTGTCACATTCACCCAATACACATCAGATGCTCTTAGAACAGACCAAACTAAAAGTATTATCTTGTACATTGTACATTTTGTTGTATATGTATATTTTCTTTATTCAGGCTTGCCTTGCACACACCATTCAATCACATTTATTCAGCTAAAGCAAGCATCAAATAGCTGACAAGAGTCATACTGATCTCTCTTTTTTGTGTCTCCTTAGGTCGTCTCTCACGTGCCCTCATTGCCTTAAGCAGAGTAACACCTTCGACCCGTTTCTTTGTATCTCCCTGCCCATCCCCCTGCGGCAAACCAGGTGAGCTATTGAGCTGGTCACTATACTGTACATTCTTGTAAAGTCACCCATGTATCTGCGAGGAGGCCTCAAATAGGTCATAATAATAGATGAGATCCCAGCAATGATGTTCCAGACTCGCCTACATCTTTGCTCCAAATTGCTCCGATCCCTGCAGCCCGAACCAATCCAGAGGCCTTTATTAAACAGTCAAAAAAACACAGTGTTGTGGTCTTCATTGCACAAGTGTTCAAAAAGAAATTAGCACAGAGATACACTCAAAAGTGTGCCACAACAGACCCGCTGCAACATTTGTAGTGTATGATATGTACTCTCTACCTTACAAGAAACACATTTAAGTAATGTCATTTAAATCATTCTGCAAGTTCAATATAAAGGTAAATATTCCTAAAGAATAGGAAGGAAAGGAAAGTAAGGTTTATTCTGTGCAACAACAGATGCATTGCTAAAATGATTTTCACAGCATCACACTTTCACACACACTTGGACTTGCTAACTGTTATTGGCAGTCTTATCAAAGTGATAAATGCTTGCCATCAAATAGTCCCTGACCAAACACTTTTGTTTCCATTTTTAAATAAAGCAGAAGCTTTGTGTCAGCAGGTCCTGTGTAAGACAGTATGACTTTGACACAGGAGACAGACTTCACTAATTATGATGCTACAATCCACTGTTATAAAAGAGAAATCATAGTTGATCATTAAGCACAATAAAAAAGTGACGCTAGACAAAACTGCTGAAGTCTAGTCACACGTCCTGATTTGTCTGTGTCCTCGTATCTTAAAACAAACAGATGCTTTTCCTTTATAGCTCCTCCTGACATTGCATGTGGTCCGGCTGTGCAGTTTCTGCAACTCTAGATTTAGTTTGTGCTCACATATGCACAGCCTTATTGCAGCGTCATGTAGCAGCTGTAGCCCAGCAGAGTGCCTGATAAGTAGGAAGCCTCCAGAGATACAGCAGGCTGTAGTTGGCAGTGCTGCGTCTGAGACCTGGGTGCTAGAGATAATTGCCAGCACATAGAGATGGAGCTCTGCCATTTTATCTCCTTGTTTACTACTCTAATTTCACCTTTTTAAATACTTCAGATATATAAAACATATGTTTATGCAGTAGGAGGGCATCGGTAGCAGGCAGCTGGCAAGGCAGACTTTAGTAAAGCCAAAAAATGCCTGGTGAGTTTTCCAGAACTTTGATCAGTAAAAAAAAAACAGAATTTGTTGTGTAGCTAGTGTGTTGTGTAGTTTAGAGAAGATCAAGTAAGGCTTTTGGTAAATTAGTTACACAGGGACATAGTCATTGTCTTAACATTCAGATGATTACTGTGTGAAGTTACACCTTAGAAAATAAAAAACATTTGAAAGTTTGACATTAGTTAACTTCAAAATGCCTAACATATTGATAACAAAATATTGTTGGATATTTCCCCTTCAGAGTTGACTAGGATTCACCAAATATCTGTGATATCTGTGACACATCTAACTATGAGACAAATTCTTCCATTACATGGCATTGTTTTCACTCAAATTACAACAATAGTAAACCTTTGCACCTCATGGACCATGTTTTCTAAAGGTTGTAGGTCGCAGTGATAATGTTGCAAAGCATGTTGTACTGGTCTATTAGAGCATTTGTACTGCTTCATGTGAAAGACATACGAGCCTTCTGTTGAAGATAAATTCACATGCTCCAAAGCAACAGCAGGGGAAAAAATTTGCTTTTTGAAGATGCTATTCCTATTTCCTTTTCCACTCAAGTGTCATCTAACACTCGCTCATATCTGCGCCTCATCTCAGAGCATCTAACAACATGAAAAGCTGCTGCTAAGATCGAGCGCCATGTGCCCTGTCAACCTCGCCACATTACTCACTTGAATAATGCATGATAGGAAACAGGACGTTGGGCTGTCAGTGATTAGACTGTCTTCATTTTAAATGTGGAGGCATGACCCTACACTGTATCCATGTGTCACTTGTTTTTTTTCTGTGTTCATTCCTCAGCGCATTTTGTATTCCTGCCCCTGTTTTATTTCGTTGCACATATCTCCAACAGGAGGTGTTTCTGGCATGTCATGACACACAACAGCCTCCCATTAGATATCTTACTCATGTCTCACTTTAGACTCAAGCATAATATTACACAAAGGAAAATAAAACAATACAAAGGAGCATCATAAAATACAGAAATGTATCAGATCTGTTTATGCCCTTCAAATTAGATTTCATAACACTGTATTGTCAGAGGAATCTTTTCTTATTATTAGGCTTTTCAGCGTGCAGTGCATCTTCGTAGCTTTATATTAAAAGAACAGCAGACACAGAAATCTAATGACACTAGTATATAAGCAGTGTCAAATTATTTACCACGTCAAATATGAACTATTTACTATAACGTATAGAGGCGACTGTTCACTAGTGACACTCTAAGAACAGTGTGTCCAAGTATGACTCAGACTTCCCCCTGAGAGACTGAAACTCATAAAGAATACTAGATGAGACTCCAGAGAATGAAAGGGATGTGGTGCACCCAGTGAATAAGCAAATACTCTTTCTCTTCCTCATTGTTTCTTGCCTTATTCAGAACCTAACCCTGTTTTTTTTCCCAACAGGCCACTTTGTGTCACCCTAGTTTTCAACACCAAGGGTCAGCGCTATCTGCGAGTGGGCCTGGCTGTGCCTCTGTTCGGGTCACTGTCCTGTTTGAGGAGCATGGTGGCAGAGCAGGGCAACATACCACCAGACCAGGTAAAAAGGCACACACACAAGTTCATTCATACATTTTACTGCTGCTAAACCCAATCAACACTGTTCCCTTTTTGTATTTTGACAAAATAAAATGAAATTGATACAAGAAACAGTATTTTCACAATCTATTAATGAGCTTGTATTTAGTACAAACATTAAAATACGCTGTGGAGGGTCTTGGGAAGATCAATCAAAATAGAGTAGTCCATCTTCACAATTACAGTTAAAGGTTACAGGAAGTTTTTTTAGGCAGATCCTTAGAAGGGATTATAAAGACAATAAAAATATAAAAAGAGCACTTCTTTCATTCTATATGCAATTAGTTGAATGGAAATAGGAGGTAGGCCTCTTGTAGCCAGCCATTGCTTATGTTGTCTAATATTTCTGTGTGTGATCACAAATTAATGAGACTGGGCAAAAAGAAGTACAGTATTTTAACAACTAGAGAATCTTTAATATCACTCCTGGCAAACTGGCTGCATTGAGTAACAATAATTACTTTACCACCTTAGTGTGTCCTCTTTGGACATACTGCAGTCTTTAGGCCCAGTAAATTTCTCATTGTCTCATGCGTTTTCTGTTCAACTGTAGGTGATCCTATCAGAGCTGTACTCCTCTGGCTTCCAGCGCTCCTTCTCAGATGACGACGACCTGACGGCGATAGCTGATAGTGATGTGGTCTATGCCTTCCAGGCTCCTCCCATTTATAATCGCGGTGGCTCCGCATCGGTCTCAGGTAACCTTGGTCTAGTTACAGCAGTTTTATTAAGACTAAGAAAACTAACTCATAAGCGGTGAAATGCAGGATCCAGTGCCTCTCAGTTTTTACAAACACATATTATGTAGGTTATGGTCAGAAACGATTAATGTTGCTCCATAGTTTAATTACATAACAAGCAACTACAACAGCTTACATTAAAAGTGTTACCAGCGTCATTGTTGTTAATGGGATATTACGTTATATTTTAATTAGCATCTATTCCATTTACCATTAAGTGAGTCTAAGTGTGAGCAGTTGTATATACTCATACTATTGAGTGTCAGGTCATTAATAGTCACTCTGTGTGTTGCCACCAGTAAAGCTGCGGTCATCTTTTGTCCCCAAAGCAACCTGTTAATGAAGCTGACATGGATGGGCTTCTTTTGCCCCTCAAGTAGAATAATATTAAAAATTTATATTTGTGCACAAAGAGGCTCATGAATAATGAAGCCTCGCCACTTTCTCAGCAGAAGGATCTTGTTGTCACTTCAAAGAGTTAAAATGACAGTACACATCCAGTGGTCTGAGTACAGTCATCAAAACATGCTGTATCCCATGTACATAGCATAATGTGCTAAACATGCATTTGCATATGCTTCCTTGCTGTAACTCAAGTAGGTAATGAATCTATTACAATTACACTGGAGTCTCATTAACTCAAAGCCTGCTGAGAAAAATCGTACAGCACACACACAGAAAGAGAACCAGAGACTTGACATAGAAACGCAATGAATCATACTTAAGTGCTTACTGACAAATGTGACTTGCTTTATGTGAGCGATCTGCTACAAATGATTAATGGCCCTCACTTCAGAATAATTCATGAGATTAAAGCGTGCCAGATTCTAGGATATCATAACTTCATTCTGGGGGATTTATGTCAGGTTTTATAGCACACAGTGTGAATTTACACACTAGCACAGCAGCTACAGCACCCAGATGATGGATAGTGAATTGTGGTATTTTCTGCATAATCTCTTTTTAATAGATTTGAAAGGCGCATTAGGATGCTTTTTAAAACAACAGATCAACACCTTCATATGCAGTGTTTATGCTTTTACTGTGATATTCCTAATAGCAACATTATCTCACATTAATAACATAGACTCACAGTCACACAGTTTCTATCAGCAGACATTAGAAATAAAATTACACATTCATGTAAAGATAACATGTACTAAAAATACTCTCAGTTTTTTTTATATCAATGTTCAGGAAAAGACCTCCCTTAATAGAACCTTCACAATGCATGTGTGTATTATAAAAACATTACAATACAAATATAATCTTTGAGTATGTGACCTTATAGATTATATACACTAAATGATTGTAATGGGCCACATTACCCCACAGGAGATGGACAATGTACAAACTCAAATGGCATGTATTTGCATTTCCTTTGAGTCTAAAAATAAGCTGTTATTGCTTGGAGTTTATTCTGTTGGGAGCATGATATTATTGCATCAGACTGTATATATTATCTGATTAAACACAACAGAACCTAACACAATATAGAAAACACAGTAGGGTATTTTCATCACAACAATACTAACGATGTCCCACCCTCCGACTGTCACATCTGTAACATTGATTGTTTGTGCACAACAGGACTGATATCAACCAATGAATAGTAAGCAGTCATTTGTTTGTTAGACTGGGGAAGAATAAACTGAATGTTAACTGTATGTCAAGTACCATTATGTTTTGTACACTGTTGTGTTTGACACATTTTTGAATTAGCATACATTAATGAGGATTTGCATTTAGAGGGCTTGGTTTTAATGACAACGATTTACCTCAACATTCACTACTATGTGCACATAAATTGCGTTTTACAACTTCATAAAACAGCACAGGAAAACACTGGGAGATTAGCAAGTGAACTTTGTGTAAGGTTAAGCTAAAGTTCTTGAAATGTCTTTTAAGAAAGGCCATTTTGTACCTCACACCCTTTAGCACGAGAGATACTACAAGTCCAATGTCATCCACTTACGGAGTTACAGTCATTGTGCTGAGGTTATAATGGAATGCTGTTTATCATCTGATTTATCAGGTTTCTTCAAACAACCTATAATCTTTGTTGTTATAGATTTGTAGCTTGAACTTAATAATGTATATATGTATATGCTGTACATACCTGTAAGTGTTACATTACAATCAGGCATATACTGTAGTTGCCTCAAGCAAGCCTCAAACAGCAAAAAGCAGTTATCCCACAAGCTGAATCCTTATTAGAGTTTTAACACTGTCTACAGACAGCGGTTGCACTATGGGAACTCATTAACACTAATGCCTGTTAGGAATAACACAAACAGAATGAGCACAGAACCACAGGGCTGTTACACAACCAAAACTTTAACAATTTATTTGTTGTTTTAAGGAGACTGTAACAAAAAATAAGTTGTGCTAGTGTTTGTTTTTGCTTCAGAAAGAGGTAGCATCAGGTGTGTGCCTCCTCTCCAGTCGTTTACCCAATCTGTCTCTGCGCTGTTGGCAGGAAGCTCAGGTGCTCGGTCCTCGTCTGGGGCTTTTGTTCCTCTCTTTTTGCTGCTGTTGGCTGGTTAGCCCCCGGTCTTTTCTTCATTTGTCTGAGGCAAAAGCTCACTGCCCCCTGGGTATTTTTAGTCAGGTTGCATGGCACTGACAGGGGTCACTCATTTGATCTGGAACCACTGAGGATTTGTCATTTCTGATCAGTATGCAGCCAGCATTCTCGCTGTCCTTTTTTTAAAAATTTACACAGATATCTTTTTTTTTTTTTTAGCTTTTTTTTATACATTTGTAATCAACAAACACAAAGAACCACTGTGTCTGGGAAAGAACACACATTGTCTGCCTAAAATAAAGCTTTTGAGTATGAACAGATGCCTGCAAAATAATATCATTAGCTCATACATATTGACAGATACAATGGGACTGATTCATAGTAAACCAGTGACTTACATTGACGTAAGTGTTCAATGAGATAAACAGGCTACTTACAGTTTCGAATCATTAAAAATAAAGCTTAAATTATTCATAACCTTGTATAATGTTGTTTGTATTCTATATACAGCTGTATATTTCCACATATTCCTACTGACCGATGTTGGTCCTGAGCTGTTCTTCCCAGTATGAGAAGCTGATATTATGGCTGATGAAAATGGCTGCAGGGACAGTGGTTGGGGAAGATGAAACAAGGAAAGAGACAAGTAAGAGGTTGTATATGAGAGGGAGAGATGCCTTGTTTGACTTCAGGCCTGAGTTATTTAATCATCAGTGTATAGCTGTTAGATTTGCCCTCATGAATCAAGACTTTCTCATGTTTTTTGATTGAGTTCATTCGTCTGCATGGTCTAACACATCAGTCTCCCTGTGGCTCCTCTGTCCATCTCAGCGCTGGGCAGTGGAGAAGGTGGCAATGAGAGTTAGCCAGGCTGTGCACCCGGGAGACAGAGTGAAATAACCATCCTTCACATGCACAGATGACTTTTTACAGGTTATGGGACCTTGTAAAAGCACAATCAGCCATAACATTTCAAGCACTCCTACCACCAGTTCACAGGGACTGACCAAAAGTCCTGTTCTGATTGCCACAAAACAAATTATAAACTCTTCTTGATGTCTCTGTTGTTTCAGGGTATCACCACAGCCTCCCCTCCTCCCCCTACGCCTCATCTGGTTCTGATGGACACAGATTGCCCTCGTCCGGAGCTGTTTCTTCTGAATACTTAAACCAGGCCTCGTCCAGCAAAGTCCTGCTCCTTATCTGCAACACAGCTGGATCTGGACAGCAAGCTGTCAGGTGAGCCGACACACCTTCACTTAAGAAATAAATAATCGATTGCAAGCATCTTAGTATCAACACTTTTTGTGCCTTTTGGGATCTTTATTCCTGGCACAAATTCTGAGATTTGGACGGTTTATTAAATCTCTCAGCAGCAGCACGCTAAGTGTGTAGAAACAGATGAGAAATGAGACATCACGCTCATGTTAACAGAGTTGATAATACAGTTGCTCCTCGTTCCAACAGTAATGCTTACTTGTAGGCATATTAAGAGTCAACAATGCAAATCAATAAACTTGAAACATGTAGTATACAGTATTTGTACATCAACCCTAATCCTAATCTGTATCAAAATAAATAGTTCATATAATCTCAGGATTCTATAAAAATCGGCCTTTGCCTTTTTAGATAACTGAAGCTTGATATATTAGTAGCTTTTTACAGGCCATGCCCATTTAAATATAGTCTAAGTGGTATTGACCACATATAAAGTGGTGTTGATAGCACTGCCTTCACCTTACCATCAAAATCCTAAAGCATTCAGTAAAAGTTTTCTGCAGGAGAGAGAAAAAAAATCTTATAATGCCTCAATTGTGACAATACTGAAGGTGTTACTTTGAAACGTCTGAGAATGACACAGTTTGACATTTAGGAGTCATCTGGCTTTATGCCTCAGGACTGCAACAAACATCTGAGTATCTCTGCAGGTGGCCCTCTGTGACCCACAGCAAACAGAGAGAATGCCTTTGGAACCCTTCATTAGATCCACACATAATCCTTGCACTTTGTTTTTTGAAGCCCCATAAAGAAAACCCCAGCATCACAGGTTTAAAGTCAACAATTCAGATCATCTTACGGTTATTATTCAGCAACGGTGCTCTGTATTTTATCAGAGACAATACCCTCTTTAAGTACGAGAACTGTGTCATGTTTAATATTCATAACCACTGCCAGAATCTCTGCAGTTTAATTGTGTAATTTTCTGAAACACCACACCTAAGAACAAGTCATGGTTGTGAAATGCATAATGCAATGTCTCTCCTGCTCTTTCCTGTCCCCCCAGGTTTGGCCCTCCATTTCTCATGCGCGAGGACAGGGGCATCTCTTGGGAGCAGCTGCAGCAGAGCATCCTGAGCAAGCTCTATTATCTAATGTTGAATGGATCTCAGGCGCAGGTAATGCCAGCACCCACCAAATGTCACCCACTTTATCCTGCTCCCTAGACACAAGGCACTTTCTGCTCTTTTTAATACCAGTGCACCAGAATGAGAAAGCAGTAAGGAGGGAAGATTAATCTCAAGCAAAAGTGGGTCATTTTCATTTGGGTTATTTTATGAGGTTGAATTAAATATTTACTCTCTGTTTAAAACTTCTTCAAAGACCAACACAGAAAATTAGTCCGCAATATTTAGTTAAATTATGGATTTGTAGGATTTAAAACAAGATGCACCATTGGCTTGTATATTGTTGTATAAAAGAGTATATTTAAAAGTGCACTTAAGATGGTTTTACAAAATAAAAATAATACTTAATTGACTTTTTTGATGACCCTTTCAGTTTCCACAAATAAAAACAAACTCGTGCACTTACTATTTTTAGACTTTCAGTGCTAGTTAGGGTAGTTAATGCAGTTTTATGCAGCAACAGCAAATGAAAAGATGTAATTTATGCTTCTTTCTCTGCAGTAAGTAGTAATGTGTGAAATCATATCTATTTATCAATATTTTAGTCTCTTACAGCTTGTTCTACAGTTTTTGGTAGTGTTTTGCTTTTAGACATTTTCAGCTTTACCTTCACCTCGTAGTATTCAGGTAATGTGTCCACCCTCCACAGCCTCCCCCTGCCCATACGCCCATACACTGCCTCCATGGCTGTTCATTGAGTTGCTACGGGCAACACACTTGTGTGACCAGCAATATTTAAGGTGTCCTTATATCCACTGAGGCTGAGTCTCAGTTTTATAACTAATGCTTAGACAAATAGACGAAAACCATTCTAACCTACAGGATCTTTATTTACAACCAGCGGTGTCATTGTGACAGAATAACAACTGAACAATATTTTTACATATTAAAGTAACATCATACATATGTTAGTGCTAAACTTGCTTTACTCTCAAGATTAGACTTCTTGCTTTAGGTGGTTTTTAACTAAAAAATATATCTTTAATTTAAAAGTTATTACCTTTGGGGGCAATTGCTGCACACTTATGTCATATGAAGTACTATGGCGCCCTTTAGTGGTTAGTTCAACAAACTACAACATTCACAGTGTTTCAGTAATGTCTCATTGCTTCCACCGTTATCGTCTAAAAGCTTTAAAGCATCTGAAAAATCTGAAAAGTTCATTTGCAAAAGGATAAGCAAATGCTTATAAATGCTTATTGTGCCAAGTTTATATATATATACTGTATATGGATGTCAGCTGTCATAACCTGACTCATGGCCATGACAAAAATGAATGCCACACGAACGAAAAGCCAATATTAAAGTGTTTGTAAAATCAGTAGTGAAGGTGCATGTATGATCAAGTATTTATGGTGTGTTCATTGTTGTATGATGAAAACAAAATGGTGCTGACGCAGGTGACAGCCCGAGGAGAGAGAGAGACAGCTGGAGACAGGGTCTTAAAGGCGTGGGATGCTCCACATTCAACACAACCGCCCACAGTTCTACCTGCACAAAAATCATTGTGAAATACACAACCTACAATCACAGGAGGAATATAGACAAAAATATAATTTTAAAGAACAGATTATAAACAAGACCTAATTGTAGTGAAACTTACATCTTCATATTTTACATTATTAATAATGTTCGGGCAGGATGAGAAGATGTTAATCTATTCATTATCACCTCTATAAACCAACCAAATGTTTGTCATACAATATGTTTTTTTTCCAATGTGTCCTGCAAACTTCAGCCAATTGTCTGAATGCACCCATTGCTATATTTTTGCTCCTTTTTCTTCCTTTTTGTTTTCATATAAACATAGAAGACAGGCTGAATGCCTGCTTTCAAACTAAAAGAAACACTCTTGGTCCTTTTTGCACAAACATATCCGCGGCCTGATCTGCTCTCTGCTCGCTATTAAATCAGGCCTCTGCTGCAGACTGGCAGTGAGAGTTATATTTTGTATATAAATAAATCATATCTAGCACAATATGTATGAAAACATATATTTCTGAGTTGTTTAGGATTCTGCTTCAGGTGGTGAAGGCTGTGCAACTTAAATTTTTTATTTTCTAATAAGACATTCCTAAATCTGAGCCAGAGTTGGAGCTTCTTAATGAAATAAATATTTAAACGCATTAATAGTTTTTGTGTTAGATTCTGATGCTGGTGCTGGGCTGCATACAAATCTACCACTTGTACTTGACACATTTTCACCTGACGATGGACTATGCACACCCACATTAAATCATATATCGATACTATTGATACTATTGATTTATTATTATAGTAGATTAAATGTATTTAGCTGGCATGTCATGTAACGAAGTAAAAACAAATCTGCTTTGGATAATCAATTGAATTGTTATGGTTTTCTGCGTAGTACGCATTTAAATACTCCCTTTAAAAATCAAAAAGAGTCACATTAGCCTAATGTTGACGTGTCGATCATTTAAGAGTTGATCAAAATACACTAAAAGCACCGCTGCTCATCATTTACATGTATTTATTATAGTAATTGTCTTTTCACCAACGTTATATGAGTGTATAATTATTTCTAAGGTTTGTACTGACATGTTAAAACTAATTACTGTCAGCGATAGAGCAGGTATACTTTGACCTGTGACATTCTGTACTGAAAGTAGTACAGAACAGTGCTGTTATTATGAGGCATATTGTATTTCTCTGTTCTTTCTGCAGAATGCTGGGGTTTTGTTTAAGATCAGAGTTGTGGGAGGATCTGCTTCCTACAGCTACCTTTCACCCCAAGACAACAGACCGCTGTTTCATCCAGCAGTCGACAGGTACCACTCATGAATATATTTTGCAAAACATGAGCGTCAAAGAAAATTCAAATGCTGAATTAAATGTCAAATGTCTGTTGTCATTCACTGATACTGAATGTAACGCAACTTTAAAAGCATGTTTAAAAAGAGGTTTGGAAAAGTACACATCTTCTCAGAAGCCTTAAAGGAATCACACAGATTCTAAAGGTGAATGCTAAAGTTGTGTGTGTGTGTCATATTTACTGTTTTCAAAGTTTGACTTACTGAATATCACTGGAATAAAGCAAAGAAGCTTTGAACCATGAATTCCAGCTGAGTTCTGGATGTTTCAGTCAGACTGGCCTTGAAAATTTTTTGTCATCAATCATTCTTTTGTGGTACTGACAATTTAATGGACATACTGTCCAGGCATCCTGACTGGCCAGATCCAAACATATACTTAAGTGATCTTCTATTCCTGTATTCTTTTATATGAATTATATATTTATAGATAATAAATGTTTGCCTGAATTCAGTCCTGCTCTGTGCTTCTGACATTTACACACACTTTTTGACAATTAATCTCTGGCTGCTGCTCTGAGGATGATGTTTTATGTAATTTGTCATCACAGTTGTAAAGCCGACAAAGATGAGATGTAATATGCTGATATTGTTTCAGATCGACATTTTAATAGCACTTGGAAATAGTATGGTAATTTCACACATCTAATAATGTTACTGCAAGTAGTATTTTGAGCTGTGACATCTAAACTTTTTTCTGTGTAATTGGCACATCGACTGGATGTCTGTTTGTTTTTTATTCTTTTAAATGTTTAAAATGACTCTGTTGGCAAGCTCCGGCCTCTTAATCTTCAATGACTCCAAGTGTCATTTTGTTCAGTTTTTAATTTGATTTGGGATTGACTGTCCTCACAGAGGCAAACACACACACTGGGTTATAGGATTGAAGATATTAATTCAGGGAGATCAGTGAAGATTTAATTTGAGTGTCCTGTATTCTGTAGTGAAGGTGACAGCACAAGTAGAAAGCACAACTCAGAATAAGCCTGTTTTTTGGCAGCGCTTCATCAAACACTATCTATATGTAATGTTAGTCATAAATAAGTCATGTAGTTTCCTTCAAGGTCCCATCTCTTAATGTTCAAATGGGATGCCAGCCTAGCCTCTAGTGGATATACCCAGTAAAGACATGTTTACAGTAAAAAATAACAAGCCTTTATTAACAGATTTGCTCATGTTGAAAGCAAAAGTTGGCCTAACTACAAAAATCCTAAATCAAAGCCAGTATAATTTTAACACAACTTGATGGATCACTAGAGGCAAGCGTCTGCCATCACAGGAATCCATCTTGTTCCCTGGAACGTAACATCTCCTTCCTACTCTTAGCATTCACCCGTGGTCAAATGCCTTGGCCCTCTATCATTGCTGCTGAGCTGCTGAATAGTGATGCTGTTTTGTACTCACCCTAGAGATCAAAGCAGCGAAGGTAGACTCAACAAACATCAACATCTGTGTTCCAGGTCTCTGCCGAAGATTTTTGCGTATTAATTGTTGGTCTCAGCTACGGCACTTCCATGGCTCTTAACCCAGTGTGGCTCAGATGTAGTGTGTCTGTATAATTTTTAGGAATGTGTTTAATTTTTTTCTGTCTGAATTCCAGGGCTCTAAAGTTGTGTGGCCCCGGAGGACCTTCCCATGTGAAACTAGTCATCGAGTGGGACCATAAGACCAAAGAATGGTACGTTCTAAGTAGCTCTTTACCTTGAGCAGTCCATGTTTGTCTAAACAAACATGTAGGCGTTTGTTTTCAATGTCATTTTGTGCTCAAACCATTCACCTTGTGTCTTCCTCTGATTCAGACAGTTTAAACTTCTGAGACACCAAAGGAATAACATAACTTTAACTAGTTTCTTTTGTAAGCCTTAACTATCCATCAATTCCTATGTATTTTTGTGGGTTAGAGCCAGTTACATGTGGTTGTAATACATTTGGAGGAATAAATGCATGCAGATACAAACATCCACTTTTTGTTTAATGTTCTCAACTATTATTAATCCTGGATATTTTTATAGAAGTGCATTCATATCAGAGTTTTTTCCAGATACAATAAGCAGTGGCGAGTGTAGAGAATGCTCAAATGTGAGGCAAGTGAAAATGTTATTCTACCTGCCAGTCAGAAACCGGCCAGGGAAAAATATTAATCTAGTCAATATCTCTACACAGTCATTAAAGTCTTAGGAGATGTGATTATAATTGCAACCGTATCAAATGTGAAACAATTAATAGACCACTTCGTGCTGTGGAGATTTGAAATAATGAAAGCATTTTAGTTTATTTATGAGAAATGATGTTGAATGTCACTTACTTTCTAGACAACAAGCTGCTGTAAGTGATTCACTGCTGAGTTCAGCGAAAGTTGCCATGGTGATTAACCGCACTACCAAATGAACTATTGCCGGGTCGCTTCAAAGTCGCTGTTAATGTGTACTGGCTGCATCATCACCACAGGATGCAGAGTTCATTTCAAAATATATTATCCTTGTGTCATCTCCAGGTCAATACTCCTTTAGCTACAATTAAGACCAGAAAAAAACACCTTTTTTATCTTCAGACACATGAAAATAAAAATAGACCTGGTTTACTCCTGGGTTTAGTCCTGGTTTACTCCTGGGTTTAGTCCTGGTTTACTCCTGGGTTTAGTCCTGGTTTACTCCTGGGTTTAGTCCTGGTTTACTCCTGGGTTTAATCCTGGTTTACTCCTGGGTTTAGTCCTGGTTTAATCCTGGTTTAATCCTGGTTTACTCCTGGGTTTAGTCCTGGTTTACTCCTGGGTTTAGTCCTGGTTTACTCCTGGGTTTAATCCTGGTTTACTCCTGGGTTTAATCCTGGTTTACTCCTGGGTTTAGTCCTGGTTTACTCCTGGGTTTAATCCTGGTTTACTCCTGGGTTTAGTCCTGGTTTACTCCTGGGTTTAGTCCTGGTTTACTCCTGGGTTTAATCCTGGTTTACTCCTGGGTTTAATCCTGGTTTACTCCTGGGTTTAGTCCTGGTTTAACCCTGGTTTAATCCTGGTCTGGACATGGTTTACTTCTTGTTTAGTACTGGTTTACTAGGCGTTTTAGGACTATGTTTAGTATTGCTTTGTTTTTATGGTCTTGCATTTAGTTCTTGATTAAGTCCTGGTTCTGTCTTAAGTTTAGTCCTTGTTTTGCCAAGGCTTAGTCCTGGTGTAGTCCTGAGTTAGTCCTGGGTTGGTCTCGGTCAGTCCTAGATGCAGCCCTACTTTTATTCTTGGTTTAGTCCTGGTCTAGTTCTGGGCTTTGTCTTGGTTTAGTGTAGTCCCGGTGAAGTCTTGTGGGCTTAATCCTTGCTTAGCCCAGGTTTAGTTAGTGAGGACCACACAAGGGTTCAATGATTTCATGTGTGTGTACAGTCTCTTTGGGAGTATCCAGGAGGAGGTGGTGAAGGACGCGGAGAGTGTGAGGAGCCAACAACAGCAGCACCTACAGCAGCACACCTGTACTTTGGACGAGTGCTTCCAGCTGTACACCAAGGAAGAACAGGTGAGGCCAGCCATACATATACATTCCACACACCTGTCAGTACTTCAAATGGGACCCACACTCCTATGACTTCATGTAAAATTAGGTGTCAGTCAAGAATTTTTTATTTTTTTTTCCTAAATCAGGAAGCTGTCCAAAAACACACTGGCAAGAGTTCACTTTAAATATATAGAATTAAAATCCACCATTTACTTACAGCTTTACATAAATGCCCTAAGCCTTTTTTCAAAACTCTGTGTTTAACAAAGAAACATGGATGCAAATGGATAATTTTTCCAACATAGACAAATGACAGTTACAGTTACAGATTAATAAAAAGAAACAGTTATGTGTTCCCTTTTTTCCCTTCCAAACATATACTAAAATTGTACACAATGCGCTTTTGGGAAGTAATTCAGTATACAGTAGACATGTATTTAACTATACTGTATTTTTAGGCAAAAATCAGTCAATCAGCCAAAGCCATTGCCAAACACGTTTTTGGAGTTTTAGTAAATATACCGCTAAAAAGGCCACTTCCCACAATGCAATTTCAAATTAACATCCTGTGCAAAAATAGGCAGCTTAGAAGATCTGATGAGGGCTCAAGTAAACTCAGTATAGGGCATATTTATTCTGCAATTTATGCCTGAAATGATGGTGGAGCTAAACTATGAGATTTATTTTTTATCAAAATGTATTTTATATTCATCTCAACCATTTCCAACAGGCATTACGATTTTGAAGAATAGTCTATTTATAAGTTGGGTTGAAGGATACAAACCATTTACTCACAAGAATTAAATCTGTAAACAACTATTATTTCAAACTCCGAGAGCATTCAGCTCTTTCAGAAATAGTGCTCAGCTTTAAACCTCAACAACAATAACATATTACCTTCATGAACTGGGACTATTCTTGTCATACAATACACAAATTAATACAGTGATATAGACAGTTTCAAAAAGACACTTTGGAGAGGAGAGTAGTATAATGGCACAACACTGACTTGCTTTCACCTTCAGTATGTGCTGACATTGTATTCTGCTGTATAGCACCGTGAACAGAAGGAGTGCACATTTTTCCTGCAGTGCATGGATCTCAAATGTCCACTTTATATCTCAATCTATGCAGAAGAATACCATATAGAGTTTATTGAAAGCACAGAAGTGTTGTCCCTTTGTCAATGGTGGGAGTGATGCCATTCTGATTCTGCATTGAGTTACATGAGGGTAATGCTGATAGGAGTAGATCCCCTCCAGAGCAAAATACACACTTTTTGTAGAGATAAAAGTGAGTCTTTGTCAGAGGAAACATTTTACTGAGGTTCAGCTGAGAAGATTGTCCACTGATGGTGATGTGATGGGGTGCAGAAATAGACAGGCTTGCCCAGGCGACGGTCGTGATGAGAAGCAAATGGGTGACAGCTGAATTTGTACACGGACAGCAGAAAATGAACATAGACAGGCTTTACTGCTGTGAGCCACATCCTCACATAAACATAATATCCAATACAAAAACTGTACATGTCTGTCATCCTAATCCACCCTGCTCTGTTCAGCTTTCAACTACTGCAAAGATTCTAATTATTTGACTTTCATCAAATACAGTCTGATTTTGTCCGTCAGCCTGTGATTGGACTGAACCCTGTTTGCTGTTCAGAATAAGCCTTTTCGCCGACCACATAATTGGGCCCTTCATTTAACATTGAGGAGCTGAGCAACTGAAATAATGATTACTTTTTTTTAATATCTTTCTTTCAGTTAAACAAGACAAAGTCAAGTAGGGAAAAATGTATTTCCTTTGTTTAACCAAGTTACACCTCTCTAAAATTAAGGTTTTCAAATGAGGTTAGAGTTAAGGTGCCGATAATAATTGCAAAATTACAATATTGTTGAATTACAAGCAAAAAAATATAATAATAAAAATGCAACTGTGCATTTATCAATGTCAGTGAGTAATCCTTTTTTATATTGGATTTACTGTGGATTTGGGCTGCTCAGTGAGTGTAACAAGCATAGGTGTGAGTTGTGGTGACAAACAAATTAAAAGTGTTATTTTAAAGACAATAAATGAAGATTATGATATAATACATTTTGGATAGTGTCTGTATAACTGTAGTTTGATAAGCGAATTTTGAACTTTACCCTCTGCCACTCTATTATCTAATAATCTTTCCATCCTTTTCAGTGAAAATGATCATTCTGGTCGGAAGAAGGGATGCCACTGATTGATTGCTAGGACTAAACTGTATTGACATGTCATAGTGCTCTACTCTACAGCATTAAGTGTTTCCATTATAGTTTTTAACTAAAACAAACAGTGCTCTGGAAGTTGGCCCTTTTAACTGGCCATAGACTGCTGCTTTGTCTGCTAGTCCTTCACTGTTGGACCATATATTAGAAGGCCATTCAATCCAAATGAGAGTGAAATAGAAAAGAGATTCAGACTGTCATAACACTATATCTTCCAAGATGCCATCTTGACCCCCTTTGATTAACTGTGATCATTTCAATCAGGCATCAGTGTGACAGTAGTATATAAACGTCCCTGTGGGGATTGTGGACTCTGTGTTTGACAGCTCGCTCCAGACGACGCGTGGAAGTGTCCACACTGTAAGCAGCTGCAGCAGGGCATGGTGAAGATGAGCCTGTGGACACTCCCTGACATATTGATCCTCCATCTCAAGCGCTTCCGACAGGTAAGGCATCCGTGGTTAACCACTTGTTATACCAGCCTCATAGTTTCTACTACTACTACTACTACTACAGCGGTTTGATCTTTTAACAGCACTCAATCACTTTAAGTGCTCCTACAGAACAGCTCTGTGTTACATGCGGATTGAGGTTGCTTAGTGTGAAATAGAAGATGAAATAGAAGTGTGAAATAAAAGATGAGGAAGACAAGTGACAACAAGCATTGGTGTGAGTCATGGTGAGAAGCCAATTAAAAGTGTGGATTTTCTAAAGAAATCTAATCAAGAATATGATCTGATCAATTTTGGATGTTGTCTGTATACCTGTAGTGCCATAAGCCAAATTTTAAACAATACTCTGTCAGTCTGTTTTATACAAATACAAGTTTACAAACAGTGTCCTGGCATCTATGCATTATTAAAAACAACTGTCAAACTTTCCCACGTTTCTGTGGGACTGTCATGCACAGCTTGTCAGTTTCAACAGCCTCCATGAAGCTGGAGGCAAACTGGATTTGAGAGGTTTTTGTTTTGCGTAGACAAGTATATTCAGAGCTAAACATGAGTGATAGAAAATATAGTGCATCTTCTAAATCCTGTGTACAGCACATTAGAGTACATTGAGGATTTGTGTATCTGTAAGTACTAAAAGGCCTTTTCCCAGTGGAAGAACACACATAAGCATTTGGGCTAATTGTCATTTGTGGCATGTTACTGCAGAAAGATGTGCTGTAAATATTTTCCAACGGTTTCTGTTTCTGAGATATAACAAAATAAAAGATCAAAGTTCCCCTCACTTGCTGTTATCAGACAGTGCTTTGCTCTCTCCATTTTACAAGGTTTATGTAAATTAACTACTACAGCCTTAGGCACTCAAATGTGTTAGTGTTAGTTAATCTAAAGCCCTGACTCTTTGAAGCATGGATAAATTATTACCTTACACTGTACTGGTTTTATTATGTGTTTTAAATCCTAAAAGTGTATTTAGAATTTTCAAAGAGACCTGCTTCTAAATGTATTTTCTTTCTTCTACTGAAACTCACCAATTCTGACTCTATAAAAAGTGCATGTCATTTACCATTCCTGAGAGCTGAAAGTACACATCTCAAAAGCATTTTTTTTAAAGCAAAGGTTATGTTCCATCTTTGGTCTGGCCTTTATCACATTTGTTTAGGTGTGACCCATGTGTGCAGCATTAATCACACTACATCCATTAATGCACTGCATAAGGACTATAATGTAATGTTTAAACCATTTTATGATGTTAGGTAAGGGACATGGGAGGCACTTACCTCTTTATATGTTTCATTGTTTCATAACCATATACAGCATTGTTTTTATCTCAACATTCTTTCTATGTGCATTAAGAATTTATAATATGCCACTGTTGCCCTTTTATGTTACTCCTGGTATATAATTTAGATTTATGGTGCTTCTAGTCGCTGAAATGCAGCGTGCACTATTTCTTCCACAGGTGGGCGAGAGGAGAAATAAGCTGTCGACTCTGGTGCATTTCCCCCTCACTGGACTAGACATGGCCCCTCATGTGGTCAAGAGGAGTCAGAGCATGAAGAACCTGAACAATGGGGCCTGGCCGCCGTCGTGGAAGCATCCCCTGGGGCAAAAACAGCAGCCGACCGACATGACCCTGCCTCATGACTACCTGTATGACCTTTACGCTGTGTGCAACCATCATGGAGGGATGCACGGAGGGCATTACACAGGTAAAAGCAAAGAGGAGCCCATAGATGATTGGAATATTTATTTTTGAGGTTATCATTTGGATTGGCTCATGGATCTATATTGATTTAAGTTTACTTTAATTTACTTTAAGTTTAATGTATGCAGACATTAGTTTTTTGGGCTTTTTTTTTTTTTTTTTTTACCATAACAGCTCTCAAAAGCCGTAAACATTTATATGGAAGTGTGCTTTTCTTTAGTCTTCTCTGACAGAACCTATACTACATGAGTGCATGCGATAACACAACAAATGTAGCTTAACAATGTCAGCTTTTCCTTCACTGTTGAAACTTAAAACCATTTGTAAAGCTACAAGTCACAGTAAGAAGCTCAAGGATTGTATTAATAATAAGTCCCTGAAGCAGCTTCTTATTTGGCATCATCTTAAACTGGATTTCACATTGGATTAGTGTGCTCTATATAAGGAATTACAACATTGAAGCTTATTTGATTTATTAGTTTAGAATGCCCTCAGTATGTCTTTACTTAGCTGCATCCATTAATGAGCTTGTATTTTGCTTTGAATGTGTACACTGCACAAATCTGAACAGTTTCTCAACAAATCAGGTCACTAACCCCTTTTCCAGTCCAAGGCAACATAATCAACTCCTAGTACTGCACACACGTTTTTTTATGGGTCAAAATCTGTGTTACTTTTGACATAATTCACATTTACCTCTCAAGCACCAGACATTACCAAAACAATGTCACAGTCACAAAAAAGTTAGCATCACATGTTCAATCCAAAGAGGTTTTTTTTTTGTGAAAGACAGAAGCAGACAGATTGCTGCTTCCCGCACATAGCTTCTCTTCTGTTTTCTACTTGTTTTATTTTTGACAAAACTGTAAAATCAACATTACATCATTTTCTTCACCGCATACCTGTTTGTATTAAAGTTTCCAATAAGTGGAACCACCCACTGACGTCCATGATTCACATGACTTCAGTATTTGTTTCTCTTCAGCTTTGGCGATGACTAGAAATTTGCGCAGTGGGTGGTGGTTGAAAACATGTTTGTGAGGCTGTAATATTCAGGGACGGCGGCAAACAAAGTAGAAAGAGACGGGAATGTTGACACAATGACAGCTTGTTTGTACAGTAGCATCCCACCTTTAATGGCACGAAGGAAACAAGAAACGATTCTCTCAATGTAAAAGTCAATTATGGAAACACATGTGACAGTTCATCTATTATAGCTTGACAGTTGTATGTGGGGTTATAAGCACATTGTATTTTTGGCGTCAAGTGCAATGGGTTTGCTGTTTTCTGTGTCTAATACTTGCAGAGTTTGAGACCAGTGCCGTAAGACATGCAATAAAAAGATTTTGTAACTACATTCTAAGAAAAACATCATACTGACTGCAATAACACGGCATGTGGAATTAACTTGGTACATTCATAAATTCGGGAAAAAGTACAAGTTAAAAAGCTGGCCTCTTTTTTTGACTGTTTTTGTCCTAGTTTTTGGAAAAGTTGGAATTTGTTTTTGTTGTCCGGCTACATCCTCAGACAAGACATTAATGGTTGGAATTTTAGACATTTCTTTATAAATCAGGTTTCTAACTTTTAATTAATTTGATTCACAGCATACTGTAGAAACTCAGTGGATGGCCAGTGGTACAGCTATGATGACAGCAGCGTTGATCTTGTCCCAGAAGAAGAGGTGTGCACAAGAGGCGCATACATCCTTTTCTACCAGAGGAGAAACACTATCCCTCCATGGTCTGCCAGTAGCTCACTTCGAGGTAAATCCTATCATAAGCTGATGTGTTATATATAAGCTACAAAGCCATGGAAACACATGAACGCACTACTGCCAGGACACTACTTTAATATGTATGACACACAAATGACACCCTGCAAAGGTGGCAGATCTTCTACTCTATACCAGATAATGACAGGAATTGCACAGGGACTCACAGCAACATCCCACCCTCTGCAACTATTTTATTGTCTGTTATGTTATGTTTAGATTCAACTAAAGTAGACATTAACAGATTTTTTTCTGGCGTGTGGCCTGTGTTCAGAACAGTTAAAATGGCTCCAGTGATGGAATATAACTAGGTAAAAATACTCTATTACTGCACATGAGTACAATTTTTCAATATCTTTTAAACATCTGTGCTTTACTTAAGTTAACCAAAAAACGGGTACTTTGACTTTTTCTCCAAAACATTTTAGAGAAAATGTCTGTACTTTCTACTCCACTATATTTTTACATTGGCTTTACAAGTACAAGTAAAATTGAATTTGTAAATTGTTGTAAATGTGCAAAACTTAAATATTTACATACATACATAAATATTTACCTAAACCCACAGCTCTGAATTTTACGACGCACATTTGAAGGCATCTCTCTGTCATCTGTCAAACTGTTAAACAGACACATGCAGGTGAACTTCACCGTAATTAGTAGAAGTTAATAAAATAAATAAAATCAATCAATGTTAAACTGATCAGTTGTTAAAGCTGAGTCAAATACTTTTACTTTTATACTTGAAGTACATTTGATGTTGATGTTGATGTGATTATGATGCAACACTTTTACTTGAGTACATTTCTACCTGTACTTTTAACTAAGTAGAGGAATTGAGTACTGCCTCCACCACTGAATGGTTTCAACTGATCTGACCTCTGTTTCTTGTAGCATGCTTTTATGTCACTTCCTGAGTAGAATAAATAATGTATGAAATTAACTGGCAACAAAGAAGTTGCAGTTGATTAATGATGTCTCACAAGTTGGATCAAGTAAATGTACTGCTTGCGTCTGCTGTTTACATCCTTGCTTACTTCTCACACTTCACTTGCTGCTCTCAGTCAAATTACACAGTACCCAATGGGTCGAGAAAATGGAGCTAAAATTAAGAGTGGCACAGTGTGAAATCTGTTACCCTGTTTACACCACTGTAACGAATCCAAACAGATGCTTCATTCAAACCGTTAAATAACACAATGGACATTTTCTTGTTATTATTTGTTCCTGTCATTGCCACTGTCAGTCCATAGCCCTTTTTACCCATCCATTAATATGACATCAGTCGAGTTTTATTTCACTCTACACCTCTTATTTTTCCCAAGAAGGTCTTTGTCAAAGTCTAGTCAGTTATACTAGTCAACACTCAATACAAGGGATCTGTATGGCATTAAAAGTCCCTGAACTGTATATAGCTTCACAATAGAATAGGTCTTTGATACATTTTCAACCTTTTCAAATGCTTATCTCCAGTAAAACATCTTTTACAGCTACTTAAGAACAGTCTCCATTTTGAGATACAGACCAATTACGCACAGTATTATTGCACCTGATATGTAACAGTGGCAATGTATGTGCATGAAAATGGAAAGGTCATGGGAGGGTTTTTGCTGTACACAGATGAACCTAACCTTTTGTTTTGTGTGTTCACTCTGTGCTAACATGATTACTGAATCTTTATTAGTCTCTATAACCTATAACAACACCAGGAGAGAAACTGCCGTAACCAAGTGCTAAATTTTCACAAAACACCTTCTCCCTGAAATTTAGAAGACAACAGTGTTATAATTATGATACTGTTAAGTCACAGGACTATTAAAGGCCTGAAAATAGTGTCTGATAGAGATAATAGTCAGTGTCAAAGAAAAAAAATTGCACAGCTCATTTCAATAAATCTGAAAAGGAAAGCTTTGTGGGATTATACATGCTAGAACTTAGACTTTCCCGTTATAAATATTGGATAAGAAGCTTGACAGGTGGGTTGCACACCTCTGACAAAGTGCAACTATAGCCAATATTGATTAAAAAGCATGCATTAATATATGGGAGATGTTGTTGTTCATGTGCCCTCAGACCTTTCATTGAGCTTGTTTCTATAGCAGCTCTATTCATCTTATTACGCCAAACTGAAGGGCTCTTTATCCTCTCCCTGTCTCAAAGGTCTGTACGTCTTGATGACAGTGAAATATCGCACAGTCTCTTGATCCAGTCCCATTTCCAAGAAAGTTGTGTTAAAGATTGTGTAAGCACCTACATTTACTGTACTGTGTGTACTGTGTGTAGACAAGTATTTTAAAGGACCTTCTTTTTTCTTTGCTTTCTTTAAAGGCTCCACATGTTCTTCCATGTCAGACCACTGGCTTATTCGACTAAATGGGGACAGCAAGAGAGGAAGTCTGGTGTCTAGATCTTCCACCACTTGTCCATCTTCCATACCAGACTCTCCTGAGTCCCCAGTCTTCCTTGACAATGGCACCAAGGAAGAAAAAGGTAAGCACCATATTTATATATACACATTTGTGTATACATTTTTTCAATCTAGTTTTGACAACTAACATTTATGTCCACTGAATATTCTAGGTGGATTTGAGAGCAGACCTTTTGTCCGTGGGCTACAGGGTCGTAGTGTGAGCATGAGAACCCCAAGTAAAACCAAGGAATCTCTGAGCAAAGTCCTTCCTCTGCGTTGGTCCCTCGGCTCTAAAGACAGAAAGAAACCTGAGCCAGTGCCTTCACCAGTCCAAGATCCTGCTCCCGTTGAGCTGGTCCAGTACTTGGAATCTGGAAGACGTCCTCGATGTACAAAGGACCCCATCGAGTCACTGATGAGTGGACCACCCAACACAAGAGAAGCAGCTCAGGGCCAGGCTTCTACCAATGGCCGGTCTTCCCGTGTGAGTAGTATGAGTTGTTTGGCCAAGGCAGGAGAGGAGGGGGTGTCTGAGTCTCCACAGGTCCCCCAAGGACAGAGGAGGCCATCAGAAAGAACCGCTAGTCTGAGACACTCCAAGAAAGACCAACCAAGAGAAGAGACTACTGCTATTAGCAGCAGCTCCAGTAGCAACACTTTAACCAGGAGGAAGGATTCGAGGAAACAGAGCTCCTCCAAAGACTGTGAGACTAAAAGGAGACCCAGCAGTGGAGTCCAGCCCAGCTACAGCACTCCCAGTCTCCGGGATGGGACTCTTGGAAGAAATAAAGGGGAACGGGCTGATAGGGAAAACCTTAGCACTAATGAAGGACCGGCCAAAAAAGAAGTGCCCAGGAACCACGAGGGGCTATTGTCTTTCTTTAAGGGTAACTTCTTAAAGAGAGATTCAAGAAAGTCCAAAGATGGTCATTCGGGAAATGGAGGAAGCGAGGAAGGAGGAAGAAGGACCTCATCAAGACTGTCCAATGGAGCAGCAGGAGGTGGAACATCAGCGCAGAGGGGCAAATCTA
Source organism: Rhyacichthys aspro (assembly GCA_036850595.1). Lineage (NCBI taxonomy): Eukaryota > Metazoa > Chordata > Actinopteri > Gobiiformes > Rhyacichthyidae > Rhyacichthys > Rhyacichthys aspro. Next base: position 11,006,502 of record CM072148.1, on the reverse strand, counting down.
ATGCCTCCAGCTGCTTGGGTGATGAGCTTGCAAATGGGAAACTGGGACGAACGTCTGACATCAAACGTTCCCAGAGCTCTTCCAACATCCCCACAAAAGCAGAGCAGAGCATGCGCAGGACATCTTCTTTACATCGTAATGGGATGTCAGCTGGCCACGCTCCATCCCGCAACCTGACAACAGACAAGCCTTCTTATGGCACTCTGCAGAGGACTCGTTATAGCACAACCTCTCTGGGAAGGAAAAGGACAGTCCCAGAGTCCAGTTTTTAAAAAATAAAATGTTCAACATTTACACACACAAAGCCTTTTATCTCTTATGACATCCAGTCTACTGAGATCAAAGCAATAGAGCACAGTGGTGCACCTTTTTTATCCCAGAAAATGTGCTGGCTCAAGTGGCTACACCATGGAGAGGAAGACTTACAGAAGAAAGGATGTTTCTTGGAGCCATGTTGGTTCTATAATGCTGGGATCTATTGAACAGAATGAGACAACGTGACCTATCCATCAAATGTGGCAGGTGGTCCTATGTCCATTCTAGTTTCTCCAACTTAATAATAAGATAAAACCTTTATTTGTCCCATAGTGGAGAAAGTGCCTGAAAAACATATATGCATTCTAAACCAATGACTTTATTTTGCCTGTTTAGCACAAAAAACACAAATCCCTTACATGCACATGGAATACATATACAATTTGTATTATATGCATTATGTCTTAATATTGTACAGTACATAGTGGAATCACCACTTTCTTTTTGAATCTTGAGGCTAAGACACACTGATTGTGGTTTTGTTTATAGAATGTACTAATTGTTCCCACTTTGTTACTAGTGGTGCTTTCAGACTGTAGCTCCTATTCCAAGGTAATTATTTATAAAATTCCTTTTGAAATGTCTTTATGAAGAGACTGCAGGATGTAACCAGAGATCACCTACAGCTGGCTCAGAGAGGATGTCTTTAACCTTTCTTCCCACAAACATACAGTAAACGGAATAGTGGATTTTATAATATAAAATAATTATAATAGTTATATGAATAGAAGTGTTTTTATCACTGGCAAAGACAGTTACTCCATGCTGAGTCTTTAGGGACTTTTAGCTGTCTGACCAAACTCCTTCAAAAGAAAGAAATTGAAATGTTTCTGAAATGTGAAATCTATTGCTAATACAAGAACCATTGTTGGAGATTTTAATAATTTACATGCCATTTTTAATATTTTAATAATTTTTAATCTATCAAGCTTTTTACTCTATTCATTACCTAATATTTTTGTGTAGACTAGCTACAGTTTTTTTTTCCAGAGCAACACTGAGCATATTGAAATGTATTTGCATTCACAGAACATAGAAGAATGTTGATTGAAACATGGGGTTAACATATTTTATTGAAAAACACTGTAGTCATCTTTGAATGTAAATGTAAATGACTTTTTTTTTGAGTGTTATTATGAAGCCTAGGCCTAATTAATTTTGCCACCTCATGAATTGGAGTATGTATAACAGTAAGCCTATTAATTCAAATATAGAAGCAATGACCTTTTAAGATGTTTATGGCTGAACAGGCATATCAGCAGATTAGGTCAGCAATAATGTATTGAAAAAATCATCCACTAACTGTTGTGGCCTTCAGGTGCTTGAACAGGAGGGAGCAGTTAGTATTTTCTAAGTTCATACAAACAACCCAAATGGCCTTCTACAATCCAGTATGAATAGTATTTTTTTTTTTGTTTCTTGAGGAAATGTATCATGACCCCCCCCCCCATGTTATCTGCTTAATTTCCTCTCCTCGTCTATGATCCTTGTCAGCAGACTGAATAGGCCCATCATTGCCCATTCACTGTGCATATTATGGCAAGAGATATTCTGCCGAAACGGTGAATGTGCTTAAATATGACATTTCTCAGTGATAGGGATTCTTCTGAATACTCATCAGCCAGCTGCAGCTTGATGTTACATACGTAAGTGAGAGGATGGACGAAAGAAGAGGCTCTGCAAAATCCATTATTACACTTAAAACCTTAGGCAAATGATTAGCAGCTTCAGTAACACAACTTGAAGCCAAGTACAAAAATTTTCACACACTTAAGCTATTAAGTTTGTCATTTTTTCTACTAATGTTTTGACAGAGCTCTTTTATTTTATATGGCTATGTGTGACTCAATTGAAATTGACATTGGAAATCTTTGTATGATCTTTGCCTTGACATGACCTTGTATCAGTTATCTCAGTCCATGTTGACGGTCTGCCAGGCTGACAGATGAAGACAGAAGGCTGTGTTCACACTACAGGGAAAACTGACCCGGCCTAGACCTATAGATCCTACAATGACAGCAATGGAGTCAGAGTAACCCAGTGTAATGTTTTGAAGTATATTTGTTTTAACAGAACAACATTATAGAAATAACTGATCTTAGGGACTCTTGATGTGTATGTGTTTATTTTAAAAGGCTTTGGTGCCATGCATCTTGATTATAAACCCATCGCAGCATAGGACAGACAGTGCCTGCAGGCGAGTCGTTCACACCAAACAAGAACACAAAAACCGTAGAAGTCCCATTCATTTTGGTGCCAGTGAAAAGCAATAACAACTGAAGGTCTCATTAGTTTGGTCTCAGTAGACTCATTAGTGTAGATCATTTCCTCAAGTGCTCTTAATTCCTGTTGATGGTATTATGTGAAGGTACAACATTAAAAGTAAAGAGTCGAGTACAAAGACTTTTTACAGGCCCGTACTGAGGCTGTGTTGGTAACTTGCTATTTGGCTGCCCTCTGTGATGTTAAAGCAAAATATTAGAAATGGGTTTATAAAGATAGTCATTTTTGCTCAGAGTGGCAAATTGGACTCAAAATCCTAAAATACTGTTGTCACAGTGTTTGAAATATAAAGCTCCAGCAAAAGGTTCCTCTCAACCGTTACAGATCGCTTTGTTTTGGATTTAAATTGAGCCACTCTTTTGTTATTATTATTCTTTTTTTTCATTTTCTTTTTTTGCACTAACACTTTGGCAAGTTGTGGATGACAGTTTTAAATTATAGCATTTTGTCTTTTCACTAAAACTTAACTTTTAACGATGGTCTTTAAAACCCTAATCTTTCTCTTTCATTTTGTTTTCATGGTTTTGGCATTTAAGATTTTACTGCTGAAGGTTGGATTTCAACAGGAGACTACTGTATCTCACTAATGCATTATACATCTATCGATCTGTGTTTAAGTCCAGCCCTTGCACATTCACCCACCTCTCGAACTGAGCACTTCTGTGGTAACAAATTCTGGGTGGGTTAAAGGTATTTTTATATATTGTTTTTATAGTTTTCTACATTATTTTATTACTATAATGTGGGTAATTTTGCACATCTAAATGAACTGTGTATGACGAAAGATAAGAGAATAAAAAGAAAAGATTACTGAGATTTACAGATATCGGTTGAGTGTGAAGTAATCCGAAACATGAAGAAATGTTTTTTTTATGTATGTTGACGCTGTACCACTCTGGTTTCTACCTGAATCCTCATGAGGGTATATTGTTCTATTTTTCAGTATAAAAAAAAATAAATGGTTGTTATTTATAACTGGTTCCAGTTATTTTTATTTAGTTCACACACAGATTCTAGTTCAACAAATTAACTGCTCTGCGTTGGTTCCTGTTTGTCGTATTGCTCTTAGTCATAGAGCTCTGATTGTCCTAAATTGTCGTATAACAAACATTTCTAACTACGTACTACCATATTCTCTTTAGTTTTACATGATCTGACGCCAAGATGAGGCAGTGGATGGGACCGAAAGGTAGGACTGTGTTGCCTAAGGTAGTTTCATTAATTTCTTAAGGTGTTTTCAGGTATCTATCTAACAATTGGACTTTAACAACAGTCATAGCAAGGGTCAGAAAAGAGAGCTATCTAGAATCAGCTAGAATCAGAGCTATCCCTTTGTTTTTTATACAGGTTTATAGTTTAGTACTTGGTCATTGTGTCTTTTGTCATTGTTTTTGATAGTACCTCTGAACACATTTTCTACAGCCTCTTTTGTGTCTGTGATTTGAGAACCCACACAGACTTATGGCCAAGGTGATGGATGGTGAAGAAACCACTGCCACTGCTCATACAGATGCCTAACAACAGGTCAGTTAAATCCCACGGAGAGACAACAGAGAAGAAAGAAGAAATCGGATCTGAAGAAGTATGCTCTTTAGCTCACATCTGCAGTATGTGTACATATGCCGTATTAAAGCTTGAAAAGAATGAAAACATCTGCTGCTTTTTTCTTTTTCATGTTCGGCCTCAAGCTCCCGACAGCAGCGTGGCTTTAGAGAAAAGACTGAACCACAAATGAAGCTGTGCAAATGCCAGTGCTTTATCCTAACACTGGGTTCAGAATACTTTTCAAACAACCTGGACAATCTTGTCTCGCCAATGCAAGGTGCATAGCCACATGTGCGATCTTACCTTACCTTACCTCTGGTGCATAGTTCCACACTTGTCCTTGGAGAGCTGGGATTGAGAAAAAGACCAACTCAGACCTGGTAAACCTGCCGTAATATAAGGAAGAGGTGTAAATGGTCATATTGCAATCTAACTAATTGTTTGTCTCATTATTTGCAGATACGTAAGTGCATCTAATCAATCAGGTTATTTGTACAATTTATGTTTGTTTCTATGATTTTTGTAAGAGGCATTACTGAATTATTCTACTTGAGTTATATGTCCAATCAGCTTTGTTATGCACAATCAAGCGTAGTCAAATCAATTGCTAATCACTTTCTGCATCTTAAAGAATAAAGAGTATTTAGTGGGTTTGCTACACTTCAGCACTGTTTTATCATGAAATGTTTTTTTTATATTTCAAGTGCAGGTCTTATTTAAGAGAAGCAGAGAACAAGCTGAATGTTGCAGTATCAGTCAGGGCCTCATGAGGACAACGTAAAGTGTAGAGACAAATTAGGAAGTCTGGAGACAAGAGAGTGACAAGAGAGGGTCACAAGTGGGACGGTATAACAGTTCTTTTACATATTAGACCAAATTAACCCGGCTGTGACTGAAAGATGGCTGGTTATTAATAATGTATGTTTGTAGGATGGGACATTTCTGGAGTTCCTGTTGGACTCAGGGCTCAGGTTTTATAAACTTTTTGCACCAGATTGTGCTGTCATCTGCCATTTTTCCTCATCTTAAACTTTATCGAGAATTTTGTCATAAAATTAATTAAGATGATCTCTTCTGACAGGACAGTCTGTTTTCACAAAGTAGCTGCTAAAGCTGATAATGATGGAGGGTGATTTATGCGGTCGCTAGTTTCTCAAGTGTTGAAGCCATTCACCTGAGACCCTCACTGACTCATATAATTTCAGTCAAACAAAAGCATGAGTGTAATTATTGGTGGCTCTATGTGTTTCATTTGTTCTGGCAAACAGTGCTCTTTTTTTATTTTACTTAAGAGGTGCCCAATGTGTGACCTCGAGTCAAAACAAAGATTTCTAAAAAATGTGTTTCTTATTGCATAGTCTGTTACTGTATTTACATACTCTGCAATTAGTCTACTATTTACTGTTTGTTTACAATGCTCTTTTTCTAAACGTGATGCTTATTTGGTATCTCAGTGATATATCCCCTTTGTTCACAGTAAAATGAGACACTCATATCTTGGTAAATGCCTGTCATGTCAAGTTCAGTTTCTTTGTGCCACCTCTGTTCTCTTTATGCTACTTGCCAACGTTTGGACACACTCAAAGTGAATTTGCTTTAAGCCATTTACCTTGCCCTTGTGAAAATCTGGCAACTTTAGTGAAGCTGCCCCATAGCATCACTGCCTCTATTTTGGGACCTGAAATGGGAAATAATGTGGCATCTTCTGACAGCTGAGTTGAAATTCATATTTAGTTTACAGGTAAATTGCTTCCAAAATAGTGATTTTCTACATTTATGTGTAGTTTTTTGTGTATTGTGGCAACAGGAGTTAACAGAACAGAAAGGTACACCTCAGGGAGTCTGAGGTCTAAGAGGTGTCCTTGCAGTTGTGACATGCTGCTAAACATCAGGTAACTGTTCTGTCTGACAAGTTGTGACAACAAATGTCAGGGGGAAAATGTAGGGGAGCCTCAGTGTGCTGCTAAGTACACTCCGTATTCATTTAGACGCCATTAGAACTGCTAATGGCTCTTCTACAGAGGAAAGAAAATAGGCTGGCAGGTCTTCTTGTTTTTTAATCATTTTTTTTTAAAGAGCACCTCAGGTCACCTGCCTCTGAAAATAATTAATAACTTACAGGCCACCTACCACGCATATAAGAATATAAGTATATTAAGAAACACAGAATGTAACATATGAATTGGCATTGTTGATTTATTTTTAGTTGTTTAAGTAGTTCATATATAGTCTCCTTTGCATTTGTCAAACTTGGGGGAACGCCTGATCCCAATGGACAGCTGCCACTGGCAGATGTTCTCATTTAGTGATAAGAACAACTATCCTCACTGCAGAGGATGAAATATCAACACTAACAGATGCTCTGATTGGAAACCATTACTCATTTGATGTTTGACTTTGATGAAGATAAGACACAAATGTCCAGGTTTGTCTGATATGATTTGTGCCTCTCAGATGAGAGTAAAAGTTTTTGCCTTAGGTCTCAGGTTTAGTATTTACTATAGATTATGTGGAGCTCACTGCACTGATCTGTCTTCTATAAACTACATACTATAAAGTGGATTTAGGGTAGGATGGATGAGTTAAGTGGGGTCTGCCTTGACCTTCATGTTACACTAATACTCAAATGCTTCATTTCTAAAACTGCTCTTGGGGCTGGTGTCTCTTTCCATGTGCTTGTTTTCTGTTTGATTGCTGTAATTCTCATTTCAGTTTGTTCTTGAGCATGTTTCTGGTTGAAAATTCCCTCTTATGTCCAACATTGTTTTGTGGTTATATTTTTTTATATTTCACCTCCCCTCCAGCAGCTAGTACCCACTGAAGGAAGGTATAAAATGTGTAAGTCTATTGAGACACTTGGAGGAATTAGATTTATCATGAAGATGGAGAAAGTGGCTTGTAGCAACAGTTCAATTGATCTTGATCCAACAACACATGGGAATATTACTTGTGCATATGGTACATGTTCTTTGTGATCCACTCAATGGTTTCTTGAATCTGTACAGCCTCAGAGGGCTGTACAGACTTACAAGACAACATCCTCTGCCCTTATTTAATGTGTCCAGGTTTTATGTAATTGACAGAAGGCTTAAGACATTTAGAAAATTTAAATCCAGTCTAAAGTGTTCTAATTTATTTTTTAACCAATCTCAACCTTTAGACTCCCAAAGGAGAAATGAGATGAGTTCTGACTCATTTCTGTGGACGGGGTCTGAAGAATGATCGGACCCTGTGATCATTTGTAAGTTAGACAGAGTCAGCATTTTACAATTAAAATCCATCATAGATCCTATCTTATTTCCCTACAGACGTGAGCAAATAGAGTCACTACTTTGATTCCTATTGGGTGGGGGGGGGGGGGGGGCTGGGGTTTGGGGGGGGGGGGGGGGGGCCCCGGGGTTCCCCGAAAAAGTTTGAAAGAAAAAAAGCCTCTCCCAGAGAGTGTATGTATAATAACACTGAGCAAATGTCAAAAATACAGAAAAAATATCAGGGTTTTCAGGGTGGAATAGGGAATGGTTTTCTGTGTTTTGTTAAATAATAATAATAATAATAATAATAATAATAATAATAATAATAATAATAATAATAATAATAATAATAATAATAATATTTCTTTCTTTTCTTTTTGAACTGAACTATTTTCTCTGTGTGTCTTAAATTCAACTTTTCCTGAAAATTGGGCATTTTGTATACTTTAAAACTAAACCAATATCTTGTTTTTCTATGGTAGTTTTAAACATCACAACTATACTCATTTTCCTTTATTAGCCTTTTTAATAGGACAAGTATAAACCGTACAATACATTGACAGAACATGCACTGTGCATCTAATATACATTTCATGAGATGTCAATAAGAGACTAGTCTGAAAATATTGTTACTTTGGAGACCCAAAAATTTGGGTCAGAAAAACCCACAAGTTTTTATAAAGATGTTCAATATTTACAAGAGCAAGTACATGTAGAACACATATCAATGAGACAATATGAAGAACAACACGTTAGCAAATGTAACATGTTCATAGTTTATATTTTAAATTGTGTTCAAATACAAGAATATGTATTTCTGATTGTTGACATGAAACATTTTGTTTTCAGACTTCTTGTTGATTGCAGATGCACACATAAAGACACACAAATCAAAGCTAAAAAATGCAGTGTGGGCAACCTTTGTCTTATTCTTTTGGAGTAATTGCTATTGATCACCATTATTGATTTCATGCCCCTTTAGTCTGTTAATTTCAACAACTCACAATGAAGGTGACTGGCAAAGTAAGAAGAAAAAACATCACAAGGTCTTTGAAACATAATGTACAACGCTTTCAAGAGTCTCACCTCCACCACTGCTGTCACTGACATTTGAAAGTGGTATATATGTGCACACAAACAAGAAGTAAATATTTTATAGCTTCATATTCTTCTGTGAACAAAGCAGAAAAAATCTTTCCTGGAGCAATGTAGCAGAACAACGTGAGGTCAGTGCTTTCTCAGCAGGCAGAAAAAAGATCTTCATCGTTTAAACCATTTGCTGTTTGCCAGAAACAGATGCTGCTGGCACACTTTAAGTTTCTGAGGAAAAGCTAGATCAGATTTTTCTCAGTCACACTTGAATTTAATATACTCCACCATTTTGGAAATTCTACAGGAGGTCATTTATTTTCAGCTTCTGGTGGCTGAATTGGTTTATTTTAATTTTAGTACTATTGATTCATACATTTTATACGAGTTCATTTTCTACACCTCAAACTGACATCCTTGTTGCTGTGAGACAGATTGCAGCCTATTTTTGTATTAGTGCATTATGAGTACATGTTCATTTGAGCATGACTAAATGAGGAAAAAGGTTATATTGGTGAATTGTAGACATGCATTTTGTCATCCATTTGTGATTTGTTCAGTTGTTTGTATTACTGTTTTTTCTTTACTGTGGGGTGGTATCTGGAGGGTGGAGCTCTCCAGATGCTGGCTCTTGCTGTGCTCCTTCAGGTATCATTCTCACACTCACACTCCCTCCATCAGTGGTACTGGGGTTCACACGGAACTTCTTGTTGATTGGAAATACAGCTTTAAGAAACTGCCTTTTGAACGTCTTACTGAGGATAATGTAGAGAAAAGGGTTGATGCAGCTATTGGCATAGCCCATGCTGATGGCTATGTAGTAGGCAAAGGAGAAGGCCAGGCTTGGTTTATGCACACCCAAGTGGACCAACTGCAGGATGTAGTATGGAGCCCAGCAGATGAAGAAAGCCAAGCAGATGGCCACTGCCACGCGGGTGACCTTTCTGGTACGGACCCTCAAACTGCGAGGAGGAAGCGGGGCCACGCTGGTCGACATGTGTTGGAGAATCTTGAAGAACACAATACAGATAATAGCTAAAGGTATAGCAAAAGCCAAAAAGAACTGGTAAAGCGTGAACCAATATGTGTCAGTGACTGGGTCCGGCAGAAGGAGAGCACAGGCAGCCTGGCCATCAGGGAGAGGCATGAGTCCTGCGTACATCCACACGGGCAGGATGGTCAGCAAGGACAGTCCCCAAACCAAAACAATAACCAGTGTGGCCACACACTGAGTGCGCACATAGTTGAAGCGGATGGGATGAACCGTAGCCAAGTAACGGTCAAGTGTCATGGCAGTGAGTATATACGTACTGACAATCTGGCTGTTTGAATCAAGCGCAGTGATAACAGTGCACATTGCCCCTCCGAAGTGCCATGTTCCATTGCCAAGCAACTGGTGAATCAAGAATGGCATCCCAAGCAGAAACAGGAGGTCAACAATAGACAGGTTTAAGATAAAAATATCAGGGACTGTTTGCTTTGCACGGCACTTGGTCTTCTTCATGATGGTGTAGATCACCATACAGTTCCCCATGATGCCAAGGAGGCAGATGATGCCGAAGATGACAGGCAGGATGGCACTGGAATGAAGAGCCCCATCTATGCCTGGATACAGAGGGAAATGCATTAGGAGACTCTTAGGAGAATCTTTTAATATTAAAGGCATCAGTACATTAGTATTTTAATGTATTGTGCATATGTAAATGGTACATACAAGGAATTTTAGCACCTCCTTTGCACTTAGGAAAAGAGGTAAAAAGCATGCTAACTGAACTTCTGTTATATGAACTTGTCTTAAACGATGTTGCTCAGAATATGTGTGTGAATTTAGACCGAATCTCATAATGAACCCGTTTAAATCAATCTGGACTTAAATATTGAAACAGGGCAAGCTAAAAAATCTAAAAAGAGTCTATAGCACATCTGTGCAGACACGCAGAACGCTCACCTGTTGTTGTTAAATTGACACATCCATTGGACATGTTCTCAACTCTCGACTCGTTTATGAAATCCATGGGTTACATCCAAAATAAGTTCCGAGAGTGGATCAAATCACCAGACGCTTGCAGCTCCCGAGTAAAATACATTCAGTCTGAGTTATGTATCGCTGATCTTCACTGAGCAGAGGGCACACACTCGTACACGCACCGCACAACCCTAGTTCTGAGACTGAGGAGTCTGCGAGAGCATCTTCCAGCGCACGGACCCAGCGCAGTGTTTCTCCGTGACGCTGCAGGTATCAGTCATTTCAGAGAGTTGCAGATCAGCTGTTTGTGTCAACTTGTTGTGCGGTTGGTTGTACGCGCGGATGTGTATTTCATCTAATAAAAGAGACCCAGACGCATCAGGTGTACAGTGCATTTAATGAAAGCAATATTTGGAATAAGTCCTGGTCTTGATCCAAAATGATTCAAATGGTCCAAATCAAATAGTAAGGTCTGTGGATGGAACAACAGGTGTTACTAAGAGATACAAATGGATTCATCAACTTTGATGGTGAGTCTGTGATGCACTTGTCTTCCACACTTCACCACTAGATGGCACAAATGCCCCTCATTTGGAGTCACGCCACGTTTGTTTCAGGACACACGGGTCCGGGGTTACTGTCTGTGTTCTACCTCTACTCAACAGGGCAACGTGATGAAACAAAACCAAAAATGCCCCTCTGCTAGCTTTAGACTTCGCATAGTCTACATCTTATGCGTTTTAAACAGACTGTACCTGATATTATTTCTTCTAGCTGGAATAAACAGTTTTTACCCCAAGTATTATATTTTAAAAGCAATAAATTGTGGGAAAAAAACAAGCTTTTGATGCCACCTACTGTTTGGCCAATCATATGCTTGCACAAATCATATGCTCGAAAAAGGAGCACTCCCATTGGTTGACACTGGCTTGTTATATGATGTTCCAGGAAGTTTAATAGCTGCCGAGAAAGTGTATTTTCAGCACTGGATGTGTCTTTTAACACAGAGAACAGCTCAAAAAAGAAAAGAAAATGCTGTCAATTCACATAATGTTTAACGAGCCGGAGAAATCTTTGGTGAAATGTATTAGTATTTTGTGGAGAGAAAACTGGTCGGGTTTAATTAAACCCTAGGCTACTTTTATGGGTGAGTGGAGTCTGAAACAGGGACAAAAAAAGAAAAGTAGGTCGTGGAGCTTTAATTAAACCTGTTTCTCAGACCATTAGCTCATTGCTGCAAAAATGAGTTGTTTTGTTTTCAGAGGCTTTATAAGACGGCTATTAAAAATAAGACAAAAACAAAGAGGCCACTTTGAAAAAATATGATATGCTTTTGGACCACATTGTTTCTTCATAAAAGCTAGCTGATTTGCTAGACTGGTTTGGGCTACAATAACGTCAGTTGGCTTCACCTGAAATAGCCTTTCACAGCCAATATACGATCACATTTTGATCTAATTTGGTGGAGAAAGGCTGCTCAAAATCAGTGTATACCACTCTTGGAGTTGGCGTCATGCCCTGTTCCCTCCTGAGCCGTATTCAGTAACATCTGGTCACTTTGTGAATAATGTCATCATTGCACTGCTGCAGTAAAAAGTGTTTTGCTGACACAGTTTAAAAGTGAGGACATGGCATTAGTTTGATCCTGCTTTTGAAGAAACGCCACATAGCTTACATCCTGCACCAAGAACGTACATTTACAGGGTAATTACAAGTAATCTGTGAATGTCAGTGTTGCAGAGAGTTGATGAAAGGATTTAATTATTCTGTTAGTTTTATTATTATTTTCATTATTATTCAGTGTGTTGGTTTGTTTTCCAGACTGATACAGTTACGAGTGTTTGTCTCAGAACGTAATTAGTTTCTTCTGTTCCCACATCTGGCTCTGTGTTGATTTTGAATCACTCTGAAGAGCAGCCTTTATGTCAGTTCATTTTGGCACATGTCGAAATGTAGTAAGAGTAGCACAGCAAATGACCTTCAATCATAAAAGAAACCTCAGAAACAGAGCGAGTATTCAAATTACGTTTATTAAGTTGTCACCAGAATACAAATGAAGATGCATAATTCTTATACTACCAGGTGATGAAACCCTTTACAGCCAACAAATGAGGTGAAAATGACATTTGTTCTGCTCACAAGCCGGAAACGAAGATGTTTATCGAATAAGTTAAACTAGCCTTAGCTCATCACTAAGAGAATCTACAATTACTTCTGTACATTTCCCAACTTTTTGATCAAAGCACTTGCAAATCGAAGTAGAAATGTATAGGTCTAGATTTTTCTTTAATCACAGAAAGAGATCCATGACCAGCATCTGTCTGTACATCTTCCTGCCCTGTCTACTCTGGGTGATCTGGTTCATACAGGTCAAATTCACATTTTTAACAATTCATTTTTTGGTATAAAAGAACATGATGGACATGACAGTATTTATTAAATAACAAGGACAGAGTGTTGTGTTGGCTGACGAAGGATAGAGCTTTGAAAACACTGCCTTTTTACAGTGTGTTCCTGTCCACTGTGGTCTGTCGAGTTCATCCCCTGCTCCACTGATGGAATTATTTCTTTTTTTTTTCTTTTCAGATCAATATTTTCCACAGGCGTAGCTTTATACTTCTTATGGTACAAAAACACTTGTGTACCATTAATTAAATTCATTGCACGCAGGGTGAATCTAGCCTTGTAGACGTAGTTGCCCCTTTTTTTGTTTTCTCATGCATCTGGCTAATTACAGGGAGCCAACATTTTTGCAACTGTTCACCTCGGGCGACTTTCTTGCCAGATAAAAGACTGCATTGAAGTCTTTCTGTAAAAGGTACAAGAAAGTAAATATAGAAAAGTACAAATGACATCTTTTTGTGTTGCAGCTGATCTATAATTGACCTTAAAGGAGTCTATAGCTGTCGACTTGAATGCAACGTCTGATGAACAACGTGAACATATATTTAAGCTCCAATATGAAAACTCCATCAAAAACCTAATGACTTTGGATCTGTTTGTATTTGAATAGTATTTTGCAAGCTTTTGACATGTGACATTCACACTGGTATCACACTGTCAAGGCTTCTGCTCCTCACTGTTTACTTCTAAGAATAAAGACAGAGAAATGATGAGTGATTCCAGGTAATGATTCATTCCAGGCCTGCATTTTTTATAATTTTTGATATGTCTGTCTGAATCCGATATGAAAGCCCCTTTTCAACCTTTTAAAATTTCTAATTCACTGTGGCGAATGTCTCCTCTACATCCACACAAAGAATGAGTAATAACAGAGTAGGCACTTTTTGATAAACATCTGGCATGTGCAGAGAAACCACAGTAATCCAAGGACAGGAGGAAAGTGAAGTGGCTCCGCTGATGCGTTGGACAGAAAACTATTCACTGATTTTGGACAGATGAATGTGGACCCTGAGTGGAGACCCTCTGGAAATAGTGTGTATCTGCCAAATTCTCTCTCTCTCAGTAAAACCTGCAGTGACTAAAAGTTCACTATTATTGCAGTCTTCATCAAAATGTAGTTATCTAATCACTCTTCATTGTGTTGTGTATAAATGTTGAAATTAAAAGTGCTTTATTGCTGTTTAAATACCACCTCCCACTAAAGATAAAGAAATACGCCTCTATTTGAAAAGGGAATTTTTCAATATTGTCTGTTGAATGCCACCCAATCTGTTACTGAAATGAAACAAAATCTTTTACTGAAAACAGCCTCCAAATTTTTTCTTTGTGCCTATGCTTAGAATTAGATGGAAGTACCTCAGATAGACAAACTGCTGCAAAACTCAAAGTGCTTTAAGAAAATAAGTTGTTGCTTAAAAAAGAGAAGCAAATCATCAATTCATCTGACAACGAGCAGGTGTACTATACTTTCAGTATAATGTGCCTCTACATCCAGTGAGTTCACAGTGTATTTTAACAGTCCAGAAAGTTGTTAAAAAGCAGGAAGCAGGATTTGTTTCTCCATTGAATATCAAAACTTGAAACAGTTCTTGTGTTCACTTGTCAAAGCAAATAATTACTAATCCTTCTCACTATTTATTCACTTAGCTTTGATGCATTTACAAACTTGATGGATTTGTCGATTTCAAGTGAAGCTTTAAAAAGATCCACAAACATTTTGTTGGAGTAATAAGCACTTAATTTGAAATGGCAGCCAGTTGTATTGATCCTGGGGTACAACATGATGTGTGACTAAGAACATAAGAGACAAATAGTCGATATTTGTGACCAAAAATGGGGGACATTTGAGTTCACCGCTCACTAAATTCTAATCATGCACTTTCACCAAAGAGATGGCTGCCATGTAGACAGAAAGTGGACATTTTCAGCAACAACAGACTTGTAGAGCATGCCATAATTATTGTGCTTTCCATCAACCCTTTAGAGCAGGGGTGGGCAAACTTTTTAGCTCAAGGGCCACACTGGGTTTTAAAATCTGACAGACGGGCCGGACCACTAAACTATTATTATTAAATAACTATTATTACTAGTATTAATTACATTAGAAAACCTGTACTATTTCTTGCACAGTTTCTTGGCAAATAAGACTTATGGCTACTAACTGGACTTCAGTCAATAATCTCTGTCAAATATCTCTGTCCACTCCATATTAAAAACTTGTGTGAATGGAAGTTTTCTGTATGTAGATATGATGGTAGCTTTAGCAAAAGCACAAGGCATTTAAGGAAAATGGCCAAATATGTGCTGTCTTATATTAAATTATAAATACTTTGTAAATGCTTGGCGGGCCGCATCACACAGCTCAACGGGCCGCATGTGGCCCCCGGGCCTTAGTTTGCCCACCACTGCTTTAGAGCTAGTTCCACATTTATTACAATAAGTAAAGGCTTTTCTATGTTTTTATCCCAGTTCAAAGAGAATTCTTTGTGTAAAATAAATGGAAGGAATTACCTACTCTGAAAAAGACTCATTAAAACATGACTTTGAGACTGAAAGCTTTTGCCAGTCAGTGTTGGACTTTTGTAATACTTTATTAAAACAGTTTTGAACTGCTTGAAAATTATCACAATGGATTTTGACTGTCAGAGTCTCAAAACTAACTTCATTATTTTGCCATTTGTCTCATTTCCTTCACTGCCCAATTTCTATTTGTTTCGCACTTCCCCTGTGTGCTCTGTTATCTAATCACAAGAATGTGTATAAGACAAATAACAGCCTAGTTTCCAACACTTCCATTTGAAGGACTGAATTTCTCGTTCTTTAGATGCTGAAGAAGTGTTTTCGAGACACTGAAAGAAAGTTAATATGATAGACAGAGGGGGGAAAACAACAAAGCAGGGTAGTAATTTGCATTGAGGATGAGAACATGTCGACTTTGCTTGTCTCTTCTTTTCAGACACATTTCTACAAATACATTCATGCCAAATGTGACAAAATAATGGCTCAACAGTTCATCTTAACAAAGCGCCATCATGTTTGATCGCCACTTTTGACCAATTCCGACGCTGATTTATGTTGTTTATTTGAGCTCACACATTAAACAGACTGGCCAGCTGAGTCACTTCCTGGTTGGTTGTGTTGTGTTGTTCATAGTTAATCTCACTCTGTAAGGAATGGAGTTTGTTTATTGACATAATTGGGGATAAACTGGAAATTTCTTACTGACTGTATCCTCATGGGTAATTTGAAATAAATTACTTTAACCCACCACCAGAATTAAAGGGACAAATATCAGTTTTCCTGTGAGTACAGCATAGCATTTTAAGAGTTGTTGAGATGAACTGTGCCAAACCACATTTTGTGTTGCACCAAGCTGTTTTTTTCTTAGAGCAATGGATGAGAACAACCAATGATATGTCAATGTATTAAAATAGTTTTAATGGCTGTTACCTTGGCCAAAAAAAATCTCTAAAAGGGACAAAGTATTGAATGGTAAGATAATCAACCAATTACGTGTAAGCATAGACGAAGATCCGTGCCTACAACCTAGTAGTGTGAATTATTCTGTCTCCCCTTCACTTAAGTCGACACAGTGGCTGGTTTGTGTATGTGTGTAAATGTTCTCAAGATGGTTGACCTTGTGCCATTTAAACACGGCCTGTGGTTTTTTCTCTCTCATGGACAAGCCAGCGTCACACAATACCCAGTAGATTCTTGGAGGCTGTCAATGTAGCACCTCTTTTGGTTTAAAAAAAAGCAAGGTTAAGAGGAGTGTGTCATGTACTGAAATGTAATTGTAGCACACAGCAACTTAATTCCTCTCAGCTCAAAATGTGCACGGATGTCATAAATAATATTTGTGGAAAAGCTGAATGCTATTGATTTTTTGAAATGAAGTCCTCCACAGCCCCAGGGCCAAGTGCACAAATGTGACTTTAAATACTTTTTGTGCGACAGAAGATTGGGTATCAGGACACGTAGATAATTTTTAAAGAAAACATTAAAAACTGTGAAGAAGAATGATAGACTAGATCACATTAGCATTTATTTGCTATTATCATCAAGTCTTTTCATGAAAAGTAGAGTTCATCAACATATAATAGCTGGTGATTTATAGAGCTAAAGTGATTTAAAGCTCCTCCTTTTATTTCCAGCAGCTTCAATGAATAATTTTTACATATTGTGATCTGCATAGAGAAGCATTGGATTAACAGGCTCATAAAAGACCCCTATACATTTTACAGTTGTATAGGGATTTCTAAAAATTGAAGCTGAGCTGATAAAATGGGCAAAGACAATATTTTTTCCTGTTATTATATTTCAACAAGCAGACAATCCAAAACAAAACAAAACACACTGTAGATGTTATTAAGAAAAGGACAGTACAGGTCGTGTTGTGGCCAGACTGTGGTGTTTTGTGAGGCATGTTAAAGAGAAATATACAACAGCAAATTTCAAGCCCTCAGGATGGACAGAATATTAAATTACAGCATTTCCCGAGACCAATCAGTGGTCAGTCAATCAATCAAGGTGCTTCACAAAATAAAATCATTGAACACAAAATTCACAACTGTTTAGAGTAAAATAAATAAGTAAATACATACATGCTGCAAATAGACACTTTTTAATTCCTCCCAGAGTTATGTACACATTAAATACTGAATCTCAAGCAAAAATATCTACAAATTCCATTTATTTGGTTTGAGGTCTAATTCGCTGTTTCATTTGCATAATTCACAGACAGTGAAGTCAGATTTGAACGTTCCCCTGAACTTCAAACCTGCTCACTTTTTCTAATGTGTTAATATGGAATTATAATATTTGATTTTCTTACTTTAGTCTGGTTTAGCATGCAAGTCACAGACACACAGATAAGCAGATGTGCCTGGGCCTGTGGAAAAAGCTGTCTGATTGTGTTACTGCCACACTGAGCCCTGACACTGTTCGGAGACATAACCCAATGTCCCAGCTAAGATTAGGAATCCAGAATCAGGACATAAAAGTACAGATTTTAAATTCAGTTGCTTGCAGACATTTCTATCAATGCAGCATGTACTTTTACCAAAACAGAGCAGAGTCTCATTCCTAAGAACTATATTACCTTTAAACCGCACAGGTATGTCTTAAACTAAACCAATGTTGTTCAGTCCTAACCTTGTAATTCAAATGGGAATAAAATGATTATATGTTCCTGAAAAGTGATTGAACTGCACTTACAAAGAATCCCTGAAAATGTGTGTGCCTCTAGGCCACTGCAATATTCTCTGTGCAACTGTGACTGTGTGTTCAAATGATGGACATAAAATATATATGTCATAAAATAATACACTGAGACAGAAAAGACACAAAAAGCAATTTTCATAAATGGGCAAATCATAAAGCTATAGACACATCAACAAATGATGTCCCCATGGCAACAAAAGCAATGTTTTATTCAGGCATTTATATGAGCAAGAAGGTTTAAATCAATAAATAAGACTCAGGTGGTAGAGCAGAGCGCCCAGTAACCTGAAGGTTGGCGGTTCGATTCCTGCTCCCTCCTGTTCATACTGTCGTTGTGTCCTTGGGCAAGACACTTCACCTGCCTTGCCTCCAGTGTGAATGGGGCGAATGGAAGCATGATGTAAGGTGCTTTGGGTGCCTGAGAAGGGCATGAAAAGCACTATATTAGTACATGCCGTTTACCATTGAGCATCATGTGAACTGTAGCTTGTAGCCTGTAGCTTGGGTGGTTTAAATGCTCGTAAATAGAGAAGCTACAAATATAGACCTATGTTCTCAGCTTACTCACTGACAGCACACATGAAGTCACTTGGTTTCCATTTGCCACAAACAGCTTGTTCATACAGAAAATGTATTTTGGTCAGCTCAAAGCTATAATATACAGGGATTAATGTAAAATGACCTTCATCAGCTTTTATTTCACCTCAGTGGCTCTTTGCCCTTCGTCTGTATTTTTCCTTTTTCCTCTGATGTTTACATGAAAGGGATGTTTGCAGTGTAACTGTTGGCCAAAAAAAAGCTTCCCGGAGAAAGAAAATATATCAAAACTATAAAAATAGTGTCTAGGGTTCATTATATGCCTTCAGCACCCAAGCTTTAATGTATATCTATGACTTTTTCTGAAAAATTCTGAAAAATGGCAAAGATTGTTTAAACAAAACAATTTACTTTGACAGCTGGTTTTGAGGATAGATGAAGAACTGCTGAACAAACAAAACGAATGATTTATGACCCTTATTCGAGAGAGTACACTTGTGGGTATAGTCTGTTGACATATTCCTACATACTGTGTGAAATACTGAATCATAACATAATCATACAAACAGTGGTGGAATATAACAAAGCAAAAATACTCCGTTACTGTACTGAAGCACAATTTCAAGTATCTGTTCTTTAATATGGTAACCTAAATGTATCCAAAATACACTGTATAATGTTCAAAATAGTATAATATGGGACCTTTAAGAAGATTTAAAGGGAGGTACTTTCACTTTTACTCCACTACATTTCAGAGCAAATATCTATACTTTCTATTCCACTATATTTTACATTGGCTTTACAAGTACAAATGCATTTGAGTTTTTTAAAATGGCAAGACCTTAAATTAAATGTTTAATCGGTACATAAATGTGTACCTAAACCTACAGCACTGAGTTTTACAAAGCACACATGAACGCGGCTTTATACAGTAGCTTTTACACATGTGAACTTTACCTTAATTAGTAGCATAATGATTGAGTCAAATACTTTTACTTTTGATACTTTAAGTACATTTAAAAGCAAGTACTTTAATACTTCCACTAAAGTAATAATTTTAATGTGATACGTTTACTTTTACTTGAGTATATTTTTAAATCTTTATGTGTACTTTTACTTAAGCTGAGTACTTCCTCCAACATTCAATATAAATAAATCTTTTGGTTTTTAGTGTGAACTGATTGATGGCAGTAAATCAAAGACAAAGACTAGAGGGTGGACAACAGCATTTTGTTCTGACTCACTTTTCTTGTTTAAGTTAACATCAAACATCAAGAGTGAGCAGACACTTTATTTTGCAGAATAAAAGTACAAGTTTTATGTGAGCCTCGACCTCTCTGGCTCAATGTCCCCCATGATGCAACTTGATGAAACACCTGTTTGAAGTGGCAGGGCTTCATTTTCCCTTTTGGGGAGCAGGAAGAGTTTATAAAGGAGCTTTGGGAAATTCATTCTTTGATACACAAGTAGTATAACCTGAAAACAAAACTAAGCCATTTTTAATCTGCTCACGGTGGGCCTTTTATTTTTGAAACTTGTCTTCTGTTCATTTCCTTTAGTGTGTGCACCGAGTACTTATATGAGGGGATATTAGGGCTATGTCGAAGGCTGCTGGTGGATGTAGAAACTTTGGATCTCTCATTTTTGCCTTGGTTCGTCTCAAACACAAAACAGGAAGGACTTACCTCACATTACACCAAAACAAAACCTTTCAAGCTGATTTTACAGGAGACTCTAGCCTGTTCTTTTTTTTTTTCCTCACAAGGACAGTGCTTTTAAACTTCCCAATAAGTGCACATGGGCATTGTGGGAATGTTTTTTCAATGTAATTCAAAATGCTTACTGCCCAGGAGCATAATCAAAAAGCCTTAATTACAAATTGACTTTGTATAAACATCACCTGACCCTACGTGACGGCATTGGGAAGTATTTTCTGTGGGTTGTAGAGTTTAACTCTCTAAACCAGCTCGTGGAATTTCACTTTACATTGTTGGTGTCCAGCAGTCAGCAGATTCTGCTCTGTGCAAAAACAAACATTCCTCTAACAACTATGAAAATAAACAATGTAAACTGAGGGCAGACAGTGACAATTTACATCACCCACTCTTAATGTCATATTTCATAACTGTGCCTCCCTTGAAACTGAAAAAAAGTGAAGAAGGTTGTCATTTATATAAAAGGGTAATAAAAAAGTAATAAGAAGCGTCACCTGCCATCTTCTATGGACATTTTCACACATTAATATAAGAAGGTATTGCTAATGGTATGGTAATGAATTTGCTATTGAAAATAATCTTTAATCTCTTGATTCCCCTTTAAAGCTTTTAAAAAAGGCCTGATAATATTTAATCAGCTCACAGAAAAGCTAGTTATGTGTATAATGGGGTTCAATAAATAAAACAAAATGCTATTTGATTTCACATCTTATTTAACATGCTGTATAAAAATGTTTGAAAAATGTATAAAAATTGCACCTTTCTGTGAAAACAGGTTCTTTATTTGTGTTTTCTGCAGGATTTATAAAGCAAGCTGTGAAAGTTATGCTTTTACCTCTTTTGTTTAATCATTTCAATAGCTTCAAAGGTAGAGGTATTTTTGCATCACATTTTAAAATGTATTTTAAAGATTGCCATATTGTTGACAATTCTCACAGGGCTCACGTTACTGGTTTTTGTGTGTTTGATGTTTAAATGCCATCTCTAGAGCACATCCTTCCTACATGCAGGCAGGCAATTATGTGTGGCTCGTTTATGGAAAAGACTTTTTTTGTGTTGTTGTTGCCTGCACAGATGGTACTCATGTTTCATCATGTAAGAATGTAATATGCAGATGAATTATCCTATTTGGCCAACACAATAAAATATATTTAAAATACATTTCATCTTTACAAATGACAATTGTGTTTCTCTCATGCTTGTCTTCTGATATGCTTCTGCTACAACTGCAGTTTCAAGCTGTCAAAGTTACTTTTCCAAGTTCTGAGGGCTGACAGAATCCCAATTTCAGACCGATGTCCCACAGGAAGAAAATGTATAATTTTCCTTTTGCAACTGTGAAACACACAGAATAGTGTTCCAGTAGTGACTCTGTAACCCTCTGTCAGAAATTGGGTAGAAGTCTTGTGACATTAAAAGCCCGAGTATGTTGTCCACGGTCATTTTCATACATTGTCAAAACAATACCCTCTTGTCCTATGGCTGGCTGCATTTTCTAGTGCAGCTTGTCTTCCTTTGTCATCACAGGACTTAATGACATTGATCCATGAAATGTTTACCTCACAATGAGCTGCATTTGGCTAATTGAAATTTTACTGGGCTACTCACGCTGACACCATACAAGACAAATAAGGTATTATTGCCACTGCATGTCCACATTGAAACCAATAGGCCACACACACACACACACACACACACACACACACGTAAAGAGACAGCCAAGGGAATAACAAATCACAAAGAGGGTAATGGGGAGGTGAAACACATTTATCCTGGATGACTTCACCAACACAGAGGGCATAACGTCTGTTACACTTACTTAATGTGGGATTTCTTTTTCTTTCTTTCTTTTTTTCAGTTAAATTTGTTACAGTTTTGATTTAAATCTTCAATCAAAGTTTAATTTTGAGCTCACAGCCTCGTACTAGGACTTGCTTGGGATCAATCTGTGTGGCACTGCAGAGGGACAAGGATTCAGCCAAATGGAAAGGGTCTTATTTAGTTCCTTGAGAAAAAAATAAAATAATTTTTTTATTGGTTTCTTACAATGAAAGGCAGCACAAATCCACCTTTAGAACAATGAGTAATGTACCTGCACCCACAAATACGAATATATAATGTATATAATATGTGCTTGCTGTTTCTATTTA
This sequence comes from Rhyacichthys aspro, assembly GCA_036850595.1. Classification (NCBI taxonomy): domain Eukaryota; kingdom Metazoa; phylum Chordata; class Actinopteri; order Gobiiformes; family Rhyacichthyidae; genus Rhyacichthys; species Rhyacichthys aspro. Next base: position 10,984,025 of record CM072148.1, on the reverse strand, counting down.
ACACACTCATTCCGTCACGAAGTCTTTAGTAACTCCCTTGTGTCCGACAGCACGTGAAGGCAGCAGTAGCGGTCACGTGTTTACTCTGCGTTGCAAATATGGCGGATGATGGAGAGTCGCTGGAGTCCTGGCTTAGTAAGAACAGTTTTAGTAATATTTTTGTAAAGAAGAAAAAATGAATATCACACCTTTTTTATTTTATGCATTACAATTTCAGGATTCTAACGCTTTTATATTGATTACGTGACAATATTGTACCTTAAAAAAGTATCTTGAATTAGGCAATGTTGACATCTAACAGTTGTGTATGTGGTTAGCTTGTCACATTTGGTGTTTTCTCCTCTGCAAGAAGTGAAGGAAGTTTTGTGTGAATAGTCCTAAGGCTGTTTCTTTATCAACTATAACCTTAAAACAATCCACCTGCCATGTGAGCATGTATGCATGTGTGTAAGTCATATTATGATGGGAATATTTCGTAAGTTTTGGTGTTATTAAGAGATTCCTCATATGTACCTGGCTTTAACTTTAATCCATAAAAAACCTTTGAACAGCTGAGTTTATTTATGGTGATTTTTACTTAGACATGGAGATCTTATTTTGCTGTTTTGCAGACAAAGCCACAAATCCTACTAACAAGCAGGAAGATTGGGAGTATATTATGGGATTCTGTGACCAGATGAACAAGGAGCTGGAAGGGTAGGGTAACAACCACTTTATTACCTTAATAACACTCTTTTGATATGTCTGAATCTCTCCTGCACTGATTATGTACTGTTTCCTAGGGCTGTGCAATTAATTAAATTTTCAATTTTAATTATATTTATATAAATAAACCTATGTAATTAAGAAAAAACAATTATTTATTTCTTGTTTTTATTTATTACTTGTTACTTGTTTTCCATAAGATTGTGAAAGTGCACTATGTTGTTGATTTTGTTTATTTATCTCAATTATTTTGTCTGTTAATTTTTAAGCTATTTATTTATACATTTGAATATATTATTTATTTTGAGGAGAATTCACTGTTTTGTTCAATAAATCCAGCATATTTCCAAAGTCAGTGATTGGTCGTGTAAAATAATCGGGATTTCAATAATGACCAAAATAATTGTGATTAGGATTTTTTTTCCATAATCGAGCAGCCCTGCTCTTGTCATATGTTTTTTTTTCAGTCCTCAAATATCAGTTCGGCTATTGGTGCATAAGATTCAATCCCCTCAGGAATGGGAGGCCTTACAAGCTTTGACGGTTAGTTGTGTAAACATCGTGCTTTAGGTTTAATCCTCCTTTGTCACATTTACATGTACTTTTTACATAAAGGTTTTGTTGTGTAGGTTCTTGAGGCATGCATGAAAAACTGCGGGCGGCGGTTTCATAATGAAGTTGGGAAATTTCGTTTTTTAAATGAATTAATTAAAGTCATTTCCCCAAAGGTAAGTTACACAGTTTTTGCTGGTATATGTGTGAAGTTTTGGCGTCTTTCTGTTTTATTTGATCTATTACAGTATTTAGGAGACCAAGTGTCAGAGAAAGTTAAAACTAAAGTCATTGAGATGCTGTACAGCTGGACTGTTTCTCTCCCCAATGAAGCTAAGATCTGTGAAGCATATCAGATGTTAAAAACACAAGGTAATGCAAAAGAAAATTTCACATAATTGTAATCATTATTTGTTAAAATATTTTTAACATAAAAACTGCAACACAAAATATATGTATTTCAGGTATTGTATCAGCTGACCCAGAAATCCCTCTTGATGCCACATTATTACCGTCGTCCCCTCCTCAGCCCAAGAATCCTGTTTTTGATGATGAGGAGAAGAGCAGGGTAAGGATTGTTTTGGGATTGTCACAAAGATAAGCACCAACAAGACAACAAGAAAACAACAAGAAAAGTGCTGTTGCTCTACTTCTGTATGGTCACTTTTACTGGGGTGAAATACCAAAGAAAAAACAATTTGCCATCATTTTTATAATATTGCTTTCTTATTATTTAATATTACATGAAACTACACCAAAGGATGTGTTACATTTGTTAATGTTATATATTAAACAAAAAATCTGGCATTTTAATAAAATTACAATACTTAAAATTACTTAAAAACTCTATTATTTTTATGTTGCTTAACACTGAGATTTATAAGTGTCCGCATACAACATCCTTTGATATATGTTTTATATATATATATATATATTTATTTATTTTTTTAATTTATATTTTGGTAATTTTTGGAATACAGTGTTATTCATTAATTATTCATTATTCATTTCTCTTTCCTTCCCCTTATTCTCATGCTTTTGACCACATGGGTCATTTGCCTATTAACAGCATACAGAAATGATACATTTTCCAGTGAGAGTACATCCGCAGTGTTTTTCCTCTGTGCCCTGTGACCTGAACTGGGCACGACATGAACTGGTTTGCTCTCATTTGACTGCACTTGATGTTTGAATGATCTTTTTCAGGCTCTGGGAAAAAGAAAATCTCTATTTGGCCTGTCTATGGGAAAACCTGTGATTGTTTATTTTGTCTTTCTCTTTAGAGGTTAGCGGTGCTTTTAAAGAGCAAAAAGCCTGAAGATCTCCAAGAGGCTAATAGGCTTATCAAAAACATGGTCAAGGAGGTGCGTCACACTGACACAGAGAAAAGAAAGAAAAGAAGTGGTGCATGACATTTTGGTTCATTTCACGTCTTTTCAAAGCTGGGTGGCTTGTTGTTATTTTCAAAATAACAACAAGCCAAAGGGCAGTGTGGAAATGCCAACATCACACCAAATAGTGTTCACATCTATAATTAGTTAAGTTTGAAAGCAATACAAACTGTCTGGCAGGTATTACCCTACGTCTTAAACTACTTCAGTTTGGCCTTTAAACATGTCCTCTATGTAATATTAAATCAAGACTTTCAAATTGAACAGTTTGAAGATGTAACAGATTGCTTTTTTGTTGCTCTTTTGTAGATAATACTACAACTACTGAAAGCCTCACAGTGTTATCTTCTTTATTATAGGATGAGGTGAGAACACAAAAAGCAACAAAGCAAAAAAGCACCTTGGAATCAGTCAACAATAGTGTCAAACTGCTTAATGAGATGCTTGCGCACTTTAGTCCTGAAGACTCAACTGAGGGAGACAAGGAAATAATACAGGTGAGTATGTGATATAACTCGCATGAACTTTGGCATTTATGAATTTCTTTAGTCATTTCAAAAGAGAGCTATGGGGTTATAATATTAGTATTCTACATAACAATTACAATAAAATTACTCTGGAGGGTCTGGCCTTTACTGTAGCACCCCCTTTCCCTTATGGACCACCGTTGTGGACTTAAACATTCCAATTTGGTTGGGATAGATGACATTTTGATACATCCGTTTCTTGTATTTTTCCAGGAGTTGTATGCTGACTGTGCCAAGCTGAGGCAAACAGTGTGGGACCTTGCAACAGAAGCAGAGGACAACGACAATAGCTTGGGTAAGTAATTCTCTCAGTTGTGTGTGTGTGTGTTTCTTTAATGAGCTTCGGAGACTATGAGACTATTCAAACCTACCCCAGATTGACTACATAAGTGATATCAAGTGCATTACCAATACGCTCAGTTAACCATGGATTTCTCTGTAGAGCTGTCGGAAACGGGCAGTGTCAGCTCTAACCAACCAATCACATTGACAGACCAAAAATATTGTAACATGAAACTACACTGAGCTCATCTGCGAAATAATCTGCACTTAGACTAAATAAATGTCACTCAGGCACCATATAAAGAGCAGGAAGTTAATGTAAATAATCACAGAGAGTAACAATCAAATCTGTAGGCCATCCTTTACGTTTGCTACAGCTCTGCCACTTTTAAGCTGCTGTTTTTCCTTCATTACACTGGCTCATTTGCCACTGCCGAATAATGATCCTCTGTCTGGATCCTAACCATTGAGGTCTACCTTGATAACCAGTGACCCAGTATTGTAAACCCAAAGTCACCTTTTCCATTCTGCAGTCCAGTTTCGTAGTATAGGGCCCTGGTGTGAGAGAGTTTGAAATCATGCCATTTTATACACTGTGAAGAAAACTGACCATTTAACCCTGTAACTGCACACGTGTACTTAATAGGAGACATTCTACAGGCCAGTGATGACCTCTCATATGCCATTAACTCTTACAAGAAGATTGTGGAAGGACAAATCATCAATGGAGAAAATAATGGAACAAACCCTACACAAGGTAAATTCTAACTTCTCTGGAAATATATTACTATAGTTTGTACTACAGTTATTTACCCCTAACATAAAAGCATCAATTAGGAGAAATTTGATTGCACTAGAAATTGCATACCAGTTAAGTGAATTTCTTTTTGCATGTTTTCTTGACTGAAAATGTGCAACGCTGTGCCAAAATGCAAAATAAGACTTGGGTTAAGATGAATAATCCAGTAAAACCTGAAAAAGTTCCTAAGATCTTGTAAATTCAGGTATTTCTAATTAAAATTCCAAAAATTATAACATTTTTTTTTTTACAGGAAAAGGAAGGCGTACAATATCATAGTATTCAGAGACCCCATACAATTCTTGCTCAATGTTATCTCAGTATTGGTTTTGACATCAAAGGCCAGCGCACATCACCTTAAGAAATAAATATATTTCTTTATTTTATGTCTGAAAGATCTGTTGCTTTGAAGTTTATTTTGCAGATGACCAGTACCACCTTTAAGAAGAGTTACATTTGTTTGTTGCCCTTGTATGTCTGTCTGTAGCAGACGGTAGCACCAGTAGGAACAAAAACACATCAGAGATCCTTATTGACCTGATGGATTTGGACAATCAGAGAACCTCTTCTCAAGAGCTGCAGTCTCAAACGTCGTCTCTGTCTATTTCTGCTGACCTACTCTGCGGGACTGCTGCCACCAACACTCAATCCTTTGACACAAGCACATCATCTGCAGCTAAGTCTCTGCTTGAAGAAGAGCTGCTGGCCTTAGGTATACAAATAAAAAATAAAACTTTACTACAAACAATAGTCCAAGATCACACATGCTTTTAGCCACTAACCTTTTAAATAAATGGCACTTTCTGTAGACACAAGGTCAGCACTATGGCTTTTTGTATTCAATATTTGTTGAATTTACAACAAACCACATTATGTCAATATACATGATTGACGACAAGTTAAAGGCTATTATTCTTAAGTGGAAACACCAGTTATACATTGAACTCTTTATCAGTAACTCCAGATAACGATATTGTTTGTAAATGTCTTTTTAACTTTTTGTTTCAGGCTTTAATGAACCTGTCTCCACTGTAAATACATCAGTCAAGCCAGCACAGGTTGATAAGAGCAATTGTTTGCAATCTCTCCAGATAATTCTAATTAAGTGTCAAGTTATGTCAAGTCAACTCAAATATTACCCAATTGGTGATATGTCATTCGTCTGTATTTTTTATTTCTTTCAGACTTCTGGCCAGGATTTTATCCTGTTAGATACAACATTGCCACCAGTATCTGCATTCTCTGCACCATCTGTTTTAACAGCTGCTCCTAATATATGCGCTTTACTCCCTGCAACACAAAATACCTCAACATCTTCAAGTATAATCTCCGAGCATTTATGTAGTGCAGTATTTCCCAACACAACTTCAAGTTCTGAGCCATACAGCTTGTTAGCAAATTTTTCGTGCACAGATCCAGCAACAACTCATGTTACTTCACAGCTATTCACTAAAGAAGTCAAGGCATCCCAGTCTGATATATCATCCCTTAGTCTCAAAATACAAGAGCTTGCTCAGCTGGATTTGGGCATTCCTAAAGAGTGAGTAAAAATTAATTTAAAATCAGCACCCCATTATATATAAAACAATATAACATATATTTGCTTATTATTTTCCTTGATATTTTGTGGCGGATATTTGCGCTTATCATTTATTTAGGTCATTTTTAGTTATTGTAAATGTATCCTTTTAAATATCATTGACCAGACTTCTGTTTCTGTCTTTTAATTAAACACAGTACATGTGGCCCAGTGGATAGTGGCAGCTTGCTGGGCAAAGGTGAAGTTCTACACACTTATGTGCCCCCATCTTTAAAACCTGGCATTACTTCAAACACACCCAGTTCCCTGTTACAAGGTGTGCCAGGCTGCGTCTCCTCTTCTGCTGCCAAAAGTCAGACCAGCCCACAGTTACACTCCCTCTCACCTACCCCATCCAAGATTCAGGCAAGCCAAGGAACGGGGCAAGAGGTGTCCCTGGCAAATGTCTTTTTCCCTTTGGAGGAAATCAGGCCAAGTGAGTTTTAGTTTGCTCTATTTGTTTTCAAAGCAGCTAGTAGTATTATTCTGAACAATGGTAAAATGTTTTTCCCACACAGGTTGACTCAAAGAACATCACAAAAGCAAAAAGGAAATGACATTAAAACGTAAAGATTGGTGTTGAAAATAAAGAATGAGCTAATGTCTTCATTTTTCTAAAGTTATAATGTATTCCATTTAACATTATCAATGAAGAGGCTCTTAAATTTCAAAAAATTCACAGTTTTTGTCTTTGCATGTTTTTGACAGGAATATATATATGATGTGAATACTTGTGTGTACCAAAAAAAGGCCACACTGTAAATGTATTTGACAAAAGATCATTTAATTCTAATAAAAATTGAATCTGTTAACTTGTGACAGGAAAGGTAAACGTTATACTCTACTGCCACTTAGTGGTTACATTGTCACATGAAAATGTGAATTCTTGGTCCAATTCGAGAAAAAATTAGGAATCAGTCAAGACTGGATATTAATCTCAAACTTGCTAAAATAATTTAGGGTTTTGTCTGTCTTTTGTTTATTCCCTCCTGTGTTTTAGGTAAAGTGTCCCCTGTGACAGCATATGACAAAAATGGAGTCCGTGTTTTACTACACTTTGCCAGTGGCTGCCCCGCAGGCAGGCCTGATGTGTTGGTCATGGTGGCATCCTTGATCAACACGGCTCCACTGCATGTGAGGGACATTGCACTACAGGCTGCTGTTCCAAAGGTAAAAAGAAGCCTTCTTTGTTGGTCAATATATTGCTATGTATTGGTTTTTACATTGCTTTGACAATTTTTCATCTTTTTTCTAGTCAATGAAAGTGAAATTACAGCCTCCTTCTGGGACAGAGCTGGGTCCCTTTAACCCTTTACTTCCACCAGCTACCATTACCCAAGTCATGCTGCTTTCCAACCCACTCAAGGTAGTAGTGGTTTTGGGCATTTAATTAAAAATGCTTTCATCAATAGAAATTTATTAAATATACTATTTTGCTTTGCAGGAGAATGTCCGCATGCGGTACAAGCTGACGTTCATACTCGGAGATCAGCTACACACTGAAGTGGGGGAGGTGAATGAGTTTCCTCCTTCTAACAAATGGGGTGCTCTATAGCCCTCTCAGCACTTAAAGTTGGCAGTATACTTACATAGGCAATATATAAAGGTCAGTAAAAATGGCCATAATGTTAAAAGAAAAAAAAGGAAAGATTCAAACTAGATGCTACCTAACGTTTTGTTTGAGATAGTCCTTTTTAAGTAGCACAGGCTATGTATCACCTACCAGGCTTGCCCTGTTTTGCCAGAGTTCATCAGCCATATGTATAACGTGTATATAATGGAGAGCTGGCATTTAGAAGGTGACTGTTCATGTTTTATATGTTATGCGTCATAGAATATACTATTATGTTTCTGTGCTCAGACTTTGTTCAATGCCCAGACCATCATTGTAATGATGTCTCAATCAAAGACATTTTTGCCAGTTATCATATGAGCAATTAAGCACAAGACCCATCAATGGAAGGCTAAGTTCAAGTTTTAATATAAAAAGCTGACAAAGTATTTATAAAGACTTATTTAACTTAAAAACTGTGATACCTTGGTTGGTAATCTTACCATATGTTTGTCAAAGATAGTGTTTTATTATGCTATTCGTTGTAAAGATTATTCTCTACATATTTCGTACAAATTATTTATTTGTTTAGATGGAGAAGTTATCTTTGCATATATTTTGAAAAAAAATTCTGCACTTGAAAATAAAGATGTAGGCTATTCATGTGTATTTGAATTTATCTTTATTTGCCTGACTTCTTCTCCTCTCAGCTGTTCCCTTCAGGGGTCGCCACAGTGTTGATACACTGCCTCCATTTCCTCTTCTCTCAAACCACCTTCATGTCCTCTTTCATTACAGGAGCCTGTCAGCTCTAACCTCAGCATCCTTTGACACATATTAACTATGCCTCCTCTGAACATTTCCAAACCATCCCAACCTGGCCTCTCTAACTTTGTCTCCAAAACATGTCATATGAGCTGTTCCCCTGATGTCACTCCCAAAGAAAACCTCTACATCTTTATCATCATCTCTGCTACCTCCAGTCCTTCATCCTGTCTTTTCCTCAGAACCATACATTGCTGGTCTTACCACTGTCCTGTAGACCTTTCCTTTCATTCTTGCTGGTACTCTTTTATCACACAACACACCTAACACTGTTCTGCACCCATTCCAACCTGCCTGCATACTCTTCTTCGCCTCTTTTCCACACTCCCCATTGCCCCTGTCTGTCTGACCCTACGTAGGCCTACTTGAAATCCAGCATCCTCTTTATAGCTTTTCCTTGTAACCTCACTGTTCCACTCGGAGCCCTCTCATTCACACGTGTTCTCTCTTGCTGTGACTAACTACTTCATGCCTCTTCTCTCCACAACAAACCACCTCTATAGACTTTACTCCACCTGCTCCATGCTCTCACAACAGATCACAATGTCATCCGTAAACATCATAGTCCATGAAGATTCCTGCTTTGCCAGAGTTATTCAGTTGGCTAAAAATGCTAAAAAAAAAAAAAAAAGAAAAAAAAAAGAACACAGTATTTTGTTTTACTGCACAAAACACATGTGTTTTTATTAGAGAATAAAAAACATAAATGTTGCCCACCTCTCCTACATGAAAGTGCAGATTGGCGCAGCTGCTTGCACTGCGGCTGCGGCAAAGAGACGCGCCAGAGACATCATTGCGCTTGCGCAGCAGCACTCGCACACAGCAGCAGCCATGGCAGACGAAAAACCCAAGGTGAGATTTAAATCTGTGAACGCATTTTCATTATGTTTTTCTCATCCTCGCGTGGTTATTAAAGGCGACACCACAAAAGCTAGGACAAACATCAATTTATTCAATTTTAATAGAGAAGCTTTAGTCAGTGCTAAAACCAAAGCTAAATGTTAGCAAGCTAGCGGCTAAAGATAGCATAATAAGCTAACAGCGAGTGTGCAGCAGAAGATAAAAAATATAACTAACGTGGTGAGCCAGTATCACCGAGACTTGAGAATTGCACTGCAGATAAAATAAACTTGCAGTTGTATTATTTTATAACTTGGTTTCAAATACCTTTATAGGCTACAGAAAGTTTTACTGATTAAAGCAAACATTTAGCAGTGTATCTTAAAACAATGTGCACCGTTAGATCAGCGCACATAGGATTGAACTGAGCTACAGGGAAAGACAAACTCCCTCTTTTAATTTCACAAGTTTGTCTAAATTGAAGTGGTGCTAACAAAGAATAAAATTAAATAGCATTGTTCTCTCAACATCGTTATCTAGGCCATTGTTAGTTTTTCCTCTTAATGCTACAGAGCAAGCTACACTTTGGCGTTTATAATAGTAGAATAAAATGTAAGCTTTTGTTACATACTAGATTTAGGGACCATGCTAAAAGCTAATATTGTACAATTTGTACTGATAAGTTACTACTGTGTGGTCAAACACTTAATGGGGTTGGGGATGCCCGTTTTAAGAAATGTGATGCGAATACTTTAAAAAGACCTCTTTCACTTCTTCCTCAGTTTTCTATAAAATTCTCTTTTTTCTTTAGGAGGGAGTAAAGACGGAAAACAATGAACACATCAACCTGAAGGTGGCAGGGCAGGATGGATCAGTGGTCCAGTTTAAGATCAAGAGGCACACTCCCCTCAGCAAACTGATGAAAGCTTATTGTGAACGACAGGTAAGATTAATGCTGTGTCACAAATGCATGGTTTGATGGTAAAAGAGTAGTTATAACCTATTGAAGCACAAACTATGGCAATCCAAATGAATTTTCCATATTACCATTTATAAAATCTTGTAAATATTGTGTATCTGTATAAAATTATAAAATGAATTTATGGCAGTACTGGATTTTTCAGTTTTGTATAGCTTTATTTCAAAGACATACTTGAAAGCAAGGCATATGAACATACAGTGGGCTTCAGACAAACTCTAACCTAATTATAGTAATCACTAATGTTGACATAATATCAAATACTCTGTCTTCACAGGGGTTGTCTATGAGGCAAATAAGATTTCGATTTGATGGTCAACCCATTAATGAAACAGATACGCCCTCGCAGGTAAGGCAACATTCTTGCTACTTGTGTATTAAAAGATTAAGAAAAAGACATCTGGACAAAGTTTTGTAAGTAGAAATAACTTAATTATTTATATTTACACTTTTAATATTTTAAGTTATGGTGTCTCTATATTTTCTTTATATTTGCACCTGAAAAATCACATCCAATTTTGTTGTACAATGTACAGTCACAATTAGGAGCTAAGATCAAAGTCCCTTGGATGAGAGATGAAAGTACTACTTTCAGAACTATGTCTATGCACTCGTAACATTTTATCATATACAGGATATAACCTGGATGATCTGAATCTGAACGTCTCAGATTTACTTGTGTGTTAAAAGTATGACTTAAAAAATCATGACCTTTTACATGTCAGAATTCTAATTTCTCTAATAAGGTACAGAAAAAGAATACTGGATCATTTTGAAACAATGTATTGTAAAGTATAGCTCAATTAAGTATGCTACTGCTGATCCTTCAATTTTTTTTTTCCATTACAGCTAGAAATGGAGGATGAGGACACAATTGATGTTTTTCAGCAGCAAACAGGAGGCTTGTCACTTTAAAGACTGTTTCCTACAAACATCCCTACCTCTGCCGCTCATCCTGGAACCTATTATATTTACCATGACCAGTGTTGATAACATCTAAAGGAATACAAATTAAGATTAATTAACAGAGGTTGTTACATGGTAGATTGATTTTAATACTTCTTTCATGACTCAAAATGTTAAAATGGTGCAGTGTAACATCTCAGTGCTGCAGCAAAAGCCCAAGAAATGTTTTGTTTTTGTTTTTTTGTGGGAAAAGTTCCTTGATCCTTGTTTTTATACTTACTTCAACAAGGTTTTGATGTTTGAGTTTTGTTGTTGTCGAATATTGTCAAGTAAGCCTTTAGATACTCTTACATTTGTTGCTATGAAAATGTACTATTGGAATAAAGTGCGTTTTTTAAGTGCTTGTCCTTTAGTATGATACGTCTGTTTTACAATCCAGAGGGCTATTCCATAAAGCAAGGTAACCCAATAAGCTTGGCTTATTTCGATAAGTCTGGCTCATTTTCTTGTGATTTCTGTTCCATGGAACAGGTTCAGTCACCATGAAAACTTGTGCAGGCAGCTTAGGCCTAGACCAAACATTTAAGGAACCTAAACGAGAAATTTATCTCAAATGAAGAGGAAACCTCTCATTTTACAGCTGTACTTCTGTTTCATCACATTAATGAACTTTACTAACCTCTGAGGCCATAGAAGGACTAGCAGTTAAACTTTATAATTAATGATGTAGTCCTACATGTCACCTGTATTTTACACACTTCGATTATACTATTGATGTTCCCTTCAGTCATTGTTTCTGGTGTTATTTAATGAAAGCCAGACTTTGTGACGCTAAAACGCACTTCATGCTGCGAGTGTTAATTGTTTCACAATTCACTCGTTCACTTGTCTAATGTCTACAAACTTTAGCGAAAAGCAGTGTATTTCCGCTCGTTAAAGTAAGAGCTACATTTATTGTGAAAGGGGACCGGATATGTAATACTGACTATTTACCGTGACTGGTGCACGGACCTGGAGGCAGGTTGGTTATTGCGACTACGACGAGGAGATGAAGCGCTGACGAGGTGGAATTCGCCTGTATCTCGTTAAATTTAGTGATAATACACGACGTTTTTGCGAAAATGACGACAACTACCACATATCAAGGGATGGAGCCTGGCGCGAAAAACAGTTCCAGGTAAAAGGCTTTGTTCACTGGCTTTTTATTACTCCACAACTGTAGCATCCGTAATCTGAAATACACAGGTCCACGCAAATGGTGTCACATGGTTGCACATTGTGTTCCTTTTTTAAAGTGTATTAAACTGATGGCTAGGCACCGACCTCGAGCGCATTGTCGATGCGTGGCCAAATTGTTAGCTTACATCCCCAGAGCCTGTCTCTTTGTAACAAAGCTCCGAAGTGCTCTGCATCTGTATAACATTAACCAAGAATCACATCGAGCCTTGCATCGACGGAAGCATGTGTTTATCCTAAAATACAAATTACTTTTTGTTTCAAATCGGAAGGAACGAGTGATTATGAATGCTCTATATCCCCATTGGGTGGGGCCCAGTTTGGTCAGTTCCAGATCAAGCACTCATCCTATAGGGCCCTATTGTCCCTTGGACGTCTAACCACACCTCTTTTAGGCTACTATACTTGACTGAAATGAGCAGTAGATAAAACTTCAATCAGCTCAGCTAACATTAAGATACATTAGGCTATACAGTGTATTTGAGTTTAGTGTTTAAAGAACACAAATAGTAGCATTAGGGAAGAAATATGGGCACATAAATAATGCATTAAACAGTGAGAGTGAGTGAGAATAGTGTTGCTCTGCAGACCACAGGTATCTTGGCTGTTCCTTTCTCGTTTCCATTTTGCAATCAAACTTTCTCTCCGATAATTTTTTGATTGTTGTCTGTCAATCAGCAAAATAAGGCTGATATTCTAGTGAAAGACTGTATAGAGCTTACGAGTATGAGATGTACAATTGATTTGACATTTTATGTGTAGTTCCCATTGATTTTTTTGTTTGTTTGTTTTTAACTTCAGGGTTTTGCGTCCTCCTGGTGGTGATTCCAACATATCATTTGGGACAGATGAAGAGAAACCTCCTGTCCGGAAAAACAAGATGGCCTCGAGTGTTTTTGCTGAGCCAGAAGACCCCTATGCTAATCGCAGGAATAACCCACCAGGTACAGTACACCTCACCTCATGTTTAGGTTAACACTTAGAAAGTTCCATCCAGATCATAAGGTGTTCATTAGACAGTGTCAGCCACAACCCTCTCTGTTGGCCTCAGAATAGTGACCAGTACATAGAGAACACATCTGATCATTAGGCCATTTTGGGGTATTTCATCTTCCAGTCCAATCCCTTTGATAATCCCTAAGATAAATGAATAGTGTCATTCTGAAATAGAAAGAAAGATAATATGATTGTGTGATACCTGTTTTTGCTAGAAATAATGTAATTTCCCATTTGTAATCATTTCAACAAGTTTAAGGTATTGTGTCGCTGTTGATCACTGAAACTGATCATGTTAAAATATAAACTTGATTAAGGAAGAAGAGGCAGCAGATATTTTAATAGTGTTTTTCCCCATATGTCTTTGTTTCTCATAATCTAAAAAGCAGAAAGAAATACCACCTCACAGTGTCACATGGCCCATCATCAGTTCCAACTTCCTCATCGTACTTAGATGACCCAGATGTAAAGCAGAAATGTGTATTTTTTTTCTTAGTAGAAAGTTCATGGAGACACAAATAATATGTTAATTAATGAAATGAACAGGTTTGTGAATAAATAACTAAATAGTGCAAAACCTATATAATGCTTTAAGTCAAACAAAAGTCAAACTGATGCTTGTTTTCCTCTTTCAAGTGTCATATTTAAGCCACCCATTTGTTAACAAGAGGCTACACATTGATATACTCTAATATTATTTTACTGTGAATTTGTATTTATGTTTGCCTGGCCAGATTAACATCAAAGAGAACTTTTGTATTGATGTCACTCTAACTGATTATTCAGTTGTGGCATTTCCCATGAAAGTGAAAGATCAAAAATTCCAAATGCCCTGGAGGAAAATGATAGTGAATGTGGGTGAGTCCATTGTTTAAAAGGAGAGGTCCGGTCAAATGTGCACAAGCAGAAAGGGCTGTTGTATCAGGAGATTACTGCTTCCTTATAGGGCTATTTCCCAACAATTTAATTTGGATAACGTCATGTGAGAATCCAGTGCATTTTTATGGCCAAGCCATCAGTGCTATGAGATATCCAAGTAATATTACGACTTGGGCTCATTTCTTTGGCAAACCACTAGAAAATGATGCAATAGTTACTTCATGGTTACATCCAAATATGTGTGTTAATCAAAATCAAAGATTTTCTGCCTTTTTTATGAAAGAATTGAGACTGTCCTCTTGACAGACAGTTGGAAATTACAAGCACATAATTTTGTTATTTGGGTTTTGATGTTTGGCTTTGATGAAAGGCAGCTCACATAGTGAGGTAACATTGCTTCTAGATAGTCAATATATTTAAAAAATTAAACATGTCCCTCATTATAACTTGGTACTGTGGGTTCTCTCTGGTTATTCTGGCTCCTCCCATTGTCCAAAGACATGCATGTGTAGGTGAATTGGTCAATCTAAGTTGCCCATGGTGAATGAATGTGAGAGTGAATGGTACATCAGTGTGTCTTAATGTAAGCCCTGTGTCTAACTGGCCATTTTCAAGGGTGTGACCCACCTCAGGCCTAAAGCTGCTGTGATAGGTTCCAGCTACGCTCAAGAAAATGAATGAATTCCCTTGCTACTATTTTTCAGGTGGGGAGGCCACTGGTGTGTTTTGTGGGGAGTCTTCAGCTCCACTGAGAAGAAGAGGAGACCACACCACCAACCACTCGGTACAAGAAACTGCTGCTGTAAGTCTCAGATCACATTGGCAGACATATTTTAAAATCAGAATGAAAACAGTCTTTGGTTTACATACAGCAGCTTGTATATCAAGCTAATCAGAAAAGTGACAGAAATGACTTGGTTTGTGCAGATGAAGCAGCGTTTGTACTGACTTTTTCTTTTCTAATTTCTTAGGAAGAAGAAAAATCATTTGGTGACACTGGTACGTATTTTGGTCTGTCAAAACACTTAGCAAACTCGCAGTGTTCTTCCCTTGGAAAACCTGTCCCCTGTATGTTTTCAGAAAATCTTGCTGATGCTGAAGCCAGTCCAGAGCAGCAGGTCTGTCCAGCTGAGGAGCCAGCTGCAGGAGTCCCATCCGGCCGTAGAAATCCCCCAGGCGGAAAGTCCAGCCTTATTTTGGGATAAAGCCCAACAGCTCTTTGTTACCTCCATCCTCATCCAAACTGGTCATTTTTTGTACTTGGTCCTATTTGTTCTGTCTGCAGATATGAATTCTGAGGTCCAGCGTCAGTGGGGAATCTTATTCACTTCCTCAAGTGCATTATTTGATACCTCTTTTATTACAGTTTTGTACTGTTTGTATTGTTTTCTTTAGTTGACAGAAGCACTTTATGTATGTCTTTGTATGTAATTCAGAGTAATCCTGTGCCACACCAGAAAGGGTACAAGGATTATTTTCCTAAATGTTCCCTGACTTTATTGCAGCAGCACAAGTTGCACAACAACTAAAAAAGCTCTCACTTTGAAGATGTGCTCTTTTCTGACCCATTTTGCATGCAAGCCTGGTCTGTATTGTATGAATGTGAAAAAAATGGTGAAGATTATTTTCAGTTTGACCTTATTCCTTAAACGTATACTGTGAAATTCTTGTATTGTTGCATGAATAATTTACACTGTTTATAGTATGACCGCCAAACAAGTGGCACAGTCATTTGAAGCATCTGTCATCAAGAATACTGCAGTACAGGTTCCATTGTCAGGTCAAACATGACTTTTTATAGACTTTGATGTTAACCCCAGTGCCAATTCTGAGAGCCACAAGTATTGAAATTCAGATTTTCTTTTAAGCCAGAATGCCTGTCTGTGGCTAGTTTACATCAAATTAGGTTGTACTTTTACAGTTTACCAGCGTTAACTTGGCTTCACTTACTTTTGTCTTCTGTCTTAATGTTTTTTTCTTACCTTGCTTCTTTTGTATTATCAGAAAACCAAGCTTAAATTTGACAAGTGACCTTATAACAGTTCAGTTTGATCTTTTACTCCCTTAAGCAAAGCCACACTCTGCAATCTCTTCAAATTTGATGTGTAACTGTTTAGTGTTCAATCTCCTCCCTGCTTGTCTCTCTTTGAAACCCAGGTGTCACTGTTGAATCACAATGTGCTGTTTATTTGGACTGTAAGTGTGATGCAGGACGTGTGTATGTCTTCAATACCTATTTGCTGTTGTTCGATTGAAATTCAAGAAATGGCACAAATGGAATTGCGCATTAAAATTCATACTGACTAAGTCTTTGGTGTGTTTTGAATTAATTTGGGAGGTAAAAACAAAGAAGGAAAACTAATAGCTATGTTTTTGGAGGGCTTATGACATCATATATACAGACAAGATTTAATCTTTGAAACGTTTCCTTCACAGAAAACGTCCCTTTGCTTGTCCGACATGTGCGTGGTCAACTTTCCCTCCCACGCACGCATTCGTTAGAGAGTGGAGTCATACAGAAAGTGAAAGTAACTATATGTACGAGTTTTCGAGGCGTCCAGCCACAGTCTGAGAGAAAAAACAAGCAAGAAACATCGTGTTGCACTAAAGAGGAGCGTGTATGGTCAGTACTTTATTTGAAACATACTATTTCTATCGTTGCAGCTCAGTTTCGACCCAAGGTGAGCCTAAGGAGCACAGTGTACATGTGTTGTGTTTGTGTGCATTTTGCTATAGGTCAACTATTCAAAACTGGATAACAACAACTTTGTTCAGCGTCGACTTTGGACTTCTATTTATGCCACGCACCATGAACATAAACATAACCCTTTCGTTTCAGCGGTGTACAAACTAAATGCGAATTTCTCTCTTCTTATTTCTATTTCTTTCTTTCTTTCTCTCTGTCATTATTATTATTGATGAGGAATGCTTTTAGATTGGTTTCTGTTAAAGGGCACCACATTTTCTTCTTAAGTCTTATTAGGCACTACAAAGAGGTGTAGGCTGTTCCTCAGTCTTTGGGGTTCTCTTGTCGGTTTATTTGGGGTTATGAAAAGGCTACAGTGGATTTGTGGTACTCTGGGACAACTAATCAAGTCATGTCCGGACACTCAAACTGACAGGAACTCTTCAGCCGTTCCCAATGGTTGTGATGACACATTTAACACGTCACACTGTAACTAGATGGACATTTGTGCAGTATATATTAACAAAAAAACAGACAAGATACATTTCTGTTCCTCAACTCTGATTCAACACAATTGCGGGTTGTTTGTGAATTGTGCGGAATTTAAAAAGCTTCTATTTCTTAGAAGTTGTACATTCCCCAACACTTTCTCTTTTTTAACAGAAGGAAGAGTTGTGCTGTAAATGATGGGAAATGCCTAAAACCATGGGTAATTTAAGGAAGGCTTAAAAAAAAACAAAAAAACAAGAAGAGCTATGTGATTCTTCTTCTTCCAAGCAGTGCAAGCCCAGGCTTGCTTGTAAGGACTCCTAAAATCACTGTCTTTCTTTAAAAAAAAATCCAGAAAAACTGTAAGATGCTTTGCATGCACAAAAATATTTGATTTATAAACCTACTCAACTGCCCCTATTTGACGACTTAGGCTTGTTTTTAAAGTTCAAGTATGTTAAGTATGTTCTTTCTCTTTCAGAATGAGCCCTTATGCCCTGTTATTTTCACTATTATCCACCCCCTCCAGGATTTCACGGCCATTGTTTGTTTGTTTGTGTTTCGGTCTTAAAAACCTGATTTTGTGGGGCATTTTTTCAAATATTGCAATGAAAAGGGATTATTTTCCCAATATAACATTATCTATTTACAATAAATCCACAATGTTCAACCCCTTTTAGATATAGTTTTACCTCAAATGCAGAGAATACAGTTTTAAATAATGTTTCAGCTAATTAACACCCCTTAAACTGTATCTGCATACATGTAGCTCAGTATGCATCCGGTTATGCTGAGATACATATATGCATTTTAGGACAGAATAATGTGACTGTAATTTGTTGAGTGAGTTCATTGTTTGCAGCTCTTTAAACATATTTGCACTTGAAAAATGTAACCATAATAGCAGCTTCTTTTGGTTGGGTGGATAGCCTTTTAAATATGATATTGAGTATCCATGTCTGTGTGGTTTTGTTTGTTTTTTTTACATCACATAGAAATCAGCCATCAGTACAGGTTGTCTGTCCATTTATCATCTTCAATAAATAGCTTTATACAGCCTTTAGATTCAGGATTTGATTCCCTCTCCTTTCTGTATTTTTGAGTGTAGCTATCAGGATAGATATACTAGAAGTTTATGTCACACAGGCACAGACAGTGGATGAATCGAGTGAGTGACAGAGGCTTTATAAGTCTCTGGTTTAATGATAAGTGATTGTTACTTGCGAGAAAGTTGCGCCGCTTTGACAAAGTTGCAAAGTCACACTGATTTCGCGGAGTTTGGTTGATTTTGCGTTAATAATTGCGATCGCAATATCGTGAAATCGCGGAGGGACTGATTAGGCCTAGACTGACATTGAGAGTGCAATGCAAACAAAGGCAAATCCATTCAAATCATGCGTGCGTTTGGAGAGGCTTGGAACATTTTGCATGCCCTCTAATTTCCTCACTTTGAGTTTTCACAGACATGGAGAATGATAAAAAGTCACAGAAAACTGATATTACTAATTTAGCCTTATAATTTATTTTTTTTTATGCCAGGGGCTTGTAACCTGATAAACCTTATAAAAACATGTGTCTGCCCGGCCCTTGCATACTACTCAGGACAAAAATAGAAAAAGATAATCAACAGTTTTGTCTGTTGGGGCTCAGATGTAAAGAGACAAGAGCACCAGATTTTAGTTGCAATAGTTGTAGTCAAAACAAGGCTCTGAATGTTGTTTTTTTTGCTTGGACTAAGATGGTCAGATTTGAGGATCATCTAAATCATATTGAAATCTATTTTAGGCTTTGCTTTGTATATGTATTGATATAATGAATGCTGCAGTAGAAAATTCATACACTTGCGCTAACTGTGTCTTTATTTCTTCCATCAGACAAACATGGCCTCCATTAGGACCTTTATCTCATGTCTTGTTGTCATGTCTTTATTCCTTGAAGCAAAAAGTGACATTGAAAGTAAGTATTGTACTAATAAAGGTAAGATGTAAAGTGGTACGAGTGCATCAAACCATTACATGATTATTGTGTGTTTTTCTTCACAGATTTTGTGAGCTTAGATTGTAAGTCCACAGTGGTTGCTCACTATGGCACTCAGACAATCCTGGAATGTGTCATCAAACCCCAAAAACAAATAACCAACACAAAAATCCAGGTGGTCATTTGGAAGTTCAAAGGCAAGCCCCTATTCATTTTCAGTAATGGTTCAATTGACAACAGAAGCGAGGAAGGTTTTCGTTTCGCTGAGGCGTCCTGGAGTGACACAAACATGAATGTCTCTCTACGGATCACCAACACTAAGTTGTCTGATGCTGGGGAATATGAATGCAGTGTAATGACAGACAGTGGAGATGCTGATGAAAAAGTCCATCTCTCGGTAAAAGGTAAAGGCACCACTCACTCAAACATTACTGCTCTATAAAACAGCTCTCATTCATCCTTGTGTATTATGGTCTGCTACTTAAATTTATAACATTTTATCTCTTTTCATAGATGTTAAAGTTCAATGTCCAGCTTAATTATGTTGTTTACTTGATCCACAGCTAACTACATCCAAAGAGATATTTCCTCTATTCCTGAAAAAATTATTCCAAATGAGGATTTCACCCTGATATGCGAGGCGCACGGTGGCTATCCAAAGGGTGATCTTCGTTGGGTTGTTGATGACCTTCCATGGAACAGTAACCCCAAAGTGGAGGTGACAGAGGGACAAAATGGCCTCTTGAATCTGTCCAGCAAACTGACTATGACGAAAGACTCAAAGTTCGGCAAATTTGTGTGTGAAATGTATAATGCCAGTGGAGAAAAAGTGGATGAAAGGAAATATGATTATGTATTCCACGACCCAGTAGTTTCAGGTATGTGGTAGCTTATTTCTATTATCCCTTTTGGGGTCATCACTCATGCCTTACCTGTAATTTGAGCATCCATTACATAACCACAGCTCTGTAACCCAGATAAGTGAGCTGTAGTGGCTTCGTGCTGCCTGCATCTTACAAGTAACCACAAAAATTAAAAAAGGGACATCCGGGAAATGCGTGGGAAAAGGGGAATGTTGGCTGACTTGACTTTTTTCCATGATGAAACTTAACATCTGTGTTGCAATAGTTTCAAGGCTGGGTAGTCAAGGAAATGAAACTGTTATAAAATCAATGTTGCAGTTTTTATAACAAACAAATGTGTTGTGTTTTGGTGACTTATTTACTTATGAAATATTTGTTATTTCATCTTTAGATCTTGACAAGAAGGGACTTTCACTGACCCAAATAGTGGCTCCTGTGGTGGTCATTGGATCGCTGATTGTAGGATTGCTTGTGCTGCTGTTGTGCAGAAGGAGACATACAAGTAAGTACTGACTAACATAAGCATTTTAAGGAAATAAACAGCAGTAAAGGATAGGATAAGTACATTATGAGTTAAACGTCACAACAGTTCAAAGTGGAAGAACCTGTAGTGCTGCTGACTTGGCAGTTTGCCATTGTTATTCACAGTGGGAAGGTACGGCCTCTGTTACTGTTTAGCTGGATTAGTCGGTTTGGTCAGTCTATGGCAGTTGGTTAACAATTGCTTTTCTTTAAACAATAAGGCAGGCCATGAGAATATTCATAAAACCCATTGATGTGCTCTCATTGTATTTTTGTGTCATTTCTTGACAGAGGCTCGGAGGCCTTCTGCGGCTCCTCTAATGTGTACGTCCATCTCTGGACAAGAAAACGGGAGAGGTTTACCTTGAGAGTTTTTGTTAGAAAGCCTTCCTGGCAATAAATCCTTTACTATGTGCTGCTGTAAGGGTCGATGTGAACCCAAAACAAATCGTGTCAGCGTGTAATCAAGTAGTCTACACATCTGCTCAGTCTTTATAAAGGTTGTGTGAAAGTGCCTTTTTGGTTAGTTATTGAAAAAAAAACAAAAAAACTCTCAATTGTAACTCCTCTCATATTTTTTTATCTGCTCTGGTGTCTTTGGGGTTTTCTTTGATCAAGTGATTGTTTTAACATAGTTTAAACTGTCTTACTGGGCACAGAGTAATATAAGGGAATATTTTTCAGGACACATGGTAGTCTTGGGTGGGCTACTAACTACCAGTTTATGAATCAGGGCTTACCTTTTTAGACACTTAACCTTGGAAGCTATTTTTTCTTGGTTGGCAACATTTCCATGAAATATATTTTTACTTACGACAAAATGTTTTTCTTTAGGTGGAGATCAAGACGTCCCTGAAATGGATGGTGAGAAATGCATGCCTGCAAATCATTTTATTTTAGTAAAACATAAAGATATTCTTGTTTATAATTTAATACTTTCTGTAGTTAATCAGGTGATGGAGCCACTCAGTCCAGACAACCTTGCATAAGGTATCACCATCATTTTCTGCCAAACAACTAAACTGCTATTGACTATCATATTTAAAACCACTTGTCCATTTCTCTCTCCAGGAAACAGAGCACTGTAAACTGAAGCTACTTACCAGAAACACTTCCTTGTTTGACTTGCTCCACTGCCTAGACTACTGTGTTAATAACTACAGTGTGTAAATGTCAAAAGGTTTCATGTTAAGGCCAATATATCCAAGGCAAAGTGAAAATATTAAAGAAATGGTTGCTCATAAATGGACCAATGGGCCCCTAGACAAATGACGCTCTTCTACATCCTTTTATGAAGAAAAAGATTAATCATCATTTGGAGGAACTGCTGTAGGGACATACCAGAAAGTTTCAAAACTGCCATTGAGCGCTTTTCTTATATTTTTTCTGTAAAAGTGGAGCGTTGTAGCTGTTATTTCTGTTATTTCTCGTACTACACACATCACGAGTGAATGTGTATAGGACAGTTTCACCCAGGGAACATAATGCACTTAGAGATCCCTCTTTAGCATTTGTGGTAACAGGTGCTTTTGACTGAAAAATGTGATTTTATATTTGCAATGAAGAGAGGAAATGTGCTGCTGCTTACAAAATGTAGCACACGATTCTCTTCACAGTTGAGCCAAAGTTGATGCATTTTATTTTAAGCGCTTTTATGGGATCTCTGTTATCTATTATGGGATTCAGGAAAGAAACAAGTGCAAGCATAGTGCTATACTGTAAGCCATCTATGATCTGTAAGTGTTAGGTAACAATAGGAACTGGTATCGCCACTAAATTCTTTAAACACTGTAACATTACCCTCGTCTTGTATGTAACATAGTCACCAGTTCTGTTTTCACTTCTTGGTTTGTCTTGTTTTTGACACTATTATTAAGTTTATGTAACCTCTGGCGCTGTTCGGGACTGTCACAGCCAAATCAGCTCTTTACATGGAAGCCACAAAAAGGATTTTGCTTTCACTTCCTTATGCAAAAAGACATATGACGCTTTAGATTTCAATCATTCACTATTTCTTGCTGGTTTTTTTTGTTTTGTTGTACTGTCAGTGGTGGAGGAAGTACTCAGTTCCTCTTTTTAAGTAAAACTACAGATAAACAGGTAGAAATGTACTCAAGTAAATGTAAATGTTTGACATTAAAATTCTTACTTAAGTGAAGGCATTAAAGTACCTGCTTTTAAATGTACCTAAAGTATAAAAGTTAAAGAATTGTGACTCAGTTTTCAACAACTAATCAATGCCAAATTGATTTAGTTTGTTATTAAAAATGTGTGGTTGGATAATAATTAAGAGTCATATGAGGAATGTATCCTTGTAGATCCATGTGGTGGCGTAGAAAGTACAGATATTTGCTCTAAAATGTAGTGGAGTGAAAGTCAGAGTACCCTCTTTAAAAATCTTAAATACAGATATTTGAAAATTATACTCAAGTATTTTTACTTTGTTACATTCCACCACTGACTACTGCAGATATGAAGGTGATACAAAAGAAAAACACACTTTATGATTATGCTTTGTTTGATTATGATATGTATTATTATGTATAAATGTGTGCCAAGGCTACTAGAAATGACTTTTGTGACCTTTAATATAAATCATTTACATGTATTGTGTTCACAAATCAATTACTGTATATAAAAAATTGTTTTATGTTTTACATTGTCATAAAAACGAACTGTAATTGTAGTATTTTGTATGTTTTTGCTTCTTTTATCTTTAGATTACAGATTAAGGAAAGGAAGGACAATTTTGTTAGAAGACTTGGCAACAACATTTCAGCTCCTATTGCTCTTTGTGGTCATTTAAACCTGTCTGTCTCCACCTTAATGGACAAGTAAAAGCATCACACATTTGCCTGTAACAATCTGAGGCTGTTGTATGGTCTAGATGTTGCATTTTACTCACAAATATTTTTATGCCATAAAGAGAACTTTCTGGTTTGAACAAATGCTGTAAATTATTTCAAGTTATTATTTCAAGTAATTTTGGAAACTGCACCTTACAGAACAGGTTAGACAATCCCTTGAAAAAGAAAAAGGAAGCAGGATAGTGACAGTTGGGATGTCACATGATTTATCAACAAATGATAGGTTTGGTCACAACGAATATAATCTAAACTAACAACTTGCATTTACTGGAATTAATAGTAAATGGTGTAGTGAGTGTTTGGAGACAGTGACCAAGTTTTAAAACAATATGACACTATAGCTTTATATACAGTGTTTTCTAGTCAACACTAAAAGTAAAATTTGCAAGTAGTAGCCAGGAATATCCACTAGAGGGTGCTCTCAACAAATATTACTAAAGACTAGGCTTCAGTATGTAAGTTTGTCCCTTGTCCTGTATTATTGATTGAAATATGAGTTTTGATGTTGTGAATTAAAGTTTAAATCAAGACATAACGGGTTTGAACACAGCATGGTCACACTGGCTAAAATCATGGATGTATTACAGAGCCAATGTATTATGTATAAGGCTGTAATATGTCTTTTAATACGCGCATGGCAAAAACATGTCCGGGAGAAGGTGGATCCAGGCATGGACCGTCTGCGTCCACGGGCACAAGTGCGCGTATGTGCCATTTACATTGAGTACAATCCATATGGCCGCTTAATTAATAACTTAAACTTGAGTTAAATAACTTAAGCCTATAGTTTATTTGACAAGTTCCGGGACACACACACACACACACACACACACACACACAGTGCACCTGATGTAATCTACAAAGAAAAGCTGCCTCTGTGTGAAAAACTAATGCTTATGACTGATGCTTATGACAGAAAGTAGTATAAGTGTGGTGTGTGAACGGCTCAGTGTTGTGCAAAAAATACATCTAATTGCGTGCAAAATAAATAAACAGAGGAAGTGTTGAATAGTTATAATCACGCAGTAGCTTCATAACATGTTTGTTTTTGAAACCTTAAATACTTGAAAGTGTTTTTTTTCTCTCCTTCACACCGTTTCAGGAAACCCAGGCTGCGGTAAATTCTCTTTATAGTTGTTTGTATCAAGCGACAAGTGGCATACTGCTCTGGTGGAAGATGCTGTGGTATTGGGGCCTGCTGCTGCTGTGTTTATCTGCCACCGCAGGTAAGCTACATTTTGGACAGGCTGCTTTCTGAGATGTTTTTAAATGATCCAGTGTTACATACAGTGTTTTGTATGATGTGATCTCACTGAGTCGCTATTAATTCATTCATTTATTTATTAGAGAAACTTGTACTGCACCGCAGGTCTGGTGAAAACCTCACGCTGGAGTGTTCCACTAAATGTTTGGACAGCTTTGATGGATTAAAAGGGATGTACCTCTACAGAGACGATGAGAAGGTGATTTACTATGATTATGAGCCAAAATCAGATGGAAAATTCACTCATGAAAAAAGACAGGATCTCACCAGGATTTGGAAAACAGGATCTTTTCAGAAACACAA
Source organism: Rhyacichthys aspro (assembly GCA_036850595.1). NCBI lineage: Eukaryota > Metazoa > Chordata > Actinopteri > Gobiiformes > Rhyacichthyidae > Rhyacichthys > Rhyacichthys aspro. The sequence continues at coordinate 10,959,006 of CM072148.1, read as the reverse complement.
CATAATAATCAGTAATGTGACCGTGAACGACTCTGGTTTTTACCGCTGCACCTACAAATATAAAGAAAACGCGTGTCCCAAGACTTACATCGACTGCAACATCTACAAAGTAGTCATATCAGGTATGTTTGTCTCACTATTGCAGCGGTGATGAAGCTTGGTTTAAAAAAAACAAAAAAAAAGTCACACTGGAGGAAATAATGGCCCCATTAACTAAGAATCATTGTGCAGAAAATGTGTCTTATTGATCTATTTTAGTTTCCGATAGTTATCTAAATAAACATGACTTCACTGTACATTTAACACACTTTGTATTGTTTTCTACAGAACTGCCCCCGTCTCTTCCCACATGCAGTCCCCATGAAAGTGCATCGTCTTTGCATGAGAGCTGCCACCCATCAGTCTTAATCATTGTCCTCATTGCGACCATGAGCTCTCTCATAACCATGCTCTTGACTATTATCATTCTCAAGGTAAGTTCACACAAGAAAAGTCAACGTCCTATTCTCCCAAAGCCACAGAGAGCTTTAACTAATAACTTTTACTGAGATATTTACTGAGATGCTTTTCATCAACAGGTAAAAGAATGGCTTAACAATAGAAGAGAACTGGGAAATGGGACACTTTCAAATGAATATGTTTATGAAGTTATGACTAGGAACGGCTTCGGCCCAGTTTCTGAACCACCTGCAAGATAACTAAACCAAAAAAAGCTTTCATTTAAAAGGTGATGCAGCTACAATGAGTTGTAATATCCTCATGACTTAATCTACAATCTGAATTCTTTGTGGTGTATGGTTTTGCTTACAGTTTAACGTATTTGTATCTGGTGGTGTTTTTAGAGAACAAAGAGTGTTATTTACTGTAATCTATGACGTATTATTGTAAAATAAGTATAAGATCATAAAAAGCCAAGTGAATTGTGTCTATGTTTTAACCCCATTTTTATGTTTTGTCTGCTAACTTTGACAGTACTGCTTGAGCTCATGCAACTGTTTTCCAATGTGGTCTTCTTTTAAAATGTATATATTTTTTCCAATTAAAATTGTTACAGCTGTCACAATTGAAGACAGATGACCAAAAAAGAGATTTACTTTTAACTTATTGATAAGATAAATGTGGGGGGTTTTTTTTGCACCCATTTAGTTGAGGGTGCAGAAATGTGAAATGGGTACAATTCTACCTTTTGCATTACAGGGCCTGTATTATTTTGTAGTATTTCAGTGTCATATTCAGAGCTTGGGGTGCTTTACTTTTATTTGGCCACATTTAAAGTCTCTGTTGCTCCTGTCATCCTCACTGCTCGTAACCCAGGGCACAGTGGACATTGGGAAGTGACAGAGAAGTGAAGTAATGCTGTTTATTTAGCTGTTTTATCAGTGGTTTCAAGTTCCTCCTTCCTCTTTGTTACTAGTGTGACACAAACTAGGGGAGACCGGGGATGGTTGTAACATTTTTACATTTCTGTTTGTATCTTGGAGTTCGTTTAAGCCAGTGCATTCAAATTGCAATTCAGACTGGTTGCAAGTGTCTGCTATTAAATGACATCTTTCCAGCACAAACAAGAAAAGCACGGTTTTGTAAGAAGAAGTGACATTTTTTCACTTCTTATGGTTGAATAAGAAGTGAAATGTCAGTAAAGTTGAATCTGCAGTGTATCAAGGACTGCTGCTGTAAACCTGCTCCTGTTGCTCTTAACATTAAAGCTACAGAGACTATAGTATTCAAAATATAACAGTTGTATAATAATTAAAAGCCTATTGTAAATGATCATGATGTAAGCTAAATTTCAGCACATTTCACTTCTCTCTGGTTTGTTTCCTCCACTGTATGGAGTACACTGGGCAAAGAAGAAATAATAATAACTGAATGCTTAAATCAGATGCCAGCACATACATTCAATTATATTAGACCACATGATGCAAAAAGGTAGCATATTAAGAATGTGTTTCTGTGTCTTAATAAACTGCATGAGCTCAAAACTATCAGAGGTTTATATTTATATTTGTTAGTTATTGTAAATAAGAACATTACCTAACTTACCTGGTCAAAATAATTTTAAATATTTTTTTTTGTAAACATCTAAGCATTGTCTATAGGTTTAGTCATAAACAACATATTAAAAAATCAACATCTAAACTGTGGCCAGTGAAACGCTCCATGGGCCTGCTCATATTAAATGCTATTGATAAATTGCTTGAAGGTTGCACACATTGATCTCTGCTCTTCTGATCTTACGGCCGCCATGTTACACAAAATCATCATAAACAAACTGATGTGAGTCATGAGACCTTTCTCTTGTGCATCTGAATTAGTTTTTACCCCACACGTGCAAACTTGTGGGTGTCTTGTGGTGAGAGAGTAAGAAGACAGCAGGAAAACAAATACCACTGTTTAGTACTCTTAACACTTACCTGTCACAGAATAATTATTGTTAGAAAATGATACAATTGATAATATTTCTATTCCTATTAGAGATAAAAAAAAAAGTAAAAATTAAAAAAAAAAGCTGTATAATAAACTTATGCTGGTCACATTGTACTTTTTCTCTTGACTCTGAATAACCTTTTTCACTTGTCTGTTGCGTGTGACTGGTTCACCTGAATTAACTTCCTGACCACTTTAAAACCACTGGGTGCTTCCTGTTCCAATTACTATTTTAGCACAGTGACTGCACAAGGCTGAATGTCTGTCTACTTTAACGTTTTGCAATCATCTCTTTAGCCAGTAGAGAGCAGCAGTGTTTTTGATGAGCTCACAAAGCCTTGATTTGTTGGTCTGGAGGTTGTCAAAGGTTAGATCACTGACTCAAGAATGGTGAGTGTAGAGTGCATTTCTGATTTCATGGATCATTTGCTGTCGAGTTATAAGATGAGTGGGGATGTGACTCGATTGAGAAAAGTAACTAATTAATCGCAAATCTAGCTGTAATTAATCGCACAACTTGTCAACTTTTAATAAAAACACGGAATCTTCAGTTTAACAGAAGGTCATTCAGTTTATTTTGAATCATTTAACTTACCATACTTTAACTTTTGTATAGCATGTAAATTGTATTAAGTTTTACATAGTGGATTGTTCAGACTTCAAAACTGAGTCACTATGACAGCCCAGTCTATGAATGCAAAAATGATTTGATAAATAACTTTAATGACAAACTTTAATAAAATACAGTATAATATATTATTTATAGAATAAATAGTATGCTATAGATTAGAATTGTTTGACCTTATCAAAGCTATTCTCACAATACTTTTCCATTATGTAGATCAGATGAGTTACTTTATTGTCATTGTACAAAAATATACAATAAAATTAAGATGCACTTTTAGGATAATATAAGATAAAAAAAAAAAAAAAAAAATTGATTCACACCAATACACAATAATTTTTAACCATACACAGTTAGATAGATTAGGATGAAAATTATGAATTTCTACAGTGATAATTAAATTCACCTTTGCAATTGACGCATATGACTTGTCAGAATTGTCCATTTAGCAGCGTGTCTTTTTTCCTTTTCCATAACCACTCTTCTAACTTAACGATATCTCCAAAGACACGATTAGATGCTCTTACACACATATGGTTTCGATATGTAACTGTTGTCACGAAGTGGCACTTGTGCGTAAAAGTCGCGTAAACGAGAAGGACACGCCCCCTCGTGTTTCCCTCTGCGTGCCTGTGCGCTCCGGATAGATCCCATTTAAGTGCTCATGATAAAGCTGAGCGGATCACACGCCACGACTGCATCTGCGCCGCCTGCAGTCACTCAGCGCCATCACGCACCGCCGTCTCAGGAGCCACTGCGAGGAAAACTCACCCCAAAGTCCCATCCAGACTCCAAACTCTGCGAAGTGGAGCAGCTGCAGCCTCAGAGCATGAAGAAGACTCCCAATTCAGGTAGGCTTTTTTGTCCATTGACCAATTATAACAAAGAGTCACCTGCCAACTGTTTTTATTAAATGTCTGCTTTTATTTGTGTGATGGTTGTGATGCAGGAGCGGATAAGTATTGCCTCAGTGTAATTTAAGATGTAATTTAGACTAAATGTGCTCTGGCAGTTTTCATCTTTACATAGACTATATCCTAAACCCCTCTTTACCCTCCAGTGATGACATATCCAGTTGTGTTTCCAAAATTTCCATCATGTCAAAGCCCGTTACTTCACTTGTTTCCCCGTCTGTTGTTTTTGGGTCGTTTGTTTTATGCCTGAGAGAGCCGCCCCCCAGGGACCACCTCTGGGTCCCCTGATGATTTGATGTGCATCATGGTGCAGTCTGATCTTCATGCATCGTATGGCCCCCTTTTTGGCAGCTCTGTCCTCTGTGCTTGTGTGTAACAGTTTTAACGGACAATTTGGGTGTATTTGTTTATTCTTTGTTTGCTTTGTTGTAACTAACTAATCCCTGGTTGGGCCCCATCTGTCTGTTGCCCTTCTTCTCACACTTAGGAACACAGGACAGACTCGGGGAACACTAATAAAACAGGAATCTAATAAAAAAAAATGTTTAAGCTTGTGTTCAGCAAGTTGTAAGAGTTTAAATTTAGAGATCAGTGTGTTTTCAGTCAATTTAAATACACCTTTTAGCTTGTAGCAGACATTTTTGCACCACTGTGGAACTTCTACCAAGTTGTACAGCACTTGAAATAGTTTAATTTCTACACATCTTTGACTTCTTCTCCTGTTCTTCTTAAGCCACCAGGACGTGACCTTATAGGGAATAGAAATGTGGGGCCTGTTTTAGACACCGTGGCTTGGTCAATTGAAGGAAGTCTTATCACGTCCTGTCACTTCTTTCCCTGGTGCCCATCAGTGCACCTGTGCTGATACTAAGCACTTACCACTCAGGCTGTCTGAATTGTCTTTTATTCGCTTGATTGGTTCACACAGCTGGAATATATTGATGATGACAAGATATTACAAATTCTGAATTTCATGTCTAAATCAAATTGGACAATTTAAGAACATTCTCAAGTGAGCCCTTCTTAATTTCCCCCTAGGAGCAGAGTGTTGTCAGCTCCAACACCAACAGAAACATGTCGGGTCTCTTTTAGGAAACTTGGGTCAGACCTGGAGCTCATTTCCGCCGGCCCATGTTGGGTTTAATGAAGTGGACCTACCCATGTTGTTCTGTGGTTTCAAGTAACGTGACCCAGAACAAACAGGGAAACCCAGAGGAGAGAATGCACTGTGCTCTCCCCCTCCTCTTTTTTCTCTTTGCATCGTCCTACGCATGAGAGATCCCAGTCAGCTGTGCCATATTTATCACCGGCTCATCCTCAGCTTCAATAGACTGTTTTGTGGTGAACCACGGCTGTGGGGCTATTTGCAGAGATTTCTTAAGACCCTTCGTGATGGGAGTGTAAATGTAAAGATACTGTACAAGACACAGATGATTGCAATAGTGAATGTGATCTATTTTTGTTTTCACTTAAACAAATTTATTTCAATGTGCATTTTACAGCTTCTCATTATAGTTTACAACATCAGACTCATCCACCCTAATTCTTTTTCGATTCTACCTAAAGAATTAGTCTGGTCTCAGTAGATTTGATGTGGATTTCGAGAGGGCAGTGCCAACAGATCCAGATTAAACTGCCTCTAGGTGCAATTGTATTTACATACAACCAATCAGAGAAACAAAGGAACACATTAAGCCTGCCCCATTTTAGATAAATGGTTACAATTGGCCAGACAGAATTTCCACCAATTTTTTTGTGAAGGAAAGGTATTCTAGAACCATTTCACCTCACAAAGAAATGGATATAGCTGGCCAGCCTCCACTTATTTGGACTAAATGTAGTTTTGACATTATATTATTATAACAATGTTCATATGATCCTTATTTAAAGCATGTATATCCCTAAGATGTCCAGCCAGAATCCAGAATCCCATTCAGGGCTCACAACTCCAAAGAGTGGTTAAGTAACGCAAATTAGACAGCCTTTTTTTGAGTGTATTAATAAGGAAATTTGAATACATTGTCACTTACACTAGAACATTTATAATATATAGTAAGTATATGGCTTTAAAAATTTCTATTCTGCTTATTATCCTTTCAAGACCTTTGACTTTGGACTTACAGATCTGTTGTTAACCTCACAACTGGCTTCAACACACTCAGTTCCAACTGGCTTTTAGCAAAAGCCATGACACTGCAACATCCATCACGTCATCCATCCTCCCACAAAACCACACCAGTAGGTCCCAAAAGCAGCAGACGATGAGAGTCAATACTTCTCTTTATTTCACTTTAACAATGGCCCTTCAGTGACATGTGAGCTGGATTCCCTTCAGTCTGAGTCATACACTGGCCTGAACCCCCACCACACTCAGAGCAAGTCCCAGTGATGATAAAGCCCTCTTTGGATTAACTCAGAACGTCAGAGTAAAGCTGCCAAGTTCTGAGATTCATCTAATCTTCTCATTTGAAACCACTGCTAGGTATTAGGATATACCTTTATCAGTCTATATTCATAAAGTTTAAAAGCTGGCAGTGTTAGTCCTCTAGGGTTGGCTACGTGATGGATATTTAAGAAGAGTTTTGCTCAAATGCTAATCTACACTTAAACAATAGCGACATCTCTCCCTGGCGTACGGTCCCATATACTTGTGCATTTGTTTGCTCATGGAGAACGTGACATCATCTGTGGCTGTGTCGGAGGTAGGCTGAAAATAGACGTGGAGGATGATGACGTTTCTGCTCAGTGAAGCCAGTGGGCCGCTGCATTGCTGTTTATAGTGATGAGCAGCCGGTCAGTCGTGGATGATTCACTGCGTGTTCGTTAAACAAACACCTGATGTTACAAGCAGATGCCATCGAGGACATTTTGCTTTATAGGACAATGGTTTGGAAGTTGACGAGGTAGTGGTTTGTCTAAATCAAATGATAACTGCAGTAAATGGAAGATAGGGAGTCATCTAGTTCTGCAGGAGGGAAGCTTTGTGTAGTTATTAACGTTACAGTTAAAAAGAAATATTGAATGATTTATTAATAATAGTGAGGCTGATGGGGATGGGAATCAGCACTGGGTAACTCATCAGAATATTGAGACATGGGTCATTAAATTGGAAATGTGGAAATGCACTTTTACAAGGACTTTACAATAACAAACCCAAATGGACAATAGGGTTATCTGGAAGTGCTGTAAAATGTAAACGTCCTTCATTCATTTAAAAACGGAAATGCAGAGCTCAGCGTCAGGACTCGTCTCTGTGGTTACATATATATTTACGTGCTGGTCCAAGCTGAGGATTTAGACATCAGGAGTTTGGCATGCTGATTACAGAGCTCTGAAACCACACTGAACCGCAGGAACTCTACTCTTTCTCCGTTTTTCCCCCCCTTCTTCTCTTTCTAGCATCATCCCTTCATTGGTTGGGACTAATTTGCAGAGGTGAACTCAGCGGGCCTCGAGGCTGCTTTATCATAATCAGCCCCGAATCACATAGCTCTGCTCCTCTCATCCGTGCCTACCTTTACTCAGTTACTTGACGCACAGTTAAGCACCATTGATTGCAACACTGCCAGACAATGAGCTCTGTTACACACAGTAGTGGACACTAAGCACTGCTGACTACTATTGTTCCAGCTTAACATCTTTTACATCAGTCTTTTTTATTCTTCCTCAATTGCTAATCAAAAGATGTCAATATTTACATTAATAATTGCTAGTTTCATACAGCGACTTCTCCTTTAAATATCCACAGTCCACATAATTTCCTTACACAGAGCCCCTATTTTGTGCCAGGGATCTGTAACTTTGAGGATATCCCATTTTACATAGCATTCCACCAGCTGCCTCTCACATCTAATGGTTACCTTATGGTCATCAGGAAAGAGCCAGCTGAGATACCACAGCCACGCCGGGACAGACGGGCATGCAGACTGCTGCACGGGCACTTTTACAGCCAAGCTTTGAAGGATAGACGGGTAGAAAGTGTGTTTCTGTGTGTGGTTTGCATAATAACTATGTTGGTCATTAGGTCTATCAAGGAGGAGGAATTTTTAAGCAATTTTGCACAAGAGTGTAGGCCATGGCCACTGAAAGAAAACGGTCAGAATTTAGTTACTGGACTGTGTTTGCCTGTTGTTTTAGAATTTCTAATATTAGTAATAATGACTTTTTGGTGTTTTGTTTTGACTGTCGACTGTATGAGCTGAGAGTTATCCCCACTTTCTCATATCAGTATTGGAAAGATTAAGGTTAGATTTTTTCTACTTGCAGATTTGTTTTTCAAAATCAAAGGAACTAATGGCCACATGCAACTTAAGCAACAATTTTGATGAGACATACTGTATGTGCCTCTATTCTCTGACACTTGCTTCTTTAAAGGTGCAATGTGTAAAAGGTTATGGTTTATAGTAGATCTACAGTATGATTTCAGTCGTGTATAATTACATCAAAATATCACTCTTTGCATTTGTCAATGTTGGTTAAAATAAATTTAAAGGTTCATATAGCCTAGTGGAAGGAGCCATTAGTTCTGTTACTTCCTCTTCCTGTTTCTGTTCGGTACAACTGCCCATAGCGGACAAACTGAGCACTGCAGGAGGAGAGCTCAGGAGGCACCATAGATGTTCATGTGCTCTAAAAAGAAGTAGTGTGAGATGTGCAATTACAGGTACAAAAAGACAAGAAACTACAAACCCATAATACAGTACTAGCCTCTAGCTTTTGTAGGTCAGAATAAAAGTCAGCTCAGATCTGTACAAATGACACACAAGGTCATGATCAGGTCTAAAACCTTGCTTCAATGAAAACCATTCACAAGACCTGCAGCTGCCATAAGCAAACTGGGAAGTCTGACTGGCAGTAAGGTACAGTATGTCTCTAACAAAACAAACCCCATATGAACCGATTGTATTTCATATATTTGACTTTGAAATTATATCAAGCAGTTCACCATCTTCCCTCAAACCAACTTTTGGTGCTGACAAAGGCATATTTCCTCTTGGTTTGCATTTAATCATTGGATGCGGTTCTAAATTTGGCTTGTGTAAATGAGTGATGTGAAGAGTTGTGTCATGTGTGCACATGCCCCAGGTCGGATGTGTAGGCAGCAGTAGCAGCAGCAGCAGCGGGACACAAACGGAGAGGACAGTGCTCTACCCCCAACCCCTCTTCTTTGCATGTGTGTGGTTTTTAATGGAGACGAGGGGTAGATGAGTGGTGATGTCATCACTCTGTGGCTGGCAGTGCAGCACGAACACAGTCACAGATATCACACACCACCAAACCACTCTACTCACTCTCCTCTCTGCTTCACTTAAATTCACTTCTATGGATGGGCAGCATTATTTTGATTTAGTCATCCATTCCTTCAAGCCATAGCCAAGTCTTTCAAAAGAAAATGACACAAGTGGCTTCTGAGTAAACTCCAATCACCCATTTGTGTTTTTTTCATTGTGACTTTTTCATGAGTCAGTGTTTCTTTAGCCTGTTTCTGCGTGCCATGGACGAGGAAAACAGGCAACGCCAAGCCTGAATTTCACTTATTCTTAACTTTGTGTTTTCTTATTTCTCAAATAAATAAAACAAAAGCTAATCAACGACTGGACAAATGACCGTTGTGACTAACAGCATCAACCCTGCCACTAGTTTCAATCATGTATTTCCAAAGCTGACATTTCAGGCTGGTCTGGTCTTGTCAAATTCCTGGCTATTAGCATCACTAGCTACAACTAACTCTGACCTATTTAAAATACGGTGACTTCTGACTTCATAAACTTGGAGTGCACCATAATTATACATACAGCTTATTAATGATGCATACAGCTGTTAACAAAGCACACTCTCCAAAGCTTTTGATCAAACATCTTCTCATAAATTAGAGATTTGCTTGTTGAAAGGGATCTTTTTTCTACGTGAACTGGTCTAGTTCATACAGGTTTTAGTTTCCTACACTACTCATTTATTTATACTTGGAGTAACTATACCACTTTATGTATTCCCTTGAGAACAATTTCCCATCAGCTTCTCATTTCTTATCTCTCTCCACTGTCTCCCGTCCACTCCTCCCCCATTGCTTTTATCTTTTATTTTCTACTCTTGCTCTTCATTGTGCACCGCAGGCCTACAGGCATCCCTTTAGTATTGGCTGGCATGCTGGTGACTTTTTTTCCTTTACATAACTAAATATAGCATGTCTGAGTCACGCGTTTGGCCATAGGTCACGCTCCGAAGTGACAGCTTACATTAATGCCCACCCCAAGGCCCAGCGTCCTCTCTTAGTCAATGTGTGAGAGGTCTTTTTTGGGTTGCATTTTTTTTCTCCCGCATGAGTGAACGGGCGCACGTGTCCGTCTGCGCTTTACGACCATCTGCCTCATCAACCGCAAATATAGGCTACACGTTGGTTATATGAGGACGTATGTCAGCGAAAGAGGCATGCCCAGCGTGTGTCCATACAGGATGTACTGTCATGCGAGAGGAATTCGCTTGGATAACCCCGGAGTTTGTGCGTGTGTCGAGTGTGTATTTGCACGTCTGGTTTGAAGTGGAGCTGCGCAAATGTGTAAATCAGTGGTGTTTTTGTGCGGGAGGTGGGACCTGTATCTCGAGTCGGTATGATGGAGAGGGGAGGTGGTGAAAGGTATGAGTGAGGAGGCCTGCTTGGGCTGTTTTTTTGGCATCAGTTTAGTCGCAATGATGTCTTTTACAAGTTCCAACGACCTCTTTCACTGTAAACCTGCTGTTTGTATTCTGCAAGAAGTTTCAGATATATATATATATATATATGATAAAAGCTAAAATAACAATTGACTAAAATAACAGCTTTAGGAATGAGCCCCAAAAAGGAGTGGAGATGTAAGTGTAGATCGTGTAAAGCCATTTTTTTAGCCAAACTTCTTCATCCATCTTATTTTAAACCTGCCCTTGTGTGTGCTTTTATCTAACATATTTAAATAAATCACACAAAGGTCGGTGTCTCTTTGGATAAAGCTCTGGAGCTTAGAAAGGAAGCACATTTTTCCACCACCATTTATTAGGTGAGATTATTCACATATAGGATTAGCATAAATTATAATATTTTAAATGTCACAAATTAAACACTACAAATTATCTAAGTCAGTTTGGATGTGCTTTTTACACACTCATTTCACATAAATCATTAAGTCAGTCTTTTAAACTGTTACGGCCAAACTTAAAACTTTAATTTAAAGGATTTTCGGGGAAGTATTACAACACACCTTGCCTCACAACCTATTATTTTCTGAACTCCTCCAAAGCCAAACATACTCTCAGTTTTGATTGAAACTCAGCTATTAGTTTTTATATCTACGCATCTAAATATGTCCATTTTATGTAAACAAAAGAATAAAATGGTGAAATTTAGACATGTGTTATGAATTGGGAGATGAACCTGCTGCATATTCTGCCTTTAACAATGTCATGGGCTGCAAAATATCAGCAGCACCCCCAATATATGTATGCTCCACTTGCCCTTAAAACACCCACCTGACCTTTGTCGAGGCACAAGTCTTAGTGGTATTTTGTGGCATTTTGCTCACGACAGTAGCATTATCATTTGGCTAAGTGTGTCGACAAACCTCAAGGCAGTTTTTGTATCCTGGATAATGTTGATTTTTGACCCAAACTCAGCCAGAATGTTTATACTTTTCATTAATATTAAATGAACATGTGGCTAAGATCATTTCTTTTAAGCTAAGGGAAAACTAACCAGAGAGAAAGTACGACATAATCACTATCAGCCCATATCACTGCTTTATCCAAATACTGGCCTCACCCTCAGTGTTCCTGTTAGCTTAAACCCTGCAGGACCCCTCTGTCACCGTTCTGCCGGTACACACTGCGATAGAAGTTGGGATGTGTCCTGTAAGAAAAAGGAAGGGGAAATGAGTTGTCTTGAACTGCCTTCTGCTTGTCTTTCTGACATCACAACAGAGATGTGTGCATGAGTGGACGTGTCAGATTTTTTGAAACAGTTTCTGGGCTCAATAAGTGACACGCGACCTTGTCAGCTTCTATCAAATGAATCCAATCTGGGTCGCACAAAATCAGGGAAGTTTTAGATTTCTTGGCTCACTCATGTCTGTTTAATCAGTCTATTACTCTGCGTTATAGACAACAGGAACAAGAACCACTTTATAACTTTCATAAAGTCATGTGACATTTTGGAGAATTAATTCTCTGTGGTGCACCAGACCTACATACACTTCCTGTGGCCATCGCATGGCACATGGAAGACCTAAAAATAAAATCTTTGAACTTTTTTAAAATAACTAATCATTTTTAGCTAAAGTACCCAGAGTAGCAGCAAAACTTTTTTTACAATAAATACAATCTGCCAAGGCTAAAGTCACACAATATAGACTCATTGCACTCTGGGGACTTCTGGTCAAATGAATAAATGCTTTCTATTGAAGGCTCATTGGGCTCAGTGTAAATAGTAGATTGCCTCCGAAAGGGTTAAATGGGGATGAATGTGACATGAATATGGAGAATCTGGAGAAGTGGAGCTCCACATGATGAGCACATGGCCGCAGACGTCTGCTCTGCCGCTCACTTGTTATCCTGACACGCTGAAGACATTAAAAGTTGAAGGAAGTGAGCGTGAGGGAGACAGTAGGAGGAAAAGGAGGGTGGGGAGTGAGGGAAGGAGGGTGGAAGGGAGGGAGGGCTGAGAAAAGGGGGAACTGGACCGACTGACTCAGGAGGAAAGGGGAAGTCTTGGAGAAAAAGGGAGGGAGTGAAATAAGAGAAAAAGAAGAAGTTACATGTGGAGGTAGCTGCTGAGTTATGGAGCGAGACAGAATAGCCGGTAAGTTTTCTGAATTCATCCAATTCTGTTGTTGAATAGATTGCAGCTGACTCCCTGTGTTTGAAGGACAGCTGTCTGCACTTGAGCTAAACACATATCTTCCTTTTTTCTCATTTGACTTGTCAGCCACAACTGAGAACGTAGCTGTGCGCTTATGTAGAGCAGCAATGAATTAGCCTCATGTGATGTGCTGTCAGACACCACTTCCCAGAATATTAACGCAATATGTAAAGTAACCGTGGTGCTGAAATTGGCAGCCGTCTGCTTTGCAAAGTTCAAAGCTGCTGGACCCACACTCACTCGAGACTCTGCCGCATCAATAGATTGACTGTGGTAAATCTGCTTTCTGTCATCACATGATGGGACTTGAAATGAGCAGGGTTGAGTTGTCAGATTATTGCGGAGTGACACAGATGGTTTATTTTAAGTTAGCGGGAATGAGAACGGAGCTCATATGTCAGCTAATATGACTTGGTTTTCCAAAGACAGCGGGCTCTTTAAAGGAATGTGGAGTGTGTCTGCAATTTGGGAAGTCAGTAAAGTCAGTAGTACATTGAGCTCACAGTAACCACTCTGTCAATCACTCTGTCCTTAAAGGGGAGAATCGGTGGCCTGTGTGTTTACTTTGCACTGCTGTATTAACACTAACCAGCATCTTACAGTGATTAAGGCTCAGCTCTAATCCTGCCATATTCTCAGTGGGACACTTGCTCTGTGGAGATGCAAGGGACACTTATATTTATTTAATGTTCCACTTGGTGGCAGTGTTGCAGTGCTATATTTCTGTTTTAATATCGTCCTCTTTTTTTTTTTTTTTTTTTGTCAAACTGTGTAAAATGTTCCATATGGGTGATTCATATGAGGCACACAGAGGGAGTCTTTACAGAAGGTGCAGGAATTTAAAAATGCACTCCAGTCAAAGGTGAGAAATGAGAAGTGGAGAAGTGTTGAGGCAATATTTTTCCTTCTGTTGTGCATTACTTCCCTCTACATGATTCATATTGAGGAAGTCCTGGGCTGAGCTACTTCCTTTGCTTTGTTTGGTCCTGTTGCCATGACAGCCAGCCATACTTCATACATACATGTACTCCCTGATCCGACCAGTCCTGTTTCAACAGTATTTTATTTGCATTTGCAGCGTCTCAGAGTGTGCTCACTATTAATAAAATGTGTTGAGGGGTGACAGGCCATACTCCACTGTCACATGTGGACGCCATATTGATTTGTTGTTTGTGTAAAGACAAACAAAAGTTCAACCAGGATCTGTCGGGAAATGAAAGGCAACAGTATCCCCTTTTGATGGAGTGTTTGTATCTGTTTAGTATCAAATCCCCTCAAAAACTTCTCATAAAGATATAAGTAATTAGGTTTGTTGAAGTACAGCACGCTATATTGTTTCATATTACACTAAACTGGCACATTTGTTGTTTTAGATATTAGATCAGATATTACAGTGCCAACAGTGGCTTTTTTGTGTTAATATATTATATATATAGGGTCTCTGGATGTGGGTGAAGACTATTCAGAGAACATTTGGAAAGATAAAGGTTTCTTGCACTAAAATATAAAATACTAAAGTGTGCATGGTGTAGCCTTAAATGCACTTCTACACCAACAGATATTCTTGGAAAAAAAGGAATATCAGGCAACTCACTATGTTCCTGACCTGTACAGGATATCCTCATTCGGTGAACGCCTCATGCTATCTTACCTCATATTGTTGTATGTAGTAATCATAAGTGAGAGAAAGAGTCAGGACGGGGAGAGCAGGAAACTCAGCGGGAAACCCCACCTTGAGCGCACCTCAGGGAGGCTTCCTGAAAGGTGACATTACTCAGCATGATCCAAACGTGGACCAGGCAAAGGGTGATGCAGAAAAGATGGATGAAAGATGAATCTGTGGGTGTGTTCAAACCTGGCAGAGTTGCGTGACACAAGTTTGTGAAGAGGAGCCCACGAACTAAACACAATTGTTAATGTATGTACAGTAGCCTTTATGACTGCACCCCTGTTATTTATGCTACGATCAGAAAGTCCATCCCACTAACATTTACTAGAGTAATTTTGTCATTTTCCTTGGAGCTGAGGGTCAAACCAAAGTTAAAAGGTGTCATTTAGATAAACACTAAAACCACACACATTAGCTCTTGTGGATAAATAGATGTGACTCTTAAATACAGTTGCTGGTTTTGTGCTACTTCCTGCCAATAAATGTTTGTGGTTTGCTCTAGTTTGGCTTGACCAACCAACATGGCCTAACTTTAACTCTAAAAACAGTCATTATAGACTGGTATATGAGCACAGTATACCAGTGGGCAGGATACATTTACCAAAAGGATCATTAGTTTACATATGTTTTATGGTACAAACATTTGGCAAGACAAATGGGTAAAATAAAGGTCTGCACCATGTGACTGTATCATTACAATAACGTGTCTGTAGGTCTTCATTAACTGTTGGTAGTGTTTATTCAGTGTTCTCCAAAGCTGTATCCCAATGTAGATTGTGTTTTGTTAAACTGTAAAACATTTGGGATTCATAAATTGAGTTACACAAGGCCCCGTTGTTGCCATATTACAATCTGTGAAGGTGATAGAGAGGACTGACGATTTATGGTGCAATAATCTGTTGTAATTGTGTACTTCCCGTCTCTTTGACTGTGAAGCAACAAATACTGTCTTACTTTCTTTAGTTTATCATCCTGATATACAACAAACATAACTGTGTCCTGCTCAGTGCCACTGCAGTATGAGGCAGTTTCAGTCTGTTATACTCACAGGCGTTTGTATTTACTGTGCTATTTCAGGGACACCAAGACACACAAACATCACAACTCACAATCACAGTCAGTAACCGCATGAACACATGTATGCTCTGGGACATACACACACACACGCTCCTCCAGATGTTGTTTTGGAGCTTTCCCTCATTCTGCCACTCTGTTCTCGCAGCCAGCCCAGAGTCTGTATCCATGTTTAGATAAACACACACTGACTAGAGGGAGGTGTGTATCTCACACACCGTGTGTTTTGCTTTAATTGAGCACTGCAGAGTCTTGGGGCATATGGCTTTAAGTGCAGCCTACTTACTGTAGGCCAGCATCAGAGCTAAGAGGCCACACACTTGGTCCCATCAAGTGTAAAGTAATGTATTTATACACATCAGACATACTTCAGAGGAACATTATACTCATGGAAATACCAGCAGCTTGAAGGAATTGACAGAACATTATCAGCAGCTGGATAGCTGCCTTTAGAGCTGTATTGGAGATAAAACTGTTCAGTCATCAAATAGCATATTGTAATATAAATCATCTGTGAAAAAATCAAAACCTTAAGACGTCATTTCTGCTTAAGTATCAGGGATTTTAATTGATGTGAATTTTCACACACTGGCCTAAGGCATAAGTTTTGGCCAATCACAAGCTTGCATGTTACATGGGCTTCGATTCGTTCCCATTGGTCTACACACCAAAGTCAACAAAGTAATGACTATTGATAATACAGAGAGAGTGTCTATTTCAGTCAAAAAGAAAAAATATAAATAGACAAAAGCATCATATTGGATCACTGAACTCAGAGCTAAAAGTTTAAGGTAAGCTCTTAACCATGAACTAATGAATTACTCTTTTGCGGGGCATATTGATCCACTTTGATCTTTTTTTAATAAAATAAAAGCAGGAAAGGTCAGGGTGGGGTTGGCGACCGGGAAGAAAATTTCATTCACCGTGTACTGCTTACTCCTGTTGATTGTTATTTTAAGTCTACAATATTTTCAAAGAAAAATACAGTTCAAATTCTAATAACTTTTATGGTACAACCTGTGACACAGAGCATCCCAGGGGTCACATGCTTTACTCTCTAAAGTTCTTTCCGGATACATTCATAATGTGGGCACACATTTCTGTTCCTTGTCCTGGGACACCTTCACAGCAGCTCCACAGTGCCCCATACACACACCTCAACACACAGTTATATTGTACATATCTAGTGACCTTGCAGGTGTTAGGGTTAGGGGCGGGGCTTCACATCCTATTAGTGGCCTTTAGAATGGAGCTTTTCTTTTAAATGGGCTTTATGTGGATTCTGGCAGCTCATGAGGGGCAGTATTTTACTTTGTGCTCTTTAGTGTACGCTCAAGCCATTGTTACAGTCTCTATTTTAAGCCTGAAGTCAAACCAATGACACAAGGAGAAGACAGGGGACATGGTCTAATGAAAAATACTTAAAAAACACAAGATCAAACAAGAAGGAAGACCCAATAAACATAGAAATAATAATAATAAGTCATCAGATGAGGGACAGCCTTTCTACAAATATAGTTTGTGTTATTTCTGGTCATCAAGATTTGCCCAGCATCAGGGAAAGTCATCACAGATTAAATTACAATGGCTTCAAACATAAAGGTTTCATCACTCATGGCACATCTCTAATTACACAACCTGATTTGTTGTCGGAGATGACGTCACCATTAAATCCCATTTGGAAGAAAAAGTCCCTTTGATTTGTCATCACATCCATAACAACTGAGCTTTAACAACTTTTCCCAAATGGTTTTGTTCAAACTGGACGCCTTAAGAGAAAGAGAGAGAAAAAAAGAGAGAAAAACCTTTATTAGTCCCACAGTGGAGAAGTTCATTTTGCAACAGCAGAGGAAAAGTAAGAACAGAGAAAGTATCACACAGTTCAAAGTGAAAAAGCCAGCCTGGGCAGAACTAAAATGAAATTAAAATTATTCCAAGACAAGATAAAATAGACTATACATATTTACAGTATATGGATATGAATAAAAGAGTATGAATAAATAGTAAAGAATGAGTGTATAATAGTAAAGTTTAGTCAATACAGATTTATGCTCAAATGTTAAAGCTTCATCAAACTAAGGCTGTAACTCTGGCTCAATCATATCTAATATCATCATTTGACTTCCTAAAACGTGACTTCTGATTAGAAATGATGGGAAAGTGTGTGCTGCAGTCTGAATGAAGTCCACAGCGGTGCCCAGATTACCTGAAGAGGCACGTTGACCTGCAGTGACACAGGGCAGGTCGGTGCGTGAACTGTGTCCCTCTTCCCTGGAGGCGTTCTCATTTACCTCCAACTTTTTCCAGAAATGCTAACAAATAATGAAAAGGAAACCATACTCTTTAATCAACCTCCTGAAGTTTGTCGATCCACTTTCTCCCACTTTTTTCAGTCCTTTAACATGTGGTCCAGAAGTGACTAATGTATGCCTGCGCGTGCATGTGTAAGTGTGTGCAGGGGGAAGGGTAGCATGGAAGGGAGAGGTTTTTTTTTTTTTGACAAGGGGAGTAGACGGGAGGAGGCTCGCCTTTTTTCGCTCTCTCTGTTGAGCCTGAACGCAGCGTTATTGGCAAGTTAGTGAGAAGTGAGGAAAAAAGCGAGTTGCTCCTTTAAGAGAGTGCTGTGGATTCGGGACGCTGTCATTAATTCTATTTTGGAAGAGTGTTGTGAAGTGACAGGAAACCAGAGGCACACAAAGAGTTAAACTGGGAAAAGATGTCTGACTCTGGTGTCAATCCACATTTGGAGGGAATTATTTCTGATTTTGAAGGTTAGTGTTGTGATTTTTTCCCCCTTTACCTAAATGCACATGGGGACAGGTCGTAGCTATTAGATATTAGTCAGTGAAATAAATATGTGTGTCCATTGTGTTCTTATTTGTAATGTGGGTTTCTATGTCTGCTGGAAGTCTATCATTAATTGTACCTGCTTTACATCAATGACAGAGATGCACACTTTTACCACACTTCTCTGGCAGCCTTAAGTAGTAGTATATCTCCAACATTCAGAGCTGTATTAATCCCCTTTGTCTTTCTCTTCCTCTTCTATTCTTGTTGCCTTCCTTCCTTTCCTTCCTCACTTCTTTCCTGTTCCTCCTCAGGTCAGCCTCATCCCTCCAGCTGCTCACTGTCACATGTGTCAGCCACTCTATGTTTACAGCTAGTGCCTTTTGGAAAGTCAAGTGGGGCTTTAGCCATCGTCAAGTTTTGTGTCTGAGTTGAACTGTTTGGTTCAA
Organism: Rhyacichthys aspro; assembly: GCA_036850595.1. Lineage (NCBI taxonomy): Eukaryota > Metazoa > Chordata > Actinopteri > Gobiiformes > Rhyacichthyidae > Rhyacichthys > Rhyacichthys aspro. The sequence goes on along the minus strand of CM072148.1, from coordinate 10,940,177 downwards.
TGCTGTGGTCCTGTTAGGGCTGAAAACGTGATTGTGACTGACTTCTGTGCAGCTCTATGTTTAATGCTTTATTACATGTATGACTTTCTATATTTGTCTGACAATCAAATTGCAGACATTTTATCATTGGAAATGTCACTTCAAATCAAATCTGTTCATATGATTGCAGAGGTGCACCTTCATCTTTTTAAACAACTGACCATAAATCCACAATTGCTATCAAAAATATCACTGTTGCGTAACTTGGGTATTTTGTGCTATGAGCTGTTGAACTATTGGCCTAAGTGTTATTAGTACCCATTCTAATGTTATTCTTCTGCATCAATACAGCTGTAGTCATAATGATGTCACTTAATCCTCGTTTCACCCCATATCTTAATGTTTTCCAGTAGATTACTCTGATTTTTCTCATAATAATGGGAAAGGCACACGAATGGAAAAGTCTGTAATAATACCTCTTGGATCATTTTGTGTGTATAGTTAATCAGAAATGAATAATGGAATGTAAACAACGAAAATTGTTCACATTTTGTTAAAGGTAGAGCTTGTCTTTACCAAAACGTATGAGTCATCAGAGAATAAGTCCATATTTGTATATTTAGACAGACTTTATTGTACACAGGCAGCCTCAGAGCCTGCCAACCTAAACTGTACTCTGTAACCAGGCCAAGCCTTTTGGAATGATTGTCTGCTAAAAGGTGCCATGTTATTCTCCGCTGATGTGTACTGATATACAGAGGAAATTATTACTGAAATGAATAAAGTACACAAGGGGGGTATATTTTCTAAACTTGGCTAAGATTCCAGACAGGACATCACATAATGTGTTATACACATATGTGATATAGACACAAATATAAGTGATTCATTGGCTATATTTATTAAAATGGAGGGCTACTAATTTTTCTCATTTTCAAATAATGAAAATGAACTTATGTTGTTGTTGCTGGTGTTTGAGACATAGGTAATTCTTTTCTCGCTCTCAGATTGTGAGAATAGCCGGGTCAGTTAACAGTCATGCTGCCTTATGTAGGGGATGCCTGACGACTGACTCAATCTTGTGACATTCTTTTAAAGCTAGATTTTAAATCATGCCACTGACATTGAACACAAAACACAGCTGGAGATCTGCATTTAAATTTCAAACCTTTTTGTGACTTGGATCACCTATACTCCTTAAAAAACCCAAAAAATAGCCATGTAGAGATAACATTTAAAGTCCTGCATCATCATGTTTTCTTTCCTTACTGGTCCATCCAGAGTTCTGCAATCCTGACAAATGACTTTGTGCTGAAAACATGCTTTTTGTGCCAGACACTATAATTCATACATGAAAATAGCCTGCTGGCAAATATTGAATTTCTTTCACTTCACAGTCGTCAAACACCAGATAATGTTCCGCTAATCTTTTCTTCATCACTCGCCATTGCTCAGTTTCCCCCTCATTCCCTGTGTATCTGAGCTTAAATAAACTGCGCTGTGTTAACAGGTGTTAAGTGGAATGTAGGATTCTCACCAAACCTTGGCTGGACGCTGGTGTAAATCAGTCTGTGAATGAGGACGATTGTTAGAACCAGCAGTTGATCAAATGGTCCAGACAAGGCTTTATCTGTGGAAGTTTAAGGTTCAATCTATTTTTAAAATCGTTGTGACTGTATAGAATGACTTTTATGGGTGTGTTTTGGCAAAAAGCACACCTTGTTTTGGGGGAAGACGGGACTGAGGGCAATAAAAAAAGAGGTGAAATTCATTGAATATTGGGAGAAGCACTTAAACCAATGGCATTCATTTTCTTTCTTGTCTTCCTTTTTTTGTTACTGTAAATGAAAATGCAAACTACCACTTTCTATTGGGAGATGAAGTTGGGCCTTTTACGATGAAGTCCTGGGTTTTATGTACCCATCCACCACCCCAACCTCTCTTATTTTACTGCAAAATGTAGTAAAACAACAACAACAACAATAACAATAATAATAATAATAATAACAGTAGTAGATTTTATTTATAAATCACTTCCTTCCACAGAATCTCATAGTGCTATAAAGTAGAACTAGAATAAGAGCTAAAAACAAGTAAATCTACAAAATACTAACAACAGTCAACACATCCTTCCTGAATAGAAAGGTGTGTTATGTGCTTTCTAAGAACAATCTAATGCATGATCAGATGTAAATAATCGACCATATTTTGACCAACCCACTGCCTTCCTCCTCGTCCAGACCCCTCTCCCACTCCCTGAATTCCTCACTCTCGTACAGCACAGTAAATCTGACACAAGCGACCGACGACTGCTGGTCAGCATTAGTAAACCCAACACCATCAGCGGTCAATACAAGGAAGTGCATGTTTGACAGTGTAGCATTAGGGTTTCATTTGACCCGCAGCCGAATGCTATGGTGTCTCTGTTTGGCCTTGTGTTGTCAAACCAATGGTGTGGTTTTGTTTTTCCAGGTTGGACCACATTGACTGAATTTTGCTGTGACTGCCGACATCACAGAAACCATCCTGTCCATAAACTATCTTTGTGGAAGCAGTTTTTGACAGAGAATAACATGTCTTGAGAACTTGACTTATTGCCTGACCGAAGAAATACAGGAAGTGAGATACACAATTACCAGTTCAAGGCTGTGTAGTGTGGACTATTAACTTACATACTGGTCAATATCTGTTGTTTTTGCACTATGCCTCACATATTATCCAGTGATAGACTGTTTTAAGTTGCAACACAGAGGCTTGACTTGGGAGATTGTAAGACGCACCCCTTATTTTTTCTCAGATCTGTTTCTTCTCTGTTAATTTGCTCATTTGTCGTTAATGCCGACTCAGCGCTCTCTGCATCTGATTCACATTACGAGGCGTTTTGGCAGCTGTTGAGCCATTATCCATTCCCCCTCCATTGGGATACATGTGTTGGAGTTATTTGTCATACACTAAACATGTATAAGTCACAGAGAATGCGTTCACCAACATTAAAAGATCTAGTAAAGAGTATTTATAGCACCACACAGGCGTAGCTGTACATATGTCACGAATATGGTTGGTTAAATAACTTTACAATGCAAGATGTTCATAATGCAGAAGACTTTTATGTGGAAGGTACAGCGTTAGCGTAACACAACTTATTTAGTATGATGTCAGTCTGTCAGTTCTTTTTAATTTATGGAAAACATGCATGAATTTCTCTCTAAAGCATGAGCCTTATGTGAAAGTGGCAATAGCTGCTAATATTGACCAGGATTCTGAAGACAAATGGTCAAATGGCAACTTTAGAAATGGTTGGCAATACAGAAACAGTGGGGATCTATGGCAAACCAGCTACAGTATAGAAGACTAGATCAAGATGAGCCACTGACCAAGCATCATTAAATTACATTAACATAAACTTCTGAAATGTCTGACCAAAGCATAAGGACGTCTATGTGATTTTTTTAAATGGGACTGTTTTAAAACAACTGGGTGTAGATAACATTTGCATAAAGTAAGTCAATCAACCATAATAATTTTAGACAACAGTGATGTTACATTACATGACGTCAGCTCAATCCTTTTATCTAATCTCTGCTCAGTGCTGTCCCGACTGACATGAGGAATGGACAAGACAATGGATGAGGATTCTGCCTTGATCATGTTTCATGCCTCAGGCTCTGCACGCTCTTCCTCCTCCTCCTGTGTTTGTTTTCCTGCTGACTATCTCTTATTAGCACATCTGTGCTGGGACCATACTGTTTGGGCTCATTGATATCAATGTCCTTGAGAAAGTGATGACAGTGATGAGAGCCTACACCTGGGCCGTGTTAGGACAATTGACCGTGAACTGAATGCTGTGTCCATCCACTTTTGTTGAGCCAGTAATGTTCAGCTGTGCTCTATTTGCTTCAGTGATGAGAAAGTGTGTGATACTGCACGCCAGGCAGTGATAGGTAGTGAAGAGGATGGACTATGTGGAGTTAATGAGGTTGCTCTGAGGTAGACTGGACCTCTCGTTTCCAGCTCATAGTCTGGGAATGCTGTTTCACTGGGAATGATAATTCACACAATACTATATATTGGATATGGAGGAGAAATTAGATTTATACAACTCTGGATGGATGTAAAATGGCTGACCACAACAAAATCATGAGGTGATCCTTGGAAACCCAAGGATGTTATATATTTCTCCTATTCTGCCCTTAAATCATGTAAACTTCTCTGCACAGTCTCTGAATACAAAGAAAACGGCTGCAGAGCTTGAAAGCACTCAAGTCGTTTTGTGTAGCCACAGCCTGAGGCCATGTAATCACAAAGCAACCAAGAACACAAATTTTAATCTAAGGTCAGTGCATGGGTCACACTCTAAACAAAACAGCTCTACTGTGACAGCGCATGTGGAAATAGAATTCACTATGTTTAATTCAGAGTCCCTAGTTCTGGCATTTAGACAAGTCGCATTTAGAGAGCAGAAAATATTTTCATAGTAAGTGAACAAAGTTTTGTTTTTTTCAGTGGGGTTGTATGAGGTACAGGCTGAACTGCCTACAGTAGATAAAGATCAGCATACATCCAGCAGTCAGTACTGCTCTGCAGTCTGATCTAATGAACTGTGTGAAATCATCCATTATGTAAGCTGCACAAATTTGTGCATTTGCCAGTTAAACTGTACACTATAGTTTAGACTAAGTTACTTTAGAGACAAAGTCTATATCTTGACTATTACCTCGAACCTTACAGAGTTTGAAATGGCTTGTGGGAAAGTCAGATTGGCCGAGGATGAAAGTATAATCACAGCCTTGGACTCCCACTCAGTGATAATAAAACACAAACCAGGGGAAACATAGCTGAGAAAGTTGGGGAGTTTGGACACTGCTGACACATTTCAGGTTTGTTGTTGTGTTTCAGTTTAATAGTGTGAAATGATGTATTTTCAGCTGTTTTATAGCACAGCACGGCCTTACCTCTACATCTGGTAAATAAGAATGCATTTGGCTGATCCTGATGTTATGGATGTGTCTATGATAATATAGTTCAGTAAATGAAGTTACTGTTGTGTTGAGACATGCCTTTGATGTCATTGTCCTCTGTCAAAGTTTCAAACAGAGGGCAGTGGGATCAGGCTTTGTTCCTCTCTGTGTGGATGTACTGGCTTTATTTATATATACTATAGCTTCTCATACAAGAGCATTTTGATAAATAAGGTTTAAAACAAAATGTTGCATCGTAGAAAGCACACACAGACATACCACAAACTAATAATCCACAATTGTTGAGCTTGTCGGAAACAGGAGATGTTTGTGTGAGGAGCTGGTCTAATAGTGTGTCATTAGGATAGCAGCTCCTGGCCACTGGCTTGGCAGGGCAGCTTCACGACAGGAATCAAATCTGAGTTGACTTTCTGCCAGTGCACTCATCCCAGGGGTTGAATCCATCCCTCCATGTCTTCATCTTGGACACTGCAGCCATTTTGTCACACTGAGGGAAGAACATGCTGCAGTATCTGTGCTCATGTTACTCATAAACAGGGAGACTCTCTGACTAAGTGGTTGGCAATAAACAATGCTTGGCTGGCTGCTTGCTTTATAACATGTGGCAAATAGTTACGTGTTAAATCATAGGCCTTTACGTTTAGGGCACCACACGCAGTGCAGCCATGACACAACACAACATGAATGGTCATAAATATATTTTGCGTTGTTGAGTGGAAAGGAACATTTTTGGTGCTGTTTATGGGCAATGTAATGAAATTAGATGACATAATATGTATAATATTTAGTTTTGAATGTGTTTTCAAATGAAATTGTTCCTACCTCAGCATTAAACCCCAGGCACTGTTCCAGTTTTAGCAGTTTATAAAGTTTCAATGCAAAGACTAAGTTGGTTTATTGCTTTGTTAATTAGTATTTACTAAAACAAATGTTGTTCTTACTACCTATAAAGAATTTATAAGACTTGTATGCCAATTATAAGAATGTGGCTTATATCATGTGGTTGCACTTTAAACATGCATAATTTACAGATAAAAAGACATGATATGATATGACATTGTGCATTTTAGTTTAGTTCAGTGTAGTTCTGTGTGTTTTTTCCTGTTTAACTTCAGCTAAAACTTTAAATGATAGTTTAAAAAATCAACAAACTCAACTGCACTGATTGATGAACTATTAGTAGCCCTATTTTTGACATATATCTTATTTGTTTGTTTGGATACAGCTCTGAAGAGGTCCTTTGAGGTGGAAGATGTCGACACTTCATCCCACTCCTCTCCCGGCTCCCGTCGGACCACCAACTCCCCTCACCGTAACGCCATGTCCCCTACCAGCATATACTACCGCGACCTGGGCAGCGCCACCCAATCCACTAACAACAACAGCCTCAACTACACCCAGCCGCGCTCCATCATGGGCGGAGGGGGCTCAAAGACACCGGAGCCTGTGTCCCGACGGTCCGAACTGTCCATCGACATCTCTTCCTCTTCCAGTAAACACGTGGACAGCATAACCAGCCCTGCTTCCATGCGCTCTGTGACCAGCGCCCTCAAGCGTCCCGAAGTGTTGGGCCACTCCAAAACCCCTGAGATGAGCCACAAGAGGGAGGTGACCTTCGCCAAGACCCCGACGGATTCCCCAGTGACACGTCGTAATGAGGGCAGCAACAATGGGCTCATCCGTGGCCAGGAGCAGAATCACCCTCGCAAGTTCGAACCGCCCAGTCCAGGAGACGTCCGTAAGCCTGACATCAGCATCACCAAGGCTCCCCCAGAGAATAACGGCCACCACCCTGCAGTTCACCACCCGCACCACCCCAACCCCCACCACAACACCATCGTCACCACCTTCCGCTGCTCCTCACCCAGCCACGGACGCAAATCCCCAAACCCTGACAGTAAGTGTCATGTGTCGTGTGGAATGTGTCATGTCAGATGTCACTAGTAGGGGCTTGTCATGTTTGTCAGTCAACAGGCTAATACTATATGCTCACTGCTGGAAGGCCTTCATTAAAGGGTTACTTACTACGTGGTGTTAAAATTAGCCTTTTCAATAACACTCCATAGTACATGACCTTAACTGTGTGATTATATGATTACAATGAAGCCCCTTGCAGTTATACAAGGCTTGGTAAAGTATAAGCAGAAAATGGAGCTGGTTTATTTACTTATTTTTGGCTTTATATTAGGCTTTGTATGCTAGGTTACCAACTTCTTTACTTTACAACTTGATTTTTACTTTGAGTCTGAATTATAGACGACAGTGGGCTGCTTTATAACTCCATCAGCCTTTGTGATGGCTTTACCATGGGTTTATGAGCTTGGTGTGACAGTGTAATCAGTGGAAAAGAGAAATTTAATAAACCCAAATAAAACTAAATGACATTTTCTTATGTGAGAAGGGGGCAGTCAAATCCTACTCAAAATGTTGTCACATTTTCCAGATTTTTTGTCTGTAGTTATAATATCCTGCGCTCTCATAACTAACTAATGCAGCAGACATTAAAAGGATCAGATGTCAAAGTGGGGAAAGACAGTGGCAGGAACTGCTTGATTAGCTGGATATCTGTCAGTGACACAAGTGACTGTGTCCTTGGAAGTCGTCTGACTGTCGCTAGGAACAGACAGCAGACGGTCTGTCTGCGTTTGTGTGGTAATCCATGTTTGTTCGTAATGCAGTATTGGAGTGGTGGTGGTTTTTATGTGATGAACCTTGGCAGCACAACAACAGCAGTGTGGCAGTTAAATAGTAGTTAGTGTTGCAGTTGTAGTGAAAGGGCATGTACTACACAAGGGTGGATTTTAGGACAGATTACAGGGTTGCATTACTTTCTATGCTGCAGCTTGTAACATAGAGATCCACTATAGTTGTTTTAAGATGTTTTCTCTTTAGTTTTGGGGATTGTGCTCATTTGATCCTAAGAATGGATTGTAAAGAAGTCTAAATTGAGCTGTCAGGAGGCCCTTAGGGGGTTGTACCAGACCAAAACTGTCATACAAACTTACATAGCATGAATAGTGTGAAAAGTGGCAGTTTTTGGTACAGCTAAGTGCAAACATTGATTGTTTTCTGTTATACATTTCCTGACTGCCTTTTGATTGTGTTTGTTTGGGGTTTAGATAAGCTTCTTTTTCTTTCCATTCAGTTTTTTTTCCAGAGGGAAATGACATCACATGTCTTTTGCACTTACATGCTGGGCTTCCTTCCATCTTCTACCAACAGGATTGTTTTCCTTTACCACTGTGTGACCTCAGCGTGGCAGGCTTCCTCTTTCTAGGGTCATGTGACCTAAGCTATTCTGCTTCCCTGTCAATATCCTGTCAATATGTGTTTCTGCTTTGATCTGACAAAGACAAAGAGGCAAATACAATGGGATATTTATGTAGGAAGTGAATTTAAAAATCTATGTTCTAGGCTATGTTTGTTCACCTTAAATAGTGTTAATCATACATTCAGTTGCATCTAAAGCTTAGTTGCTCAACACCAAATGCTTATTTTAATGAACAGAGAGCATGTCTGTGCCTAGTTTACTCGAGGCTACAGCCCTATACTCTTTTACATTGTACAGAGGCTTTATGCTCCTCAGACAGGGGCTTATCTTGACAGGCAAGTCTGCTGTTCGTCAATCCATCCAACACTAGACAGCAGTATCTAACATCTAGAGACAGAAAGGTCTGGGCCACCTGTGTATTCAAGTAACCTCCAATCAGTTCACACCAGACATTCATTTTCCAAAGTGCTACAGATGTATTGTGAACTTTTCTGCAAGGAGTACAGGTGAATATACCATATATACAAACTCACCTGTATCGTGATTGAACAGATATTTCCTTATACTGCCTAAAAAAACATGTTTCTGCATTTATTTTACTAATAGAGGCAGTCCTTATAAAGATGAAATAAGTAAAACATTTTGTAGAACACTAACCATTGAAATGGAGCAAATAGGGGTCAAAGGTAGCTAGTGGGTGCTGTGTTTCAGCCTGTCCAAGGGTCAGAAAGGCACACCAGAACTTTTGCCATGAGAAGTTTTCAGGTTTACTTCGTGTGCCCTGAGGAAAAGACACATCTGAGATCAGTCTTTTTCCAGTGTAATTACCCTGGGCTGACTCCATAACATTACTCAGGTTGACCTGCTGACTAATTACCAGAGAAAGACTGAGAACATTGTCTATTATGTAAACTGTCATTGGCTGAGTGACATGATGAAGACATCATATTCTTTGGTTTAGTATTTTGAATTAATCTCAGAATTAGGCTTTCCACAGACAAAAGCTCAGCCTCCTTCCACATAAGACACCTCACTACTTGTGCCCATTTAGTCCTTTTATGAAAATTGACTGACGTATTCATGTTGTCACGTGACAGCTAACTGAATGGTAGGGGGCACTGTCGCTCTATCTATATTCGGCTTATTCTTTTTTCAAAGCCATACACAGTCCCTGACATATTATTAGTAGTGGGCCAATATGCTGCTTATGTGTATCAGACTTATGAAAAGTTGGGTTGATTTGCCGAGATATGTCTGGAGTATCTGGTGAGTTTTTAGGATACATTATTTATTTTATTTTATTTCATTTTATTTCATTTCATTTGCACTTTGGAAATCCTTACGATATGTTTCATTACCAAACCACCAGAGGGCAGTATGTGATAGTTAAAATGTGGGAACAATCCTGCTTACACGTTTGTGTCATTTAAATTATTCTATTTTCATTTTTTACACCTAAAGTAATTGATAAACTCAGTAAGAGAATGATATGATTTTTTGTAACTAAATAAAAGACAGATTTTTGTTTTTTGGTTTTTTCTATTAATGACTGATCTGTTAAACCAATATCTTAAAGACAGTTTTTTTGAAGTGAGTGTTTCAGTGAATGAAGAGAGAAATGTAAATGAGGCAGATGTAAAGAAACAGATGTAAAGTCATCAGCGGCAGATACAACAACACACACTGACACAGTTTCTTTGGCATCTACAGAAAGCTCTTTCCGGAAGTTTACATTGAGCATCTGGGGGAAGTCAAGGGTTAAAGAAGTTTCCCACCACTGCAGAAAGACCTTTGTCCTTTTGGAGAAATCAGTCCAAATCCCACAACAGCGCTACACCCCTCCTTCTCTTTCGACCGTGGACACTTTCACTTTTACATACATGTTTGAACACACATCTCCTGCTACTTCCTGTTTGGAGTTTGATTCGTTGCTTAATTTAATGGCCGTTTCAAAATAGTCCCCTTCATATGACTCATTTTCATCAAGCTTTTTCCACCGCCGTTAGATAAAAGACAAACAAGATCCAGATAATGTCGAGACTCGCATTACATTATCATCACTTTTCTGTGTCAGATGGATTCCTTCCTTGTGTTTATCTAAATATCAAGCCTTGACATGCTTCTCCTGTTTAGGAAAATGATGGAAAAATGATGCCAGTAGTTATCTTTGTCAATCAAACTATCTTCAAAATACACATTACTGAGTTTAAAACATCAATAGACTTTATTGGAAAATTAATCTCAGCTGTTGAATAAGTAAACATGTGTTCTTGCTGATATGTCGGTTGGTCTTTATTTCCCGTTTGGACCAAATGCCAAGTGAATTTTTATATATTACATGAAGAAGAAAAGGTTAGGTCAGGTCACTTGTCTGCATTTTTCACTAATGATGCTCACTTGACGGCTGAGAGGGGACATACTGGAAATAACAGTCATTGTCGGGTGCGTGGCATGTGTGTGTGGACAAACAGATGGCCGTCCGTTCCACAGTAGTGCCATCTGCTTCAATGTGGAGAAGAAATACTTTAAATGTGTGTGGGTGTGTGTCTGAAGTGGGCCCATGTGGAGAATGAAAAATTAAAAGATTGCAGACTAGTGTCCTATTTCACTAATTAGTTATGAGCCTGTTTGATCCCTTACATGTGCTTTTGAAATAATAAAACATGTATCGTGTTCAAGCTGTTTTCTCGACTGTAAATTTAGGCTGCCAGTGTTACAAGGTGGTGTACGAAGAACAGGAAAGTTAAGCCTTTAGGTCCTTACTAACCAGGAAGAGTCTGCAGTCCTATAAATTCACTGGAGGCTGGCCGTAGAAGTAAAAAGTCTATCTTTAAGCAGACTATAGAGCCAAGCTTTGTCATTGTACGGACAAATGCTTATTTGATGCCAGCTCAGATGATTCACTCTCTATGCCTAATATTTACTATGTTAGCTGCAGTGTTGCCAAGTCAAAAATAGTAAATAAATAAATAAATAAACAAATAATTAAAACAGTGTGTACAACTAGTATGATGAAACAGATTAAGCACACTTTTGCGACTTTTTGCGACTAGCTGGCCTCAGTCACATGTGCGGCTGTTTTTTGTTTCCATGGTAATAGATTGGCAGGATCTCCAGGATTGTTGCAAAATAATAACTAAAAAAAATTGTAATTACATATCCATCGATTAAGATTGAATTAGGAACATCTTGAATGTTTATTTTTGATTTTTAAAATATTTTTTAATTTAAAATGATCAAAAGATCTGTAAATAGCTTTAAAATAAAAATCTAAAAAAGGAATTTAGTTTATTAGCTGTCAGTCTTAAGGTAAGATGATTTTATTTATGAAAAAAGACTGTTTATCATTTCTAATATACAGTGACTTTTAGAAAGACATTGTGTGCAGTGCATACAGCGATGTAAAATATATATTCAGACAGTTCTAAAAAAAGGATTACAACAACCCACCGAAGGATTTGGTTTATCAGTGGTCAATCTTAAGTTAAGATGATTTTATGTTTGAAAATGACTAATATACAACGAATTTCAAAAAAATAAACTGTGTATAATGAATTCAGTGATGTGGGAGTGGCATATTTTGAATTTTGTAATTATTGGGCTAGTTTAATTGGTCATTATGCTAGTTTTTTTTTTTTTTTGCGAAAACCTGGCAACCTTGGTGAGCTGTGAGTAGATGTGGCACCAAGAGGTCTAGCAGATCACAATATATTTTCAACGAATGAAAGGGCAACCAAAAAAGACAAATTCTGCATAAACAAGGTGATTTAGACCACACGAGGCTACAAGTAACTGAGGTTTAAGACTATGTCAGGCACATATATCAGGACATATAAAGAATGCTAAATAACATGACATGACGTTAAACTGATCGGCCTGACAAGATTAGCATACACATCGCTATAGCCACAAAACCAACAGTAATAGAAAATGCATGTTGCCAATTAAGATCCACATCAGCTTAATAAAATAGCTTCCTCTGCACATGCTCACAAACTGTAGTTTACTGCAGTGTACCATGTTTCCAGGCTGTTTTCAAGGGCAAGTTTGCATAGCTTAGTTTGTTCTGTGTACTTCTTGACACTCCAAAGGGCAAGCCAAAGTCAAGCCAAGAAAAAGTATACATCCTGATATGTAAAGTGCACCTCTTTATTCAATTTTTCAGTAAAACAACAAAGTCTGGTCACTTGCAAACCCATTAATGCATTAGTACTGCAAAAGAAAATGAGGAAAATAGCATAATTTGGTGGAAAATACAGAAAATCTTGGATGGATTACATATTGGCAAACTAAAATGACATATCTGCTGCATTGTGTAATTGTCCCAGCATGTAAATACTATTTTAGATAATTGACATTCTGGTAAATGTTTTTATGCATCTTCAGTCTCCTCCTGTTTTTTGGGATTTGAGTCATGGCGGTGCGTTCACTGTGAGGCCTGAGGTTCCCCAGGACACCAGCCCCCAGGGGACAGTGCTGTTTATTGTTCAATAGGGAAGACCTCCACTTCCACATTATAAATCAAGCCCGGAGCAATGAGTTAGTCCTGCTTTCAACAGTACATCAGCTGCCACACAGACTTAAACGGCATTGCCAGGAAAATCTTAGTGATTTTTGTTCTCCGTGTAATTTTCTGGATAGACAAAGAGAAGAAAAAGAAGGATGGATTCTATTTGCAGTGAAATGTGTAACCATGACACGGAGACAGATTGTGAGTATCTGTTTTGCTGTATTCTTTGGAGAGCTGAAGTGACAACTGGTTCTTATTAAAGCCGGTCAAGTTAAGTCAAGATGTGCTCTCAGACTTTTACCAAGGTGCTGATTCAGTTTCCTCCAACGTTCAGGAATTTACTAGATATGTCTTGTTGAATTTCCCTATACGCATGTCTGTTAGAAGGGCATTCTCAAGTGCTCGGTTTTAAATGCTCAACACATGTTCCCTTTTTTTCTGAAAATGTACCTATTCCTGCCTCTGTGCAGTTATCCATTATAAAACAGTAGCGTTAGAGTTACTGTAACATTTATGCTACATGTGTGAACAGGAGGCTGAGGAATAAGACTTTCCACGGTGTGATGTTTTAGTATGTCCCGGATCTGTCTAAAGTAAGGTGACCATGTGTCCCTATTTATTACTGTCTATTGTCCCCATTTTAATAGACACCAATCAGTGCTGCAAACTTTAGAACAGTTTTCCATAGATTTTTGTTGCTTAATTAATTTGCCCTGCAATGTTTTTACCCTTAAACAGCCTTTTTATTCAACCTGGCGCTATAACTTCATTGGGAACTTATGCATCTATAATATACTAAGGTTATGATGTTTTTTGGAGCTTTTTTAGTTGCTGATATTCCAATGCACAATTGCTGCTCTGGTTTTTTGATATAATACCTTGTAAAAACCATTGTTTAAAACTGAAAACACATTTTACAACACATAATTTTTTCATCTGCCAGTGGGTTTGTGAAAAAAAAGTGTCCCAGTTTCAAGCTCTGGAAATACGGTCACCCTACTCTAAAGCGTTTTGGTATGTTTTGTGAATTTAGTGGTTTGGAGTTGGGGGGAACACTTAACAGAACAGTGCTGAGATAAAGTATCCCTGCTCTTCACATATGCTCTCTCCATTTGAGACATGGGGGAGCAGAGCAACCACAGCAACAAAAAAAACACAACAGGAAGTCTCCACGAGGCCCCGCTATCTCATGTAGATATCCAAGCCAAGCCAGATGTTCTTCTTCTTCCCCTCTCGCACTCCCCCGGCGGACTCTCCTCTACTCAATCCCTCTTCCTCTCTGCTTTTCATTGGCTTCCCTCTTCCTCTGTGAAAACGGTGTCACTGAGTCACCCGCTGACTCACCGAGGTGGCTGTTTAAATTAGTTCAGTGTGTGCTCTCTCTTGATTGACTGGCCTCCAGCAATCAGCCTCGACCTTTTGGGCCAATCCCAGAGCTCTGTAATGGGGCCTAATGTTGCACTCATTGCCCTTTGGTTATCAGTTACCTCTTCACCCCGATGGCTTTAATACAACAGTGCATGGCTCTTTCTGCTTTATTTGTTTTGTGTTTCATCATAATAGAGCTGATTTAGCAAAGCATATAATAGAATTTGATGCGTTTGATATGTAGGTCAGTGCTTTTATAATGTGTGAAGATTGATGCGATCTGAATGCCATTGTTTATTGCTGTTGCCGTTCCGCTGGTGACCGCTCCAAATGATGTAGCATCTAATTCCATTTATTCGCCATAAAGCAGCTCTTCAAAGCTGCCTGGATCCCAATAAGAAGCAGTCTTCCCAGAAGCAGACTTTCTTTTTGATCTTTAGGTTCCCACAAGACACACTAGCCTCTCATGAGCTTTACGCTGACAAGATTGTTTTATTGTTTTCGAAGCGCTGCAGAAAATACATTTAGCTTGATAAAAGGATAGTTACAGGAAACTGTTGATTTTCTGCCAGAATCCAAAAAGGCAACACTTAATGGTGCATTCATGTGGTCCTCGGGAACTCGGAAATGCCTGCTCTAGTCAGAACCAGCTCAGAAACTTGGGTTAGACGGAGTTGCCTGAGGTTCCATGTTGACGTTATTTTCATCATCAACGGAATGGCGGAAGAAAGCGAACGTTTAAGATATTTTAGTAATATAAGTCATTTAAAAATATGTCATACAAACTGTACGTATAACTTTATAATGTGACAGTAGTAGTGACTAGTTTTTTGTCCATATAAGCCAGAGGTGTCATACTCAAAGTGGTGAGGGGCCGCGATAGTTAATCCTTTCAGGGGCCGAAGATGGTGACATTTGGAAGCTTTTATAAAATTTTGAATGTGAGATTTCATTAACGTTGATTTCCTTCTTTTATGGAAAATGGTTTTAGATGGATTTTTACAAGTTTTAGATGGATTTAAACAGGTTTTAGTAAGATTTGAACAGGTTTTAGATGGATTTGAAAAGGTTTTAGATTGATTTAAACAGATTTTAGTCAAATTAGAACAGGTTTTAGTTAGATTTCAGCAGGTTTTAGTTGAATTTTAACAGGTTTTGGATGGATTTGAACTGATTTTATTTATCTTTGTTGCAAAAAAACTTGTTCAAATCCAAGTCAAACCTAAATATCCAAAATATCACTTACTAAATGTATTGAAGGGCCACATAAAACATTGCAAAGTGTTCGAATTTGACATGTGTGATATGAGTTTTTTTTATTTAGACTAGTCAGAGGTTCGAGATTAACTTCTTATGTTTTGAATAGACTTCCCTTTCTTGAACTGCTGCTAATAACCTACTTTGACTGTATTACCCCATTTAAAAATAACATTAGCACATTTTAGATTATGCGTCCATTTTTTTCTTGTTGTTATGATTTAAAATGTTCCGTCTTTCTGAGGTGAAATCACGCGAACACACCGAAATCGGAAAAACAACTTCCTAACTCAGAAACTCCGAGTTCCCGAGAACCACATGAATGCACCGTAAGTCTTGGTTGTAACGAGAATAATGATTTGTTTCCAGTCTTTTTGTAACTGATGTGTCACAAGTTACACACAAAACATAGGGGTGAAATTGTATGTTTTTTACCAGCGTGCCACACAAATGACATGTCTCTGCCACATACAGTAGATGTACTTAGTTGTATACTATAAAAATACATAAAGCAAGACATCGAGCCACAGCCAAAGTGTGACATTGAGTCCTAGCTTTGACAGGAAGGAAGCATTTGTGCTGAATGTTATGAAAACTCCTCTCAGGGTTTTTTTGGCCTCGTCGTTGGTGGAACATAAGCATAAGCCTTGTCAACAAAGGAACCGATTAATCACTCTCTCCTTCCAGTCCTGTCAACGGTGAAGCCATTTATAAACACCTTCTAATACTGACGATTTACCTTAAAAAATATCCTTCAAAGTGCATTACTAATGAAGGCCTGTCCTGCAACGTGACACAGGAAGTTGAACATTACATTTGTTTTTTTAGTCTCTAAAGGTGTTTTTGTCTGTAAAAGGCAGTATGAGATGTTTAGGGATAGGTCACTTATTGCCTACAACTGTAAGCACTCGGTGATATGTGTGGATGCGAATGGGGCCAATGAAAAGATGCTGTCATAGCAACTAACAAGAAACTACTATCAGTCCAAGTGTTTGTTACATAGAAAATATTTACATGCACAGTTATTTATTCTGTTGAACTTCCCAATACAAGCATCACACTGTGGCTACCTGAACCCATTTCTATGTATTACACATTTAAATGGACAATGGGGAAGTTCAATGTTCAAAGTTCAAAGTATTTAAAATGCTCCTTTTTTTCACTGACCGTACATAGTTTAGTTTCCATAGTGTTGTTCCTGTCATTCAAAGGATTAAATAGAACCACACTCACAAAACACTGAAGTATCTCTTTCATATGTCAGATATAAAAGAAAAAAAAGGTACACTGCATGTTAAAGCCAGTGACAATACACATTGTCTTTCATGTCTCACACTAAGGACGTTTACTGCTTGAAGATGTTAAAGATGTTCTCTTTTAGTCATGGCGTTAGGCATGAGTCACACATGTTTTTGGGGGATGTTAATGTGTCTGTGTGTGTGTGAGAGAAAGACTCAGAGGTCTGCAGGAAATAGATGACCAAATGTTTTTCAGAGCTCACACACACACTAAAAAAAAAAGATCTTTCTGTGAACAAAGCCGTGGGAGGAAGGGAAGGGAAAGAGGGAGCAGATGGACACACTCCGGACAGGAAAAGGTCTTCCAAATATACACAAATACACACTTACACTTACTCAAACACACAAAATAACCAAACAGCCTCTCTTTGTCTTGATTAATGCACACACTGTAACCTCTGATGGGTTTACTTGATTGCACGTGGTTCCAAAAAAGTGTGCCATGTTCACAACGTTCCCCATTCACTTTCTCTGAATGAGGGGTGTGGCTGATAAACGCCGTCCCATCCGCTCGGGACGGTGGTCATGTGACGCTAGTGGGGGCGGGGCTAAGGCAGGAGCAGGCAGCAGTAGGAGCAGGCGGCTTCCCCAGCTGAAGCTGTGATTGAGGGAGGAAGAGACAGAAGGGAAAGACAAGACAAGGAGCTGGGAAAGCTTGGGTGAGTTGTCTGTTTGGATCTTCAACACTGTGTCTGTCTCAGGACAAAACACAAGCGGGAGTTGTGGAAGAGGGAAGTGGAAGATGGTGCTTTCAGTTTGTTATCCAGGTGTCTTGTGTTTGTTGTGTAGAAAGTTTGTTGTCTTAAAAGTTTGTGGAGGAATTCTCTAGAAAACCTTTTATTTAATGCACAGCCTGTTGAGTTTTCTCTGGCCTGCTTCTTTCCCATTGTTCAGCTGTTCTGGGGAGTTTGGGGGTTCTGTACCACCACCAACACCTCCCTCCTCCTTCCCTCCTTCTCTTTTCTCTACCATTGTGTCTTCAGCTCCAGGGCATGCATGGCTAATCAATCTGCTATAATGGGACCAAGTGTTGACCAATCAGAATAGCCCCTTGGCCCTTTTTTTGAAGTTTTGTGCTCTTGGGGGGGTCTCGCACTGGCCATGATTTCTCTTTTACCCTGAGCTCTCAACATATCAGACAAAGTTTCCTGCCTGACTTTGATCCAGTGCAGTGGATTATCCAGGCAGTAATGCAGCCCACCTGTTTTAATGGGATTTGATTTTGGCGAGCCTTTGGTTTTTGCTCTTCTCAGAGTTTGTTGCCAAGGTCAAGTAGAGTTAAAGTGTTTTGCAGGGCAGTTTTGCTCTTCCAGAGAAAAAGATCAGTGTCTCCTTCTCACTGCTCTACACTTGCCTCTTTTACTGCAAATGGAATTACATTGCAGCTTGTCATTTAGTTAGTTGAGCTCAAGAAATGGCAAATTTGAGCTTTGATGTGTCACATGGGGTTTCAAGTTGAATGCTTGCTCTGTTGGATTCTGGGTGCAAAATCCCAAATTTAGCACAGAGATTTTTTAAGAAAGGTGTAAACATGTTGGTTTCGGCTACTTCAGAGGTGTTTTCATATCCCTGCTTTGCACCTACAACATCCTTTAACATCCAATGAGGCCAACTGTTTGTGTCTTCATCCTTCACACTGAGTAAGCCCCCTTCCAAACTGAGGAAGACCCCTTTAATTTGTCAATTTGCATATTGCATATTGAACAGTTGATGCAGAACTTTTGAATGCTACATCATATCTGCTTTAGAGGCATTTAGTCATTTAACCTTTATTTGCACTATTTTAGATTAGATATGCATAGTATGTAATTCAGGACAGATTGTAGTTGGCTTTGACAGTTCTCTATGTGTTCAGCCTGTGTTTTTGACCAAAGAATGTGCCCTGAAGGCAGCCAGGCAGAAGGAAGAGAAGCATATAAGTGTTTTACAGTAAACAACATCACTGTTTGTTAGAATATATTTGTTTCTGCAGTACAGCATGTCTTAAAAGTCCCTCACCTAATTGTATCCGTGTGTTTAAGAACATCCCATTTCATCAGCAAAAAACTATACTTTTCTAATGTTACAGTTTGTGGTTTTGTTCATCAGGGATTCAGACAGTGTGCAGTCATTGACCATTGTTGAGCACTTTTTGATTATTTGCAAGGAAGACCTGATATCGCACACAAAATGTAACTCATATGGGAAGTAGGAGGATGTTTCCTTAGAAAAAGTAAAAGAAAAGTAAGTTCTGGACTGAGTTATAGTGCTATGGTTGGCTAACCTTAAGATAAATGACGAATACCATTTGCAAGTCCAAGTTGAATCAACGACTCCATCTGAAATATGTTTCGTCAAAGCATCTACACAAGAGTAATTTGACTATGGTAACTCCCCAAAGTGAAACAATTTCCAAATCAACTAAATGAGTTATGAAGTCATAATAATAAAATGTGAGTGAGAAGTAATTAGTGGTATATGTTCCCTACAACTAACTGGTTTGATGAAAAGCCATTTTACCCCACGCTCTTGAGCTTGTGATGCTGCACACATTTCACAGCATTCCGTGTCAGGAATATACAAAGCAGCCACCCCTTTTCCCACTTCATATTTTGTGGTTGAGAGATTTCCTTCACTTAGGGATGGCTTTGTCCTTTACCCTTTTACTAGTTTCCCTGTACTGCAGCTGTGGATGGCTCTGCGGCTGGACCCTCCTAGTTTCTCTTCCATGTTTCTCAGGATTAAATAGTCTCACAGCTATGCATGTGGTTGCTTAGTATACATGACTGAAAACTGCCCAGAACAGCGGGAACTCACAATGGTACTTGACACCACAATAGCTTCTCTGCTTATTTTTTCAGTCTCTGCTGTGTTGATTTTATCTAGCATTTACTGTATATAACATGTCCACTCTCTTTTGGTCACGGTCTTTTTACCTCTCCTCTCTTTCTGGGAAGCTCACACGTTCAAGGTGTTTTGGGAAAGCTTGTGATCACTGCGCTAGGAGAGGTTTCCGCACAGAGGACCATATTTCAACACACAACAGCACCATCTGCTTTGCTCCCCATTAGGCCACAGGTCACATTCTCAGTAGGCCGACACCGGTGACACCAGTGAAAGATAAAGTGGCTTTGTAGCATTCTTCAAACCTTTTTCTAAAGTATTTGTGTCAGCTGTGCTCCTCATCTCCAAGAGCGTTTTTTTCACTTTTAATGGCACATGTCAAAATTTAAACCTATATTTATTTGTGGGAATTTATTTTCATGTTGACTTTGAACTGGCCACACCTGCACCGTGCACACTTAACCTCTTTAACTGGACACGGCATGTTTTATGGTCGTAACACCGTGTCATTCCCTCAGAAGTTTTTCCTTGACAGCATTTGTAAACTTACCGCATACATTTATTTTACTGTACTGTGTATGGTAAATCTATTTTCTTTAAATAGCAATGTCAGTTTACTCCTCTGTCAGAAGGCAACACATAAAACATAGGTCTTTAGAGGGAGACATGAAAAAGGACCAGTGGAAATGTCAACGCTACAAAGATCGTATGAAAATATATTACATGTACAGGCTTTTAAATGCTTAAGAAATGGAAAAAATGCAACTGAACTTCACTTGATTGGAGATTTAAGGCCGTCACCTCATGGGAACTATGTAAAAAAAAATGCCAACGTTCAAACAGTGGGCAGTGTTTAAAGGGAATTTGGTGTGAGTGAAAAAACAGACACACTGCTTCCTTTTTTCCCAAAGCTCAAACTTCCTCATAAAATGACAGCTTTAAAACATGTTTAACTGGAATACAGCAACGAAACTTGAAGGCATCATTATCTAATACGCTTGATTTAAGTTTTGAATTTACAATTGAAATGCAACACAAAGTCAATTTCTCATGTTTTAGAGGGTTTCTGGAAAGACAATGGCAGCTTTGTTTTTTTGGACTCACTGTGTTCAGGTTTCACATATTAAATGCAGGCTTGGATGTGCCTGATGGGACTTTAATGAAGGCCTTCTGAGGGGAGTGTTGAGTTATGTGTCCATGTGAAGTGAGGACTGACTGCAGTGGAACACCAAACGGTGTCTAATAGAAGTATCCGACTGGATTCCAGGTCAAGGAGAAAACAAAGTAATTCTGATGTTCTTGGAAGGTTCTCTGCCAGCTTACTGCTTACATACCTTTTTTTGGAAACATTGTCATTTTATTCATGACATATTATTTTCCTGTTAAGGTTGAAGCGAGACAGAAATCCTGTCTGTATGTGGTTTTGTGGTCTCTTCTCAGTTATGCAGGCATTTAATTTAGTGGAGTGATTATGTTGCCACGTTTAATCAAGTATGTAACTTCATTTTTTACTGCTTTTAAATTTTTCTAAAAAAAGAGATTCCATTATCTACACGCCTCTATAAATGCACACATGGTTCAAAATACTAGGTTTATGCACTCTGTCTATTGTTCCATTATTTTGAATTGAATTACTCTGCATTTAGAGGTGGCCTGGATCGTGTCAGGTAGGATCCATGTGGTGTTGTAAACAGACTGTGTCCTGGCTTGTAGTTAAAGACCTTGTCTGTGTGTTAATATATTTACTACTGCTCGTAAAAGTTGTATGGATGACTGTCACAACAATAATTCAATAATTTAGGTGAAGATGCATTTGGCAGTGTTGGTGTATCTATTAAAAACTATTGGGAAAGTCCCAAGCCACATTGTAGAGGAAGTGAGTATGCTCATCTGGCTCCATTAGACCACAAACAAAGCAGAAATGCCAGCTCAGTCCACTTGCTTCTTTGAAAAGGGAGCATTACTTCCAGCTTTTTCTAAAAAAAAACAAACCCAAAAAACCCAAAAAGCAAAAACATGAGAGACTCTGTGGTGTTTGTAAGTGCTCTACTTTGACCTGTCAAATATCCTAAAAGTCCTGAACTTATATTAATGCCACATCATTCATTAGTTAGTTCATTGTTGCAAACCCAGCTTTTATAGTCATAGTTAGTCATAGGCCACTGAGAAATGTGAGGCTATAGTTCCTCAAACAGTGACGTGATTCTTTCATTGCTCATTGCAAAGAACAAAAGAATGATAGAAATGCTAGAATATTCTTATTTGAAGATGAAGGGTCAAATTCATCTCTTTGATGGGATATATTCATTCATGCAGATGAAAAACATGAACCTTCTTCTGGATCCTCTTCATTCCTTAAACAACTGCTTAAGTGCTGCTTTTGCATGTCACAAGCTTTCAAAGGCATCCATGCAATGTATTTACTGACAAATGAATTTGAAGGGATTTTATATTAATTATTTGATACACAATGTTAACTGATGGACGTGCACTGTATTTCTATAGAGCCAGGCTTGAAATAAATGCTATTGCCTGTGCAAATGTTATTTTAATAAAGCTCCATAATACGTTGTCCTCCATTTTGTTGTCAGTTAGTGTCGTTCCAATTTATTGTAGAACCATTTGGATTGTGCTGAGGCCACTGAGTCGTGACTTGAGTCATACTGTATGTTCACGTTCATTTGTAATGAGCTTAGTCATCCAGAAATGCAGTTTGCAGTGGCAACGGATAGTTATGTTTTCGTGTTCGTGGAGCGTCATAAAGACCAAATGCAGATGTGAGTCATTACAGAGACACTTAACTGCCTCTCGTCGCAAATGGCAACTCTGTCACATGGAAAGATAAGTCCATAAATAATTGTCTTTTCTAATAAAGGTAATTGGTCCTGGCCAGTTCATTGTTAGGTCTGAGAATAAGATGATTCAGTCATGTTGATGAGGAAGAAAATTAGAATGGAACATTTGAATAGTAGAAAGGGCCATGAAACAGTGGGGTAGGCTGTATACATACACAGTCTACTCCCATGTTGCTCCTCCTCTTACGTGTGCTCCATTCGCCTGTGTGTGTGTCTATTCTTAGAGAGCAGGCCTGTTCTGGGCAGATGGCCTGGGGCTGGCGTGGTCATTGTATCCACGAGGCATTTGGCTTCAGACCTGGAATATGTCGTTAGAGCTAATCTGCATTTTGTCTTTCAAAACATTAGTGTTGCACTGAAGCCTAGTGTAACGGAGCCACTGCACCGTCAGCCACATGAATCTGTTGGAGAACCGCAGTGTCACTGTACGGCGTCCAAGACATGAATTTTTCTGTAGGGTTTTCTAAGGACAAACTCCCTGATTTGCAGAAGTATCACGTTACAGCAACAGTACTTCTGGTGGTGTAAGTGCAAAACTATCAAGTAAAGACAAGAAAACTACAAATGATGAGCTAGATTGAGATCATGCTTTAGGTTTATACATTTCACAGACAAGTTTTGAAATTTGCATTAACCATTCAGAACTACTTATCCAGTTACCTCAGTTCAGTCAGGTATTATAAAGTTAGCATCATCAGTTAACATTTTATCCATCCATTCACACAATGCTAATACCATTTGCTTTGGCTACACATTGTTTTGTTCTAAGTGGCTAATGGTAACATGCCAGTGTATCCAGCTGGAGCCTGTGCCCTTGAATTAAACCCACACAACACTGGATGGACCAAAGCAGGTGGTTATTAGACACTTTCCCAGGACAGCCACTGGGAACCACTTGTGTGCACTGTCAAACAAAGCCGATACTATATGAGGTAATCAAATCTGGAAAATTGATACTGGATAAGAACAACTTCCTTTTGTCTCCAGGTCTCAACTTTGAGTTTGCGTTAAAGGTTTAATTTCACTCATCTCTGGTGTTTTTTATGAATCACCCAAAGGCACAATGTTTCTGTGTTGTGTCACTTAGACAAATGTGAGGCTTGCACATTCTTCCCAGAGAAGTTTAAACATCCTCTCTGTCATGAGCAGACTGCTGCCGTGTTTCCATTTTGTTTCAGGTCTGGGTTCCTGTGGTTTGTCGTGTCTGTTGTTGCAAACCTCATCCACACAACACCACAGGTACATGTCAGAGAACAGGAAATGCTGTCTCCTCCTACAGCGCGTTGTTGTTGCGAACACACACTAACATTTCAGTGACACCGAAGTGGGATTGAGTTGGTTCTTTGCATCAGCACCATAGTGCACTCTTGTTAGCAAGAAAGTTGTACCTATACTGAGGTAAGCAGTGATTTATCAGTATCAGTTTTGATTCCATGCAAAGACATTGTTTTGACATGATGTTTATTGCCATCTTTCCTGTTTCCACATGTTGTGACTTATTTCAGTGAAACCTCTTGGTGACTCTGTTCTCAACTAATTCAAATTCAGCTATTAATGCTTTGCTTTTAATTATTGTAGTTATTTATATTTTTGTCCATTCAGTTTAGTGAGAGATATGTGCTCATAGAGTCAGTATCAGCTGTGAATGTTCTGTTTCACACAGGAAGTAAAACTGTCTTTTCACACTCATTCTTTAACCATACTATTTGCATTGGTATCCTGTTCCTTTGCTTTTTTAAACCTTATTTCGAACTATTTCTGAGACCACTACGAGCTCTCAGAACTTTCCAGCCTCTGTAATAATCCTTGAAACTTTTATCTTTTCTCTCTTAGGGTCAGAGGTTAGTCTGGGCCACAACATGTCAGAATCCACCAAGCTGCACCACCCGCAGGGCAAAGGGGACAAGGGCCATGGCGGCGACTTCAGCTACGTAGGCATTGATGCCATTCTGGAGCAGATGAGGAGGAAGGCCATGAAGCAAGGCTTTGAGCTGAACATCATGGTCGTTGGTAAGGATTGCTTGCATTAAAACTATTCCTCTGCCTTTATTTACTCGAACATTTTTATTCCACTGGTAAATTGAGACCTTAGTCACACTGTCTATTGGGGATGCTAAATGTCCTCTTTAGTAAATGAACGGAACTTGAAGTAGCAGGTAATTTAAAAACATTGAAATGATTACTACTGTTACTGACAAAAGACATTGGAAAAAAACTGAAAACAGGTTATCATCAAAAGCACACGTTGTTAGAGACTCCTTTGCACATTTATTTGTGTCACATAAGCCACTCTGCTTTCTGCACATTCTTTTGTGTAGCCTTTTTATACTTAAACAGCATTTTATTTTGGCCATCGATCCTACTCTAAAGTGAAAAGCTTAATGTGACTGGAGGCATGTGCTTTTCTGTTAACGGTCTGCCAGCAGGGTAGGTTTTTAAGTGAGCGTTTTATGTCCTCCTGTAAGAAACAAACACTGACACACACAGAAACACGCCTGAGTGGATAAAAAGCAGGCTGTCGGACTCAGAAAGTGGCATAATGACAGTGATTACTGTGACAAGCTGAAGTACACACTCCTCAGGGAGAGCTCACACTGAGGGAAGACGGAGAGAGACCTGCCTTACACAATTAGGTACCACAGTCAACAAAGCTTAGAATAGAAGTAAATGTTTATCATCGTTTAATGAATGGTGCTGAAACTCATTAATACATGCTTCCTGTATTAAAGGGTTTATTCTTCCATAGTTTTTATATAGAACAACATTTCTGTTGAGTAAATGCTGTCTGCTGTAGAATACAAACACCTTTATATTGCTCCCTGAAGCGCAGTATTTTGTGCTCGTGAGATTGCATGTCATCACAGATCAACTGAGACGCCACAAGGAACAGGAAAAGTTGTTATAAAAAAAAAAAGAAAGTATGAGATAACATTGCAGTTTTAGTCAGATTTCTTTTTCCAACAAACAAAGACTTTGAAATTCACTGTTGTCTTGTGACTTGTAACCACATGTTGCATACGAACATCTCCAGGATGAAACTTGTGAAACATGAGCCTTGAGATGATCTAATGCCATGTTGTGAAATTTACCTGTGTGCAATTAAAGCTAAGTAGAACAAAGATAAGTTTAAACATGCAGAGTGCTAAGTGGATTTTGATTACTGTCGACTCTGTCAAGCTACTCTCTGCTAATGTGTGTGCAAATATTTTCCTGACAACTCACTTAGGTCCTACTTCTTACTGTAATAGTATAGCGTTAACTTGTGTTGATCCTTCTGAGTCTTCTGTTTGAAGTTTTACACGTAGACAAATGAATGCAAAAGTGTGAATGCAACATATATAGCAGAAATGTTATATTCATTTATTTATGAGTGGTTAAAACTTCTGGAATGTATACGATTGAAGTTTGTTCATTCTTGGGACTGCAAATAGTAGAATTGTAGAAAATTTTAGGACTTACATGAACGAAACATAAACAGTTGAAACAAGAACTCTTAGGGCTAACAGAGCTGTCACTCGGGAGGGTAGTGCGGACGTGAAAGGTTAGAGCAGCTGCAGTCTTGGCTCTGTCCCTTGTGTCTGCTCTGTGAGATGCATTTTCCTAATCCCTGCCCCGAGCCGGCTGACCTTTGATTCCCAGCATGCACCAGGGTGGCAGCCACGGTATCTCAGTGCTGTGTGCCAGTGTACTGCAATGAAATCTAAACGTGTGTGAAAGTAAAAGCACAGACATGGCACGATATAGTAGATCCCTGATGTTATTGAACAGAAGGGTTGTATGCCTGTAAATATGAATAAGAATGACTGAATTAAACTACATTTTCTGCTGGTGGTACAGTGATGCATGGTGAAGAAATTTCAAAATGCTCTGTATGTTTGTCCGCCACTTTCTCTGCGTGTGGTCTGCATCTTTCCGTAGACCTCCAGCTTAACCGTCTGACCCCTGCAGCTGCACTGTTGCCACGGCTCATTTCTGCACACATGGACACAGAGCTAGACATACAATTTATATAACATGATGCATGATGTAAAGTGCCTCATGGGAAAAAAATCTTTTTTGCTGAATGTGCTTGATGTCATCTTCTCTTGGGATTTTTCTTTTTCTAAATGTTCCCCATGTTCCTTGTGTCCAGGGCAAAGCGGTCTGGGGAAGTCCACTCTGATGAACACACTGTTTAAATCCAAAGTGAGCCGTAGGTCAGTCCAGCCCGACCCGGAAGAGAGGATCCCCAAGACCATCGAGATCAAATCTATAAGTCACGGTGGGTTGGGTTTCAGGCTCGCTGGCCTACATGCAGAATTTTTAATAGCAAGGGTTTCCTGTTAAGCTGGTTTATAGGATGTGGTTTTGTTTTTTTTTGTTTTTTTCTACTGTGTTGCTACCTTCAAGAATGACTCTTTTGAAATAATGTTTTTTTAGACATCGAAGAAAAAGGAGTGAGAATGAAACTGACAGTTATCGATACTCCTGGCTTTGGAGATCAGATCAACAATGAAAACTGGTGAGCCAAGATATTCTGTGAGCTTCATTATAAAATAGTCTAAGTTAAAAACATTGCTTTTCACATATATTATTGAGTCTGTGTATACTACGTGTGTATTATATATTACACACAAATCCAATGGATTCAATGGTTTTAAAAGTCAATTTAAAGAAGAAAAGAATACATTAATCCATTTCTTAAAACTGAACTATGTTTCTGTTTTCAGCTGGCAGCCCATTATGAAATTCATCAACGATCAGTATGAAGCTTACCTGCAGGAGGAGATCAACATCAACAGAAAGAAGAGGATCCCAGACTCCAGAGTGCACTGCTGCATATACTTCATCCCTCCCACTGGTCACTGGTAAGACAACACACTCCCCTGTGACTAAGTGGCCCACGTTGATCACCTGGTCCCAACCCCACTGCTGCAGACATAAAGCAGGTCTGCTGGGAATCCCCCTGGTCCATTGTCTGTCCACAACCCTTCAACCACACACATCTGCAGCTTTTCTTCGACTCTCACTCTGGTGACCACATGTGGAAGTCATTCTCTTCAGAGACACACGAGTATCACTCGAGGAGTCACATTTCACAAAGAAAAGGGCTTTTATACCTTTAGTCAAGAAATATAGACAAAGAGGAGGTAATTATCAGGATTTTGAATGGCGGGATTGTAGATGATATCTTTGTGGAACATGATAAGCAGCCCTGTTTTGATTATGCCTATGAAAGAATATACTGTACATATTGTATTGGTGAAATGCCATTTTAAAAATAGAATGTAGCTTTATTAAGTCGTCATATGAGATTAAGTTTGCTGTGATAATAACTATCTATGTACACAGCTACATGATGTCAATAAAAAATGATAGTTTTGCAAAAGCATGCAGAAACTCTCCTCAGATATTTATGCTAACTTTGCCCTGTACTTCTGTAATAAATCTCTGAAATAATTTAAAAGTAGACTACATGTTGTGTGATAAGCTCATACTCTAACTAATGAGGGCAAAGTACGTATAAGGTCATACATTAGTGACTTACTTCACAGAAATGGCTTGACGTTTTTTGAGTATAATGTTGCACATATCCAGGTGAACGTACACAAAACAATCACATGCATTCTCTTTTAACGATCTGACTAAATCTCTCAGTGACCGCTCAGCTGCCTCTGATATCCAAGGGCCAATAACTCAACAGTTGTCCACTTAAACCTAGTCCTAGTGAGAGGGGGCCGATGAGTGCATCTGTGGTTCTCAGTGTTTGACAGAGCCCTTCATCATCTGCTCATGTCGCTGCAGCTGCTGCTCTGCACAACACTCATGTTGTTATAAAGTGAAGCCTTGCGCATGGGCTGAGGACTCCGGGGGGCACTGAGCATGTTAACACTTGTAAAGATGCCCCCAATGTCTTTGTGTCACGTTGTGTATAACTGCAGAGATGAGACCCTCCATTCCTTAGTATGACCTCTGTCACTCTAAAACTCAAACCTGTCAAACACAGGTTAACTTTGTCCTAAAATATATTACATTTATTGGATCTCTACTGCCAATTAGGAGCAACCTTCTGTCAGGACAGTCACTCCATTTGTAATATGCAGGGGAACAACATTTGTAACATGGCAGACTTTTCAAATACTTTTGACTCTATTTAGAAGCTGAAGTTCACATTTAGACAACAGAGCATTCTTTCATATCCTTATTTCTTGTAATTGTAATTTTTGTTCTCCACTTTTATTTGCATCATTCTTTTGGACAATTTTAAAAGCTTACCCCAAAATGCTTATTAGAATTGCAGTTTAGTTTTAATTAAGGGCCTGTTATCAATTACACTGAAAGACTTCCAGAAGCCTCTGGTCGCCTCTATGATGTGACCACAGCCCAACAATGGCAGGCAGAAAACAGATGGTCTAACATCCCTATTGGTCCCCCACAAGCCTCTGTCATTGGGACAGTTGCAACAGCATTTTTTTAAATGGTCTTTTGTATTTTTATTGGAAGCATCTTAAACAGCGAGTTGTATTTATCATGGCTCTAGTGTAATTTGCATGTCAGCAATTTGCTTTTAAGTTGCTTCTCTGGTTTCAGTGAGATGAACAGTGCTCAGTGGAGCAGAGGATAGCCTTGGCTTCAGAAGCCATTTCCGATAATGGCAAAGTCACTATTTTCCCTCTGGGTAGTTTGCTGTTTCCTCATTTAACAACAAAAAAGAAAAGCCTGCACTTTGACACTTCTACACTCAGAACTAGTTTCTGGTCATTTACAGCAGGAAAAGCCACTGGGTATTTGTTAGATGTTCCACAAAGCTCATCATTACCAATTCCTTTGTACTCCCTTTTCTCAAACATATAAACATTACAATTATGCATGCATGCAGAAATGTTACTCGACATCTGTGTATGCATCCTTACATGCATATTTCATGTCCATACAACATATGTCGGTGGCTTGAATCACATTATGTCTACATCTCATGTAGGCTCAGCCATACATATGGGGTTTTTGTATATTCATGCATCTGTATATATATACATAATGTCAGGTTTAATAAATGTTAAACAATAAGCTATTCACCTTTATATCTTATGCCAAGGTCTAAGGTCCAAAGTCTATCTGGCATATTGGAGCTGGTGCCACAATTACGTAATCTGCAGTATTTGATCTTTGCTTCAGTGCATGGCTTGGTGTGATCTGTGATGCCCTATGGCACATGCTGTCCACTCTCCCAGTGTTTCATAAACACACATGAAACACTGGACGCGTGACAGAAGACAGACAGCAAGGGCTGTTCCTCCAGCCTGAGGGAACTGGACTGACCTGCCATGGTCCAGGGTATTTGGAGTATATTAGTACATGAGTACAATGAGTAGTCTCAAGTAACCAGTTTGGGGTTAAACAGTGCAGGCACAGAAGAATAGCATAGCAGGACACTGATTATAAATATAATATATATTCCACTGTGTTAGTGTGAATTATCTGAAGAGATTACCTGTAAATACGAAAAGGCAAAGGGGTTTAATGAGCAACATTAAATATGCATACAGTGGTTGTTTAATAATCTGCCTGTGTTAAAACTGTAGACATGGATTGCCCTCTAGTGGTTACTTTTCTGTACTGCATGAATAGGCGACCTAAAGACAAAGAAGATTCATTCAGGCATGTAAACAGATACTGGATAACGATGTGAAAACAAACAGTGAAAGATGTTGGCAACTTGGCCACGGTACAAACACATTTGCCCTCTCAAAGTTAGGTTAAAGGATGCTCTGTTCTGTTTTACTTGTTTCTGGGTGCAACCAGCCAGCACATACATGTGCTCATTGATGCATGAAATAAGGTTACATTTTCGTGTCTGTTTGCTCTTCTAGCCTGAGGCCTCTCGATGTGGAGTTCATGAGACGTTTGAGCAAGGTGGTCAACATCGTGCCCGTCATCGCCAAGGCCGACACACTCACACTGGAGGAGAGGGACTTCTTTAAACAGACGGTGTGTGGAGCATGTGTGGGGTTCTTTGGTTTTTAAAGATGGCATCTAACCACTCAGTTAAATTCCTTCTATTAATTTTCTTAACAAAAGCAATGTTTTTTCATTTTTCCCCTATTTAAACACATAGCCTAATAATAATAATAATAATAATAATTCTTTAATTTGTGCAGCCTACATACTGTGTTTATTTTACCTGTGACACTGCTAATATAGGCCTATATTAACAAAGAGTTCCATTCCATGACACCTGCAACAAAACTTAAAATGGTTCAGTGCATTTGCGGTTTAAACAAGACAGTTTGCTTCCAAATACACATGCTGTAGTGTGTGTGCAACCACAGGTTAGTTACATGATGAAGAAGTGCCAGCCACCACAAGCACAAGCCATCTGGGTTCGCCCACACAGTACCAGGGGAAGTCGTGTATCATATCTGTTACAGCAACAAAGTCAGCCATAGGTTTATTTACTGAACAGTGACCTGCACCTGTTCACTCTGGCTCCTTTCCTCTGCCCAGTTGCCAACGCAGCAGACAGACCCTTCATTACTAGTGAATTACTGTGTAATTATACAAGTTCAACAAGGTCCTTGGGTGGCGTTTAGGAAACTTTCTGAAACATCACTAGATGAGAGACTTATCTAAAAGGAGGAATTTTATAAACTAAGTTACTGTCCTAGAATGTTTCAACCTAATACTCATCTTAATGTGCTCCTTGAGAAATGGGTCTGTATGAATACAATGGGAAATGAGAAGATGAGCTAAAAATGACATAATAGCTACCATGTTAAGTTTGTGCACATTTCTTATTGTCTTTTGAAGTACCATCAAGAACAGGCATGTCTAAAGTCCAGCCCAAGGGCCAGTCACAGGCCAAGGTTAGACTGGACACATACAGATGTCTCATTGATGACCAGAAATCAGTTTTAAAGATACACAAGTCGCCAACATTCATTTGTTGGCTGGACATACTACTTAACACGTACTCTTGTGTGCAAAAATCTCTATAGCAGTAGCAATTCCTCATGATCTGGCATTCTGTGAGAAAAGTTGTATATACTATGGCAACCTCCTTATCACAGCTTTTCCTGCCAAACACATTTTGCTCCATTTGACTTAAGCCTTTCACCTCAAACTCTCTTTGCCGCATCGCTTTGACAGTTTCTGTTGGATAATTCTCAGTCTGCAGAAGACAGACAGCCACCTGCCATGCTCCATTACGCACTCTTTATTCTATAACTATATATAAGGAGGAAACACAATGGGAGTCTTAGCTGCCCTTTCCCCTTATTGCCTGTAATACTGTCCAATAAGAACACAGTCAAGATTGGACTGAGGCCTGGCGCAGAAGGGGTGCTGCATGTTTTCTTGTTGTATTTTCTTTTCTTTTTTTTAGTTGGCTGCACATTCTCCGTGTGACCATGAAGATTATTTACTAAAAGCTTGTCGTGCCAAAATGTTTTTTCCTTGCTTTTCCCTGCAGCCACTTGACATGTGAACACTATCGCTCTGTCTCACTATGTCCAGCTGTGAGTGTCTGTCCACATTCCTCCAACCAACTGTTGATGTGGCTTTTTTGGTTTGTATCCTGTAATGTAAACCCTAAGAAACCTTTTAGGGATAAACAATGTTTGATGAAGAACCAAAGGGAAAATTGTTAGAGTAGTAATTTTGGGAGTGAACAGTCATTCATTAAATGGCCTTTCTGTCTATTTTCTATATTCAGGCCTCAGAGTTTGAGTCATGAAGGCATAAAGTGAACAAGGGTGGCCACTTCATCAGTCATACTTTCTGACTGCTGTCTGGATCGGTTAACCTCTATGTTAAGTCTGTCATGTTAAGTGTATTAAAGACCGTTTAAAGTCACCGCTAACGTATAACGATGAGCTAATTTAAGCATTTTCCCCAATTAAACTGAAATGGCTGTGAGTAAACAAGGAACGTTTGTTTGCTACTTTATGATGACCGATTGACTTAGCCGTGGGGCAACGCTGTGATACTGAAATGATGGATGGACGCTTTAGGCCTGATTGATTGCTTCAGTTCACCAATCAGACTTCCCTGTTTTTCAACCTCCATCGCACATGTCATTATAGAATACTTTGTCCTTGCATTTAGTTCTTGTGCAGTGTGGTCCCTACGGGGTTTAAGCTCCATTTATTGTCTTTGTAACATTGTTTTGCTGTGTTTGTCCTTGTGCAGATTAGGGAAGAGCTGCGTGCTAATGGAATCGACGTCTACCCTCAGAAAGAGTTTGACGAGGATGCGGAGGACAGGCTGATCAATGACAAAATAAGGGTAGGTTTAGACTGTCTGAAAGGGGAGGTCTATCACATAAAATAGAAAAATCACGTTCTATGCCTGTTTTTGTCGTACACTCAATTCAGGAGATGATTCCATTCGCTGTCGTGGGAAGTGACCAGGAGTACCAGGTGAACGGGAAGAGAATTCTGGGCAGAAAAACAAAATGGGGAACTATAGAAGGTAATTCACGTAATCGCACACGCACAGCTTACAGCCTTTAATAGTTTGGAAGTAATATTATTTGTGTGCACTACATATCACATTACAGTAAAATCCAAATCTGGCCCATAGTAGTTTAACACATTATGTAATGAGTGTATGTTAATTGGCCTGTACGAATAGGTCTGCTATATTTATCACAATGTGTCAACGCACAAAGCCAACACCAGATTGTCTTTTTGTTGAGAATGTGCAAAGTTGTGGGCCAGAGCTATTCAATCTCTCCATCTGGTGAAAGCGTCTGTGTGTTTTGAGGTCTGTCGCTAGGGAGACGAAAAGACAGGAGGATGAGATTTACTGAGACTGTCACACTTCCCAACACATATTACCATGCCGTAGCTTTGATACAGTTTACATAAGTTGGCCGGAGCTCTGCACTTTGCTGCCAAAGGAGGCTGTCCTCAGGTGAATGTCCTCATCTCACCCTGCTGCACTGTTAGAGGACGAAGACAATGCAATGTCTGGATAAAATGAATGTATGACTAGAGGACAAAAAGACAAACGGAAGGGACTATTATTGTTTGACACTTCTCCGTCATGCATATTAAACAACTTCATGTCAACCATCTTTTCAAAAGTTCTATAGGCCTGTTTGTTATATAAATAAATAAGTGACAGGGTAGAATATTAGTCTTTGCAAAGCAAGTGGTTTAAACAGAGAACAGTGCACAGTATGTCTATGGATGTAAATGTGCATTTTTACATTGGGACATCCCTAGGCTTTCCCATGATACTCAATGATACAGACACAGTTTCTTTCCTTCTTTTTTTTTTTTTTTTACAAGTTATTAGAGTGCTCCCTGCGTTATGACTAATCAGCGCTCACAGCCAGCAGTTATTTCACTCAGCTCCTTTCAAAGGGAATTTAATTTCCTGCCCATGGATTTCAAAGCTTTACATAAATAGCACCCTCCTCTTTTCATTTACACCCTTGACATAATCTATAATTTAAACATGTGTTAGCCCTACTGGAGGCAGCAGCCGCTTGTCACGGGGAGTTTGTTAAAATGTGTCACTTAAATTTCTCCAATAAAAAAGGACGCTGAGATGCATTAAATTACTTGAAAGTGGAGGAGTGTGTTATCTAGGCTTAAGAAAATTGCTGCACATGTCATGTTAGAGGATGCCCTTGAAGTGACTTATGGGCAACATCACCATCTTGTGGCCGTTAAGGAATAGCACCTTATTGCAGCAGTCTGGGATTTAGAGATACTTGCAATTGAATTGTTTTTTGTTTGACAGAAAGAAGTATATTACAAAAACATTTCAAATAGTACGTTTTTCTTCTTTGCTTTATAGTTGAGAATATTGCACACTGCGAGTTTGCTTTCCTGCGGGACCTCCTCATTAGGTAAGCAATTAAAACATTCACTTTTTACAACACATGCAGAATTTGTAATACTTACTTCTTATCTGCAGGACACACATGCAAAACATCAAAGACATCACAGGCAGTATCCACTATGAGTCGTACAGAGTCCGTAGACTAAACGAATCCAACATCCACATCACCTCTCAGTCCTTGGGCCATCCCGTCGTCCAGCCTAAAGCCAACGGTCAGATCGAGTTGCAGCCTACTGCCGTGCAGGCCAATGGAGTGGCTGCTCAGCACGAAGCCCTGTCCCATGAGATGTAGATGAATGGCTGCCAGTTTAAAATATCAGGACACAACTATGCACAAAGTCACATAGATATTCGGTTTACACGAACAATCCCATGTGCACTCACATTCTTATGCTGTGAAGCCTGTTTTTATTAACTACACCATAAATACTACCTAAACAATCATTTTTATTTATCTGGAAGTGACAGGTTAGCTCAAAGCCACTTCGATCATTGCGTTTGGATCATATTTTTATTGTGCATTCTCCCCTATTTGCCCATGACTGCCCCATTAAAATTTCACATCTTGCAACATCGTTTACAGTATATCTCTGTCAGGCCATATGGAGACGCACTTACACCCAGTATGTCTCATTACTGAGCTTGGCTGTTGGGTGTATTTTTAGCAACTGGCTGTCATGACAGCAGTAAAACACAGTAGCTAAGCAAGCAGGGTAAGAATTCAAGGCAATTTTAAAGAATCCAATTGTGATTAGCTTTACAAGAGTTTGGGTGGGCACTGGGTTCAGCCATGTGCAACAGTAACTCAGAAGATTATAGCAGATATACTTGTACCACCTAATTGGTTTGCATAGTATTGTGGTGTTTGTATAGGATTAGTTAGGGATGTGTAGATTTAGTATTATAGAGTAACAAAAGACATTGTTGACACCTCCACAGTGTATACAGTCATATCAGCGTGGAGCAGCTCGGACACAAAATGGCTCCTCCTGATGTTTTTCATTGAATTATTGATGTTTTAAACCCAATTTTTTGCCAGTCCAGCCTGTTTTCATATATAATGCTATTGTTGTGTAATGCCATTATACCGTGCGTTTTTATATTGCTCACTTAGTATTGTATTTTTATTGCTGTTGTTCATGATCTAATGTTATTGTAAAATCGGGGTATTCGTGCAACCATTGTCCAACACCAACACCCCCCATTTTTCTGACTGTAAACCAAATAAAAGTTGATTTTCTGTTCTAAAGAGAAGCACATTTAGTATAGCTTAGATTGATTTATGAATAAGTATTTATGTGTTGTTTAGTGTAACCGGTCTTTCATCATCTGTCATTCCACTCATGTACACTTACAGGTTTGTTACTGGTAAATAGCTTTGGATGTTTTATTCCCTCCTGTATGCATTTCATCACAACTTCCCTCATAATGAAACTTACACCAATTTATCTTCACTGCCATTGAAAAGGATTTGTGCCAAACCACTTTTCAGCAAGCGTGAAAAATTAAGTGATGTTTTAAATAAATGAATAAAGTAAATAATTTTCACAAGTATTTTCTATACATGCTAACAAAAGAGAACTCCTTTTCCCAAGAGAGTTAATGGGTTTGTTTACTGTTGTATAAATCTTGTGTTATTTGTTATGGTATTATAGAATAAGGTTTTATCTTTGATATATCTCAAAGAATAAAAATGATATTTTGTTGTTTAAACTTGGCTGGTTTGTGGATTTATTTGCTTCACTGTTTGTGAAGAACAATTTAATTAGATTAATAATGGTATCTATCGCTTTAAATCATAATCGGCATCTGATTGGTCAGAAATTTTAGCCAATTAAAAGTGGCCTTAGTAATTTATCAGTAAATTAAGTTAAAACCCCCAACTACTTACAGTATTGTCGAAATAAAACACTTTTTACAGAAATACAACGCTATTTAGAAGAACTGTTAAATATTAAATAACTTTGGAGACCACTTTGAGGAGGAAAAGACCCACCAGAAGAACAGAAATTAAGGTAAACATTGTATCAAATTAGCAACGTAGCATGGCTGCTAGCACATGAAAGCATATGATGCTAATAATGTTGTGTTGCCCCCTGGGAAAGATACTAAACTAGCCAGTTAAAATTGACGTATTTAATTATTGTAGTGGAAAATACACTCACCAGCTTCATTATCAGGTACATATGTTGCTTAAT
This sequence comes from Rhyacichthys aspro, assembly GCA_036850595.1. Taxonomy (NCBI): domain Eukaryota; kingdom Metazoa; phylum Chordata; class Actinopteri; order Gobiiformes; family Rhyacichthyidae; genus Rhyacichthys; species Rhyacichthys aspro. The sequence continues at coordinate 10,903,807 of CM072148.1, read as the reverse complement.
AGTGAAAATGCAAACATGTAATCAACAAACCACATTGCAGTGCTCGATACTTTTTGATGCCATAGGTCAGAGGAGAATGGCCATGTCGGATTGAGATGGTAGAAGGCAAAAGAGTAACTCAAATAACAACTCTTACAGCCAAGGTTTGCAGAAGAATCAAACCAGTCCATACCAGGAGCAACTATTGTCAGCTAAGAACAGGAAACTGAGGCTACAATTTACATGAGCCCACCAAATTTGGAAAAAAATTGTCTAGATTTCTCCTGCAACTCTGGGCTTCTTAGTACCAGCTGAGCAGATTTTCTTGAATTCCAAGTACATATGAATAAGTCCTACATTTGTATCATTAAATTCTTTGCTCAAATGTGTTGATAAAGGGCTAATTTACGGTACTAACTTATTTTATTTTAAAAAAACCAGAAGCAACATTCATTCACAGAGGAAATGTAAATTAGCCACATGATGAAAGCACCTCACTACACTGTTTAGGCTTTCTCATTTACACCCTCTGTCACACTATTTCTTCCTACCCTGCTGAGTGTAATGTATTTACTGTGTTGTTTTTAGACAGTCATTGTCACCCTTTAACATTTTTGCATTATCCTAGGCTTTTTCTTCTATTTTTACATTGGATTCATGGTTTTGAAACTCCTGTGTGATGATGGAGACTCTGCATGGTGACAGATGACACATACCATGGTAAGAGACAAGTGGCAGTAAAAACTACCTCCCTACCTCACACTGACACTACTATCTAAACATTTTCTCGGTAGGTCTTATTGAGGTATGAAGGTGAGTGTTAATGACAACTATGACAAAGTCCCTTTAATGGAGCTGGAAATGTTTAGGTGCATATCTACTCATTCTGCCTCTCACTGGTAGCTGTATAGAATGACAGGTCCATCATGAAGTTGCAGCATTAAGAGGAATAGTCTTTTTAGTTGACTACAGCTATTTATGTGGGCAGATGACTGGTCTTCATTCAGTTGTCTTTGTCCTTGATTGTTGTTTAATAAATGAAAAATACGCACTAAACTTCTCTCCATTTTGCACATAAATGTGTGCACAAACAAATAGGGAAAAGTCAGATTCTAAAAATGGGAAAGGGGCATAAAATATACCAGAAAAGCACAAGCTGTCTCTTCACTAACTCTGTGTTATTACCAGGCAGTTCTTCCAGCCAAACAGACAAGCCAGCACACAGAGCTCCATTGAGCCGGTTCACCATCTGTTTGGCCGCTCATGTTGAGCCAGACAACGCCTGACGGTGCTGGTGTGACACCAGCGGCGAGTAGTCCCTCTCTGTCCACACATACATACACATCTTCCACCAGCCTCTGTCTCCTTCAGAGCTACTGACAGAACAGACTGAAATTCTGTTATGTTTTCTAGATCTGCGTCGGCAATATCAGCCCAAAACAAAGATTTGTACCTGCTACCCACTTGGTGCACCCCGCTAATCGGCAGCGAAACACCAGTGTAATCGACACAAGGTAATCTGCTAGTAATTAAAAGCCGTTTGTTAATGGCTTCGCATTTATTAAAACGATGCATGCTGATGGTGTTTCGCATCATGTGGCTTCTTGTTTACTGCGTTTACTGTGTCAGCACCTATGATGATCAAAATTACTAATGCAGCTACATGCAGATGACCATGTTTTCTCTTATCGTCTGCCCGATTCACCCTTGAGCTCTGCCAACTCACTCTCCTGAACACCAAGCATGGCGTCCTGTTTGTTGTTGATGTATGCTAATGTGCTACATCCATCTGTTTCTTTGCTTAATTTGGATTTAGCTTGTTTGTAGCTGTGTTCCCTCCCCTCCTGCCCCAGTCTTTCCCTCCCATTGCCCCCATCCACACCTCTTCCTCCTCTGCCTTGTTTCCTTCTCGATCTTGCCAGTCCAACATCAGGGTGCCCGTCTGGCTGGATCGCAGCCAGCTCACAGTTGGGGCAGGGAGGAGGAGACACCCCTTCCTGTCCTTATGCAAATGTGGCTTGTTTTGATTAAAAGACAGCTGCATATTACATTAAAGTCACCAGTGGAGGTGGAATAGAAGAAGCCACACCTCTCCAGGGAGGCTAAGGTTGTTTCGCTGAAGTGAATGTTGTAGAAGCTGCTGTTTAGTGCTGCTGAGGGGAACAAATAGTACAGACAAAAGGGCTGCCCAGGGACAGCTTTGGGTTTAATGGGGCTCACTGACTGGCACATCAGTTAAAGCTCACACTGATGCATAGTGTGAGCGGATGCGCATTGCATGTTAACACAAGCAATAGACAATCAATTATAGACCCCCATCAGCCTTCAAGGTGCTTAGGCATGCCAAGGCAGTTGCTTTTTCTAGCCACTATGGCCAGGCAGCAGAGACAAAAGAGCTACCTCTGTTTGTGGTAATAAAAAGAGCAATGACTTCACATGTAGCCATCTTTTACTTTGTGGCAGATAGGCAGTTCCCTTGAGGACTCTGTGAAGGAAAAAACATTACTTCCAGCAATATATTTTCACCACTTTTAAAGAAGTTTTTCCTTTAAAGTTTGACCTTGACCAACTGTTTTGTTGTTGTTGTATACATAGTCAGCATGAATAAATGCACTTTCTCATTCTATGCATTGATGCAACTGGCATAAGGTTACCCTCTTGTCACTTTTTTTTTTGAGGGTCGCCTGTACAGTGGTGGATGGCGGTATATGATTTATAGGTGGGTGAGCACCCTTTCAGGTCAGGAGGTGGAAGTTGGAAGAATGGGGATGGATCTGTTGGCATCAAGCCAGCTCCATGGAATTCAAAGACGTAGGGGGTGTGGGGAGAATGGAGCAATGGTAGCTCTGCATAATCAATCAGAAACAATAGAGGGAGAGAGCCGGTGAATGTGCCTTTCCTGACAAGGCTGATTGTATTTATGCAGCAATGGAAGCGAGGAGGAACGAAATTAAAAGGGATTGGGAGGAAGGTGTGGGCAGGGCAGGAGAGCTGTAATGGGTGGACGCCACTACCAAGCCAAGGACATATATCCGAGAAGACCTGATTGAATGCCATGCCAATAAAAAAAGGCAGTTTCATGCACCATTGACTGACTTGGCATCCTTGCTGTCACACTGTGATGAAACCCTCTCTGAGGTCATGATAATGTGAATCACATTTTGTTCCTCTAAGAAAGAATCACACCACTCCCCCAAAGCTGATTTTATTTCCAGTTTGGGCTTTTCTTATTTACTATATAAAGTATATATCTGATGCTTTGATGATATGTCAAAACAAGAGGAGAATCAGATTGAGCTTTTGAAAAGATCAAATTCTGAGGCACAGTAGGTGGGAAAATAATCTGATTTATGGCTGGAGTGCGTATACAAACAGGAAGATTGTCCTTTTATTTTCTCTGTAGGTAGAACAGCATGTCCTAGAGCAGGCTAATAGAATGCTTGTCTTGTATTTTCTCAGCCATGAACTTTTCTCTGTCACAATTACATTGAGCCGATGTGCCTTGCAGCCAAATATATCAATGGAAAGAACAAAGCCACATTCTGATGTTGAACTTGACAAGGATGGTCACTCATATATGATTTATAAAATCCTTATGTTTGTACATGAATTGTATGCTTGCACTCAATAATTTCATATACATTTGTAATCTAAAAATATTAGAATTCACAAAAGGAACAGGTGCATTTGTGCTGCTCATGGTACACCACTGCCTCCTGCTGGTGTCCTTCTGTAATAACAGTTCAAGCATGCACAGAAAAGCTAATTTCCTACTGTCAGCCCATGACATTAATTCATATACTGATCCATGAGCCCCTTGGAGCCCTCTTCACTCCATCCATGTCTCCTCCTCTTCCCATTCTCTCACTCATGTTATCAATTCACTGTTTTTTCAAGGAAAATATAAGTTAAGCTCACCTTATTTACATTTATATGATCAGATTTTCTTCCTTATGGAAGGTATGCAAATTTGCCCTTTTCTCTGCCGTAGCCTCTGACTGTGTAGATTTGTTGCAAGGCATTAAAAAAAAAATAACATTGCCCTCCAGGAGGAAGGAGACCCAACTTAGGATTTCTGGACCTCATGAATTTTGTAATGATCAATTTTGTTTACTGTGCCTCCTTCAAGTCTTATCTGGATAGTTTGAGCCAGGGATATATAACAGAAGATTGATTCACAGCTGAAATGTCATTTTTATATACCCTTTTATATACCCTGCAATGTCGTGAATGTCATTTCTCATTTCTCCATCTGATGGCCTCTAAATTTCACTCTCCTTTTTGTGTGTGTAACATATGGGTTGGTGCTCTTGCAGGATGTGCTTAGGCACCGGTCACATCTTAAATCCTCTGTGTGTTGGACCAGAGGGGAATGAAATGCAAATCTAGGGGATGGTAGAACGAATGCAGCCGTCTTGAGCATATTTGAAAAATAAGTCTAGCTTGTTTGCGTGAGCATGTGTGACTATGGAAAGGACAAAAATGTACATATACTCCACGTAGGTAAAAGCCTTACCCAAGTGTAACCCTCTATAAAATGGTCAGGGCAGTCATTGCACTGCTTTTATGTGTGTATTTCCAAGTGTGTGTCCGGTGGACCCTGGAGAGGGACTAGCACTCGAGCAAATTGCTTTCTGGCAGCATATTGCCAGCGCCAGTCTTTATTCCTTGGGATAGGGAGGCACGTCTCAGACGATTACAGCCCCCAAATCAAACTGACAATACTGGCCTGCCCTGCTCAACCCATAGCCTACCTACACACATTCCTGTAGTCTATACCATGCTATACCGGCTTGATGAAATGCTGATGTGGAATATTTAACTGACACTTCAAGCGAAACCTAATAATATAATCAGGTAATAAGAAATTAATTTTCTCCCTGGCTGCACTTTGACTGGAGTGTTGATACATACATACAGAAATCGTGAAGCACATGCTGGTGACAGAGTGCTGTAGATGGTCTTTCTCTCTTTCCTTGACCATGCATATATATTTCTCATACCACACCCGACAGATTCCCACAATTGCCCATGCTCCTAAGCACAGACACAACTCCTCATACTTAATTCTTAACTGTAAATGCCAATGTGTAGAGGAGCACTTGATCATGATCATGAACACACAAACACTGCCAGTCTGATCAAGATGGATGACTCTTACTGGTTAGCACTGTTTGTGACACTGGCCTTCAGCACATCTGGTAATTCTCTGATGTTCAAGACATGTCCAAACCTTCCTGTTTTTGATGTGTTTCAGGACTCTACCATATGTAAAAACATGACCTTTGGCACGTTAAGCTAAAACATTGTTGTAATAAGTCTCAGAGCTCTGTACCCATGTGGGTTCATGTTCAAAAATTTCCAGATTTAGACAAAAATAACCAAACATTTTGGGAGTGTGGGTATGTTGTTTAAATGGAAAAACACAGTGATCTTTCATCCAAAGAAGAGGTGTTTCTAGAAGTGTCAGTCTTTGATGTCTGACTGCATATACCTTGCTGTGTTAAGGAAGAATAGTTTTGTGTGACTTCTGTATTTGTGACTCTTTGAATGCAGCTGAGATTGGTTTGTCTTTTCTCACAAATATCTCTGCATGCATCCACCCCCTCTTTCTCTCGGCTGATGCTTGTCCTTATGTGGTTAATTAGGAGGCAGGAGTCCATCGGTGTCAGTGCTCTAGTGTTTTATTGTTTCCCCGTCTTGCCTCCTCGGCACCCAACAGGGAGACATCAATAACCCTTCCCCACATTTTGCACACGTTCTGCACACACATATAACACACATTCTGCGTGGCAGAGTTTCTACGGCCCTGCCTGCTCCTGGCTGGCACAGCCATCCATCTCTGTGGCGCCACCTCCTCCCTCCACCCCCCCTCAGCTGCCACCCACCCGTCCTGTGCTTCCCCCTCCTCTTCTATCACCCCCTCCCCTGCGTCCCCAGCCATCGGCTCTCTACCTGAGAGCATTTGTCATCCCGTCGTTCTGTGAGCAGCGGCCGACGCGTTGAGAAGAAAAAAAAGAGACAAGGCGGGAGAAAAAAACTCAGCAGCAATATGCAAAAATGCAAAAAGGTAGATGCGAGTTGCCCTGGTAACCGCTCTGAGGTTATTTCCAAGCTCTGATGGAAATCAATGTCATGTGCCAGGCAGGCAGGCACCTCCGTCCTCAGGAAAATTAGAAAAGGGGGGGTTGAGGGAGGGGAAGGAGGAGGGAGGGCTGAAAGGACAAAGAAAAATGCACAGAACTGAAATCAGTTTTTTTCCTCTTTGAACCTTAAGGGCTCCTGACTTTTCTTCAAAGCAGCTCAGAGCCTCGCGCCGCATCATTCGGGCACTGCCCTAGGTCATTTTCACTTTCCTTTGCATCTGTTTGTGGCTTTTGTTGCTACTATTAATTCTGCTCCTCCTCTACACACCACCACAGGCCTTTTCTCATTTGTTTATGTATAAAGAAAAGCAAACTCAGTGGCTTTGAGGGTGTAAAAATGAAAAAGATAAATAGCGCTGCTGAAAGAAGAGGAAGGGGTGCAGAGCAAGGGGCTGTTTGTATGCATTTGAACTGGCTCAACAATCTGACTAATCGGCTCTGTGATACCAACCAGCATCTTCACACATCAACAATAAGCCATGTCACTTGGGAGCAGATGCTCTAATATACAACATGTAGAAGAGAGCCAAAACGCCAGCTCTGACTGTTTCCTCACTCTGTAATTATTCATCATGTGTGAGATTTTTCGATGGAAATTAAATACTCATTTAAACAGGCAGTGTGGAATGCTCATGTCAGAATGTAACTTTTCTTTTTGCCTGCAGACAAACCTCTTTTTAGAGATTTTACAATAGATTTTCAACTAACACCCGCCATACACTCAATCTGACCTTTTGGCTTCATAGACCTCAGCAAGTTCATATGAGTAAAGTAACAGTCCCTCAGTCTACAATCTTTACAGTAATGTAGGTGGGAATATAAATGACCAAACACATAAAAAATCTGTTGAAGTACCAGCAGCAAACATCCATTTAACACTTGAAAATGCTTTGTAAATTCCCTCTTAGGAAGTAGAGCAGCTGTGGCTTGTGTAGTGTATCCTGCTTTCTGTTGGTCTTACAGTGGGAGATGTATTGAATTCATTTTCATAGGTTGGAATCAATAACCCATAAAGTGCATTTTATAGTATAAACTAGTGCACTACAGGCCATCTCTGACAAGTCTTGTTTCACTGTGGCAGGTTGCTGTTGAATAGATGGGTCATGTATGCCAAGCCAATAGGTTCTAGTGTTCATTTGCATACCTAACATGGCGTTCACACTCCAGTTGACACATTTGCAACCCGCCACTTATCCCATTATGGCTGTCCCTGGTCGCAGCATTGTTTGCTGCGTCGGCACTCTTTCTTGCTGGCTGGCCAGCTTATTTCCCACTGTGTTGTGAGCTGGGGCACTTGTTTGGATGCAACTGAACATTGCACAACTGTGCTCCTGGGTATATGTATTATGAACATACTCACATGCCAGCAAATAGACAATATACAAACACTAATTCTCTACTGTTTATTGTTTATTATGAATCTGCTGATGGATAGGGAAAACACAATCTATGTGTCACACAGATAGAAAAGCATGTTTCTGAATATTAAGTCTGTGTGAAGACTGCCACCAGATTAAATTCCTCTCATCATAGGTTAATATGAGGCAACTGAGCAATAAAGATGACCCTTCTTTTTTCTAAAGCATATAACAGCGTTAACAAACCTAAACTATCCTCTCTGTGTGTATTTGGTGACTTGTTAATATGGAGGTAATAATTTGTCATTAAAGCTTAATTTTTGTTGGCGCCTTTGCCCTGGGTGTTTAATTTGACTCTTAAATAAACTCTACAAACCCTGCAGGCTTTTTTGCCTCCCTATACTCCTCCCTCCTCTGCCCTCTTCTTCTCATTCGATTTCTTTAGGGGCTGAGCGTATTAAAGTACACTTAGTGTTCATTGATGGTCCATATTGTTCACCTTTAGCGTCGCGGCAGGATATTCTGGCCTTGTCCAAGAGGCATTGATGTTGCCTCAGAGTTACAGTATGTTAGTCTTCGTGTTTTTACAGCAGGGGGCCTTCAAATCTCTTTCATAAGACTCGCATGACATTTCTGTTGAGCTGTCCTTTTGAGCATCTGTTATCGAATTTGTAAACCGGCTTATAGCACTGAACTGAATGAACTTCAAATCACTGAGCAGATTCTCCATGGTGCAGGACTGCAGCTGAATGCTGTACATCACCCATGGATTCGGTGATAAGATCATTTCCATCGAGCACATCTATTTTTGATGTTCTGTGTTGGTGGCGTACTGAACAAATGAATATTCATGAATGTGCAGATAGCTTATATGTATCACAGTGATTTCCAGCCGTGTCATCACGTTATGCAGATTGCTTCTTCACATCTCCATACAGCCATACATTCCCTTATTTCTTCTTAATTAATGAGGCTGAGCAAATGTTTTTCTTTCAAGGGAAATTGGTCCCTTAAAGACAGAATTGGCGCACAGATTAATAAGAACTGATAAGAAAAGACTTAATGACTTTAGAATTCCACAGAAATCACATGTCTTAGCTATACCACTGTTAACATTACAAGGAAGCATTTAAAAAAGATTTGCACATACTCATACTAAGTAATGTTGTGAAATCTTAATGCCCTTTTAACTTTGGTTTTGGATCAGTCACATTGGTCCTTCTATTGCACCGTTCTGCATGTCACAAATGATAGTTTTCTTTACATTTTTTTTTTAATTTACCAGAGCTTGCTAAAAATGTATGTTTTTGAGAGGCTTTGTTGGCTTATGTGTCACCAATTCTCCACTCAAGCTTTTCATTTATAGTCTTTGAATCAATGAGCTTATATTTACTCTTTACAAATGGGGTGCAATCATTGTTTGCAGCTTTCTAAAATAAAAATAAAATGTACATTATCTTGTCTCAAGTATTAGTGTAATGACATTTATATGGTGTTTTCCTTGGCAGAGACCTACAAAGACACCCGTCCTTGTGTTATTAAAAGATGAGACACCAGACAGCAGGAAGATTTTCTGAATTACAAGTCATGCATTCAGCTCATCCTCTATGTTTGATGTGGGCAATGAATGTCGTTTTCATCTTGAGAGATAAAAAAAAAGATCAGCAAAGGGGGTAGAGCTCATGAAGAAGAGAAGAAAGGAAGGAAATGAAGATAAGCGGCAAAGCTGACATTAGGGTCAAGTGCTGATCTGGCATCACATTCCCTTTGCAAATCCATCTATATGCATATGCACACATTATGGCCTTTAACTGCACATCTTCTGTACGGAAACAGCAAGGGGGAGGTTGAGGCACAGGCAGAGACAGAAAGCACATGTCTGTAATCAAATTCGTAAAGGAGAATATCACAAATTATTTAAATGTGAGCTTATGCATGTATGCGGTTGTAGAGGGAAAGAAAGACCCATTCAGGTTGGCGGCTGTAGCTCACTGACGGACTGCTCCTCCATGCTCAGCCAGTTCATTGCTGTCATTCCTTACATCTTTTGACATTTTCAATTATGTCTTTCACACATGGCTGGGCACTTGTTTTTTTCTATGCTCTCCTCATCTTCCTCCATTGCTTTTCTCTATCTCTCCCTCTTTCCAATTCTATCCCTCCGCCTTCATTCCATTTCCTTTTTAAGTGGCCGCTCCCTCCTTGCTTTGTGTGGCAGACCTCTCGTACGCGAGGGTCAGGTAGCCCACGGATCCTATTACTCCCCGGCTCTGTGGCAGACAGAGAGAACGAGAAATGGCGGTGAGAGAGGGATAGGGCGATGGAGGAGTGAAAAGGGGGCTGTCAGATATGTCAAGGACTCCTGTTCAATTTATCTGCTGATCCTGAGGGGACTTCAGAGGGCACGGTGCATAAAGTGGAAGTCGTTTTTTGGAGGGCTTGGCAGCTTTCCCTCCGCTCATAAGAAATGGAATTGTTCATTAATAAGTTATCTTTTGTAAAAGCCAGATGCCTTTTGTAGTTCCTATGTCGTCTACAAATAATGTCATCCGGAAACCATTGATAAACCATGATACTGTACTGATGAATAAGTTCTTTTAGTAACACGTTGCTGACAGTATGCAACTCTCAAAGTGTTATATTTTCAACCATTTATGAGATATTTCCACACATATCCATAAATAATGTTAAGATTAACAGCAGAGACAGTCTAAGCAAACATTTGGCTTGCATTATCATTTCTCAGGACCTCATATTTTTTGTCTATTGTTATGTTAAGTAAAACAGTATGGTAACAAAGTCAATGAATAAGTTTTATAATATTTACCTTTCAGCTACTTATTTAGATAATAAGAACTTAATGGACTGAGTCATCAGGAGAATAAAAAAAATCATATGAAGAGTTTCACATTTTCCATTTTTTATTAAAATAGTACGTACCATACCAAGTTAAACTGTGCTCACAACATGCTGCATTTCAAAGCTGATAACATTAATTATATTGATTACATTGACAGAATACTCTGACACTTGTTTCCAAATCATCCTGACTATTAGTTAATGCTTTATAAAGTACATGAATTGCCATTGAAACCTTAGTTACACAGGATCCAGGTGTGTCTGTAATACCTTCCAATCCATTTTTCCAATAAATGTAGTCACTTCTGTCTTTCAAAACTTTTCCGCATCACACATCTGTTTATTTGGAAGACACCAGAGTCTTTTGGTCCATTCATTTTTTACTGCCTGCACCTTTTGATATCTTGAATTTGAGTTTTTTTTATTATGTATTACTTGTAAAGGAGTACAGTACGATATGCTTTTTGGGGACGTTCCTGACCTCTTTTTGGTAATGGAGACCCCATACTGACAAGCTCATCAATAATGAATATTTAACATACCATAGACTTTTTTAGGAGGCTTTGAGCAAAGTTTTTTAAAGCTGATAGAGTAATGGTCTGCCCATCAGCACTGCTTTATGTAAGTCTGTAGCAGTCTTTACATTTGCAAAGAATTCCTTTCGACCATACACTGAATATACAAATTATAGCTAAGGTGCAATGCTTTGAAATTACATAGCTCAGCACTGTCATGTCTCTAACATGGTATTAATACATCCCCACTGCAATTGTACTTCATAGATTACATTAGCAAATACATTACAGCATGCAGCCTTAAATAAAAGCGCAGGTTGCTTGTCAGTTCTTATAAACACAGACTACACTTACTGATTGATGGTGATGGACTGGCTCTTTGACTAATTGATGGAGTCATAATGAGGACATGATGTTTTCCTTCAGTAAAAGCGTCAAAGGACATAACATCCATAATGTTTACTCCATATAATATGGGATCATTTTCCTTGTAGAGCATCTGATGGATTTACTGATTGATTAGCAGGCAGGCTACCTGATTGGCTTTGTAATGAAGAGAAAACACATTTTTCTCCATTAAGGTAACTCAGAGGGGATTCCCCTTGGCTGGCAGCTATGATGTAATGCGTAGTTTCTAATGACCTCAGCATAATCACAACCATTATGAGGCAGCGCTCAGCTCTCAAATCCACTTCATCACCGGAGCGTTGCCTACTCATGCCTACAGCCATCGCTCATTTGCACCACTCCTCTCCCACAAAGTCAGCCAGACACATTACGGACGCCGCAGCCAAATCGCAGCAGACATTTCGCAAGCTGCCAACAAAGCCCTCTGTTTGAGTCTGGATGAAAACGCTGCAAAAATTGTAAGCTTGTCTGAGGGACCGGACTTCGTGGTGTTGCCAAAACTGCTGGTCCTGGCTGTACACTCCCTTACAGCAGGGGGCAGAAGAAGAGGTGGGAGGCCACATTGCTGTTTTTCCAGGCTAATCATTGGAGTGGGTTGCCAGATCTTTTTATCCTCTCTCTCCTGCAGACTCTTAACCCTGACCCTTCAGCAGGAGATCCCTCTCTTGGCAAGAGGGAGTCAGAAAAGCAAAAAGAGGAAAAAAAAGGAAAAAGGAGGGAGTTCAGTGGTGCGATGTGAACAAGAGAAATGGGGGAGTCATGGTCAAGGGCTGATTAATGAGCCTTTAATTTAATCAGCAATTCCCATCCCACCAGGGCCTCTCCACGTGGCTCTGTAGCAGCTTATTATTTTTAACAAGTGTGTGATCTCCCCCTTTTCCTTTGCTCTCGTTCTCCCTCTTTCTGTCTTCCCCCAGTTCTTACTTTACACGGCGCTCTTATCTCTATAAGAGTGTGCTTTATGAATAGAGGGGCAATGATTAATGGAGATTTAAGACCTATGAAGGATATCTAATCAACGCCCACCCACTCCCGCCAGTCTGCCTCTTTCCTTCCTTCTTCCGCTGCTTAAACAAAACTGACTGCCGGAGACAGACTTTCAGACTGGGTAGCCACAGTTACGCAGCCAATTACGGTGATGAACACTTGAAGATGGCCCCTGACACATATTTTATATTGTAAGATCAGAGGTGCGATGATCAGAGGTGTGGGTGAATGTGTGTGTGAATTATAACTGGGTCAATCTAACTCTGTGCATCAACAGCTCTGTCTAATTTTTGGAATTCACTTGTCATGTTTGGAGACTTCAGCTTTAGGCCTTTCTTCATTTTTGGGGAAAATGACAAAAATGTGCAGGTTGTAGCAGCTCATTAGAACTATATATAGTTCTAAAGAATATCAATTTTATATATGTTTTTTGTCAGGCTTAGTATCAGCTTGAGTAGATCTTTTTAAAAGTGATATTGTCGTAAAAAAACCCCTCATTGTTGCGCACTGTTGTATGTTCTTTCAGGGTTATGTTATTATCCTAATGGGGTAGCATCATAAGGTATATTCAGAACTACTTTATTAGAGATTAATATGTTGTTTCAGGGTTTCTGTGTGGGCTTATGTCTGCCATGTTTGTGTCCTCTGTGATGCGTCTGCATGTTTGTGACTAGCTGCAGTGTTTTCTGAAAATTGCAAGTTTAAAGCTGCCTCACAAAGTTGACAACTGGGAAGTTTTTAAATGCAATTGCCCATCTGCCCTGCTTTGTGTAAGTCTACACTGTCATGTATTTGTTTTTATGATTAAGACTGAATAGTTACAATTATACAAATAGAAAATCGTTTTTGACACACATGTGGTGAGAAGAAGTTATAAAAGAAAGCAGGTTGTCTGAGAGCAAAGTGCCATATATAGACAGTCATCATTTTTCCAAAGACTTACTCTATGCACTGCCAACATTCTCACTCACATTTTGGCCAGATTAAAAGGAGCACACACAGCATTTTTTTTCAAAAGCAGAAGCAATTCATTTATTTCCAGATAATTAGAAATGATGGCAGGTGAGAAAGAAAAGAATAAAAAGTGATGGGAGAAGAAAGGCTTTGTCGTGAGTCAGAACAGAGATGAGAGAAGCTCTTTAATTCAACCTCTGATTACTAAGTGGCTCCGTCCATTATCTTTACACAGTGAATAGCAGAACACCATAAAGGTAAAATGTGACTCATCCATCCCCACCAGTTATCACTCTCCATGCTCTTATAGGAGCCCCGCCGCCCGCTCCCCACACATCCCCGCCCCCACGCCCATCAATCCCACTCAGGCTGACACAGTGCCTACTTAACATCCCCTTCAGAAAGTGCTTTTAAAACCCGTCTGCATATATGTTCCTGCACGTGTACATACAGGATTGTACATACATTTGGAAGAAGTGAATGTCCATTGATGGATGTTTTCAAGTCAAACTTTTGTGTATGTATGAAGACTTGTGTATGCATGAAAATGTGCAAATGCTCTCTGCCATTTCACATGTGTTCCTTCTCAATCGGAGGCAAGGCCACAAGTGCACGCAGGTCCCAGCGTTCTCCTTGCAGTGGTGCTCCAAGAGGTATTGCCTCTCTTATTGCTGTTGAAAAGCCCCATCAGTGCCAGGCGCTCTGATTTATGTCCCTGATCCTCTCCACCTCCAGCTCCTTTCCATTAGGCTTTACAATATTCTCCCCATTGTTCAGCTCGCGGCGTTATCGGCCCTGCCCAGGCCTGTCAGCAGGACCTGCCCCGTACACAATCAAAACTAGGAGCGCGGCGAAGGGGTGGGGGGTGGGGGAGAGGACTTATAGGACAGTGAGAGATGGAAGAGTCCTGGTACAGCAGATAGGACGAGGAGGGGGATGAAGAGGGAGATACCAAAGTGGCAGGCAGAGAGTATCGAAATGGGAGATGTCCATCTAAGTTTTATTGTAGAAGAGTGGGGGCTGCAAAAGGCAGAACTATAACGACTAAGGGAGTAGATGCCATTTGGTAGCATTACGGAGGGACATCCAGTTAAAGTATGTCCATTAAGATATAGATTTTTATTGCTTCAGAATGGGTTAGAGTGCCGGTGTGTTCGGCAGTGTTAGGGAGATAAGGCGATGGTGATGGCAAAGCTTTTGATACCGACCTCACTCTGTCAATTTCAGTCAGCTTTATGGTCTTAGAGAAAGGTTGGATGAAGCCAGCGCACACCCATGCACTCATTTAAATGTAGGTGCCTTTCAGACTAAGGTTTACAATATAGTGCAGGCAGATGCAGCGGAGTAGTTAAGTGTGGTACAATGAATGCTTGAAAGGCAGCACGGTGAAAGGTCGAGTGGGCCGCATGAGCAGAATGGGAATGAGAGAGGGCTATTTAAATAGACGCTTTTTGTCTTGACAGTGCACAAGCAAAGGTGCAAAGATGGAGCGTATCAAGGTTGTTTGTTAGAGTGAATCATGGGAAACCTTTTCTGATTAACAAGAAATGAGCTGCTATTTTTGACTCACAAACACCATTAGAGGATTGTTAGTAATACTTTCTCGAGTTCTATTTCTTTGACTTTTAATAATGCAAAAGTCAGCCACACAGCTTCAAATCAGACGTGTTTGTAACCAATGATTGGCAGAATGCAGATATTCAAAAACATACTTATACATAACAATTTAATGTTCTGTGCAAGATTTAGCCTGTAACCTGAAATCAGAACCTACAAATGGTTAGTAAAGCTAATTATCTTCTAAATAACTCTCTTCTTCTGTTTATGCCTGAACCTAACCATCTCAAGAGTCAAATGCAATATTCTCTGTGGTTTGCCTGATTTAAATTAAAAAAGGGAAAACATCAAAACATAATTTTTATACGTAGACATCCTTGTATATTCTTTACAGTGGTGCCGTTGTCTTGTCCAGCAGCTTTCTGAGTAGATTGACACAACCAACCTAAGTCACTTGTTCGCACATAATTCAATTTCCTATATGTTTGTAAGGCAGCCTGAGGAATAACATCTTCAGTGCAACACCTTTCTGCAATTGCCCTGATTATAAATGCATGGTCCTCCCCTCTCTTTGCAGAGTCGGATTATTTCAGTAAAAGATATTTCTGACATATACCTTTAAGAAGGCGAGAAGATGAGAAAACAGGATGAAAAGCGGCAGTGGAGGGAGAGCCCGTGGGTGAAGGGGGTGGCAGATAAGCTTGCTTGCTTTCAACTCTGCCGAGGATAAAGGAGAAGAAGTTTTAATATCTCTAAATCAGTGGCTCGATATTGAAAGTGTCATCTAATTGAAAATGATTTAGGACACTGGGCCCGCCTGGCAATCATATATAAATTCACTCCTGACACCAGCTCCAAACTCTCTCTATTTCTACTTTATGAGTCATTTGCATGGTGGGGGCCTTGGAGAGTATAAACCATGCAAATGATATGGAGCGCTGCACAAGGTGATGTATCCCCTCCTCCCTCCTCCTCCATCTCTCCATCTCGCTCGTTCCCCCTCTTAGCCTCAGGAGAAATGCTTTCTGCTTTGCTGCTGCCTTTGTCCAGAAAGTCATTTATTTCTCTTGTTGTTCTCTCGCTTGCTATTTTACTGCTTGCCGCATAGGTTAGGGGGGAAAAAGAGCTGGCACCCCATTCAGCTGAATAACTGTCATCTCCCATTTGTGAGCCCGTGTTGTATGCCAAAGTCATTTCCTTATTTTGCGAGAAGACCGATAGAGATACAATACAATGGTTATGTATATCCCAGCAGTAAATATAACTGTTCTTTGGCACTAAAAGCCAAAGGAGTGCATCTCTTGACTCTAGACTGTAATATTAAGTAATGTCTGTCCTGCCTTAGACACAAAGAGATATTTTGGGTTTATCTTTCAACAAGCTGTCTACTCTTCTCTCAGCATTTCTGCCATTAGAGGCTGTAAGAGCACTGTTGAAATATGAAGTGCACCACAAAATGAGATATATAGAAAAAGCGTGCAACTTGAGCCTTAATCAAAGCTATTTAAGTGACCAAGACTTAAAAGAGCAATGGTTTACTGCTATTAGATATTTTCCAGAAGAATTCTTCACCTTCTCGCCCCCCTCTCCTCTCAGGTGGATATAAAGAGTTCAGAAGGGCCGACTGTTCGCTTACCCTTTACAGCTTCTATAAAACTTTTATGACTTGAAAATCCTCTATTTCGCTCTCTGGAGAGAAAACTTAGATTAAAGGATGAAAGGATGAAGGAGGAGTAGAGCAAAGATGGAAAGAAATAAAATGAGCATCAAGGTGGATGCTGTTCTCCAGTGAGGAGACATGGATTTAGATAGTCGCCCTTTGCTCTTCTTCGTCCACTTGTCTCAACAAGGCTGCTGTTATTAAGGCAGAAATAAAGTGGCATGAGGGAATATCGGTGCGCACATTATCATGTAACACTGTGTGGCCTTTCGTTGTAGAAATGGGGCTAAGTTATCCCACAGGGTGTAATTTGTGTGTAAACATGTGTGCCCTGGTTTTCTCCCCCTGGATCTGTGGTTTTGGTCCATTTACCAAGAAGAGGAGTACAGTGCAGTAATAATCCTCGGTGTATATTTATGTGCGTATGGAAAATTTGACATGCGTATGTGCCTTTGAATGTGTTGCAGAGCTCCTGAACATAAGCTTCTGTGGAAGTGCTAACCTACACATGCGTGTTTATGGGTTTATTTGCGCCTATATGCATCAGTAACTACATGCAAATTTCGGAGGTGTCTTTGCATATCAGTGACTGACTGCAGCAGTCTCAAGTGTTGCCCAGGGAGCTCCTGTGTGTGGTGGCAATCTTGTTTGTCTTCCACTGCTGCTCAAACAATGGCTCCCCGTGGGCCTGCTCTCCGCCTAATTGAGTGACTACAGAAAGAAAGAAAGGGAGCTAAAAGAGAGAGAGGAGTGATAGCGTGTGCTTACACCAGCTCAATTACACACTCGTGCGTCCACAAGCACACCAACCACTCAGATCCAAAACACAGAAAAAGTCTAAAGCAAAGAAAACTGGTATGAAGCCACACAACAAGCCTGTTATAGTATATCGTGCACAGACACTCCAATCGCACCAAATGAAAAGACAGCCGTACTTAATCCAGCTCAGAAGTCTCTCAGGGCAGCACAAGGGTAAACCAAATAGTCGATAAACTGTTATGTTGTGTCTGTGAGGCCTTCAAATGGCTCTATTGCCTCTCCTCTTCACAAAAAATGTAATTCTTCACCATATGTTCATATGGCACATCTTACAAAATTGTATGAGTCACTAAAACATGGTCGAACTATAGTTGCACCACCATTGCATCAGAACATCTTAGAATCCAGCGTAGACATCATTAATCACTACACTGGCTCTTGTCCAACTTGTGCCTCATGAGGCTACTGTTTGTATTTACTGTTATGACATGGATAGAAATGTCTGGAATCTTGATTAGCTTTGTCATTAACATTCATGTGTCTTTGAAGTGCAGGAGTTTGAAAACACCATAAATCTGTATATTTTAAGTGGTCCACTCCAGGGACAAAATCCCTGCACAGCTTGACTGAAGATTTTAATGTTCTCAGTTCTATTTTCACAATGTCATCAACAGGAAACTTTAAAATGGCCATTGTCCAGCCACACTACTCACTAAAATCAAATATAATCTGCTGTGTTAAATGGGTACACCTGTCTGTGTGATTTGAAGAGAATTTGTGTTACACCAAGGACTCTCTTTCTCAATATTATTTTTATAGCCACACAGACACACACCATTTGGACACATTGGCCAAACATTCTCTCCCAGCACTCCAAGACCATTAGAGAAAGAGACAGCGGGAGAAGAATGGAGAGAATGAGGCTGTGTGTGCAGTGAGCTCTCTGGGCCCATTAGACTGGTATAGTGCAGGGCGACTACCAGGAGAATAGACTGCAGAAACAAGTGGATTAGGACTTTCTAACGAGGACAGGCAATACCTCTTGATGGATGACAGCCTTCATATTGTACTGCTGTGCTTACAGGGAGGGTGTGCAGAGGGTGCTCCAGTCTGCAAGCACATGTGTGATTAAGTTTATGTGTGTATGGTTTGAATGTGCACATCATGGCTGTCCGTGTTTGTGTATCCAGTCGAAGTAATGTGTAAAATTGATTATGTTCTTGAATTCCAGATGTGGGAAGAAATGCTCTAATAAGGTTTCTTCTATTTTTTATTTAGCTTCAAAGTCTGCTCATTTTTCCAAGAGGGAGCATGCAATGATGTCAATGTAAACATTGCCATGCACCATGCTCCAAGATGCTGAAAAAAGGAGACAAGTCTCAGATATTGTTGAACAGGGCGCCAGTGTTCGTCCAGTATCATTGACACATTCACTTGGTTGTATAATAGAGCCCAAAGCGCAGAAGCATGGAAGTGTCGGCAGCTTGTGTAGTCAATGGGGCCCTTTTACAAGCTATTTAAGAGGATAAAAAGCATGTCCTTTTCAGTGCGACACTGGTGTCAGTATGTTTCAAAGGCGCTGCAGGGCCATTTAGGAGCAGTGGCAGCACCGCCCGCGTTGATTAAAGCGCCACAGTGCAGAAAGGAGAGAGGCAACACTCTGTTAAGTGAATATGGAAATGACCCCGCCATCCTCCTGTGCTCCCACGCCAACCTCTCCAAATATACATAAAGGCATGTCAAAGATGAGTATACCCTGTTCCTGTTTATGGGCCTGCATTTCAGTGTCAAGGATGTGTATTCTTGTTTCTGGTTATCATACTGCACAAAAGGACATGAGTGTGTGAGTGTTAAAGAGTGGAAGAGGCAAATAAAAATTAAGTGGAAGAGAAAGCATGAGGACTTAATGGGCCCTATGGAGTGGATGTGACCTGTGTGTGTGTGTTCAAGACTTGATTAATTATTATGCTTCCAGTTACAAACACAACATGATCACTACCATCAGTCAAATATTATTGTAACAGTAAATTTTTTGCCTCCTGCACCTCCTGTGTTAAAAATGAAATGAAATAAAAAATGAACAGATGAAAGATTTTACACCATTTGCATGTGTGGTCCCTGCACCCAAAGCCTGCAAGAGTACCTATTGCCTTTAGTATATCCCTACCTCAGATCACATACCATGGCTGTGTTCTGTACTGTAGGTGAGCTCATTTGCATACATGCTCTGTTACGTGCCATTGGCCCTCAAATGGATGTGTCCCGCCATAGAAGATTCCAGCAATTAACCCAACACAACATAGTTGTCATGCAGTAATTGACCTAATTGTTTGGCTTGTCAGCGCCCGTTCTACGCATTAAGCATTAAATATGCTGGGTGTCATTAATCAAAGGGTTATCATTTATCCAGGAAACAAGGAGTGCACTGTGTCTTGTTCTTGTTTAGCTGTTTGAGAATCTCTGCAGGATGGTCTAACCACACATTTTGCTTTTTAATCGCTATAACATTTTTACAGGCTTTAAGTATTTAATAGCTTGTGAAAGCCCCCATTTTATAGCCCAACAACACTCCATCAAATTATCCACAGGCTTTACAGTGCTTTTTTTTTCCAGACAAAGTGGGGTTCTTTGAAAATTGCATAAAATTGAATTTTGTTTACCCTGTGTAAAATGCAAATCAAAATCTATTACTCCCAGCCCCATCATCCCATTACTGTAAAGCTCCCTACTCCAGCCTTAATATACTGTCCCTGAGTGGCAACATCAGCTCATCGTCTGATACTTTTCCTATAGGTCCTTATGGAGAGACATACATACACATGTTGTGTGTATATGTGTGTGTGTGTGCGTGTGTGTGTCTAAATGTGCAAGCAGCAGATGGCTCAGGTCCAATTCACAGCTGATTCACGGCTGAGGCTTATGTATTTAGAGGCAGATTGCCTCCAGGTTGCTATAAAAGGTGTTGAGCTGCCACTTTTATTGGATTTTTAAAGTGAGAAGATTACATCCTGTATATGTCTAATGGTTCCCCACACGCTACTTATTCAGTTTCACTTCTCTCCTGGTCAGGTTTTTGTACCGTCTAGAGCCACAGAGGAGGGGACTCCCCTCTTATACCCTATGCACACAGCCAGTGCATTAATAACAATAACAATAAAAAGGTAATCAAATCTCTAAAAACAATATGTACTTAATGTTGGCCCGGGATCCACCGCTAAAAGCCCACCTCATCAAACTGCAAATTAGTCTCGGCTGTAACTTTATTACAGCCAGGCCTGCAGACGGCTAGCCATAAATAATTCAACTTCACCGTCTCACGAAGCACTGAGATTTAATTCTAGTGAATGGAGAGTGTATGAACACATATGTGAATGTCTGTTTGTGAATGCCTGGGAGGGTCTGCTTGAGCCACTGTGTCTCTGTATTTGTGAAATTAGACAACCCCCAAACATACCACCCTGCTCTCTCCTCCGTTCCCTCGTTGGCAGACTGCCCCTCCCCGAGCAGAGCGTTCTTCACCAGGTAGTGCCATGGCAACGCGGCTCATCCATCTATCAGCAGCACCCCAACCCTCCGAAGCCACAACCTGCAGAGGGAGAAGCACACAGGGAAAGGTAGAGGAACAGCATGCGTAATGAGAGAAGTACAGCTCAGGAAATGTACTTTATGCAACACACAACTCATTGAAACACCATAAATACTGTACATCACAGTAATTTCTAATATCATATATATTAAAATAACCACTTTTTTAATTTTTCGGCTTTACCACTGCTCCCCAAGTTAGTTTTTTTTCACATCCGTATTTCAAAAGGCCAAACAAATTATGATCCAAGTTCGGTCTTCCTACCACTGAATCTGAACTGAATCTTTTTGGCAATGCAAATAAAATCTTTGGCGAACCACTTTTGGGCCCTTACCCAGTGTTTGAGTACCAGTGGTTTAAATAGCTCATGTCCTACTTGTATGTATTCTTATTTTTCTTTATTCTGTTTCAGTTTTTCTTTTCTTAATGATAGCATACCTTTTGTCTGATCTGCATTTGTGTTCTCCACGCATTATATTGTCATGTTTTTTCACATTACATTGTTGTGCTCAGAATTTGGCAAATCACAATGCAGACAAGCGTGTTACATGTCGACGGGTCAGGACAGATGGAAAATGTCTGCTTTCCATGAAATTGTCAGCACTGTACCTGTGCCATATATCTTCATTAACATAGTGTAGATAGGCATCAGGGGAAATGCCCCTCAATTTGATGTGAATGCTCAAGTGTAGTGTATTAAGCTCAATGCGGTGCAGAGCAGGCAATTTGAATTCATTGTGTGTGCAGAATTAAACCATTAGTGGCATTTAGCTTTCAATAAGTCTACTGTGTACTGTGTGTTGGCCTGTATGTGTATTTGTTTGCAGTGACAACAGGCGACCTTAACGTGGTGATATATTGTGGGTGTAGTCGTGGAGCGCATTACCAGACAGCTGTAGACGTTGACATCTGTACCTTGTTTACTGAAATTGAGAGACGGTGAGGGTGAGGGGTCCTATGTGGGGTCCTATGAGGGGTTTATGAGGGGTGAGGTGTGCCGTCTGAAGGAAGGAGGTGGCACAAGGGGAGCTCCAGGTCTCACTTGTAATTGAGGAATGGAATGAGAAATGGGAACGAGATAGTGAAAAACAGACGAACATGGAGCGGGTGGAGAAAATGTGAAATGGTTTTACCTGATTCGTCTGTGTGTGTGTTCATGTGCATGAGGTCTAATGGAGCAGCCTTAGTGGATGCCTTTAGAAGCTACATACAGTCTGAGAGTTGTTGAATCAAGGGGTTTGTGAATCTATGTGTATTTTCTTGTATCTGTCAGGACATTTTAAACTCATTATCACATTTTCAAGTTGTAAAGTTGAGTGATTAATCTATGTCAGAAAAGTAAATACCAAATAAGCCTGAGTAAAGAGCAGCCACAGCATCAAGAGTAGTGTTCATTCACATCTAGGCTTATTAGCTGTCATTAGGACTATGGAAGGACAAAAACATTTGCTGTTTTTCACTTACATGTTTTAAGATCATTTGAACATTGACCAGGTTTGTTAATGGGAAAAATACTATGGAAAACAATAACATACCACAATGGCATCCTTGACATCTGGTTCAATTCCTGCATCGGGGAAACTAATTTGAGATTACTGGCTGATTAGTAGCATTTTAAAACAGGTAGGGTTAGAAAACCAGCAAGTTAATTTACTGCAAAATACAGTATTTCATTTGCAGGTGTGCATTATTAAAGCTGCATTACTCACACTACGACACCCCACACAACAACATAGTGACCTTTCTTGTATTCAGTTCAGCATTAGACTGATGTGATCTTGCAATTATCTTCGCCCCGTTAAACATCTCATGAATAAATTGACAATATTTATTCATGTTTCTCTTTGCTTTGCTTTCCTTTGCTTCCGCGTTCTTCCCTTTTCTGTTTATATGTTTTTCTTTTTTTTTGCTCTGTTTCTCTGTGTCTGCAGACATGGTCAGTTCTGGAATAGCCACTTACCCAGAAGGATTTTCCGCCACCATTGATTCAATGTTTTACAAGCCATATAGACCAACCAGCCAATTGGAGTGTCCTTTATTTGAACGGGTTCGAGACCCCAGTGTATGCGAGCATGTGATTTTATTTTTTTTTTCACAGATTAGATATATAACAATATAACCAGAAAAAAAACCTCAACAACAACTTTACTTGCACAATGCAGATAATGTTATGCATACTTGTAATAGTTATTGGAACATCTGAGCTTGCTTGGCTTAGGAGTAAACCATTGCTTTGGGTCCTGTCCTCACAAACATAGTGAGACACATCTCATTGTGTGTGTTAAAGGTGAGGTCATAGTGCATGTGATGTAACAGCAATGCAATATCTGTGGCAATATTGGTGGCCTAAAGGGGGCTGGAGGTAGCGCGACCTGGAGCTGTTTGTTTCTCTCCGTCTAACTCCACACACTCCATATGAATCTCTCTCTGTGTGTGTGTGTGTGTGTGTGTGTGTGTGTGTGACTGTGGCCTCAAAGTGGAATCAGTTCCAGCGAGCTGACATTCCAGCAGCACCTGGCTCGCCTGGCTTCACCCCTCGCCCCTCCTTCGCCCTGTGGCCCACTGAGTCTCAGCGTGAATGCAGTGGAGCAAGCGATAAGGCCAATATTACTCCGGGATAAAAACCGAATTAGCTTCCTGCTGTGAAAAACGGCCGAGCGGGGGATGTTTGTGTGTTGTGTGTAGGGAGTGGTCATTCAGATAATATTAGATCACTGCAAGAAAAATGGCTTTGCTCTGTCTGTTCAGCTAGGCCACATAAGGTTCCCTACTTGTTTAACGCCGCTCCGTTCTCTCCACTTTTAAGGTGTTTCCATGAATGTTGTTTTATTCTCTACAAGATCAATGTTATTTTATTTTCTACAGGACTGGTCATATTTTTAAAGAGCACATTTCTTGCCGCAAAGTATGCTACCACAGTGTAAATGTGAATACACATAGGAATATCCCTATTACTATAGTTTCTATGAAGTCAGTCATTTTTATTTGCATGTGACGATATATTATTTGCATAGGAAAATTATAGTTTTTATTAAAAGAGCACTTTTTTTTTAGAATACTGCAACATCTTGAGTGAAAAAGCCCTTATGACAAACTTCTTATGTGCAAATATGCCTTCCTTATCTTGATTCTTTAATATGTAATCCTTTGTGTTTTTTCTTCCCTTGTTTGAACAGCACTACTTTTTATTAATCAAAAGACCTGTAGATGTAGCGTATTATTTTTCATATGAAGGTTGGTAAAGAATGGGGAGAGTTGCCAAAAGCTATGTCCATTGATTTTTATTTTAAGATGCACAACCTTTTCTGTGACCTGTGTCCCGTGACTTTTGAAATGGATAATTTTCCTGTGTTCATTCCCTTATTAATCACAGAATGAAAACTATATTGTTTCCTTGGCAACTGGTTAGCCCCATGGCATGTGTCTTGGTTATATTACATTCTATTGTCATAATGTGTAAAATATGAAGATTGTTTGGAGATCAAGTGATTATACAATGCTATTTTAAACTGGGACCAAGTGTAGCAGCATAAGCCAGAACACACAGAAGACATACTGTTTCCTCACACATTGGATCTACTGAAACATGATTCTGACTTGGCTTTTATCCAGAATGTGTTACCATTCCCCTCACCCAGAACTCAAATCCCAGCTATGTACTTGTGCAGAGTCTGTTTCCTAGCCTGACCCTGGCTAGAGGGAGAGGCGATGGAGGTGTGATGTGGCCCCTCATAGTCCAGATAAGAGTAAATACAGTATCAAGGAAGAGAGCTGAAATATTGATGAGGGCCCGACAAGGAGCCTGCAGCTCTGCAGCACAGCTACTCCGAGGTGCTTTATCATCCCTGGCTGTAATTGAGCAGTAGGTAGCAAGAAAGCCCTCAGGGCAGCTCGCAACAGCCAGCAGCTACACTTTAGCTCCAACCAAGGACCTCCCATGATGCCTTGCACACTTAAGTGCAATATTGTATAGAAATGTCTTCAGTGTGTCACATTATTTGACACCATTTATCCTCTTAACACTCTTAAGTCCATCTCATCTGGGACTGATTGTAGCAGTAGTCTATTTTTCTTTCGTGTAAGTGGGACAGGCAAAGTTTTGATTTCTGCTTTTAGTATATCCTGCAAAAAGAATTTATCAATTTTGTGCAAAAAGAAAGAAATTGCCAAAGCACTAAGTACTGTTGGCAGAACTACCTGTGAAACAAGCTGAGTCTATCACTCAGCCAGACTTTGTCTCATTTTGTTTTATGGAAATGAGATTTCCGTTTTGCTCTTACCCATTATTTTGTGACTCTTTTCTCAGTTTGGCTCTTAAAATTGTAATTTTTCACTTTTCACAAATATCCGAAGCTAGTAGTCTGCAACATCCTATTTTATTTCCAGCTCAGTGTTGTTCTAATTTACATATTTGGCGTAATGCGCTCTTCAGATCTGGCCATGATAATGACAAACGTTTTGTGTGTGTTTTAAACAAATGGCAGTCATTGGTAGAATGACTATGCATGACATAAAACCAATGAATGACATATTTCAATTAAACAACAATGATACAACTTATTAAGGTGGCTCCTTGACAGGCACCTGAAAGATCTAGAAGGCTTCTGAATCTCAACCCACCTCTTGTCCCGGCGTGTTTAGTGCCCAAAGCCCTGGATGGGCTCTAGTTTGTGTTCCTTTCTGGGATTTTTTTTGTTGTCCAAATTTGCCATCTCAGTTTTCCATTGTCTCATTTTGGCAGAAAGGGGACACCATAACTTTAATAGACTGACAGTATTCTATTAAAAAGGTTGATGTTCATCTAGTCTTTAAAATGCAGAAAAGAATGACCTGACCTGTCCAGCTCTGAAAACTAATAGCACAAATGGACACTTTTCTCAGGATTCTTTGAGTCGGCTTCTGTATACTCGATCCTTCTCTTCACGAATCTCTCTTGAACTGTAGTCCTTACTCGTGGTCACTGGTGTGGGTCAAAACCTTTGGGGTCTCTCCTGGCAAAGATCTTTAACCCCGTATTGTTACCTTCAGAAAACTCTTTTGCACCTACTGTATTCAAACAGATGCCTATATGCTGTCTGTCTTTGGAGAGGTCAAGTGTAACAGCGAGTTAATAATTAGTCATAATAAGAACATGAAAAGTTAGTCAGTGGGAATAGAAGACGGGTGGAATAGCGGACCCAGAGGAGGTTCTTTACAAACGGAGGGTTGGTTCTGGGACTACAACCTGTGCTGTGTGTCACACTCTCATTTAAATTGGTTAATTAGTGGGAGGCTACATAGAGGGAGATTGACGAGTGTGTTGCCATGAGACGACTCGGCTGCTAATTAAGACGAGAAGAAGGAGGGGGGATAAATACGTGTAATTGTGAGTGAGTGAGAGCTCGCATGGATAACCTTTTGCATAAATCAGTGTGTGTTTTTGTCCTGGTGTGCTCGTGTGTATTAGCATGTTGATGAAGTACATGCAAGCGTATATGTAGCAGGTTAACGGTGACACTGGAGAGGAGGGGTTGTTGTAATCGGTAGGGGGGAGCCATGTGAAACAAGCATGGAAGGAAGAGAGGGGAAATCTGTTATTTTGTGTAATTACTTCATAATTGTGTCTCTGACTGTCTCTGATTGCTTTGTTTATTAGTGGGAAAGGGCTAAATGAACTCCTGGTGATTTCACTAATACTGTCTCTGCTAATCATAAGGGCTGTGTATGCCCTATGTCCAGTTTGTTAGCCTACAGTACACTACATACTACCTGGATGACCTCATAGTCTGTTGGCTTGGGTTAGTCATGAGAAAATGAAAAAATAAAGCTATTTTAAACACTGAGAAAACCAGATCATTGTCAAACACTTCTGTTCAGTATTTCACATCCTGCTGAAATCTGTGCACAGAGGGCTATAATTCAGCAAGAACAAAAAAGTCATCAAAAATCCAGAGTAAAATGTGGTAAAGCACAACTAGCTTGGTCAGCTTAATAAACTGATAGTATATTGTAAAATATGATGATCCTGGAATTGGATAAAGTGCAGCTTTGTACAGATTTTTCTGTAACCACGTTGATTTACTGCAAATGCTTGGCTCAGTGTTTTCCAGAGATAAACAAATCATTGTCAAATGCATATCACATTGAGTAAAGTTCAGTGGATTGCACATCCGGCTGCAATCTCTGCACAAGGACCATGATACAACCTCAACAAAACAAAAGAGAGGAAGAAAAACAATTGCTGTTAGACTACTGATACTGTTGTCTGCCAGTGCTTTTAAGTTATGCATATTTTAAAAAGGTTATTTTTATTGTTTTAAGTGTTCTTCCCTTTGCTCCCCTTGTGACTCTCCGCTCACCACATCGGCTGTCTCTCTCTTTTTTCAGCTACATTAAACATTCTGATTTCGATAACCCCAGTAGACTAAACATGTTTAGGGAATGACATGGGCTTGTAAAACTTTTTTTTTTTCTTTTTCAAAATACATAAAGACACCTAAGAATCCCATGATATTCTGAGCAGTGCGGTTGTAGACAGAGATTCACAGCACTTCCATTCAAACTTGTCCTAATGGTGGAAGTACAAGAACAGATCCCCATATCCAGGATTTACAGACTCAGACTTGAGCCTCGGCTTATTTACAAAGCATTAAACATAAAGATGTGCATGTTTAGTTTGAAAGGCTCACCTGGGAATGGAGCACTCATCACCAGTACACTGCCTCTTGAGTCCCCATTAGCACATGCTCTCTAAGGTCTAGGAGCATGATGACTTACATATTGTTGCTCTCGGCTGCCATTACAACAGAAAGCTGCTCTCCTTTTCATTTTTTAAGTCCACATTTAACCAGCTGCACTATTTTCCCTGCCTATATATTCTGTTTTTTTATTTGATGTTGTGATATGGATATGTGAAAGTGAAAGCAATGAATGACCTTCAGCTGTCTCTCTATGTGCTTCTCCTCTTTCTGTTGTCTTCTAAAAATAGAGCCCCCCCAATCAAGAGTGGAGAGCTGCCGCTGGCCCTGTGGGCACGGGCTTTGGCGAGAGGGTGCCAGAGATGAGCCTAATTAACTCATTGAGGAGCGCATGAAGCAGGGAGAGGTGGACAGAGACAGGGGGCTGGTTGAGTAATGACAGAGAAAGATGGAGTGGTGCGGAGAGGAAGACAAGGAGGACGAGTGAAGAAAGAGTAGGAGATAATGAGAAGGAGGGGTCAGAGACAGTGGGAGAAAAGGCAAAGCCAGGTCTCTGGGGCAAGGATATAGTCGTGAACACAGCAGAGAGAGAGAGAGAGTGATGGAGAGGGCCGCTAATTAGACACAGGACCAAAGCCCCTTCTCACTTTACATGGCGCTAGAGAGGGATCGAGGAGGAATGGAGATAGATGAGTCGGGCAGCTGCAGCGCCAAGATATGAAAAGGAAATATGTAATCTTCAATATAGAGAGCGCAGAGCGAGTGACGGCAATCTAGCCAACTCAATTAGCCCACGTCCATAAAACAAACTGCTCTTAATCTGCTCTGTCAGACACTCATATTCAAATGAACTTTCTGCGGGAGGGGGGCGAGAGAAAGAAAGGCCCGGGAGATAACAGCGAAGATGAAGGCGCCCCACCGACACCGGTCTCAGAACCACTCCTTTGCTGTCTGACTTTCATTGTACGTTTTAGACATATACTTACTTCTTCATCCTGCACAACTTTTTTCACTGTATCTTGTCAAATTTTGTTATTAAGTATTTGCCAAAATGGGGAAAAGTATCAGTTGACAGCAGGTGAAAAACAAAGCAACAGATAAACCAGCTGACCTCTCTCATCTCTAGTAAAATAAAGCTGACTAAATAGAAAATATATAAAAGATGTCACAGATGTTGGTGGGCAAAGTTTATTATTATATTTGGACAATGGTCAGAGTTCAGGAAGCATGAAGCATGGTGGTCACAAAGTTAGCTCTGAACCTCAAAACTCTTCAGTGAAATACATTGTAAATGTAAAAATAGTGAACACATAATAGCAATTATAATACTTTCATTTGCCTTTTCAAAACTGTGGAAATACACATCTAAAGCTAGTAATTTGTTAACAGGATGGGACTACTGTGTGAGTTCACTGTCCTGTATATAAAACTAATTTTAAATGCAAACCTAAATAGTGGCACTTAGCTTGTTAACTACTTTGCCTATGTTTTACCTGAGCCAGAAATGACAACTGATTCTTATTTCTGCCTGTTTTTACTCCACTCTTTGGTAGATTTGCACCACATGCCACCTCCTCCATATGTCCCTACATGAACCCTGTCTGCCCTGCCATCTTGCGTTCAGTGCCCCCGATGAGTGTCCTGGCCCAGGCTGGCTGTGATTACCAAACAGGAGGTGTGAGTAGGCTAATTAACACGTTAACGAGCAGCAGCCAGCCAACACAGGCCTACAGCCCCTCTGTGCAAGGGTCTGACAACTTTATCTCCATCTGTCACCAGCACAGACAGACACCTGTGCACGTACAGTATATCTGCAGTGTGTTTTATGGCACCCTTCCTCTGCATACAGGAGATGAATAGAGATGTTGATGGAGAGACTTGGAGTTCAGTGCCTGTTTTTCTGAGGTTGACAGTGACGTGCCTGTGCCCCCGTGCCTCTGTGCAGGGGTCCTGACTAGGCAGCTCCATACATCACAGTTGGCAGCAGCCAGGAGCGTTGGCTCTCTGTGCCAGGTCCAGCTCTGCAGTGCAAAGCAACAATTAGGAAAATTTCTCTGGACGTGTGCATTATTGTTGTTTCTCATGTAAAGCCATTCCCTCTCCTTTCACAGTGTCCCACACTTAGCTTGTTGGAAGCTGCCAACCATCGCTGTTGTAATGCCACAGCCCATTGAGGTGAACAGGCAGCCCCTAATGTGGAACACTTGTAGTTGGCTCTGATTCAGAAGCTGCCCATAGCACACACATTGTAGTCTTACAGGTTTTGAGTAACGGCTGAAGTTGAAAAAGAACGAAAAGAATGTCAAGGTTAATGTATCCATTTTGATTGAGTGGTAACGTGAAAATTTTGTTGCTTTTGTAATCTTTCAATCCAGGAAGAAGAGCTGTGGCTAAATCAGTGCAGATAACATAATGGGCCACAGGAACATTTTGAAGCAAAATAGCCCATTTTTATTGATAGACCATTGCCAGTTTTGCTATAGAAAAGAAGAATAGAGGCCAACTTGTGTACATTTATGTCATAGCTCTGGTGAAATTGTGAATGGTGGTTATATTTAATGGCAGTTTTCTTTTTTTGTTCAGTCCTCATCATTTGTCATTCTCCATCCACGCTCATCCTGCAGGGTGCTGCTCCTCCACTGTTGTCAAGACAACCGCACACAGTGGCTCAACCTGTGTGTCCATTTGTCGGTCTGCCTGCGCCTCTCTGTCTATTTTTATTTGTCTGCTGCTATTCAGATATCCGAGCTCTTCTCCTTCTCAGAGCGTCAGTCGATAGCAGTTTGGCAGCAACACTGGTGTGTCGGATCACAGAAAACCTGCGTCTGACTGATAAACTGGCAAATTTGGAGGCTTATGCCGACGCCTATATAAATAACACATGAGCTCCCTTTTTCATAAGTTGCAAATGTAAAATCAAAGTAGAATTTCATTTCCATGACCCTGTTGTTGTCTAATCAGCTCTTATTGTGTCTGAGCCTGAGGTCTCCCCGCAGCACGGCTATGCTTCATATCCAATTGGTTTGATTTCCTCTCTGAAGGAATATTAGGCGGATCCCCCTCCTTCCCCTTCGCTCTGTGAAGTGTGGTGGATAGTCTTTTCACACGGAGTGAACCCGCACTCTTCTCATTCATCAGCTTGTGTATTTGCATTTTCAATTAATTGCCAGCGTCACGCGCCGCGACTCCAAAAGCGGCGCTGGCTTTGTGTGTGACCCCTAATTGCAACCATTACGCAACACAAGTAACCCGCCTTTGAGTGTCCTATTGTACACTAGGTTTAATTATAGGAACTGAGTTAAAGGCATTACTCAACAGTCTAATAGGCCAGATACTGAAGCTGTTTTCTCTCAAAGTGAATGAAATGATGGTCGAACGCTGCACTGGTAATTACATGCAGTTGCTCATTCACAAAGCTGCATCGTTTGCTAAAAGTACATTTGAAAACACAACTAATTCTGTCCTATTTGAGCACTGACATTTTGTTTTCTGTTAAACAGGATGTGTATTTAAGACAGCTGATTGGTAAATTGTTTGAGACTTATTATTCTTTTACATTTTTAATACAGCACTCTTGAGTACACTTGTATAGTCACTTAGAGTCCAGCATAAATACAATAATTGGTTCAGGTTTTGGTATTGGACTAAGTATTTTTTTTGTTTTGTTTTTCAATGCAGAAAAGAAGCTTTGGCCTAAACTGTGCAGGGGTGCATCAGTGGATCATGTGGTAGAGAACATACTACACATCTGGAGGCCACTGGGTTCAACTCCTGGAAGGGTCTGTTTCCAAGGATGCCCCTTTCCTGTTGAGCTACAAATCAGGTGGATGTCTACCTCTGTATACTGCCTTATTGAATGCAAAACATGGTTTAATCACAAAACCACATGTTACCAATAAAATGGGTGGTTAATTCCTTGTAGGGAGGGCCAACATAGCTAATCTTGAACTAAATCATTGGTAAGTATCTCTGGACGTTGATCTCTATACTATCTACACCAGCACAAAGGCCAGTCTCAGAATATGAGAATATCTACACATCCGTGCACGCAGACAGACAGACACACTTTTATTTATTCATATGTATGCGGACACACACTCCACACAAATAGATTTCACTTCTTGCATGTGAGCTGTTAGGAACAAAGAGGTGGTGTGATGCAGGCGATGGTGGGGGAAAAGAAAAAAGCAATTATTCAGTGAGGGGCTCTGTACCTGGGGTTAGAGCCTCGCCTCTGGAGTAAATAAGTCACTGCGCCTGTGTGTGCTCACGTCGCCCATCTGACTCACACACACACACACACACACACACAAATTCAATCTTGCTACAAATGCAGAACACACCCCCATGCTGCATCCTGTTACACAGCGCGCCCTTGCACTCCAGTAATGATGCTCCGTGTGCTGCATTCTCGCTTGGCCGCTGAGCCAGTAACAAAGACTACAGCCACTCTGACACCCCCTTCTTCTCCCGTTTCTTCAGACCGCACTCCCACGTTTGCCCTGATAAGAAATCACCATAAAAGAAGCAAGCCGATAGAAAAATGGGTGCGTTTGAGGGGAAGAAAGACAGTGAGAAGAAGGATTAATTGTGTACTTGTCAGGGAACAAGCAAAGTCCCTGATATAAATCTTAATATCCTATTTAAGGCTTTTCTTCATCACACGCCCCTGATTTATTAGCAGGGCTTCCCCTTCAATTTATCAACATAAACTATGGGCTTATGTTGGCGGCAGGCAGGGCGAATTAAAGCAAACAGCCGGGCCGCGAGGGGAGAGGAGAGCACACAGGGATGTCGTGGGATGTGACACGCGCAAACATCAATACGTCTCCCTTAGCCTTCTCACTACTTCAGTCCTCTCTGTCTCTATGAACGGCTCCTTGACAAGCGAGGCCAGGGAGTGCAAGTGCAGTACAGACTACACTTCCCAGGAGCAACACGAAGGGAAGATGGAGAAGGAAAAGGAGGAGGGAGGGGGTCATAGAGCTGGGGAAGGGACGCCAGGGAGAGCTTTGTGTAAAAGCTGGATAAATTTGTTTAGGGATCTCCAGTGTATCAGTTGTGAGGAAGTGAAATCTAAAATCCACTCAATTAGTTTTATGTGCACTCGCTAAAGTAAAGGTGTTTGCGCGGACTGAGTGTTTACTGTGTTATGGTAACATTTAAGTGAATCTGGATCTTTTGTGAAGTAAGGACAAAAGGAAGGAGAGAGTGAAGGATGGAAGTCAGGACAGATGGAGATATTATAAGGAGGAAAAATAATATCTAATCTTGGAAGGCGTATACAGTAAGGTAGGAGCATCTTATGTACCTGGCAAGTTGACTGTCACGAAATTCTCACATCCGGAAAAAAAAAACAAACTTGAAACTTCACACTTTACAGAGACAGTGAATACAGAATGCAGCCCTGCCTTTGAGCAAGGTGTGGGAGCCTGACAGTGTGCACACTACTGCGCACACATCACACAGATTTGGGAGGATAGAGGGATTAAATCAGTGACAATGAAAGAAAGCAAGTGTGGCAATAGAAGGGATGCAGCAGAGTGGAAGAGATTTAAAAGACATACATACAAAAGTGAGATTTAAAGGTGCGACACTGAAACCACAAATAGGAATGAAAAAGTAAGCAAAGAAATTTTAAAGATTAAGAATGATTCCTATTTTGCAGCAAAGAAACATGGGTGTTGAAAATAAACAGCGGGATTGTTTGGGACTGCTGTTTGTTGACACATTCATCTCGACTCTTTTTTTTGTGACTTCTAAGATTGTATCAGTTGTAATTTCCCTGTGGGTCGAGACGCCACATTGATTTAAGCCCTTGGTCAATCTGCTGTGAGGTAAATGATCACCGTCCAACAGTGAAAAGCCTAGATGAGGTGAGTGACCCGATCACCTATGACCTTGCTCCTCTGACCTCACTGTCTGGACTGGGGGCAGTCTGGCGTAGGGACGCTGACTTAATCAATAGCAGGGACAACGTGTAATAAAACAAGCGCTCCTCTGGGAGCATCCAAAATAAACCAATGGTGTCCTAAACAACCAGACGTCTGTCACTCATCCTGTTCATGTATGGTGTCATAACCCTTACAAGCTTCTCTGTTGTTGGGTTCACTGAATTTATTTTACACTTATTTTAGTTATAGATTTTAGAACAGCAAATTAAACAGAACTATATCTCAAAACATTTTATATCCACCTTGGTCTTGTCTTACAGACTCGTACTCAGACACTCAGACACACTCGATCTGTATTCTTGGTGCGCGATTTCAATTCACAAAGCCACTTTTCTGGTGCACCCCCTACTCCTATCAAACCACTGTTTCCAGGCAGATTACTCTCAAACAGCCACTCTTTCCATTCCAGCTCATCTCTGTCTTATCCTCAAACACTGTCCTTTTTTGCCTCCTCTTGATCATACCCAGGGTCCAGCCTTCCATCTGATCCTTGTCTTTCTCTTCAACCATCTCTCCATTCATCTTCCTTTTATGTGGTGGTCTCCGGTGGGAGAAGAGAGGTGACAGGCGTATGTCTGCGTGGCCCTGCTGTCTGCCTTTCTAATGAGCCTGAAACACAGGGGGTCAGCCTATTATGGAGATGAGCAGATCCAGGCAGGGCCAAAAGGTGGTGGACCTTGCTAATAGGCGACCCCTCCATACTCTTCCCCTCCTCTCGTCTCCTTCCCTATAATCTCGTTCATCCTCCCCCATCTGTAAACCTACTATCTGGCCCTTCAAAGTTTAATGAAGGGCTAATATGCTAAATAGAAACTGTGGCCTCATCCGTCTTTACCGTTCCCTTTATCTTTTTCTGCTGAATGTTGTTTGAAGTTTCTCTGTGGCTTCAATAAGGACCAACTCTATATGTCCGCTCAGCCTCAGCAGGGTCACTACTGTTGTTGAGCTTCTCTAGTGAAAGCTATAGTGATATACTGATCTGGTGGGGCAGTGTTAGATGATAAAAATAATCTATTTTCTTAACTCTATTTTTCAAGATGTCATGAAATATCATTCTTACTAAATTAATAACATTAATGTGACTTACTGAGCCCGTTTACATGACCATAATAATCCAATACCTGGGAGTAACCAGATGTGTTATGTGATAATTGAAAAACACTGGTTTATATGTTTCAATCCATTATCAGATTTTTTCCTGGGTACGTATGTAGTGATGTAAGACTCAAACATCCTTCCATTATTGGAATACTGTCTTGTCTTGCTGTTAGCTGCTGTCCTAATGTGGGAGTTTATAGGTTTGCAAAAAAGGCTACACGTTGTCGTTGTGCTTTGTTTCTACGCCCTGTTTGTTGTGTTTTGTCCTCTGCTAACGTTGTAAAGATGTCACTTGCGTTTCCTGCAGTTTTTGTTTTTTTTTTTTTTTTACACGTAAAGATGTAAAAGAACGAAATATATCTGATTAACGGGTATACATGCACAAAGATATCAGATTATGGGGAAGAAATCTAGGTGTGTTAATCCGATTTCTCATAATCAGATAATTATCAAAAGAAGGAAATCAGACTATGCAGTTTATATGATCACTTGAATAATCTGATAAGTCCAGAAATCTGATGATCGGATTTTTAGTGTGCATGAAAATGACTGATAACAAAATCCTTTATTGCAAAAATCATTAGTCAAAAATCTTTGGCAAAAAAAGCTATAACAGTTAATAATGTACAGCGGACTATGCACCGAAACAATGCCATTTAATTTAGCAATACTCAGTTCAGGCTCAGGAGATGTTTCACTGGCAAAAGAAACTATTCCACTAATCCTCACACCTTAGTCTGTTTCCAATTACTGTAGTCTCTTAAAAATATCTGTTATTCTGTTATCTATTAATTCTGTCATTATATTGGCACCAGTAATTCATAGACATCTTGCTCTGTTTTGTCACTGGCACTTGGGGTAGTTAGGTGATACTTTCTGCTGGCATAGTTTGGAGTAAAATGATTAACTTTTTTGTAAAACGGCTCCCATGACTCAGTTCAAAGAAAGCTTTCAGGTTTCAGTTTCACAGAACCCATAAACCACAGTGTGAGTTAAAACATTAGAGGCACATTGCAAACACTTTGCTCCTTTGCTTTAATTTTACAATGAAGTTCATTTCTCATAGAGGGAAGACAGTAAATTAACCCTGTGTAAATGCAATACATACCTATGACTGTATAATATTGAGTTGTAACCTTTGATGAATCCATGAGGGCTGCGTTCAATAGCCCTAGTGCAGTGTGAAGCAGCAGGGTCACCCTCATTGGGCAGCAGCTCATTAAAATGTAAAAAAAAGAAAGAAAAGGGTTTGGAAACCTGCCTCGTTAGCGCTTTCTTCTACATCTGATCTAGCGAGGTCCTGGGGATGTATTCTATTTTACCGTTTGCCATTCAAAAAGCTCACTAGGTGATTTTGGTTGCTAGGTCAAATGGGATGATTAAACGGGAAGAAATTCATTGGTCAGATCAGGTGATATGCAAATGAGAGCCGCTGTGCTGTGCCAATGCCTGGCGAAGAGTAAGCTTCACCAAGACATGCCAGGAATATTCTGAGCCTTTGTTACCGGGAGAAATTGAAACGGAGAATGAGCTTTAAAGAATGCACCTGTATGTTTTTTTGGCTGTAATAGTGTGATGTGGGTTGAATTTAAAACAGCAGTGGTTTTTCTGTTCTTATTCCTGATAAAGGTGCTGTGGCTGCATATGAGGAACATGCTCTCAAATGAAATTATCAGTATTTGAGAATATGAATAATTAATACGTGTGGCAAAAGAAATGTTAGCACTTCGAAGGCCATTCAAGTGTCAAATCAAATCACACACACCTCGGCTAGTTCAAATATTTGAGACAATTTATTGAAATTTTATTAATAAAATGCTCCAGGCTGCTGTAATTATCTCATCGTGAGTGCCTGAGGTTTGTGCCTCTGAGGGCTATTTAGTGTCATAGCCAGACTCACAGTGAGAGGTGGTCCCGATGATTAGCCCCTGTTAGCGTCAGGTCTCATCCACTTCTCTGTGTTATCCCTTAGCATTAGTCTAATGGCCCAGGAAACCCAGATAATGACTTTCAGCACTGATTAGCATCTGCCACCGCTGTTAGAGCACGCTCACACACGAGCACACTAACACATTGTGTACACACGGACACTGGACGGCCGAGGCTTAAATGTACAAATGGTGGATGTAGCGCTAATTACATGCATGGGTTAGCAAAGAATTCCTGAGATGAAGCTACACATTTGCGGCCATTCACTGAAGAAAAATCTTGCTTTCAGTTAATTTACCTGTTAACCTACATTGAATACCATGACATCAAGAGGAACTCCTATTCAGTAAGCTAAAGCTAGTATAAACACATTCTTGCTGCTTTGATGCATTAAAAATATATGCATTGTGACTCAAAATCTCTCCAATTATAGTACATTGAACATAGATTATTACACTCAAACTCTTTTAAACTTCACTTTCTCAATCATCCACACACCACTGGGAGCAGATATTTGCCCAATGGCTTTTTGACAATGTGTGGGCAGAGCATGGTGTCACCCCTCTCAGTCAGTGGACTACCAGCACCGTCTCTTGAGCCACTGCTGAGAAAGCATCCCTCAGAATCGAATGGTATTTTTTTTGTACTTAATGTGCTTCTTCTAAACCAATGGACACTGCAATTGAGCTGCTGCTGTGAATGTGACAATGAGCAGCAAGTAGCCCAGAAAACCAATAACCGCAGTGTGCGCTTGTGTCTGAATGCTAAGAGGAGGCCCAAGGCTTCGTCTGTGATGTGATTCCTGAAAAGAGCTCCATGTGTGTGTTGCAGTGAATATGAGTCCTTAACATGTCTGTGTCACTCTAGGCTTGTGTATGTTTACTTATACCTGTGTATCCACATGTCTGGGTTACAAAGCCTCCCGCGGGGTGGAGGAATATGTTTGAAGGAGGTGCTGTTTTCTCTTGGCCGTCTGAAGTCTGGTCGTCTGTAAAGAGACCCCTTCACATGCTGCTCTGGTGATAGATTGTCACTTATGCTGCAGCTGACATTCAATCTGGCATCAGCGATTATAAAGCCCTCACCTCTTGATGTGTTCCTCTCTTGCCACTGGGCCCCCCTCTTGCTCAAACACAGAAATCCCATTTTGTGTCAGAGACCAGTGAAATGAGTTTGTGTCTGGTGTGTCTTTCACATGTCTGGAGATGAATGATAGGAGGTGAGCTGTGTAAGGCTAAGTTCACACATACACAGATATATTTGTAAACAAACATTATGGTTTACATTTAGGCCCCTCACCCACACCTTTTAAAAGGTTTTGTAAATTGAAGATTTTTTAATATCTGATGTCTGATGTGGTTCAGACTTGTAGTCAGGCAAAACTGAGATTTTCCTAAATCATAACATACCCATGGTTCTGTATTATGGGCATGTGCTTCACTATGATAACAGCAACAACTATGGGCTATGGTACTATAGTTGCTTAGGACCAATGACATGTTTACCACAGTTGGTGTACATGTATTTTGATGCTTTTCAGTCATTTGACCTCATCCTTTTGTTAAAATGTGTGCATCTATGAATCAGAATGCTCTCTTCTATTACTGGTGCACTGCTTATTTTTCTTTAGTGTGGCCTTTTATAGCCTTTTTAGTTGTGTATATGGATATATTTTATCTGACTCGCCAAATAGAGGTCAAAGGTCATGTTGTTGTATCCCTTGGGTTAAGGCTCGGATTTAATTTGCAGACAAAAAAAACATTTGTTTCTTTTTTATATGTTCAACAACTGTACTTACTTGATTATTCCCCAGTCCTTGTAGCAGTCTTTGCCATTCCCACAATTTCTTATTCTTCTTAATAATGGCTTGTGTAAAGTTACAGTATTACCTGGTTGACTCTCTGTTTAGCTCTTCCTATCCAGTTGTTTATTCTAACCTGACCTGTCCTGAATCTTCTTGATCAATAAATATCCCTCTTTGTAGCAGAGCCTGTCACTGTGATCATGCGAGACATGATCAAGAAACATGCTCACAGTGGGCTGGCATCCACCAGGGAACTGTACACGCAGCATGGAGCATGGATCCTTTGAGAGCACTACACACAAATACATACTGGCTGTGATTAGACAGTGCCACGGGCCGGTGTGTGTATGACTATGTGTCTGACTGTGTTTGATATATTGCCTTTGTATGAAAGAGTCACAAGCCTGTATGTCCTGTGTTTTTGTGTTAGCTTCTACAGCAGTGATCCAATCCTGAGGGAACACAGTGCACCTTTAATAAGCCTCTACCCACGGCCAACAAATAGATGTGGCAACAGTCATTGTAGAGGAACACCAGTGCAAACGTCCAGGGCTGTCTGGGGACATCAGTAGCTTTTGTGTTTGTGCACCACAGACCATCAGCATCAATGTCACACAGTGCACTGTGGTGTGGTAGGTAGGTTCCTCTACAATCAGGAAAACACAACACAATCTCCCAGATCAGTAGTAACTGTGTAATGGTTCCAGAACTCTGGATTTGTGGACACTTCCAAGGAAAAAAATAATTTACCTTTCAGTTAAATTCCTACATATCAGATTCCTGCTTCTCATTACTGTACAGCCTTATTTAAGATTTCAGCATCATGTTTCTGAATAATGGACAAGCAAACAAATCAGTAAACACGTGCATGAATGTGCAAGAATTTGTTTTGTGTTGCACAAGACTTTGAAGAATTGAGAAATCCATCCACTAAGCAATTGTTGATAAAATTCCTGGCAGCACACATTTTTACTCATTTCTGAGATCTTTTTTTTTTTTTTTGGTTTATGGCTTAAATCCATTAGTGATTGCATGATTTGTGTCCTTTATTCAGTAAAGTTTCCGTCTCTATCACTGTCCTGTCCTTAAGTGACATTTTCATTGCTTCTGCCTCTTCAATAATCCTTCCTCTTCTCTCTGTAATGTTACTGGTCAAACTGTAATGGATTGTTGTAGTTAGCAAATAGTGTATTGTATATTTTCCGCTAATTGAAAATGATCAAAAGTGAGCTAAGAGAGCTAAGATCAAACATCATTCATCAACACACTGTTCACACGCCTTTCATGCATCATACATGGGAATATTTGTTCACTTTCCAGCTCTGTATGTAACCTAATGGAAAGGCTCATTGTTGGCAAGTGGATAGAACTCAGCTCTAAAAATGTAAAGCTTGGTTTGTTCTTAGTTTTGGGTCTGTTTAGATGAAAACCGGAATGTACTGACTGCACTCTTTTGGTTTTCTTGTTACTTTAATTGTGAAGTCTATTAGCATATCTATCAGTGTGTGAGTGTATAATTCAGAGTAACTGCGGTCTTAGGTTCCCGGGATCCTTTTTCAGACATGTCAAATCTGATTTTCATCTTTGGCGCTCTGATTATAGCATACATAGCATACACATCGCAGCATAATATTCCACAAAGCCCCAAATATGTCCTGCCACAGAGACGACATGATTGCTAATGGAAAGCCTTGTCATTTTGACGTAACGCATAAGAATGGCTTTTGAAATACCACACCTTTTGGTTTCTCCATTAGAGAAACCTCTCCTTTTCTACTTTTCCCATTTCACTCGACATTTTGAGAGTCACCTCAGATGAAAATGCCAGGAAGACAAAAAAGTCAAAGGCAGGATATTGTATTCTTAAGTATACAGCAATAATGACGAGAGCACTAATTCACTTTTTGAAAGAGCTTTTGTCTGACGGGAAACAGCTTGACCCCTTTTACTTTGGGCTTTTTATCTTCAGACAAAGGAAGCTGCCAAAGTGCAGCATTTTCAAACACATAATGAGTGATTTTACATACATTATCCATCATGTGTACCATACTTATGACATGCATATGACTTGATTCAGTTTTGAATATGTTTTGTAATATCTACATGCAGCTTACTTTGTGCAGTTGAAAGTTCACAGTCCCACTAAAATCCACCTTTTGCTGCTCCGGGCATACTTTCGCTCATGACCTGCTGCGGCTTTGGACCAATGGTTTGACAGCTCTGCACATTATATTTTTGTTGAAGATTTGATAACAAAGCAAAAATTGTACTAATTACTAATATTAACAACATAGTGTTGCTTTGACAAAGGTGTGATTAAAATCCACTTACCAGGCAGGTATTCATCTCAAGGGGATATTTCTGTGTAGTGTCAGGTTATAATGTCCCTCTTAAAAATAAATTAGTGGTATTCTCTTCTGAGGAGTTTGTCTATTGCTTTCATTTTGTTGTACTTTTACTTTGTAGAAAGCATTACAAAATTTTCCTTGTTAAAGCCATCTATAATACTTCAAAGCACTAATATATGTGTACTGATATAACATGTAGTTGTCCAAGGTTAATTTCTGTAATATGAGTAGTGGCTTTCTATTTCTCCATCTTGTTTGGCTTACCCAGGTCGAGGTCTAATTCTGTTGTTTGCATTATATGGGTGTACAAAATGTGGTTTGATGTTTTGGCTGTTTACAGGACAGGACTCTCTTCAAAATCATGAACTTTTGAATGTGCGCTATTGTGGAAACTGTTAATACAGCATCCTCAGTCAAGTTGAAATAAAATGAATCATTTATAAAGTTTAACTTCAGAACCAAATGTTACACTCAATTATTGCACATAGTATGTCTAAAGGCACTGGGTTGAAGTTGCTCCCAGGGCACGTCAGAGCTGCCACCTGTGAAAGGAGGACAATAGCACTGATTAATAACAGTGGAGGCTGACAGTGAAGAGCTCACAAGGAGCTCTTCTGAACGCATTCACTTTAACTACTCTGTCAGTGTCTCGAGAGCTGTGTTTACCTCCCTTTTTCCCCCCAAGAGCAAGACTAGACTTAACAAGCACAAATAGGTAGTTGGCAAGAGAGGTAATGTCTTTTGATGAAATGTAAGAATGGTGTGTTATGAACCCCCCTCTCAATGTGTCCATTTCTTCAAAGTGTACTTATACACTTCAAACTCAGGAGATTTGAAATAACAGCAACTAAATTACAAATATTATTTTTTTCTGAAGCAGAAAATCTGTGTATGTCTCTAAAAGTGCCTCTCTTATTTTATTCCATACACCCAAATGTCAGTCACTGCTGTACTTTCTAGAGTAAGAGTATTGCTCTGTTGCGGCAGCGTGCTGTCACATTGTAATTACAGATCAGACATGCAGGCTTTTTTGTATTGAATGTCAAATGGCATGTTGTTTTTGTCCCCTGTGGATGACTCCTGCCTTCTTTAATTAAAGCTGTTCTTATAATTAGTGTCAAATCCTGCAAACACTCTGTGTTTATGGAGTAGTTGAGGCAGAGAAGCTAATACACTCATCTTTTTCCACTTGACTGACTGGAGCCTATCCCAGCAGCTTTGGGCATTCGGTAGGTTAGACCCTGCACAATGGCCAGTAAGTCACAGGGCTTACACTTAGACACATACATTCATACATGCAAACTCCCCACAGAAAAGGCCGGGCCTGGGGGTCAAATCCACAACCTTTTTGCTGTGAGGCAGGAGTGCTAACCACTCTGTTAATACAGTAGTCGTTAATACAGTCACTGTTGGATTCAGTAAAGAACATTATGAAATGGAAGCCGTTGTCTTTGCACTGTATTTTCACAACTTAAATGTCTCAGCACTGCAAAGTTACACTGTGCTGTCTCTCTTTCTGACAGGTCGACACTTCCTTCATTAGGACTTTTTTAAAGATGCTATCAACAGGTTCAATTATGCAGAAAGTGTGAAACTGAGTATAAAAAGCAACATGAAAGCACATGGTATAATCATATTACTGAGAATTTGCACAAAACTCAAGATTTATTTAAATGTACCACTAAATAAGGAAATATGTATTCAGAAACTGTAAAATAATAGTTCAGTCATATGGAGAGTAAACCAGATTTATAAATGTTCTAGTCTATACATACACACAATGGCATGTTTTCCTTATATAATTTAAAAAGGCAACAATGAACTGGTGGTGAGGTAAGCTGTAGTTTAAAGCTAAAGAGTCAGTGCTGTTAACCACACATAATTAGATGTTGCAAATCATAACAGATAAAGTTCAGTGTTCCTTTAAACGGTCAATAAAATGTAAAAAGTGGCAGATTTCACCACAGATCACTTTTTACATTTCTCTTGTCATCACACCCCACACACATCTGCTCAGAGAAGGTGATGCTCTACATTTGTGTCTTTCTCTCTCTGCTGTGATCACATGCTAATTTCCAGGCCATCTCTCACAGCGGTGATAAAAAGACGCCGGGTGCAGTCTCCCTAATGCGTCCTGCTCACAGCGGGGTGTGCAGCTACCTGCGCCGTCCCCCTGCTTCCTCTTCCCTTAGGCCCGTGCAGACACATGAACACTAATTGGATTAGCCTTGACAGTAATGCACTACCGGTCTGCGTGGCACAAACAGCCACTAATAAATTGCATGTGAGAGAATTAGCTCTTTCGCTATCATTTATGAGATTATAAGAGAGTGGCAGAGTTAAGTAAGTGTGTGTGCTGTTGATGAGAGGAGGAGAGGGTTTGTGACCTATAGAGGATGTGGACCAGCACTGAGCCTGGACACCGAGACACAGTAATTAGCCCCAGACTAAGCAGCGCACCAGCAGACAGCCTAATAATAGTGTCATTGCTATTAATAACCAGAATGATAACGGTGCACATAATTATGACAGTAATAATCATAATGATGTAAATCATGTTCCAAGTTAGCGCTTTAATCGCTGTGCGTGTATGTGCGTGGTGAGAGGCACAAAGGTAATAGATTAATTTGACAGTGTGTTTATGATAAAATGTCATTAAAGCCCTGTGTGTATCCACTGGATTATCATTTATGTAATGTTGTTTGGTTGTGGGGGGGGGGCTTCTGCGATCTGTCACGCTGTTGTTTTGCACTTCATCCTTTGCTTAAAATCACTCATGTTGATTTAAAAAGAGCTTGATCTCCCTCTTACAGTCTTCCCAACAACCTCAATCCATCTAACTGTAAATATTAGCTGTTGATTAACAACTCATTTTCAACATTCATCTGCTTTATTTGTGTTACATAGTAAATACTGCATCCTGTGTAGCCTGAAGTGTATAATGCTGTGCATCTGGATTATTGTTTTCAGTAATACAATTACAGTGATAATGTGCAGATTTACCTGTGCATGCATACACATAGAAAAGGCCAATCAAGACAGTTTTGTTTTGGATCTGAATTGTAATCACATTATTTAGTATTATTCAGAAATGCAATGTAGAGCACATGGGTCACACAAGAACCCATGGCATTTTAGACATCAGCTGTAAAAAACATTTAATTTTTTCACAAAATCTTAGCCCTTAACCAGTTTTTCCCTGTTTCCAGATCATCATGGTGGTGTTTGTCTAATCTCCAAAAGCCTTTTTTCCACTCAGTACTAGCATAAGATTGTTAATTTACAATACCCTTTCATTCAAACAGATGAATTATTCTGCTTGAGTATGTTTTTACTGTAAGGTGTATAAAGAGGTTCTGCTGTATTTATAAAATAATCCCAGCCCGTAAACTGCGGTTGCATCAAAATACACCTGCATTAATTTTATTGTGGATTCTGTTTATTTTACAAGGACACATATAAATGAGCATGTGCATGTATAGGAGGAGGCAGCTGCATGACAGCTTTTATTACAGCCCATAATCAAGTCGCACAGTGCTTTCATCAAGCACGGCTAACCCTGTGCTCCCTTCTTCTTTTTCACTTAGCCTAGAGAACACGTTGTTCCAGGCTCGATCACATTATTTTGTTCACATCCAACTAATTTTTACTGGTGCGAGGCGACCTTTTCTCAGTGCCTCTCTGCCATGCTTCCCCTTGACCTTTTGCTGCTTGCCGTGTCTGCTTTGTCCTTTTGTTTCGCCTCGAGGTAATATCTCACTTCGACACTGGTGATTTATTTACTGCCTTTTACAGTGGGCACAAGAAGGCAAACATCACCACATACAAATGGCGATAGTATTCGTAGTGGATTTTGCTCATTCTTAAGGTGTATTTCTGCCATTGGCTTTTTTGGCCTGGTACACGCTGTTAAAGGAACAGTCACCTTTGTGGGACCAATAAAACTTCTATTTGAGTCATTTAAATTGTTCATTACTGCAGCCCAGGAGATTTTTATTATTTACATCCCACAGACT
This sequence comes from Rhyacichthys aspro, assembly GCA_036850595.1. NCBI lineage: Eukaryota > Metazoa > Chordata > Actinopteri > Gobiiformes > Rhyacichthyidae > Rhyacichthys > Rhyacichthys aspro. Next base: position 10,859,213 of record CM072148.1, on the reverse strand, counting down.
CATATTCCTCCATTGAATTAGATGTTAAAGAAACTCCATAATCCTTCAGAGTAGACGTGAGGTCAAGAAATTTTACAATTGGAAGGATTTTATGTGAATCAATGTGCTAAATAAAGAGACTCTCCCAATTTCACCTCCTTCAACCCCATTCGCTCTTTTAATCTGGTGACTCACTCCAACTGTTTTGACTGACTGCCAGTCAGCCTAAGCAGCATGATGGAGGGTTATTGCACAAGATTTGGAAACCTCTGTTCATATTTGCCGGAGGCTCTTTCTCTCCCGCTCCTGTCTTGTGCTGAATTCATTACCAGCACACAGTGCTTGCTGTGTTTGCTGTAGGTGGCAGCATCCTGTTCATAGAAGCTGCTGCTATGCCAGAGTTGAAGTTTGCCTCAGGGGCACAGTTCACTTGAAGGCTTTCCTCACTTTGATTTTCTGAGAAGAGATTTGTTCTCCTGTTGACCCATCCATACAGTGCTTACTATATCATATGAGTCATCCATTTAACTTCAGCCCCTGTTCCCTCGACTTAATGACACAAAGGCAAATTTTGCCAAATCATGTCTGAAGAGACGATGTTTGTTATTCCTGACTGTTTGTCCCTATACCACTATCCATTCCTGTCTCATAAAACTTCCAAAGACTATTACACATTAAACATTTACATTTTTATGCTACAAGAAAATAAAACAGTATTCTTGAGAACCAGTTAATCTCAAATGAGGTGATGTAAATGTGGATCCTATAACAATAGACTGACATGTTTATAAAATACTGGTGAGAAGAGACATAACTTTGATGAAAACACACAGTAGTGAGGATGTAGTACAGGTCTAAAAAATTAAACAGCTTTCTTCTTCACTCACAACATAGAAACAAACTAAAATAAATTTGTTCAAGCGTCCAGATGATCATCTCAGCCAGACTGTGTGATCAAGCAGAATGTCTGCATTATCAGTACTACAATACCCATAAGCCTTGGGGTTTACACTGTCAGCCAACCAATTAACTCCAAATGCTCCTGTCAGCCAATTATGCCGAAATAATGATACTTTGGATTCCCCCAACACACATTCACATACATGCCACCTGACTTTGCCAGCTTCTGTGTGTGTGGTGGTGTGTGTACATGTGTGATGATGATGAAATAGCCATCTGCCACAGGGAAGTGTGTGTGAATCCCAAATGAAGATGAGTCGCTGGCTCCACACAGTAGCAGCCTGTAAATTGTAAATGAACAGAGAGCATTGATGCCTCGAGGCAGTGCAACCTATACCTTCCTTCTGCAGCAGCAGCGCTTCACTTAAGAAAAAACACTGGTCAATTATGCCTTTTCTTCAATTTAATCCCTTTTACCCCTTCCTTTCTTGTTCGTTTTTCCTTCTCTTTGAAGACGATACCATCGGAAATGGGTCAGCAGAGAGCAGTGTCAGCTGTTTGCTGATATTTGTCGAGTGCGAGTGTGATGTGTAGTTTCACATGTGCTGAAATAAGATTAACTGGGAAAGAGAGAAAGGAGACATTTACATTGTATTTGATGTGAGTGAGCCTAGCGCTGTGTTCATTAAGGTGCTCTCAAGGTCTTTCTCCTACTCAAACGATCAAATGATATAATGATAACGCTCCGGCCTTAATAGTTGATGGCAATTTAAGCTCTTACAGGCAAATTGTGTCTATTAAAGGCACTCTGGAAAACTGGAAATATACAACTCAAGTTCAAATGAACGTCTTTTTTCCATTATAAATGAACTGCGCTCTCAGTTTAATGGCTCCTTTTAAAGATCTTAAAAGATTTTTTTCATCTTTTGTTGAAATTCTAAAAGAAATGTTGACATGACAGTGATTTTCTGAATGTTAAAATTGCTTCATTTAAGAAACTACTACTGTCTCCCACTCACTTCTGTTATTAACTTTACTGAACAATGAATGTTAATAGTGTTCTTTCATGTGCAAGCAGCATCCATTAATTTGACTCTGAACATAATGTATGGACACAAAATCCAACCTTCTCACTCCAGCTATGAAAAGATTCTTGTGTAAGAGATCTTGGTCCAGAATGGTCGCCTATGGTGGTGCTAAAAGGACATATCTATAACAAAGACGGATATCTGTAACATGGTGCAGGAGACCATGAATCTTTTTGTAGTAACCCTTTTAGATTCCAGAAAAACACTGTCTTGTGGACTATTACAATTTTAACATATTTATAGATTTTTATAAAAGTTGGAAGCTGACGGTCTTGTTCCATGGTTATCTTGAGTTCAAGGAATGTCTGAATATAGTTTGTTTGTGGGTTGTTCATTTCATACTACTTCTAACCACGCTGTCCCAAAGTGCATGACAGTGTGCCAAGCTGCATAAAGAACCCACAGAAGCTACAAAGAATCATATTTTTTTTAATCCAAAACTGATCCAAGACCAGGACTCATTGAGAACATGATGGTCCAAGCAATCCAAAGAGTCTCAAACATTTTTGCGACATTTTGTTTGAATGAAATCACATATTAACACACTAGAATGAAGGACTGTTTGCTGCAGCAAAGTTGTGAATGTGTTTGACAATGCTAATGCTCAGTGTGAAACTGTGACAGCACAGGTAAGATGTCTCCCTTCAGAGCTTATCAGTGTCAATCACAGTTACGTTGCATTCTAGGTCCCATTATAGCTGTCATATCAGTCTGTATGCATTCATATATACTCTACTATAGGAGTGCACTGCTGTGTCAATACATTTTGCGTATTTTCTCATCACTGTCTTCAATTATGTGTGTGTCTGTGTCTGTGCACATGGGTGTATAGACAAGCCCCACATGAGACGTCTCAGACACAAAAGGGGTAATATATGTATAGGAGGGCCTCAGTGTCCCAGTCTTATGGAAATACAGTCTAGCTCACTGTTTCTACACTCGCTGGTAATGCCTGCTGCTAAACCCCAAATGGACCATTATGTGTCTGCGGAGTGGGAGGGTCAAGAGACCTCAGATGGAAATTGGAACGGGGGGTAGGGAAACATTAATTCAGCGCAGCACCAGTGACACACACTCAAATAGGCTATGCTCATTTTGGAAAGCATGCACACACACCTTTGGATGGGTAAATATGCATACATACAAATGGGGTGGACACACAGCGAGGATATGCATGCATGATTTACCATGCTGGATTTAAAATGTATACAGACACTCGCAGTTATCTGGGATTCCAAAGCCCATGATGGACCTAACTGTGCGCCATAATCTACACTGGCCACATGCTTAGGAGATCAGTGCTGTGATTACACCAGGAAGGCTCTAGACTGGCGCTCTGTCTCCGGCCTCCCCCCTCTGTTTTTTCCTTCTCCTCTCCTGCGCGACCTTATCTCCCAGGCTTAATCAAATTGCCAGTTGGAAGTAGAGGCTGCTGTTGAAGGTTGCGGATGGGAGATAGCCCGTGTGCGAAAAGAGAGCGGGGAGGAGAGGCAGAAATAATGAACAGGAGAAGCGCACTGCTCGGCTCCATAGCCTCAGAGTGGGAAAGGTGTTATAATGGATGTGGACAGACGTTCTATGTCAGCAGCCGGTGCTCAATTCAGCTTCTCATCTCGTGCATTAACACCCTCACTCGCGCCATCACTCCCTCCTCGCTTAGTCCCCTGTAACCTAGTGCTATCTTTGGCTGTCAACCTCTCTTGTCTTCTCCACTCTGACAACACATCTTTTTTTATTTGCTTATTCCCTTTTCTCTTCCACCCTTTTTCTCTCCTTCAGCAGTCCCTCGCTCAGATCTACATATCTTCAGCAGTAATTGACATTTTCCATTTGCCTGCCTATTTTTCCCTATCGGCTGCAAGCCAGTGTCGCCAAGGCAACGGTGATAGGCCCCTGCATTCGGAGCTGGAAAGAGGGGGGTTATTGGCTTCTTCTCTCGCCCCAGCACACATATGCATACAGACGTGCACGCACAACACTCCTCTGACCTAACAGGACCCTCGGCAGCCCACTTAGGGAATAGTTAATAAGCAAAAAATAATCATGAAGGTGGCATTCAATAAGGGCATTTAAGCTAATTTAAGGAATTAATGAGCATTTTACGATCCCTCAGGGCACGCAGGGCTGGCTAAAATGGTTACACGCTTTATGTACACACATATAATCCTTCAAGATGTTGTGTCCATATGGATTATAATACAAAGGGCTATTAAAAAATAATAACACATCTCATAGCTCACTTAATAATAAAGAAATGTAGCAGTTTGCTCCATGGGAGGTCTTACAGACAGATGGTGTATCGTGGAGACTATATTTGATCTTTCACTTTCATAGCCAACAAAAATGCTTTTCTACAGACCATACTGTATATCAATAATCAACATTTGAAGATTTTGTTAGAGTGGTATCATTGCAGAGGGAATGACTGTACTTATTTTGTGCAGAGAGGTGCTTAACGGTTTAGGTTGCAAAAACATAATGGCATCAAAAGATTAAATGTTGATATCATCTTAGGTGTTTAAGTGTTATATATCTATTTTGTACCCTTGCATTATTTACATAGTTCAGTTTCTGTGCCATTACTATGTCTGCATCTTCAGGCTAAGTGTGTCCTACTACTACAACCAGGGAACGTTTGTTTTCTGACTCTAAATCCTTCTAATTGCATTAATCAATACATAATTTAGTCCGCATGTGTGTGAAAAGGGAGATTTTAGCCAGTCTCTTGGTGCAAAGTCCAAAATGTTCATATTAACCAACTCAATTCATCCTAAGCACATATTATTAGTGTCATATCAAAATAAATAAATGGTAAGCATTGTAATTTCAAAACGTGAGCAGCATATTCATTCAAATAGTGTTCCCTTCTCTGTCATCTATATGTGTGGCTCTCTCTATGGTTCATTCTCCCAGATTTATAAAGCAACTAATGATCTCATTGAATGAATTTGTGACTTTAATTACCCTGGCGAGTCTGAAAGGCAGCATTTTCAGCCAAATAACGAGGCAATGCTTCACTTGGCTTCCCTCTGGCCACATTCCAGTTGCACTGACTTTACTATAAAGGACATGATGCATGAATATCATTTGAAGTAATATAGATGAACAACTTTCCCTTCAACACAATTCCTTATGAACCCATTTTATTCATGATACATCCTTTATTCCATTTTTCACTGTCGTTTCAGAACGTCGTCAGAGATGAATGCCCGCGTACGACTTGAGGTCACGTCGCTGGTGACAAAGGAACAAAAGTAGAGGTTTGTAGAAAGTTTTCCTAATTAATGACAAAATTGTCCGTTTACAACATCCCAGCATTATTTTTCATTCCTGTCACTTTTATTTTTTTATAATGAGCTGCCACACAGTTTTCAAGTTAATGTGAATGCAGAAGACTCAAAAGAATGATCAAGATCAGTGTGAGCAGTGTTGGGTAAAACATTCGACTGTAGCTACGTGACACAGTGCTGTCATCTCTCGCTGCATCCTGGGTCTGAGTAATGAGAGAGCACAGTCGACGGATGTGTCACCAAACACAGCAAACACAGCATTTCATGGGTGTTTGGCTACTTTCTCTCATTAGTTTGTTTTGTGTCTCTACGTCTTTTCATTTGTCATATCACAGTTTAGAATGCATTGTGGCAAATAGTTTATTAATTTGAAGCACTTTCTGGATGTATCTTATTCGTGTACTTTTTGGCACCATTAGGAGTTTTTATTCTTTGGGTTAAAAGTAGTTGTTGACATTGTGAATTTCCTAATTAGTGCTTGTGAGAACAAATAAAACAGACAAAAGGTCTTGTTGTCCATTTTAAAGGCTATATGCTACTGTACAGCCTATACAGTATTATGCCTTTTTGTTAAGTGTTCTTTAGCAGTTCTTTAGCATTTGCTTTAGATGCTAGGGAAAGCCATGCGTAAAAAGGAAGCATGGGAAAAAATATTAGAAGCAGTATCTTGGCTTATTGGCTGGTGTTACAGTAGGCCACTAGCTTAATTTCTTGTTTTCTCTAAAGCATCAAGATTCACATTATCACATGAATCTTTGTGCTCAAGGCTTCTTTCTCCTCCAATGACAAACATGTACAAAGTTTGTGAAAATATCTCATGTAATTGGCAGCAACTGTTAGCATAGGTGTAATTAGCAGTTAATAAAGGGCAACTCTTCAGCAAATCGATGTGTTTGAAATGACTCTTTCACGTTCAAATTTTGCTTGCTAAAACAAGCATAGAAATGTATAAATGTGCAAATAAAAATTGGATTTCTATTGTTTGGAAGAGCATTTTTTGTTCACAGAGACAGGCCCTGATTTAACTGAGACTGTGCCATTTTCAAGGTTTTTCTTTTTTCCCTCCCTCTATTTCTGATTCAAATATAGAAAACCCCTAATAGGTCCTGACTTTGAACATCCCCTGTCTTGTGTCCCATTTTAACCAATCCTAATACCAAATCAGCTCCCTGTTTTTGCAGTTCATTTCTCTGTAAACTGTCTGTAGATGTTAACGCACAGTGATGTGGCTATGGTCATTTTATATAAGTCTATAACTCAACACCAATTGCTGATTTTATGTAACACAATTTTGCAAGCCTTTCTAAGTGTTCACAGCTTGACCTGTCACCATGTCTAAAAGAAAGTTGTAATTTTCTAAAGAGGTCCAGCAACAATACAATACTTCCCTAGGAAAGATTCTGCTAATGATGTTGCTGTGTTTAGAATATTCTGCAGGTATTTTGAGTGGCAGACAGTGGAAGCGATGTAGCAGGTGATATCTATAAATTACCACTAGAACAATGATGAAGGGGAGACATAACCTATGAACTTGAACCAAAGCTGTTACATTTTATGGGCTATTGTTATTCTGATGCCCTTCTTAGTGATGATTAGTGTTTTGTTTTGTGTTGTGGATTTGCTTGTGGCACCTGGTATAAGCATGTTTATTGTCACCTTGAAACTACTGGATACCAGTAGACTAGGAGACTAACACTTTCTTTTTCTTTATCTGCACAAACCCCATGTGTACACACTCTCACACCATAATGAGCAGCTAAATTGTTTCAATTAAAGTGTCACCTGTCAGTCATACTGCTTTGGGAGATGTTTTGTAAAGTTGAGCCAACATCAGAGATCTCTGAACCGGAAAGTGTCAGTGGAATTCATTTCAATCATGTCCCAGGGACTGTGACAATCCCCAGTCCTCTACAGATACTGTACCTCATGTACTGTTGTACCTCTGCTGCCTCCTACCCCTCCCCTCTTCCACCCTTCCTATGCCGCCTCACTTTAATTAGCTCCAGATTAAATTAAAAGCTATATGTTGGCGTTAATTGATTTATCTTGAGACAGGGTCTATAATTACAGGTTCTCAATGGAGAGATCGACGCGGTGACGCTGGAGGCTTTCCTTGTTTCATTGTCTGGTGTTCGTGCATATGCGTGTGGATAGCCTGTATTTATGTGCACGTGCATGTGTCTGTGCGCGACCACCACCGTAAGCGTAATAAGCTTTGTTTGAGCCAGTCAGAGGTTAGCAAGCAGGCACCACTTGATGAGCAAGGGAATAAAAGATGATGCAAATAGATGTCGTCTCGCCATAATGAAACACAATTACAGCTTTATTAGAAGATGTAATTGCTTTGTTAGAGCATCTCAATTTGTCCTTGTTGTGCACCGTTTACTCTTGCCATTATACAATGCTCACGCTCATCCATACTTGACCTGCTATGTAATAAGTGGCTTCAGTTATTATTGGGTGAGCTTGTGTGAGTTGTCTTTATTGTCTTTATAGACAAGAAGTGGGCTTTCACTGGTGATGCGTGGTTTGTTGTGAAGTAAAATGAGAATGCCCAAGGCTTTGGCAATTGATATTCTGTCGTGGGAACACAGAGTTAACGCTAATACACAGCAGAATTTAAAGTCATAGACTCACAAAATTACACACACTGTTTCTCTCTCTTCCCAAACTCCTCTCACCTCATCATCTAAATATGGTGAAAATAAGCCTGGCGCACTCCAGTTTTCCCTTCAGTCGACAGTATGCATCCTAATCAGGGCCAGCAGTGTGCTGTCTGTCTGTCAGATGTAATGTTGTGAGCGGCTGGCTGGCATCAGGCCTGAAGGTGTGAAACGAGCCCACTGGGGGCCATACAGTCTGCAGTGAACACTAGTCGAACAGCTCCGGACATCATGAGAGACGGAGAAATATACGAAGGGGGCAGAGCCAGTGTGGTGATGTGGAGGCAGCAGCAGAAAGAAAATCTAAAACTCACCAGTGAGAGAACAAAGGAATGAGGGAGAAGGGAAACTCTAGGAGAGAGGAGGAAGATGGATTGAGTATGAGTGAGGGATGGAAAGACATGGCTCATCTGCTGCTGGTTTCTGGCTGCTGAGAGATTGCAGGATTTCCTAGATCAGCCAACTGTGGAAGTGAATTTTTCCCTTACTCGCCTCACTCCTCCACCTCCACCACCACTTTCCTCCCGCTCTCGTTTCTTCCTCTCCTCAAGCCTCTCCTCTGTCCCTCCAGTCCCTGTCACTGAGCAATGGATTAAATTCTTATTTCCTCTTCAGTGCTGTTGTGTTATCGGGTTAGACTTCCTTATCCCCTGTCTGGTGTACCTGTCTGTCTCCTTATACTGCATTCCTGACACTTTATCCCATGTTTTTACATTTAAGTCATCAAAACATGGCAAGTTCGATACCTGGGGGGAAGAGTTATGTATGAAGTAAAAAGAGTCAAAAATGCATAGGTGGATATGTTAGCCAGATCTAAAATCTTAAATAAAGTGCTTTCTGTCAAGATACTTACTGGCTCGTTGGCCTCTATCTATCTCCCTCTTCCTCTGGACGGATGGACAGCAGATTATGTCTGCTTTCACAGCAGTATGTTATACCCCATCCTGCGTTAAGTGATCTATGATTAATTGCACATTATTAACTTAACTGAGATTGTTCTCCAGATACGTAGGCGTCGATAATGTCTGATCCCTCTTTAATAGGCCACTTCTGACAGTATTCATAATGTGCCATTTGCCCTGATCCTTCCCTAATGTATTCGTGCTTTGTGAAAATTGTACTAATTTAGGGGTTGGGGGGAACAGCCAAAGGGAACAGCACTGGTTCACGAGTGGGATGATGATTCTCCAGTCGGTTAGTTAGCCCAGAGGCACACACCGATGCCTCTGGGAATGGAGGGAAAAAAGTTTGGTCATGTGTGAAATTCTTATTCCAGGTTTTTTCAAAGAGATGCTACAGAGCCCTTCAAACTTGTATGATTTTAGAGTATCCTACAGGTTCAAGTATTTAAATGTAACATGTTGCATGTCATCTCTGAATTAAGCCTGTTCACTTATATGCAGAAGAGTTGATGCTTTTAATGAGTCAGGGTGATATTCACACATTCAGTCAAGCAGAGCAGGTGGGGACATGATGTAATATGAATGGATCAAATGCAGGATATTATTCATAATTAAAGAGGCATTTCACTTAATTATTTCCCTTTAGTGTCATACATACTAATTCTATTGGTCTCCTTGGGATACGTCTTATTTGCTATCACAGTTTTATTCACAGTTTTTCTTCTTCAGTTTTTTATTCTTATCAGGCTCTCCAAACACACCCTCATAATATAATATAGTTGACCATCTCTTCTTCACTTGTGTTATTCTTTCTCTGTTCAATTTACTGTGCTCATAAACCCATATATCTTCAAATGAGATATCCACACTAGACTGACTTTATCTCCTGTCTGGTAAAATACCCAAGTGCCCACATCTACACAGGAGCCACTGTATGCACCGGGGAGTTGACTTCCCACAAGTGAATGTGTAAACAGATTTACGTGGCCATAACATTCGAAATATATAGCTGCAAACCACACACCAGCATTTCTAACACTGCCTGTGTAATCCTGTCTGAGGTCTTGGCTCTGCAGCAGGACCGTAGCTGTAGCTGTACTACTTTACTTTACTTTACTTTACTATACCATACCATACCATACCACACTACACTACACTACACAATACTATACCATACTCTGTGCCATACTAGACTATACTGAACTACCAGACTGTACTGTACTTTACTGTACTGTACTATACTATACTATGTTATACTATGTTATACTATGTTATACTATGTTATACTATGCTCTGTTATGTTATGTTATGCTCTTTTATGCCATATTATGCTGTGCTATGTTATGCTATGCTATACATGTCTATAGCATAGCATAGACCAGATTTTGATCAGAAAATACATATTTAACACAAAGATTTCTTTAACACAAACATTTCTCAGGTGCAACATAACTGGTTCATAAATAAAACAAAAACTAAACCATAGCATATTATACTATACTGATATGACGACTGCCCTTAAATTGATTAAGTGCATAAAGACCTAAACAAATTGCAAGACACATCACATTTGATTTCTGTTAATCACCTGTTATTTTAGGAACTATATTGCTAAGTCATATTAGTGTACGCCATAACACCGCATTTGAAAAACAGCTCCCTCTGTTACATTTTTGAAGATGTGTTTGTGTATAGAAATATACTGTGTTTTAGATGAATAATAATATAAATGCCAGAGCAGACTTTTGAAATTTGAAATCAAGCCAGCTAAGTAACTTCACAATGCCCAGTTAAGTCAGATTTGTCTGCAGACAAAATAGACGTGAAAAAAATCCCCATTTTAGTCTTAACTCACTTTTGAAAAAATAACTTACTGCTCTTTGACTTTGAAGGGCAGAGGTGTTTGAGTGTGATTTTAGCCTCTAAGCTGCAGGGTTTATCATCTGGCTCTGTGTGATGTGAGGTGAACAAAGCAGTGTCCGCGCAGCCCCCGGCTTGTGCTGCAGCACGGCTGTGAACGCTGTGCCACCACAAAGGGAAAACCCTGGCCGCCAGTCTGCCTGTGTAAATCCCGCTGCTTTCTCCAATTAACACCAGGGAAGAAAGTCGATGCTTTTGTGCCGTCTGCTGGTGTTTACCACAAAAGGGACTGTCACAGAGAGGGAACATATTGCTTTGTATTATAGCAACTGTGGTACAATATGCTGCAGCTGACGTTTATGACTGTTTAGATAGCCATAACCACAGCAGGCGGTGATGGTAATAATGCTGTGTTGACATTAGCCCAGGTGGGAATATGTCAGCGTTTGCATTGTCAGTGCCTAATTGCCACTGCTATTGTTGTGTAATTAATGCTTAATTAGGATGCTTGCTTCAGTCAGCGGCGGGGTCGTTCAGAGCCGTGTCACACGCTATAAACAAATGTTACCTTTACCAATGCAAATCTAGCTGTTATTTTTTTCCCCCTTCCCTTGCCCTCTTTTTGTCCTTGTGCCGCCAAGCATGAGGCGTGAGCTCTGGCGGCACATCGATCTCCAGCTATATACTCTAGTACTGGATAAGGTCCAATCGCAGGCATTTTTTTTTTTTTCCGTAGATGCTTTTTCTTTGTGCCTTTTTCTCCAGTATGGATTATTACCAGGTTGTTCTTAAAAGATAGCTCCACTGTGCTACTGTGCTGTGACACTCTGGAAACCTATATGGAGGGTGGGAGGTGAGAGGTGGGAGGGGCACGAGGAGGCATAGCGTGGGGTGGAGGGCGTCGCAATTTTAAAAAAGGGCTGTGTGTGTATGTGTAAAAGAGGTAGTTGGGGGAGGAGAAAAGCATGCAGCTGGAAGAGGCAGAGATGAGTGGATGCGTGAAATTGGCATTGTACCATCCAATACTCCAACCCCCCCACCACCACCATCAACCTTCCCTCCTCCTCGTCTTAACCTGCCTGCCGTGTGCCCCCTCCACTCCCAGAAAAAGGGGCCCACGTCTCCTCATAAGGTAACGGGGCTGAAGGGCGGATGTATACGTACCTCGCTTTACAGCTAGCTACTTATGACATTCACTGCTTGTATTGTAATGGCCAAGTGATGCATTCTCCCACTCCATGCCCTTTGCTAATGCACATACACACTTGCACTGCCCCTCCTATGGAGTGGCCATAACTCACCTTAATTGTATTTTGTAGGTGGTACTCAGACGTAGAGTGCATGGTGAAATGTTGCCGAGACCGTGAGAGAGCAGTAATGGGAGTGAGGGCAAGGCACTGGAAGGAGGGAAACTATCAACCTATTGGCCTCTGAAAACACACTTCATGCTTTTAGGTTGAACACATATGTACTCCAATGCAGAGGAGAGCACTTAAATGGAAAACTGACAAAACACTCAGTAAACAAACTATGTAAGTTGAAAATACATTTGTAGGACATCTGCCTCTCTACACATACAACATGAGACATTTTCACAATGCACAAATGTGTGTAAATTCTCTCTTCGTTATTCCCCTTCTTCCTAGAGTGCTGTGGACAGTGTAAACCTTGAGATGTTTAGAGAGGTCTGTACCAATGATAACTGAAAGCGCCTGTCACCAGGTTCACTGCTAAGCACATGTGGTGGTAAACAATATAAGTAACACTTGTATAACACCTACAGCACCTCTTCTTAATATCTGTTGAAACACCCTAAACCATTTGATGATTCATAGAGTCAAGAGTTAAGGCAGGGAGTTTGACATATTTGTTCGAAAAGCTTCAGGAATATTGATATAAACCCGGAAGCAAAATAATTTAACATATTGAGTAAATTTTCATATAAGTGTAAACTCTAAAGTGTAGTCATTTGTGAATGTGGAGGATTGCTTTGACTTATTCATACTTTTTTTCAATAACTGTGGACACTAACATTATGTCAGAACTGTTGTACATACGCATGCGCGTCTACTTTTTCCTGGTAGATGGCTCTGTTAATCAGTGTCACAGTAAATTAGCGGCTAGGGTGTGAGGGCGGAGTACATAATAAGCTCATCTGGCCGATGAGAAGCTTTTCTCTGCTGCTGTGTAGACTGCTTTAGGTAATTAAAGCGGCTGACACGGGTGTCCAATTGCTGCCCAGTCCCCAGTGAGGCTCCTATTGTCGCTCTATTAGCATTTAACTCGGACAACATGCAAGGAGGCTGACAAATAACAAAGTATGTTGGAGTTATGATCTGCAATGCACTAGGATTTTGAGCCCAAAAGCTATGTGAGTTTTCCAATATATTTGCATCCGGACTAATCCAAGGTTACATCCCCACAATAGCAACATTTCTTAAATTTGTATTTTGCTACCTCCACCCTGCCCCTCTTCCACCCTCTCCTTCCCTTCACACGTCCACTTCCCTCAATCTATCTTTCTGTCTCCCTCTGTCACCGGGCCCTCTCTCCTCCTTCCCTCCCCATCCCTCACTCCTGGTGCAAGGTGATGGAAGCGAGTGTGTGTGGGTCTCTGCGAGCACGCCTCAGGGATTATACAGCCCGCTCGCATGAAAGATTCATGATGCTCGCCGCTGTGTGCGTGCGTGTGTGCCCCTCGCGCTCAGCCACTGACTGTAAAAAGGGAACAAGGAGAGACAGAGAAAAAAGGAAACAGGGTGGGGGGATGGAGGGTACAGAGTGTGAGACAAATTGACGGTGCACAGCAGTCCTAACTCTCCAGGCTGCGATTATACCACTGGTCTCTGTGCACACTATTCCAGACACCATTTTGTTTCAGCTTGCTTTGCAGAAATGGAACAACAAATGCTTGAAACAGGAGTGCCATGCAACTCAATGAAGACCTGTGTAAATTTTTAATAGGGCCAAGTGAGTGTCCAGACAAACAACATGTGCATAAAAAGCTTTGTGTGGGACATCACGCTGGATCACAGTGCGGCACCGTTTTTGTGGACACTCGCTGATGAGAGTACATAATGGGATGGCTTCAGTGTACTGCCACATGATCCCATAATGAACTGCTACAAAAGTTAGGCCAAATAACTGTTAACATGGTAGAACCCTGCTGTCATGACACTGAGCTTGTTTCCTTGTGGACTGAATGTGTCAAGCTAACATACACATAAACAACATGACTTGGGCATGACTCTATTTGTTTTTGTCAGTAGGAGTTCACTGGCTTTGTTTGGTCACTATAAAGGCCAACTTTATGCAACAGCTAATACATGTAATATATTAGAAGCATGCAGTACCATATAGATAATAATTATATATAATCACATCAAGAGAATGTCTTGGGAAAAATACAAATTTGAAACTCTTGGATGAAGTTTTAGTGGCGACAAGGATAATGTTCTCTAAATGCTACTGCCCACTCTCTCCTTGGCCACTCTGTCTCTATGTAACTGCCTTTGTGCCAGGTTCATGCCAGGAGAGACTGGCTGGCACAACAAGTAGCATTTGCCACAAGCATCTGAGCCAAAGGAAGTGTGCCATTGCCAAGTGTCTGTGGCTATAGGACAGCTCTATTCATGTCCCTTCACCTTGGCAGCCTGTGTGCGAACAGCGGGCAAGCGGCGGAGGTAATGTGTATGTGTTTATCTGCCCCTCGTGGCATTCCCTAATAGTCTCACATAGCCCTTTTTCTCTTTGCGTTGTCTTCAAACACAATGCATTACGGATGCTTTTTTGATTGTATTACAGATTACAGAGCGCAAATCAGTCAGACAGACAACAGTAAAAATAAATGGATGAGGATGAGAAGTGGAAGGGCAGATCAAGGGGAAAGAAGAAGAGACAGACTTCCAGAGAGGATGTTGAAATGATAGAAAGAGGGAATGGAGAAACAGGAAAAACATTGGAGAAAAGCCTCTGGGGGAGCATATTATACCACTGTTACCCCCCTCTAGTGCACTAACCAACGGGCAAGTCTGAGTACCCACTATTCCAGTGACCTTGGAGGTCAGCTGGAGGAAAGCAGCATTAATCAAACTGACGCCCAGGCTGAGGCGGATGATAGCAGGCAGCAACACTCACAACAACCCCTCCCCTCACACATCAACAACCACTTCAAACCCTCCTTCATTTACGTACTTTTCTCCCCTTTTCTTATGTGTTAGCTTTTATTTATTTTTTCTCTCCTTTGTTTGCCTTCCATTTCCTTCTTTTGTTATGCCTTAAACCCTCTCTGGATCTCTAGATACAAACAGTGAATTAACCAGTCTCAGTCAGTGTTAATGGACTTCTAAATATCACCCTTAGCCTGTGGATATGCTACCAACATTTACATAGGATGTGGGATTGGGTTAGATGCCTTCTGGCCACTCACAGACATGAAAATATTGATTTACTTGCTTGTTCTCGGCTTTTCTGCATATTTTGTTGAAATGGCTGCCGGGTAGTCAGATACAGATATTTGTTTGAGTGTATGCATGTGAATGTAATGAATGTGACAAAGGACACAGAGAGCAAAACCTTACATACTAGACTATTCATGTGGCCTTTATCATAACCTTTTCTCCAATGTCGAAAACGTATGTAAATGCAAAAGCAATCGTTTGGTACATGTTGAATCAGCAGGAAGACACTTTGAAAATCTGTACCTCCTCCTCCTTTATTTTTTTACTCAAGGCCTACACTGTAAAAAATATCTTGAATACTGAACTAGGTAAAAACATTCAGAGAAAAACAAACCTGTAACTTGAGCTGCAGTGAGAAATTATGATTGTACAGCAATAATAATAACAAAGTAATATTTTTTTTCCTAATATAGGTGTATAAGTATGTTCAGTGTATACTTTTTGCATAAGTTTGTTGTTATGATTGTAATGAGAACCAGTTAATTATTTTTTACAGAGTGCTTCCATTGTAGGACTATCCTGACCTAAATATACAGCTTCCTCAGCCCAAAATGTCTCAATGATATTGTGTGATTCCAGCCAGGCAGTTGGTGAAAAATAAAGTCAACGCACAAGTGTGTACATGTGGTGGTCTTTTGTGTCAGTCAATACAAACCAATCGATACATCCAGGCCCAGCGCTGGATAAGGTACATTTTAGTGTGTGTGCGCGCGCCAGTGTGTGTTTGGGATGTCATTGGGGGGTGGTTATAGGGGGTTGGGTTAATCTGTGACCGCTCGTCTGGGCTGATGATAGTATTGATCTGTTGAAGATCATCTGAAGGTCAGGATATGTTGTCTCTGTTTGGACCACCTTGATCTTAATACACTGTCTGTCCTTTGGCTGGCTCTTTATAACGGCTCATTTCATTTCCAATAAAAACATTAAATATCGCCGTGGAGCATCTATATGGAGAAGACAAATGTATTTCTCGCTTTAGTTTGATGAAAAGATGTGGTTTAAGATAATGTCTATGCTAGGATGGGTGCGGGTGCAGTAATGGACTTATGGAACAATCCATACATAGCATTATTATAATCAGCTTCCATTGTTACGAGAATACACTGGAAATAGTGAATCCTGTGATGTTGGCATTTTTTGATTGGCAGCTTCAGTACCTTGACTCTCTGTGGGTCATTATAATCATTTCAGAATGATGAAACAGAAACTAGGCTTGTTAGCACTTAATTATTCATTTGAATCCATAAAGGCAATCAATTAAGCTTAAGTGTGCAATAAATCTGATTAACCAGTCAGTTCCCAAAACACCATAAAATCCACGCAGGTCTTATACCCTGGTAATGAGTTTGCAAGTAGGGAGGGGGGAAGGGGCTAATAAGTGTGGGCTGCTCACTCACAAATACACACAAGCAAGGTACATAAAGAGCTATTGTGGTTGATGCATTTTTTTCGGGTGATAATTTGATGTATTAGCTATCGGGGATGAAAGATAAGCAGGGCTTAATGTATGCTAATATTAAGGTCTGCCGCTTGTAACAAAAATAAAGCAAGGTCATCAGGAAAAGGTCTACTTGTAATTAAGAGATGAATTCATTACAAAAACAATGACTCAGTTCAAAAGCGCTCATTAACAAGATAAGGCATTTGAAATGAAAATAGAAACGTTAATGTGTTGACAAGACCAGCCGCTATGCTCAACCTTGGAATGCTGTTAATGTATTGTGTGTGTGCATTTGATTGGGCAAATGTGCCGGCCTCTTTTTCGCCACCACAGTATCATTCCTCATTATTCTCTGACACAATCGCTTGCTGGCTCTCTCCCTCCTTCCCTCCTTCGTTTCCATCCCTCCCTCTCACACTGGCCTTTACCTGCTTGCTCGTCTCAGGGGAAATTACCACAGCTCAGAATCGCTGTCCTACTGCACTGCAACGCTCTGCCTCCCCTCCCTATACCCATACAGCGTGCATATGGACACACATACATATACTGGCACACAAGCATGCATTCATTTCCACAAAAACACACAAACCATGGAAGTGTAACCTCTTTTCCAGTCTGCCTCTGCATTCACCGTCTCCTCTAGCTATTGTGCACCCCCCTATAATATTTTTCTGCTGCATTCAGGAGCAAAGCAGCACTGGGAGGATTAGACGCATTTTGTTACCAATGTCTGCTTTCTTTAGTGCTCATATTTGTAAATGTGTACAACAGTAATTGGATTCATGTTGTGTGCATTTGTGTGCGAGAGGGTGTGTACTTAATGACTTTTATGTATGCCCTTCTCCGTTCAGGGTAATTCACTGAACAGCCTTAATCAAAGTTAATGAAAAGGTTCCCTCCTTCTTTTATGGACTGCAATGCTTTTTCCCCCTGGCAATGGTGCAGACCTTATAGATGAATAAAGACTCTGAACATTCAATCCTAAAAAAAAATAAAAATGTTAGTAGCGTGTCGAAAATGTTAGTAGCGTGTCGAAAAATAGCAGTTTTCATTGTTTACCAATAAGGTTAATGTGTTATATCACAAACCAATCAAAAATGGCCCCTACAAAACACTCCAAATAGGGAAAACATGATTCACAGCTTTCTGAAGCAAATACAAATACAACACATTTCAACTTTGATGCAGCAAATTCACATTATACCAGCATGAATGACCGGTTTATTTTATAACAATCCATTTATTGAAAAGGCCCACCAATGCTTGTGCTTTTTAGGGGCTTTTTTTTTGGAGCGGGCTGAATTGCACCCATTATACTATAACAAATTTCAAAAATGACAGTAAATTTTCTTGTAAACTTTGCAAGCCTTGTAAACCCTTGAATTGTCTGCAAATGAAACAAGACAAATGCAAGGCTATAAGTCTGTGTTTGAAAGAGAATAACCCAGTAACGCTTTAACTAGCCAATGTGCATCTTATTTTATGCATGAAAAGGCGGGACCTTCTTCTACAGTGTATTTGTGACTTAGTGTTTACTTTCGGAACACTACTCTCACTGCTGTCAGTTGAATGGAGTTATTTTTTGGCTGTCAAAACTATATTCCCTTTGATGCATAACACTTGAATAACACTCACTATTTAAACCACTACTGTCCACATGGCTACAGTAGATTGAGACTTGCAGTGCAGTGTTGTCCTTTTATGTGCAGTTAGGATATGGTTTAATTTGGCTCCCTCCCCTGTCAGAATTATCATCGTGGTGCTCTTTTAGCATATGTCAAGTCATGCCTTTGGAAATGTCACTTTGAGCAGAGCAGCAGCAGCAGCTCACTGTCTGCATTTTGATTACTCACATGCATAAAGTCCAGACTAGCGAGGTGGACAGTATATTCATAATCAATACCAAAATCAAGTCACCCCTAACACATCAGTAATTCTACATCACATAAGTTCCTGGCTGCTTATTTTACACATAGTGTTGGTAAGATCAAATGTTAGTATGTAACATTCAGAGTGAGGTTAGGCAAGCAATAGATTTTAGTGCTTGAAATCCATTTGAAGGCGCTATAAACGTAGCTGACCTGCTGTAAATTATATCGTTTTTTCACTCTATCACACTTGGGATGCCTTGTATAAAATTTGTCTGGTGATGTGCGTTTTATGAATGTGTGCGACTATTAATGTTTCAGGAGGGACATATTTTCTCTCAAGGGAAGCCTGTTTAAATGATAAAATGTTCCTACAGAGTACAAGCATTACACACGCATGTAGCCTTGTAAAATATTAGTGTGTGGATGTACATCTGTGATGAGAGAATACAGAAAGTATATGTGGGGGTGTATATAGAATGGTTCTGTATGCTCAAGCGCAGTGTGGGTGTGTGAATGTGTGTCTGGCAGACTCTGGCAGCAAGCTTGAAATTAAAACCTTATGCGGAACGCAACCCATGATTGGTCTGGAATTAAAACAAAAAGCAGAAAAAAGGCAGGAGAGCATGCTGAAAAACTGAAGAGGGGGAAAAAAGAAAGCATGAGGGGAAGTGTAGTGAGCAGTTGCCTCTGCTGTGTCCTACAGCTTGTGTCTGGGCTGTTTCTTATCAGAATGTCAGGCAGACCTTTCCTATTGGCTTGCTTCTGTCAGCAGTCTGCCTAAATGTGAAAGCAATTAGGGAAATTGCAGAGTCAAAGTCTTCAAGACACCTAAGAGAGTAGATGTTGAGGAATCAGAGGCTGTGTGTGCAAGAGAGCCATCAGCACATGAACTTTTTTTTTTCTTTTAGATTCATATCTTGTATGTAGAGGGTTCTGAAGCTGCTGAAAGTTTAAGATCATGACACATTAGTAGTGCTCATAGTTGTTCTCCCCCTTTGAGGAAAGCTGTTTAACATATGATGCTTGGAGTAGAATTTTTTTTCTTTTAGTAGTGCTATCCTGAAATGGATTTAAAATAGAATGAGGAGAAATTACATTCAGTCTGAATTTGTAATGTTTTTACTACAATGTTCTCTATTTGGGTGGGATGAGTGATTAGCTAATTCCTGCATACTGTTTTCTTTTTACGGTGATCTCCGTATCCCTTAGATCATTTCTAAATGCAATCCCCTCTGCTCTCACCTCCCTTAACCCTGAGTATAGAACATCTGCTTTTTGCATTCAGTTGGAGCTTGCTGTTTTAATAGCTCTGGGCATATTGCCTTGAAATGGAAGGGGAAAAAACCTTTGGCTGGGGCCCCCTGGCTTTCTCATTAACAGTCTCTTCCAGTGATGTATAGGAGATGGGAGCTTTGCTGAAAGAGAGCTCTTACTGGTCAGTCTTCTCTTTTGTGGACTTCAGTCTTGACCTGTTCCCACCACGCAGTGTGTGTGTGGCTGTGTGTGTTTGTCTGCACATGGACTGGTCATTTCCATGAGAAAAGAGCAAAGAGAATGGACAGGGGCCACATTTTCTTTTTTTTTTTTCCCTGCAATGCCTGCAGACGTGGTTCATGGGGCACAAGGGCGACCTCATCCATCATGTTGTGAAAAGCCTGGAATTATGCCCCATGTCGCTGGACATCATGTGATCTAGATATTCTTGATAAAGGTCATATTGGGTAGTGAAAACTTGGCGTAGATCTATTATGATTATGATGCTTGATAAAGTTTATGAGGTAGTTTTCTTGTATTTGTAGCATTTAGAACTATTTCAATATGCTCTTATAATTTCCTGGGATTCTTTGTTACCAAACCTTATACCACATCTTCTCCTTTAGTTTTCTGCAATGACTAATAACGCAAAACTGTAGTCCAAATGTTCACAAGAGGGAAACAGTGTTTGCAGGTAGGCTTCATCCCTCTTTTAACTGTCTGAAGGAGCATCTAGTCTCAGAAATTTACACGCTGTGAGGCTTAAATTTTTATAGAAATTTTGCATTGTTGGCCTTGTGATTTTTCAGATATTTATAGCAACAAAGGTTATAGCATCAAACTCAAAATGCAAATCTATTCCAGTAATATTCTCACATGTTTTTGATTGAAAAGTTGTATCTGCCTGCTTTAAAGCCACCTTTGAATGACAGCATGCTGCCAGTCCCTCCCATGCCCATGTCTGCTTCAAGTTTTGAAGAGCGATGGTGGGCGGGATCGAGGGTGGTGGGCGGAGTCTGTGTCATACGTTTTGATTGGCTGGGAGTGACGTATCCGGAGCCACTTCCTGGTCTGGCTGCTCTGGGAGGAGGAGAGGGAGACTGCGGTGTTGTTAGTTTGAACAAAATGGCTGCGAGATCACTGTCAACGAGAGCTCGCTGAACGCCTACCATGACTGTCCGCTCCGCTGTCTGGATCCTCTCAGAATGTATTTCCAAGGACTCGTTTCTCACTTTGCATTCGCGGTAGCCAGCGCCTCGCTAGTCGTGCAGCTGGCGACCTAAACAAAAACATTTCTTTTGCACTTTAAACCAAGTTAGCTGGCTGGCTGACGGCCGTCGGCTCGCTCTATTACGCGAGAACTCCTCGGCGCTTTTTACCCAAAACTGCCTGGTTTCTCCAGTTTACAGAACCTCTCTACGGTCGACGACTAACTACGCCAACCAGCAACGTAACTGAGCTGCTTTTTAAGTCATTTCATTCGTGTCGTTTTTTGTTTTTGTTATTAGTGGTGCTTCTGTCCCTTCCCCGCCCCCATTATATTGTGACGTTTTTACAATTTGTTTTGGACTAAAGTCATTTCACAGCATATATGATTTTTTGAATGAGCTTAAAGCATAAATAACCGTACTCGCTGTGTGTATATCCGGCTCAGTGGCCGTTGTTTACCTCGGTATCCTGTCACCAGTCGGCTTATCTGCCAAGTCCGACTTTAATTGCGACTGAATTTCTGCTCCATCTCTTTACGGGTAATTTTAGAAAAGACATCGGAGAATGCTTTTCTGCATCTTTTTTCTGCCATGCACCGATTCTTCACTGAAAGCTGCCAAAGCAATGGTTAACGCAAGGTAAGTTTAGATACAGCACTATGCTTTTCTCTTGTGACTATTTGATTTAAGCCATTGCTGATCCAGAGCACACCGGCATCAGGAAAGTGGGTAGATGTTTAACTAAAGGATAATTACCATGGTCAGGTTATGCATTTATCTGTAGCCTATAGCTGTATATTTATTCCCTGTGGGGGTTTAGCCTCTCGTTACCCACTGTTAATACTCAATGTCAATGTCACTAATGCATCTCTTTGCATTACTTTGAGTTCATTCATTATGAGAGCAACAAAAAACAAAACACAAATCACTCTGACAAAGTGAGCCAATTAAAACCTAAAGGACTATCACAGGGCATCCCCAGAAAACTGAAGCATAGTGTTGTTTTTAATGGGATATGGAGAAAACCTGATAGAAAACCCACAAATGATAGACATACATGAAGCCTGAAATTTGGCTTGGCATGTTTGAAATTGTTTCCATAGCATGGTTAATAGGAGCAGTCATGCATTCATGAAAGTATTTCTTTGATATTAGACCCTCTTAAGTCAGAGCAGTTGGGAACTTTTGTGTTATATCATAGCTCTGATATGATTGGCTGAGTGGGACTGAAACACACTCCGAACATGTGAGCGTGTAATGTGAGGGTATCTTGAACAGACTGCTTGAGTTGCCTTGGCTTTTCAGTGGTGTATGTAGAGAGATAGAGTGAACAGTCTCACCTTTATTTGGATTTTAATATCAATTTAGTGATTGCTTTGGTTTTCTTTTATGCTTGGAATTAATGTGTGCTGTGATTTCTAAATGTGACACAATGGTCTTGGAATTCCTTTCTAGTCTTTGCTGTAGCTGTATCACTCCACACATCTTGTTCACTATTGTACATTCCTCTACTCTAATTCAAAGTACATTATTAAACATTGCTGTCCTGTCTTTCTCCCGCCGCTCCTCCAGCACCCCCTGCTCCGTGAAAAAACCCACAGTTCTGATTGAACTGTCGCCTTCCATTGCTTCCCTCCTTCCTGCATCCTGTCCCCAGGCACTGGAGTATAGCTTTTAATATCTCCTCCGCGTGTCTTAATTGAAGTACATAATTTCCCGTTCAATTTCAAACCCTCCTTTCCTTCCCCCCCTCTGACATCTCTGTCACTACTGTCTTATCTCTATCGTCACACACCAGTGAGGTGATGAAATGAAAAATGGATGCGAGTAGCATCAGCCCACATATATTGCAGTTGGCGAGGAGAGATAACTTATTTGTATGCTCAGTATATTGTTATTTGCATAAACCATGTATTGGAATGTGCGTGTTTTACTGCAAACGTGCCAGGCCAAAGTTCCTGTTGTTTTGGGGACATTCTAAGTTAAGCTTAAAGCACTGCATTAGGTTAATCAGGTCTGAAAGTGTCAGCTGACTCAGACAGAGCTTAGAGTCATTTGTCATCTTTCAAAGAGATATAATCGCTGTAGTTAAGCAGCAACTTTAAAAAACACAAGCACGTTGTTGAGATAAGAAAGTCTATTTTTAAGTGCTTTACGTTAGCCCTACTCAGACGCTTTAGCACAGTGAATACGACTACAGACACAGGTGGCAGGGAGCAAACTGTAAATGTACATCTGGGCTGAGGTCAGGGTAGCTGTTGTCACTTCCAACAAAACAACACTAATAATAATACAAACTAGGCTTCTTTTATGCTGAAGGTGAAATGTAAATCATCCACAGAGTTAGCATTATTGTAATAGTTTGAGTGTAAAAAGGAAATGCTTTCACTCTCTGATGAGGGCAGACATCATAAATTATATAGCTGCTTTTGCCATTTTGGCTTAAAACAAGTAGGAAACCCATAACCCAGTTTGGCTTTGGATCCAACCAGGCTCTAGGCTGTTGGCATCTAGACATTGTTTTCATTAGAGTGTATTGTAACGAAGCCACGAGGGCCGGTCCTGGCAGTAACTCCATCTGAACTCCCTCATCACTGAATGGGAATGATCATTTGTTTAAA
The DNA here is from genome assembly GCA_036850595.1 of Rhyacichthys aspro. Taxonomy (NCBI): domain Eukaryota; kingdom Metazoa; phylum Chordata; class Actinopteri; order Gobiiformes; family Rhyacichthyidae; genus Rhyacichthys; species Rhyacichthys aspro. The sequence goes on along the minus strand of CM072148.1, from coordinate 10,835,676 downwards.
GGCTTGCTTCTCCTTGTATAACTCTTCACAAACAAAACTATGAAGACTGGAACAGTTTTTCATATTTTGACTGAAGAGGCAAGTGTTTCCAGACATTTTCTTCTTTTATTTTGTTGGAAAAATGCCTTGTGCTTGCTGTCTTGTTTTTCTGCTATTGACCTCAACCCAGACCTGATCAAGCTAGTGAGCTACTGAGCCTGTGATTATGAGGCTTTTCCAACAACCGGCAAAGTCGTGATAGATAACACACTTAACACCGCCACAGGGTGCTGCTCCATTTGGGGGCCGTGGACAGTAGAATCAGCTGGATTCAACTGGGAGCTGCCAAAAGCCATTACCCTCTTCCGTCGCTCTATGGGGCCATTGTCAGGTCGATGGGGCCAGGATAAAGACAGTCTGTTGAGGGCTGTTTTGTGTGCAAGCCGTTGACAGTGCATTTAGTGACAACATTAGGTAGAATCCAAAAATAGTTGCATATGTTTATTAGGATGTTGTGGTTATACCCCCAAAATCACTTGTTTTTTCCAAATCTTTTTCATTTTCCCAATTTACGGCACAGATTTTTGTCTTTATGATCTAGTGAAGTAGTGATCTCATATCATGATTAAAACAGATCATCTTTAAATTGGATGTTCTGCCTAATGATTGGTCTGTGAAGTTGCTGTAACATCTGTATCAGAAATATGTCCTGGCTTTCCACATTTGAAGGTGTGTCAAAAGCATATCTGAATTAGGCGGACTAAAAAGCATTGTATTGTGAGAAGATACACATGCTTTAATTTTACTAATATGACTAATGGTTTAGTTGATACCTTACAACGCCAAGTGGCCGAGCTGTAGTTCATGTCTGATACACAGGGTTTTATCAGTTTATGTGAAACTAGTTAGAAAAGTCTCCTATTACTGTTGGATGTTCGGTGGTGGTGGGGGGCTGTCTATATAACCCCCTTCTCCTTGTCCAACTTGTGTGCCAATGGAGGGGGCAGGGGCTTAGGGGGCCCACTTGGGGTAAGCCTGGCTGGGGTTTGAAGCAGGGGGGATGGGGGAAGCAAAGCCGAAACCGACAGGCTGCTGCCTGTAAATCTTGGCAGGGGTCCAGGGGAATGTTCTGTGTGCTGAGGTTTGACGGGGGCCTCCAGTTCCCTCCCTCTGCTCTGTGTCGGCTAATTGGAGAGACGTGGAGAAAAGGAGAGAGGCATCACATGGCAGTGAACACAGAATACGTACAACAGCCTACAATGTTGCTTTTTTCCCAAACCAACATTAGACTTCATTACACATTATGTAACAGGACTTAGGCCCCGCAGCGCTTACAAAGCCTCAGTTAAAGCTATGTAAATAGCACTACCATGTGCCGCCTGGCGCTACACTGAGGCGAAGGCTTAAGTAGTAAGCCCAGGTCATTTGTTTGCTGTCTGAGTTGTTTTATCGCCTTAGTAAACTTGAGCACAGTCAATGAAGTTCAGGTGTTTACTTTTACTATCATGCAGGCCACACTTTCCACTGATTCAGGTAATTTTCGAGGTCATTCATATAAAGAAGCATTAATGCTCTCTATAGTTAGTATTAGGTTGTTAGACACCTAACATTTCTTTACTGGTAAATATATATCTTTCAACCTAATGTTGCTGCTATTGTCTGCTCCTTCCATTATGATAGAAAGAATTCAGTATAGCGTATTTGTCTTCCTTTACATGTTATTATCCTCTCTTTGTTGTCATAAATGTGCAAAGCATTAAATGTTACCTTTCTTTTTAGGTCAGTGCTTGTGCTGTAAACCAGTATATTGACACCCTTCCATTTTCTGTTGCTCAATGGCTTGTGATGTAACCATGGTAATTAGAAAGAAAAAATAGAACAAAGAGGTTAAAGGTGTCCTGGTTACAAAAATATTTCTCAAAAGGAGAAATTTAGTACCAATTTGAAGCTCATTTAATGAGATTAAGTGCATGTTATTATAATATTCAGGTTTACTGCTGGATAAAATCTGGAGGAAACTTTTGCTCAATGTTAATAATGAAGGGTCATCTATTGTTTTATTAATAGTACTTCATAACTACCCTGACGGCCAATCCACTGCCTCTAAGCAATTAAACAGTGAAACATAATAACTATTGTGCGAAATATGCAAAACATGCAACGCTATATTCTCATAAACAGAAAGCTGCACTAAGCAAAGACAAACAATCCCAACAGCACACGCTGCATGACAGCTCCTTGTCTGCTTTAACTGTAGTGTGGTCTTGTGCTTAGTGTTTTCCTATTTAATGAGCTGCCACTGTGTTCAACGTTCATATCGACTCAGCAGAGGAAGCAGCCAAGACGGTGCAAACTAATTTTCTAAAGGCAAACCTCAAAGCTGTTATTTATAGCTCTAACTCTTCCACTATCTGAGGCTTTGGATTTTCTTTCTCCATCATACGTCCCACAGTGCGCCCTCCTCAGTCACTTTCCCTGTCTGCATTTCCCCCCATCAACAGTACGGCCGCCACAGTTCACTGAGCAAGTCCAGTGGTTGTTTATTTGCACAAGCTGCTCTCTCCACCCGCTCAAAGCAAAGCTGCACTAAACGCTTACAAACCAAGCGTCCAGAAAGCCATTGTGACAGGGATAAAAACACACAGCAGCAGCAACATTGTTATTACTGCTTATCAACTGTGGAATTTACAGGCTTGTTTTTCCAGAGCCTTTCAGGTCGACAAATACACACCCACACGTATGGCTGGGCTGAGTGAAGTCAAGTTGTGGTGCCTCACTGGAGCATGTTTTGACTATACTGTAGTAGGACCTTTAATAATGATTTGGTTAAAATATGATTAAAAGGGTTTTGTTTGGATTTTTTAGATTGGAAGGATTGTTATGTTGACATGGGCATGTTGCATTTGTGTGATAAAACTATACGCTTTTTTGAATTTTCATTTTAGTCAAATGATGTTAGATGAGTAATAAGTGATAGATCTCTGACCAAATAGGGGTTGATTAGCCCGATGGTTAATGAGCTAACGCCTCTGCAGGAAGGTTGTATTTGACAGTAACCATATGGATGTTTGTTAGCTCAGTAGGTTGGGCTTGGCAGTGTTTGGTCTTGAATGATTACTGCTTTGGCAAAATGTAATGTTAACTGTAAAATGCTGTGATTGAGCTTAAAGTTGCTGCTATTTCCAATTTCAGTGGTACTTTATAGTAGTCTCTTTCTTGATATTGTTGGCAGTGTATTGTGTATAGTAATGTGATTAATCAGCCTTAGTAGAGATGGTTCACTGGTTTCCTATGGCCTCTCTAATGCCACAGGAATTGGTGGTTTGGTCAGTGGTCATGGTGAAGGAAAGTGTATTACCACAGTCTCTGGCCACAACATTTCTGCTGAGAGCATTTGTCATGTTTTTCATCTGGTTTCACTCCTGTGTTTTTGTAACTGGTGTTGTGTCTGACAGCCCTTACGTCAAGCCACATGCTTTTCCTTGTCTCTTTCCCTTTTTGAAGTTTTCCTTCACCGTCTGCCATTTTGTTCTCGCAGCCTGTACCTCATCGTGTCGCGCTTTTCTTCTCTATCACCTAAGCTTCCTACTCATTCATTTTTTTTGTCTTCCAATCTCCAGACATGAGCGATCAAGGTGCATGGATATTTTGCCGCCACCCCATCCCTGCTCTTGTCTTTCCCTACCAGCCTGTGTCGTGCTTCTCCATTTCTCCAGTGAGGATTCTTCCAGTCTTTTCCACACTCTCTCTTCTCTGTCTGCTTCTCCGGCGGCTGTCGTTCTTAATTGGCATTGCTCTGCGTCTGCTTTCATCCTCCGCCTGTGCCCCCCTCGCTCTCATTTCCCCTCCTCCCACTTCCCTCTCCTCTGCATCTCTGGGAGAAAAAGACAGGCATCAGACAGACTGCCTCCCGCCTGTGTACATCATGCCTCCCCTTGTGCGTGTCTGTGTTTTTATGTGAGAGGGAGCGTGTGCAGCCTGAGCTTCTAGCCCCTTCATTCCTGTACAGCATGTTCCTGTCGTCATACCTCTTTCTCTACAGCTTGGCCCTCGAGTCTTGGGATTGAGGATGGTTTTATTCAGCCAAAAGAGAGACAATCTTCCCCTGATGTGCATTTTTTTCCCCAATTTCCCTTTAGTTCCAGTTGACTGAGATTACAGAAATACTGCAAAAAGCGCTTTCACACTGGCCTTTTTCAGATTGAAAGAAATCTCTGTTTTAGCTGGACCAAAATTCCAGTTCAATGTTTAGTGTGGAAACTAGTTTAGACCAAACAAATTCAGTCTTTGGGTTAACAAAAGTCAGTTGTGTACACATCTGTTATGCTTGGATAAAGAAGGAAATTCTGAGCAGAAAGCCATATATAACATACCAGATTATGAAATGCCCTGTACAACTACTTAAAATGACACCATCACTGATCTAAGCTGCTTTATTTTAATGGAGATAGCATAACATAGCATAACACGGTGTTGCCTTGTAGGTCACTAACCTTAAAACCGGACACATTTCTGCCTAATTGCAGTGTCACTCTGCCAGTGAGGTTAAACCTGATGCTAAAAGGCAGCACAGGGTCACCACTGAGGAGATGGTGGTGTCAGCAGTACTGAGGCCAGGAGAAAGACAGGCAGAGGCAGGTTACTGTGTGTGGGGCCAACATGCTTCACAGAGGAAGCTAACTTTGGCATTGACTGTCAGCTCAAAAGAACAACTGTGCCCTCACTCAAATTTCACATGACCACACTGCTTCAGAAACTAAGTCACCATGATGGCCCTTTGGCCTGTTTCCCACCTTCATCTATCGGCAAATAGAACAGTAGATAATAAATATGTGTGTGTAGGTTGTTGGTAGTCAGTCCTGGCCTAACTTCTCCTGTTGTCTTCAGTAACACAGGCATTATCAATCAGAGAAGGAAGCTCCGCTGTCATGTGAGGAGCAAAGCAATAGAGATGACATGGTCAGCTGTAGTAGAAAGGCTCGTCTCTATTTCCCAAAAGCTTTTATGTGTCTGACTTTGAACAGACCCTTCACACCATGTGGATTTTCTCATGATTATTTTTCAACTGAAGTTATAAATTGATTGATTTCTATTATTTATTTATGTTAATACTTACTACTGTTACTGACTACAACACATAATGCAGTCAGTGTGTGCTCACTTTTCCACAAATAACTTACACTTCCATGCACTACCTTAGGGCTGGCTTCTCCAAACTGCTGAAATAGCAGAATGGCACACACAGAGATGCCTTGGTTTATAAAATAGGACTCTGAGCATTAATGTGTGAGAGAGTGGTGGAGTGGTTAGGAGCAAAGGAGGAGCAGTGAATGAGGATAAAAACAGATGGAGATTTGGAAAAATATACAGCAATATCATCTATCTATCTTGCCTTTTAGTGCCACCGCCAGGGCCACTCTGTTGGCAGGTTTGCCTCTGAAGCAGACTAAAGTGCACAGCTTCTCCTTTTTTCTATGTTCTCTGTCTGTGTTTCTCACTAACTGTCACTCAGACATTAGCCTGCCATCAAGCAGCGTTGTGAGGGCCTCTCCTGTTGGTTTGATTGACAGCTCGTTCCCTCTATCAGTGGGCAGCACAGCAGGAGGCGGGGCTTTATTAATCTGCTGTCATGAGTGTTATGTTTCATTCAGTTATTTCATTCACATTCATGCCCCGGTCTTCTAAACAATGCTTTCATTCTTGTTACTGCTATCTACTACCACACCTTTTGAATTACTGGTGAATTCATTTTAACTCTGGATGATTTTAGTTCTTGTTTGTTTTGCTGAGAGTGACATACGGCAAGTCATTGTAGCATTTAGTTTTGAGGAATGATACAGTTTTCACAGTATTTCCCAGCAAATAATGTAGACTATTATTTCAGACATTAAGGAATGGAAACAACAGATTTTTTTTTTGCTCATTAGGCAAAGTGGGTATCACTGACTAGCTCTGACTTATTATTAGTACATTATTATTATTTATATTAGATTACTGTCCATTCCAAAACTAAACACACAATCCCAGCTCATGTCTGTAATATTTTCCAGGAGTTGTCGCTAAAGCTGAGCCAAAGGAAATCCAGCCTGAAATGAATCACTTTTTAGATATGGCTCTGGGGTTAACTGTCCAGCTAGTTTGACTTATGCCTACTGAGAGCACATTTTCTTATTCTGTCAGTTGACTGGTTTTTATGGTGTCTACTTTTCAGTCTTTTCAGACTCATAGCTCTTTATTTCCATGCTGTTTCCTGAGGTCTTAAACCTGAGGTCTTTTTTATACTTCAGCGTCTTTACATCTCAGTCTGTGACTTACATGTGTGTATTTTTCTTTGCTCTTATAGTTCCCTGGTTTCACTTTTGAGCCATGAGGGAAAGAGTTTCTCAGAGGTGCCTGTTGTGATTTACATTTGAAGTGATGATTGGGAATGGAAAATGTTATTTCCAGTTCACTTGGCTCTGACTTATACACGGATCAAATAGAATGGGTTGAAAGTTTATATCCACTGTGGCTTTTCTGTGAGGAATGTGGATTTGCCTGAATGCATGAATTTCCACAAGGACACATTGTTGAACCCATGTAAACAAACTTGAGGTACTTCCCTTTTATATTTCACTCATTACTCTGTTTGCTTTTTGCAGCTGAAAGAAGCTAGCAACAGAAGAAAGAGAACCATTTGATGGAAGAAAAGAAAAAGAAAAAACAAGAAGAAAAGATAAAGAAGGACGTAACTCAGAAAAAGGTATTATTTTTAGAGTCAAACTAAACTGCTTATACTGGGGACCGAAGATTATGATTATAAACATCCATAACCATCCATCAGTCCTCAGTATTATATACCCAACTATAAGGGATAGGCTTTACTTTCATATATTTTTGCTTAATTATATATTTTAAACAACTGATTGAAGCCATGTGCACCCAATATTAGGCAAGGTTAAGCTTTAATGTTATTTTTCCAATGAATTGTCAAACCCCTATTTATATTGCACAGATATTTTCTGTTTACTGTAGATATTTCTTGCTGAAGTACATTTTTTGTTCCTTCCCATGCAGGCTGCTGATCAGAAACCCAAAGGTGAGTGTCATAATGAAGTGAACTGCACCCTTTCATTGGCCTCATTTTCAGATCCCTTACCCCTCATATGCATTAATAAGCACAGTGACCCATAAAAGCATACGTACGCATATTATGTATGCATTATAGACCCATAGCATCAAGCGTTCGCAGATGGACCCCCTGGAATCTGCACATGCTTGCGGAACTGTGGCGCACAAGCACAAAAAGGCCCAGAGAACAAATACAGTAGACCGTGATGCAGAGTGACGCCCACTACACCCGCAGCAGCAGGCAGTGAAGCGTGAGGGCACACAGACAGCACACTGGCTGTGGTGTGACCAGGGGGATGGGGGGAAATGGGGTAAAGACAGAAGCAGTGAAATACAAGCAGGCCATGGAGTTAAGATGAAATGCCCCGAGTAGGGACTGACTGTCCTTGTGTGGCCTTAGTACTTGTTTAAGACGCCAAAATAGACTTCCCCACTTACCCCCATCTTATGAAAGATACACACTGCAATATAATCATATTTAGGGCTTCTGATGGTAATGATAGCCCCGAAAATTATCCAAACCACATCTGAAATAAGATTTTCATGAAGCATTTGTTCGTGCTTTAGTGCCTGGATTTATTTTTAGTTGTGATACTGTAGTATAGATGAAGTCATTGTTTATTATATGTACAATACACTCATCAGGTAAACATAACTGTATGTCAATATTTACTCATCTGATCTCTGTACATTGTGAAGCAGACCATCATATAATGTTGGCAACAAGATGTCCAGAGACTTCCAGTGAAGCCCTTCCTCACTGCGTTGAGTCAGATAACGCGGAGACTTTAAATAGTCCTCCATTGGCTCTAGACCAGCCTCTCCCATTATGAGCAAAAGAAAAGCCATTTGGGTCTCACTGTTGGGCTTTAACAAAGGTCAAGACAGCTTGCCTTGAACTTCGACCTTTCAATTTAATTACCCTGCTGTGTTTTTACTGCCCTGTCAGTGAGCTTGCCCTATTAGCTTCAATTCAAAGGCTATGTACAAAAGAACGGCTGCTTGTAGTTTAGGACAAGCAAAAAATAACCTTAAGGAGAAAAAACAGAACGTAATATTTGTACAATGAATCATCTGTGTGGAGGCTTTTGTTACAACAAGACCCTTATGTAGCTGTAAACAGGACTGAAGTTACAGCCCATGATCACTGCAGGCAAGTCGTTTGTTGTCTTTTTGGCAGAAGCAGTGTAGGAAATGCTGACGGTCGCAGATGGAACACTGGGACTGAGGCCCATGCTCAGGGGGAGAACTGAGGTGGAGAAAAGAGTAAAAAGAAGAAGTTCAGGAAAAGCTAAAATGAAGAAAGTAAAGGGAGGAGAGAAAGTAATGAAGCAAAAGCTCTTTAGACGGGTGCCAAGAATGACCATCAGGAGTCAATGACGATGCCAATATAGAAGAGAACTAATGAAATGGACATTTGTTTTATGGTATGTTTAATGGCAGATAGAGGGAGCAAAAGACATGGAATGAGAAAGTGATTGTGTATGCGTATGGGCAGACTGATAAAGAATGTAGAGGATAAAGAGGGCCTGTTTGAGGACTAATCGTTCAGTAAGCCATCAGGACCTCTGCGAGTTTGCTTATAACCTCCCATCTGCATTATCTCTGCGAGGGAAGCGGCATCAACTGGAATGAGTTGAGTTTTCATGCGTGACACTAAATAATGGAGGTGGGTGCATGTGTGTCTATGCAGGAAATCAGTATGCAGGAGTGATTTGTGTCTTTTCATCCATATCAGTGAATTCTGCCGTTCTTATACACTCTGAGAAATTCATAGACATACACATTCACACCAACCCCCCACTCCTCACCATCTTTTTCTGTTTTCCTCTCTGCAGGCCTCCTCGGTCCCAAGCATTTCAATTTGTTTGCGGTAATCGATCTCGGCCTCGCGCGTTCATATGTATGAAAATGAGATAAAGCTTCGGCACAGTGGAATTAACTTCTCTGCCCCCCATTAGGCATGGAGCTTCATAGAACGCAGGGTTCCAGGAGCCAGTGGCCCCCCATCGCTCCCCAGAGTAGATACATACATGCACACATTCAGAGTGGACCTCCCACCCTCCAGCGTGGTCCCCATTAGCTCACAGGGATGCTGATTATTCCTCTCCTGCACACACATGCTCCATCACCATCTCTGCCGCAATCACAATCAGTCTGACTTCCTGCTACACACATGTAGCAACATTGAAAAAACAAAAAAAATAGAGTAAATATGTTTCTAGATGTCTATAGGTGTATAAAAAGACATCAACTCTCCACTTTGAGCTCATCTTTTGTAGTCTTCATTTTTTAGGTTGCACAATAACAAACACAGCCCTCACTGGTGCCTCTTTTCTCACCATACTCTGCACCTTATGCTCAGGCCCAGCAAAGGCAGCAGGCGAAAAAATGCATTTGCACAGTGTCACCACGGCGATAACAGCATTGTATTTTTCAAAGTGGCATGAGACGTGCATAAACATCAGTGTGCTGTATAATTCTGTGTTGGATTAATTTGCAATTTCACATGCTATTAATTGTGTCAACACTTTAGAAAGGGAATTTCATGAATTGCAATCTGTAGTAATTAGAGGCTAATTTACTTTAGCATTGTGGCTGCTTTTCTCTTGTGTTAACCACATTTACAAACACTCAATGAATTACCAGTGAATAGCCTGTGAATTACGCCATGTGGATTTATGACATACAGCATAATTGTTTTTCCTTCTACCCCCCGTCTCTCTATCCACCCCGGGTGCATGTCAAGTGCAGGAGGGGAGTGACGGATGGAGGCAGAGAAGGAAAGGAAACATAAGGAATGAGTAAACTTGAACAATGCTTTCTTCTTGGTGTAGTCTTGTTGTATGGTCACACACAAGAAGCGGACAAGGGAGCTCATTTGCTACCCCTGCCCCTCCCCCAGCATCACAGTGGGCCGAGTTCAAATAAATCAAAATATGAGGTAGATTAATGGGCGGAGCTCGACTCATATAAATGACGGTTCAGTCTGTGCTGTAATTGTGAGGTGTATGGCATTGATCATAAGATTGTAAAGCTTTGACATGTTAAAGATTGCACATATAGGCTGTTCTCCAGTTCCCTATTCTTTATAGCCCTATTTCCTCCAAGCAGGTTCACATTCAGAGTATGAACGTTTGTAACATCAAATACCGTAAAAATACTTTGGTTTATCCAAGTAGTTAACATATTTTGGAGGTTTAAAAAAGCACAAGGTACTATTACACATTTAGCAGCCATTTATTGAGGTATCAACAAACATACCTGAGTGACTTAAAAATACAAACACAAAAAAGGAAATCACAAAAGTGTATTAGAAACTCTCAATTTTTCTGTTTCGAGTCAAGCTGTTTATTCCAGTGCAGTACAATGCATTATATTCTTTTGTTTACAGCTGCACAGGATAATTTCACTTCAATGCAGTTAACACCACTGAAGCTCCATTGTAAAAAGTAAAAATAAGACATACGAACCAACTTTAGCAAAAACTTTTAGAAGTCTTACATTGTGCTACATACTGTATCTGAAAATCAAAAGAGCTGTATCCTGAGGCGATAGTTGCCCCCAGGCAGGACCTTGGATGTAGGTGCAGTGTGATCCTGTTACAGCTCTATACCCACTGTGTAAATTAACAACCATTAGGGGCTGAAGCCTGCGAAGGGGCTCCTTGGGCTGTCATAATCCTAATAGACAGCAGAGGTATAGCTGAGATTAACAAGGAGAATCAGGAGTGAAAAGGGGAGGCTGGCACGGCACTGGGGCCGAGGGCACTAATTAGGCAGCAAGGGCGGAGGGGGAGGTACGCCATGGGAAGAGGTCACGGGAGGCACGGGGGTCACGAGAGGCAAATGTGGAGGTGCGTTGGGCAACTGTCAATCTCTATAGCAACGGTCTGTTATAAGAAGGGTGGGTGTGAGAGGTGCTGCCTTCATTTTGTGTGTGAGCGAGGGAGTTTCTGTTTTTCCCGACGAGTGCTGACAGATGGGACCTCGTATAGCTGCAGCCACTTGACCCTCCCATATGTGCATAAAGTCACAGGCATGTACTTGGCCTTTTTTAATTAAAGACTCCTCCTTGTCACCGTCCTTTTAAGGTATATATTTCCGAAGCTATATTTATTTACAATTTGCCTTAATCTATTTTTTCCTTTACATTGTCCACCATGAAAATAAGCAATGACAAAAGTAGATGCATAAATGAAAAGATAACAGCAGTTGAAGTTTCAGAACGACTGATTTGAAAAGGAGTTTTGTGCCAGATTGTGTCCATGTTGTATAAAACATTTCTCCGAAAAAAAAAAAGATCTGGAAAGTTCAAGTGCTTTAAACACGGCGGTTTTTCTTTTCTTCTGGAGATGCATTTTTTTGTCCTGTCTATCCTCCCCCTTCTATAAACACGGCTGCATATTAAATTGGCTCTGCAGACAATAGACAACGGAGGTGTGGGAACTTTCACTGCCTGGCACTAGGCAGGCTCCGGGAACCAATTAGAGTTGTTCACTACCCCCTCTCTCGCCGAGCTCGCAGCATTGTGTATTTTCAGCCCTATATCTGACTCCCTTTGCACTGTATGTACTCTCCTCCATCTATGCTCGCCTGGGTTTCCATTCTTAAGCTATTGCTCTTTCACTGCTCATTTTCATCGGGTGTAATTAACCATTTAGTGTGAAGAAGGGCTGTAATTAAAAGTTTGGTGTGAGGTTGTAGAGAGCTGGAGGATTTAATGAAATGTTCAGTGCGTTTGTTGAAAATACCCATTTAATTGGCTTTCCTTTTCAGTGTTCATTAGAGATGGATTGCAAAGTCAACATCTCCAAATCTACCTTTCAGTACAGGGCTCTCTAATCCTACATTAACTAAAAAATGAAAACAGTTCTTTTTTTTTTTTGACTGCTTACAACATATTGCATAAAGCTTTATTGCAGTTCAAATGCTAAGCCACATGTAGGCAATTTCTCTAATTTATTTGCCTTTGATGTAAAGTGAATGTAACCATCTTTTACACACTTGACAGAGATATTTTTCTTTTTAAGCTTTCTATGAACCTAACTCTTCAAAAACTCTAATCAGTCAACCCAATGTTTTAAAAGGAATTTGTGAAAGGCATGTGTTTGTGTTTGCTCCAAGAAGCTGTCTATTTCATAAAGGCTTTTCACACTTTCACACAGTCAGTGCCATTTCTGCTGTCTCATCCCAACACACCTACATCCACCTGCTCTGGGGAGCACTCATTTTCACTGCTATGCTTGTTTAATACTGATTACATCGATCATATTATCCAACCAGTTGGTGTTACAACAGCAGTTTCTTTGAATAAGGAGACTATTGTGGCTTTTGAGCAAACAGATGAAGTAAATTAACTGCTTTGATGAAGCTGCTGTAGCAGTAAATCTCGTGGTATGGTGAGGCAATTATGAAATAAGATGAAATCTTTAGTTTGTAGGAGTTGCTGTGTAGAGTCTGATGAAAGAAGCCTTGAAAGGTGTTATGAGTTTAAAGTTAATGTGCCTGTTTACCTGTATTGTTTTTTTTAGCATTTTAATCTGTAGAACAACTGAGATTTAATATTGATCAAACATGCTTTTCATCCCAATTTTAATGCACCTAGCGTATGGGCCTATTCAGATGATATAATCTAAAGGATCTAGGGCTTGGTTTTAAATCACCTTTTGATCAGTAAGTGATGGCAGCGCAGGAAAGGAGAAACCGATAGTGGGGCCGACACATGGTGTTATAAAAGACGTGTTGATACAAGACAAATGGTAATATAAGAGAAAAGATACGAAACAGGAGACAACAAAACAGAATATGATGAATGTAGAAAGGCCCAGAGGTAGGATAACATATAGCAAGAGGTATACAGAGAGAGCAGTGGGGTTATGAGCAGCCCACAAAGAGGGGGTGGTTGGAAGTGGAGTGAGGACGACATGAGGAAAGGGGGCAGGGCAGTATGTATTCATTCTCATGTCGTGTGATTGGCCAAAACAGCATCAGGCGGGCTGTGCTGAATTTAATCAGAGATGTGCGTCAGCGACTAGTGTGATCCTGCTGGAGGGAGCCTCTTGCTGTCTCCCCTGTTATTCTTTCTCTGCATTTGTTTGACTAATGTGTCATCAGGGAAAGTGGCGTAAATATGCTCTTTGTATTTCAGTGCATTATTTCGAGGTTTTCTGACAGTGGTTAAAAGGGCATGTGAAGAATTGTGGTTTTAAAGGGCATCAAATCAGAAAGATTACAAGAATATGAAATGCCAGTTTGAAGTGATTTAAAGTCCAATTGCTGCGTTTCTCTGCACACTGTGTGTTCACAGGTAGACAGCAATCTGGATTAGAGCAGTGCTCACTGAGAGGGCCTCTGTTTTTAACCAGGCTTTTAGAAACGCTTTTGGCAGGCACAGCAAATACCTATGTGATCTGAATTAACTTGAACCACCGTGTGTGTGTGTGTGTGTGTGTGTGTGTTTGTGTCACTACAGTATGTGGCTAATTGCCAACACTGCAGCAGTAGAGGAGTGTAGTTCACTTCAACACCAGGCAGACTCATGTAAAGAAAAACAAGATCATTTCTATCAGTTTTCGCTCACTGTTTTGAAAGCACTCTGATTACACAGAAAGTGTTCCTAGCCCCCTCCCTCGAGTGACAAAGGTCTCAGGTGTTGTGTAGATCTGGTATCTATCAAGGGACTGGAGGAAACAACATTCATCATGCACTGTGCACTGAGAGCAAAATTCTGAGAAACTCTGAGGTCACTACATGTTGGAAGTCACTGTCAGTATATGGAAGAAATGATTTGTGTGCACAGGGGAGATGTCAAAGCAGTGCTATATCTTTCTGTGGCAATTAAAAGGTAGCATACAACCACAGAGTCAACACAGTTTTAGTCCTTGATTTTTCCTTTCTGTCTCACAGCAACATGGAGACTAAGGTTTAGCTGTTCAGTCGTGAGCCTCCCAATCAAACAGACTGCTAATAAAAACAGATTTTAGAAGAACACGCAATTAAATGACTTAAATGGCTGGTCAAGGAAACCACAGTGGAAAGGGTCAGGCTAAGGCTAAAACAGTAGGAAAAATTGTGCGTGTATGTGTGTGTGCAAGGAACAGGACCGAGTAATGAAGAGAGTTGTTTGTGTGCGCGCTGTTCAGTCAGCAGAAATAAATCTGACCTTTTCATAGTGCGTAACATATGTTCAGCAACATACAGCGACACACATTGGAATACGCTATAATTTAAAGTGGTAGCGTATACAAATGCATAGTGAGGAATGACTCCTAGATGCTGTCAAAAAAGTCCCAGAGTAATTTTGCATTTTTCAAGGGCCATTGGCATATGAAAATGTAACAGTCTGCTGACCATTTACCAACACCATTGCAGTTTTAGGATACATTCATGTTCTAGACTAAACGTTACAGACTTATGATTATGGATGAGTTTGTTCTAAATGCTTATCATTTGGAAATTTTGATATTTCTCTGTGTTAGAGAATAATGACATCAAACATTATATAATCCCAAACAAATCATTACTGCCGTTGGACAAATTTCAGACATCATCATGTTGTTTATAATTTCAGAATTTTTAGGATACTTTAGAGTTAATAAAACTGACTTCCCACTTGGCCTGACCAATGAGAGGGTTTTCTGTCTGCACTATGTGTTTTCTCATCACCACAGACAACCATAGTTTCTGTGACTAATCTTTGTTTACCCAGACATTAACATCTTGCTTCCTGCATGCCTCTGTGTGTTTGTGTGTTGTATCCGTCCAGTGCCAGAGCCTGCTCCTTCTAAGTCCAGTCCCGGCTTACCCCACCATCTTCGCCCAGCCAGCCCTGCGCCCCTCTTCTCCTGCTCGTCTTCTTCTCCTGGCAATGGCAAGCACGCCACGTCCAGTAGCCAGCTTCAGACTCAGACCTCCCAACAGCCACAGTGCCAGTCGTCCTCTGCCAGTGCTCGCTACCCGCCCAGAGAGGTGCCCCCGCGCTTCCGCCAGCAGGAGCACAAGCAGCTACTGAAGAGAGGCCAGCCGCTGCCAGCAGGGGCCCTCTGCACTCTAACCCTCTCCTCTTCCTCCTCCTCCTCCTCTTCGCCCTCACCATCTTATTCTTCAACGACTACCAGCAGCACTACCCTAAACCCTGCCACGTCCGCTGCGGGCAAGCGCCACCCAGGTTGGTGTCAATATCATAATAAATATTCCCCCATAATGGCTTTTTAAATAATTTCTGCTGGCTTCATATAGCTTATTTTGTTTTACTTTTTCAGCATTTTTTACATTTAATTGGATTCAAATGGACCAAATAGAAACATTTAAAATAGGAAGTGCCAGATCTTGGACTAAGAATTGTTTCCCTTGTAGATCATTTGTCTGTGCGAGTGTGATTTGTAGCTCGAAACTGTGCCAATAATATCAGAAATCCCAGTAATATGTTTGGTTTAAGCAAGGCAGTAACAGTTCAGTCTTTTAGCCTCGAAATTCTCTCCGACCCAGACTCAGTAGACCTCTGTAGCCAGCGGTAGCCTTTTAATGAACTCACTTGTGGCCCCTTGGATCACTAATACTGAGCCCGCCTGGAGGCGCTCATTGTGCTCAGTACAAAGCAGTTTATTTGCCTACTTGTTGATTAATTATTAACACGGCAGCGAGGTACAGTTTTTATCTTGCTGTAAAAGCTAAATCTCTTCCTTTGGCATTTATTAGTAGTAGTATAAGTATTTCTGCTGTTTTGTTTCATTTCCTTCGATTGACAGAGCTGTTTTAGTGTTCTTTCCTGAGCAGCTTTTCTAACCATCTGCTTAATAGTGTGCAAAAACACAAAGATGTCACTACACACTCCTAATGTGTCATTTTAAATACATGAAAAGATGATGCAAGAATACTGCACATCATCAACATCATACACATAGCAGATATCATACCACTAAATTTGTCGGGATGGTTGCCTTCAGGATTTTTCTGAGTACATTTCTCCTTAGGGTTACAGACTATTTAGCTCTCAAACCTGAGTGTATTAACCTATAATGTCCTTATTTTGGTCCTACCTCAGCAGTTGTTGTCCTGTTCAGCCTTTACTTTGCCCTCATTTTCCCAATGGCCTCTCAGAACAACACGGCCTGTGGCAAATGCGCTATGAGCTGCTCCTCCTCTCTTGTTCCTGTCCCTAGGGTTTCCTATCGTGCAGACTGGTTGTTCCTGTCTGATCTGCTAATAGCCCCAAGCTGGTGACCCTACATTTACTATTATTTTGACATACATAATTCAAATAGCGGGTATTGTTTAAATTCTGTATACATATCTAATCAACTCCAAAGTAATTTG
Source organism: Rhyacichthys aspro (assembly GCA_036850595.1). Taxonomy (NCBI): domain Eukaryota; kingdom Metazoa; phylum Chordata; class Actinopteri; order Gobiiformes; family Rhyacichthyidae; genus Rhyacichthys; species Rhyacichthys aspro. The sequence continues at coordinate 10,819,270 of CM072148.1, read as the reverse complement.
CATCCATTGATGGATGTTGAGCAACATCACACATTTCAAAATGGAAATGGAATGATGTGTTTCCCTTGCCTTAACTTTTTCATAACTTAAAATAAAGCATGAACTCTTTTAAGGACATGTTTTGACCTCTCTGTTTAGGTTACTGTGCCCCAGGCAGTTATCTCTGTCACTACTCGCTGAGCTACTCCACACTTTTGTACTCGTGCACATGCAAACACAAAGCACATGTGCATCCATTGTGAGGCAGTGCAGCTACAAGGAAACAGTAACTGTGTGACCTAGTTGTGTCCTGTCAGATTTGTGTCTAACTTGCATGCCAGCTGGCTCCAACATAAAGAACAATGCACATATGCGCATGCATTTAAGTGAGAATTAAGTGATAGTAGTTAGTACAGTGATAGATTTTAACAGGCTTTTGAGTTTCACAGTATACAAGGTCCAGAGAGTTTTGTAAAAACATTCTGTAGACCTCATCCCTTTTTCAAAGTTCAAATGCAACTGTTTTGGGATTTAGAGGGTACCACTCCCACTCTTTGCTTCCAAGTCTAACATAATTGTCCCTAACCTCCAGACAGAGGAGCCTTGTCCCCTCACCCCTCTTTGCCCGCTGTCACACCCACATCCCATCTCTCCAGCTGACTGGGGACCATTAAGAAGTCTGGAGCAGCAGTCGTCCAGACTGACTCCCAAGTAGCAGGTGCTGTAGTGGGGGTCTCTTAAGAGTGTGGGAACTATAGCCCAACAGCTGTTTGTTAGTCACCCAGACAGAGCCTATTGCCAGAAGGCATTCTATTGGGCATTTTAGCTCACTTGGACCTTTCATTTAGGGCCTTTTGATTCAGGTAGAGCAGTTAATTTTCTCTATTATAGAAGGCCAGTGTCGCCCAAGGCATAAGTTATAGTTAAACTCTCGGTATCTTCATAAATGCTTTCTATGATACATTTTTAAAATGCAATGCTTTAAGATGTGAAAATAATGAACACTTAAATCATGGACATTTGTATGTTTTAAAATCATCAAATAATGACTTCACTGTGGTCTTTAATGAAGCAAGGGAGGTGAGGATGCCCCATGTGCTCCTCTGCGACACACACAAGTGAGAGAAGCCTCTAGTGGCTTCATTAATCCAGGCTCTGTCAGTGAAACCAGAGGAGTCACCGCGGTCCCAGTCTCTATTTTCTATCCCTCTCTGCGCCGAGGTAAACAGACATGAAGGATGAGCTTTTAAACCCTCTTGTGGCCATTCCCTTAGTCTTCCTTTTTCCCATTTTGAGAAAAACAAGTACATGCTATCTTTGAACCAAGTGGGTGTAAAGCTCCCCTCAAAAACAAGATGGAGGGGGTATATTTGGGGACAAAAAAAAGACTAAATGTCCCTTCTGCTTTGTGTCAAGCACAATTGCAGCATTTCAGTGTACGTTTTGATTTGAGAGTCTGTGGTTCATAGATGAACTAAGAAATCTATTTCTGTCCACAATATCCCTCTCTCCCTGACTCTTCCTCTGTCTCACTTGTCATTGTAAATACCAGCCCCTCCCCCCTCACACTTTCTCCATCCCTCCCCAATGCCCTCTCCTTCTTTCTGCCTTTCCTTTGCTTCAAAGGGGAGGGGAGGCATTTAATTCTTGGCTACCTGCCCATTTCTGTGATGGCAGCTACTCTAATTATTAGTGGCTCATGCCCATCCTTATTTGTGCTTCAACTCGAGTAGCCTTATGAAATATTGGATACTATTACATTTATATCCAACAGTATACTGTACGAATTTATTTGTCATGTTTTGTTGCTGTTGAGCTCTAGAAAAAGCTGCATGGAAATAAGAGTTCCGTATCTGTATGTTGCAACCATGAGGAGCTTCACAAGCTTCCTTTGTTTTTTATTTCTGCCCTGCTTCATTCACAGAGGGTAATCAGAGGACTGCCCTCCTAATTACAGCAAGAATAAAAGCAGTTCAGCATTACTGACACATGACTGCAAATGTGGATGGAAAAAATGTCCCCCGCTCTTTGTTTATTGTTTTAGTTTCGTTCTGTCTCCCGCTGCCAAATCCAAGCTGTGCCAGGAATCAGCAAGAGCTTTCTGTTGGAATGTGAGGGTAGGGAAATAAAAGGGAAGCAACTATGACATTGTAATGTCAAAATAAACAGGGATATACATACATGAATATCAATACCTTGTTTGGAAAAAAATGTATATATTAGCAGAAATCTGGTCAAATTAAGTTTCTGGACAAACATGCGCCATATGATACAAATTGTACTATTTAGGAATTAGATGAGATCTTTGCAAAGACAATCTCCTAATCAACATGTGCAACTCTCTGCTGGTCTGAGATGGTCTTAAAAACAATCTTTTGTCCTTGTCTTTTGGGTGTTTACATGTCCACAGACGGAAATTTTCCCCAAGCAAAGTCTGCCTTTAACACTTGTTATTGAGAATATTCATGGTGCTCTTACCTTCACCTTGACTCAGTTTTAATCTCAGTATAAATGAAAATACAATGAAAAAGTACAGCAACTACGATAGAAGTCATCAGTCACATAGTTCAGTTTACATCGTTTCCAACAAAACAAGTCGACTGCGTTTCCATTTCTGAGATCTTTTTTCTCTTGTGAGGTTCCTACCTCGTACTACCTTTCTTTTAATATGAGCAACCAACTGCAAAGTACCTTGCAGACTTGTATTAGTGTGTGTGCCATCAGCCTGACGACCCTGTGCGATAAGGCTGCCTGGGGACTAGAGATAAGTGTGTTGAGGCAAAAATTGCATTCAGAGCCCTTCTGTGGCATGTTAAGTAGTATCTCAAAGCTACACATCCGCCAGTGTTTGTATGTGTCCACAGCGAATAGACGTTAACCTCATCTAACCAGATTGTTTTGACCACTGGGTCTTTATCTCCTAATGGATAACTCTAGCTAACTTTAGATATTCCCTGATGAGAGTTACTGGTCAAAGGTAAGCTAGCATAAGTACTCAAAAACAAAAATCCCAGAAACGATTAGATGCGGTTTAGGTCCAATATATTTTAAGCCAGATTTGTATCATTATTTGTTCATATTGTTTTTGAATAACAGTGGTACTTTATTATATCTTGCGTATGGTACAGTTTTTTAGTAGAGTCTAAATGGCTCAGTCAGTCTGCACAGTGTTGAAAAACATAGCCGCAATCTTTTCTTGTTTTTTAAGCCCATTACACGAGACTGGCCTAGTGGTTAGGATGTTTGCATGTTGGATCAATAGCCTCTCAACTCTCACCCAGAAGCATTAATAAGATCATTGATTAGCTGCCTCCAACTGATTGATTACCCTTTTACTGCATGTATCAGTCTATTATTAGATCACACTCAGAAGGCCTGCTTTTGTAACTAATAAAAGGCTTTTGTAAAGAATTGTTGCAGAACCTCAAGTTGTGTCCTAGTAGGTTTACTGTTCAATTTTAATAGTCTGTGGGCATTAGGGTAAGATTTACATAAAGACCTTCGATAATGATTGATATTTCTCAGGCACACCTCTATGTATGTACTGTATATTTGCAGGTACCGAGCAACATGCTAACACATGCATATTCACACAAGCAAAGAAAAAGTGGTTTGTGATTCCTTAGTGCTGTGCAGTGGAAGGAGTGTGGCCAGCAGAGCGTAGGGAGTGATGGATGAGAAGTTGTCCTGGTTTCATTCCAATAAATGAGCGGCGTTCCACTTGGGCTTCCCTTCACAGCCCCAGCCAGTGAAGCCACGATGGAGACTGATGGGCCTCTCACTGCTTGGTGTTAGAGGAGAGCAAAGGGGAGAGAGGGACGGATTAAAGGGTGAGGAAAAAGGTGGGGGCTTTAAGAGAAAGGAGACATGGCCAGGGATAGAACTGAGGACAAATAATAAAAGGTGAGTAAAGCAAAAGAGCAAGATGAAAGCAAGCAACCGAAAATAGCTTGGAAGACAATTTTAAGTGAGAGGGGGAAAAAGCTAAAGATGGATTGTTTAAGAAAAAGAGGCAAGGGATCCAATCTCCTCATTTCTTTTTGCCTGACTGCACTAGGGCATGGATATATGGATGTACTATAGCTAATACACGCTTGGCTGTGCATTCCGATTATGTGCTGGATTGTGAGATGTGCATGTGTGACCATCTTATCCTGCCAAGTCTGATAGCCAGTATTAACCAACCAAGAAGATAAAATTGGTCCAAGACTCTAACAGAAGCTGTATTACATGATGTTCCTTAGTGGAACCATTTTCCCCACTCATCCCTTTTATTTCAGTTGCCTTGTACCTGTTTGTAATGTGTCTTGATGTTTTATATGTTGTGCTTTTCCTCATCTACTCTACTTTTTTGTTTCCTCAGATATATCCCTGCAGAGTGGCCTGGGTGCCCAGTATGAGACATCTCATTGGGGAAAATCTTTGCCTGCTGACAGCTCCTCCAGTGCCAACAGCTGGGACAAAGTGATTATTGACGCAAGTGACACAGACTCTTGGCCCTCAATCACAGGCAGTAGTGACCCTAGTCACCCTTCAGCACCAGAATGCCCCTCGGGCTCAGCTAGTTCTGACCAAGACACCAGTGCCGTCACTACCACAAGTTGTAGTTTTCTGAGTATGGCCACAGGTGCTGCAGGCCAGCAGGCCCACTACCCCTCTCTCAAATCTAACAATAACATGATGACAGGGCCTGGGTCAGCCAGCACTTTATCTGGGAGCAGGGGATGGGGCTCAGATGGAAAACAAGATACCATGAACGGTAGTCGAATGGGAGCACCCAATAACTGGGGATCCTCGAATTTTAACTTAAATCTCAATCCTAATGCCAACCCATCAGCCTGGCCTGTTCTTGGCCATGAGGGTGGTGGGGGTGGCGGTATTGGCCCAAATGGGTTGTCCAACTCTTCAACTCTTGCACCGGGGATCAATGGTAATGGAAATCTTGGAGGGACAGATGCAAGTGGTGGAGGTTGGGCTGGAATGATAAGTGCTAAAGAAAATGATCAGCATCACCCTTCAAACAATACTAGCTTGTCTTTCAATATGGAACCTGCAAACCTTAACACTGACGGACCAAACCACACTAAGCAACAACAGCAAACTCAGGAGCCAATGAGCCCTATACATGGGATGACTGGCTGGGGAGGTCAGTCTCCCACCGAATCATCCCAGCTTAATGGGGACACAACTGGCAGCTCTGTATGGGGAAGTGGGGAAACCAAGGCAGCTGACTCCCCCAAGGACTCAGGCTGGGACTCTGGTCCTTCTGGAGGCCTTTCTGCCTGGGGCCGCCAAGGCAGTGGGACTGGGAGTAATGGAAGTGGTGGCTGGGGGGATTGGGGAAAATCCTCTGGTGGAGATACATCCAAAGGCTGGGACTCCATTGATGCTGGTAGTTCCAGTTCAGGCCAAGAGCAGCATCTTAGCTCATGGGGGCAGCAACCTGGAACAGCTCCAGCAAGTGAGGGCAGTGGAGACAGTAGTGACGGCCAATCTCGCCACAGAGATAGGTCCTTAAGCATGGAGTTTACCCCTGTACTTCCCCGGCAAGATCTGGACCCTCGGGTGCTGAGTAATTCTGGTTGGGGGCAGACCCCCATTAGACAGCACACTGTATGGGAGATGGAGGAAGCCAGCTCTGATGATGCAAAAAGTAGCAGCAGCTCAGATAACTTGGGAAGCTCTGGCTCTACCTGTGGACCTTCTCCCACCAGTGGAGGAACTGTAAACCCTAACATGGGACCTGGTCAAAGGCCTGGATCTGGAGGAAAGAGTGACTGTGACACATTAGCATCCTCAAAGTGGGGTGCCCCACCTCCTCCTCAGCCAATCCAGACAGGATCAGAGTGGGGAGATCCTCCACAGTCACTCAGTAAAGCCCCAAATGGTACCACAAGTGGCTGGGGAGATCCTTTGCCAACAAATGGTTCTAAAACTGGAGGCTCACCATCCTGGGGGTCTGAGGACAAGTCGCCTAGCTGGGATGATGGTATGACAAAAAGTCAGCCTACTAGCTGGGCTGAGGGCTCAACAAGCTCCCATGGATGGGGAGACAGTAATGGAGGCTTAAATGGCTCCAGCACAGGGGACTGGGGAGAGACGGAGGCCAAGAACAATGGGAACTCCAACAGCATGTGGGAGGGAGATGGAGGCAGTGGAGGGAGCGCTGGATGGAAGGAAAGCCCCAGAGCAGGAAATCGTGGAGGTGGATGGGGCAAACCAACCCCTGCTGTGAATAATAACAGTTGGGGGGAAACACCACGTACCAATGGCCCGGTGCAGGGAGGCTGGGGCTCCTCGAAGCCCCAGGAAAGCAGCAGTAGCAGCACTGGCAGTGGTGGGGGTGGTAGCATTGGTTCTTGGGGTGGTCCCAGTTCTGTGAAGCAGAACACCTCTGGCTGGGGTAATGCCAATAAACAGGATCAGGGCATGGAGCCAACTGGTTGGGAAGAGCCCTCTCCTCCCTCCATCCGCAGGAAGATGGAGATTGATGATGGAACGTCCACTTGGGGTGATCCCAGCACATATAATAAGACTGTCAACATGTGGGATCGCAACAATCCCACTGGCAACACAGGCAACAGTGGCCCACCACCCAACAAGAATGGTGGAATTATTATACCCAACAATAACAATCACTCGGTTGGCAACAGCAGTCACCACCACACTCACCACATGTCCCATCATCCACATCATGGCCAGCCCCCGACTCACCTGCAGCACCATGGAAACAACAATGGATCGCCCAACAGTGGAGCCTCACATCCAGGAGGGGGCTCCCAGTGTAGACCACCTATTGCCAACCCAGGTAACCTAACTTCAGTAACATTGGTAAACGATATCACCTGAAAGAGAGCTTTATTAGAATTTATTATTGGCTTTAACCAACTTAAGAATTGTATTTAGACTTTTCATTTTATATTCTTGGGTATTTATACTACCTCTTTATGGTTGTGTTCTAATACTGTTAACACTGTTAAATAAACATTAGCTGTCTTCTGCAAACAGTTGAAAGGAGTGTAGTGACAGAGAAATTTGAATGTGGGCACTGCCCCCTGCTGTTCTTCCTCAGTATTGTAGCTGAAGGTGCCTTTTAAGCAAATTACTGCATAAGTGAAGTAAAACTGAAGTTGTGCACAAAAGAAATGCTGCAATCAAGTTATAATTTGCAAAAAAAAATGTCCTTTTACCTGTTTCATACAGGGTGGGGAGAGCTTCCTAATGTTCAGCCCAAATCAGAGCCCGCTTGGGGAGAACCTGCTGCTCCAACCTCAGCTGTGGACAATGGCACATCTGCTTGGGGCAAACCACCAGGTGGAGTTGGAGGATGGGGTGATGGTGGGCATGAGCCCTCTGGACCCTATGGCAGGGCCAATGGACCCCCAGGTTCTGCTCCCTGCAAGTCAGGTAACCCTCAAAAAGAAATGTCTTTATAGCTACTAATGATGATGATGATGGAATGGAAAGCACTGTGTAAAAGAAAGAAAGACAGAGGTTTTAATTTTTGCATGTATTTTTATGCCTTATTAGGTCTTGGTTATTGGTTAAAATCAGGCAGGTGTTCCTGAAAAGGGCACTTTGTCAAATGGCAACAGTGACACCAAGTGGTGAGGCTAAGAAAGACACAATGACAGCTCAAAAAGCTCAGTTTGTGACAGGCAGTGTGTGACCCAGCCAAATGAAATTAAAAGAACTGCTAATTTTGTTAATTTTGCGCATTGTTTATGACTAATAAACATACATTTATTTACTTTTCTCAGGCCCCAAACCTATGCAAGATGGATGGGGAAGTGGAGGTGAAGAGATGGGTATGTCTACTGGCCAGTGGGACACTGAAGATGGGGATATGTGGAACAGTCCTACATCCCAGGAGAGCAACTCTTCTTGCAACTCTTGGGGCAAAAAGGGCCCAAACAAGGTCAGAGAGCAGTCTAAACAAGCTTGATATTGCTGGTGACTGCTTGTTATCTGTTGTTATATGACAATATTTTGATTGTTTTCAGGGCAAAATGGGTAACAAGCCAGATGAGGTTTGGATCATGAACCGTCTCATTAAACAGCTCACTGACATGGGCTTCCCGGTATGGAAAACATTTCTTTTTACACATGGACACGAGGAGTTTGTGACAACACTGGTCTAATTGTATCCTTATTACAGAGAGATCCTGCTGAGGAGGCATTAAAAAGCAACAACATGAACCTTGACCAGGCCATGAGTAAGTTCTCTGACATGTTCCCCATTCACTCACATATTACCCTTCTTTATTTGTCACATCTTTTAGTTTCCATAAAATCTCTAAAAACCCTTGCCTTGCACTTCCAGGTGCCCTCTTGGAGAAGAAGACAGACCTGGACAAGCGAGGCATGGGCATGTCTGATTACAGTAATGGCATGAACAAACCCCTGGTGTGCCGGCCCTCCGCACTCTCCAAAGACCCCTCCGATCGCACTACCTTTCTTGACAAGGTACACTAAATAGCGAACAGAGTTTAAATCTTACTTTTGTGGCACCTTTTGACATTTATGGAAATCTACCCGTATAATTTGGAGTTATTCGTTTTTAACCAATTGGCAAATAAACCTGTTGTAACAAAGAGATAACCTCTTTTAAATTTAAATGTAGTATTTTTTTCTAAGCTATGTTTTACCCTTTCACAGGATGGTGTTCTGTCAGATGATGCTCCCCCATCACCATTTCTGCCTTCCCCCGGCCTGAAGCTCCCCCTGGCCAACAGTAGCCTTCCTGGGCAGGGTCTGGGACAGGGCAATCCGGGGCTGGCCATGCAAAACTTGAACAACAGACAGGTAATACCTATAGACTTCCACTATACTTACAAAGTACATTCAACTCACTTTCTGTTTTTTGCAACTTTATTACCTTTATTCTTATCAATTGTAACAGTAAACATTGTACTTTTTATCTAGAACTGTATATAAATGACATATATCCTGTATCTTATCATTCAACTGAATAAGTAAGGCTGCTATAAATAACCTGAATTCAATTTAGTCCAACTTTCTACGTGCATTCATCTTCAGCTCTTTTTATTGCTCACTTGTGTGTGACCTTGCCTGAAGTGCTCATTGAAACCACATAGTTACAGTTCTATCGAATATCAGCCCCAGAGGCAGCCATGGCCTAGAAAATCTAATGTGTCCTTGACGCCCAAAGAAAAGCAGTGTAAGCTCTGCCATTTTAAATAAAGTGGAAGCCTGTCTAACAAAGGGTCTGTTGTTTGGCCAATTTTTCAAAATCTAATAATAATCAAATAACTTGACAACTAACTGCCTCTCAGTATAACTATTGGAGTGCTAAGAAAGTGTAGTCTTGAGGGTAAAAACCTGAAGTGAATTTAGACTAAATGCAAATGTTATTACCAGAAGAGTTAAGTTGAGTGCACTTTCTTTCGTCGTATTCAATATATTTACTATAACTTGACAACCTGCTGCTCTGTGTTTAGCCTCATTTGTTCAATTCAGTGGCCCAGGATTTCATAAGATATTGACATATTCATCATGTAATCGAGCTTACATTGTTCCTGATTTCAGATACCAAGTGGAATGTTTGGCAGTAGTGGAGCAGCACAAACCCGGGCCATGCAGCAGCAGCCTCCTCAGCCACCAGTGCCACCTCTCAGCTCCTCCCAGCCTAGTCTACGTGCTCAAGTGCCTCAGTTTCTCTCCCCTCAGGTATACACACTCACCAGAAACAGTGCAAAAGTCAGGCTCCATCATCTTTACTGACAGGGCAGTCTTACTCTTCATTCGTAACAACATGTAAATTACTCTTACTGTATTCTACTTTGCACTTCTTAGTTAAGTAGACATTTTTCTTTCACATACAGTAGTTGCATTTACCTCACTGCAAGTGCTTGAATATTTGACTCACACTGATGAAACTGTTCTTTGTGCCACCTCATTCCTTCCTTCTAGGTCCAAGCACAGCTCTTGCAGTTTGCAGCAAAAAACATTGGTCTGAATCCTGCACTTTTAACTTCACCAATAAATCCTCAACAAATGACCCTGTTATACCAACTTCAGCAACTGCAAATGGTGAGTCAAAGTGTTATATTTTGTTTGTATATAGAGAACAATCAGCCTAGCCCAGGACTTAAAACAATTCTAATACTGACCACTTTATCACAAATGTTTTTCTGAGTCATTGTATTCTTCCTTCTAATCAGGCATACCAGCGTTTACAAATCCAGCAGCAGATGATGCAGGCACAACGCAACGTTTCTGGCCCTATTAGACAACAAGAGCAGCAAGTGAGTTACCAGAAGCAACCTTGCACAGCCTTATTCTATTTCTTATTGTAACCTGTGTGAGCACAGGCAGAACATATCACAAGGAACCCAACATGAGACAAAATCAACAACTAAAGCTCCCCAAAACGTTTTTACCTCTGAAATGGCTAAAACGGTGGTTTGAAAAATGGCACTTATCATTCTCCATGAAAAACAGCTCTTCTGTTGTCATCATTTAGATCTTTAATTGCCTTTCTCTACTTTAACAGTACTTCTTTCTCTTCTAGGTTGCACGTACAATCACCAACATGCAGCAGCAGATCCAGCAGCACCAGCGACAGCTGTACCAGGCGCTGCTGATGAAGCAGCAGCAACTTCCTTCTCATTCCTCCAACTCTTCTTCCTCATCCTCTGCCGGTCTGCACCCCCCAGGTGGCCACACCGGAGGCCCTGGCTCCGGCAAATCATCCCTGGACCCTTTCACAGGCCCCCACCAGGCTCCGGGCCTAGCTGACACATTGCACACCAAAGAGCCGCCGTCTTCGCCCAACGCCTACAGCACCTATCCTCTCAGTGAGTGTGGGATGTGGAAAGTACTTTGTTTCAAATGACTAAAACTTTCTTAAAATAAAATGTAAATATAGATGTTTGTGTATGAATATAAAAGAAACTGGATTAGTAACCATAGACACAATGCACCCGTCTTAACAAATACTCCACTATGTGTGTCTGGGCATTTAACCACCTTAAGAGTATCTGTCTCACCACTTCAAATTGCCACACCTTTCCAAAAGTCTTGTCTTGTGTAAGAAATTGTTCTTTCTGTGCAGCTGGACTGAATCCAAACATGAATGTAAACTGCATGGAGGTTGGGGGCCTGTCCCTGAAGGAGCCCCCTCAGCCCCAGTCCCGTCTGTCCCAGTGGACACACTCCAACTCCATGGACAACCTCTCTGGCAATGCCACTAACATGGAGAACAACCTCAATAAACATGGTGAGTTAAAAAAACAAGACTTCTATTGTACATGATGAGTAATACTAAGGGAATAATATTAAACAATGAAAAAGACTGTTGTGTATATATTCTGCAACAAATTCACAACTAACATTTGATTTTGTTTGTACACATGACAAAGCTTTTTAAGTGTTAAAATAAATCAGACATGATTAGAATCTAGTCAAAAAGTATGCAACATGCTACCTCAGTGCACTTTGCTTTGGAGAATTCTTGTTTTTTTCACACATTTTTTTCTCAGTCAGTAACACTTAAATGACGAGGTGAAGAACTGCCTCCCCCTCTTATTACTAACAGATCAGTCTGAAACTGCTCAAATGTGGTCAGTTTTAAATAGATGTACAATGTTGCATGACTTTGTGTCATGTTGTGTTATGTCTTAAACACTTTTACCCCAGGTGCCATAACTGCTGCCTCTACCTTGGGCCCTCCTGGGAAGCCCCCCCAGCTGGAAGACTCGTACAGCCCTTATAATCTAATGTCCAGTTCTGAGTCCCCCACCAGCCCCCTGGTTACCCCAGACAGTTGGGGCCAGGGCAAGAGCCCCAATGAAAAGATGTCTAATGGGAACAACATTAACTGGCCTCCAGGTAAAAAAAAATCAACCCATATAGCTGTTTGCTCTATCTTCTTATTCACTTAGATTTTTACTTTGTTAAACAATAATTATCCTTAATGTTTTGTGTTTTATTTTCTCAGAGTTCTGCCCAGGTGTCCCATGGAAGGGCCTTCAAAACATTGACCCTGAGAATGACCCAAACATGACCCCTGGCAGCGTTCCCAGTGGGCCCACCATCAACACCAACATCCATGACGTCAATCGATACCTTCTACGGGACAGAAATGGAGGTGTGAACAGAAACCAGCATTCATTGTCACATAAAACCAATCAAGTTGTTGCTTTCATATTTTTTTCCTCTCTGTGGTGCCAATATTATTCCAACTACAATATAGTCACTTCCCCAGCTTCTCCACTTCAGAATGGCTCTTTGCCTTCAACCAGCACTGACTGGCCAGTCAGTAGCTACTCAAACTCTTTCAGTCTGTCGTCCACTGATGGAGACAGCGCAGGTACACATCTGAAGTACCCTTGTTCTGTGTGTGGATATACAAACCTCCCACACTAAAGCCTTGATAAGACATTATCATAGGCTTTTATCTTAAACCTTATCCAACCCCTGATTTTTACTAAACCATCTCCAGACCAAAACTAAGACAACAGACTCACCTAAGGTTTCTCTTTGACCAAGCTTGCCACAACATCCCCACCCGTCTCACTGCTGCTCATGACCTGTAGTGCAGTCAGTGTTTATGTGTGTGTGTTTTATTTTTTTTTAACCATTTTACTAAATAAAGAAAAAGTATGTGGTCAAGTTAGACAATGATAGCTAGAACTTGAATTGCTTTTTATTATTTTAGAATAGTAGATACTTTTACCCCATTGCATTATGTATGCTTTCATTCTGAGTCATCTCATCTGTCCTTCTTGTTATCTAAAGGGAAACTCTCTGACATGAAGTCCACTTGGTCTCCAGGGCCCATCTCTCAAAGCCAAGGCTCTCTGTCTCATGAGCTGTGGAAAGTCCCACAAGGGCCACGAAGCACCACAGCTCCCTCCCGACCCCCGCCAGGCCTTACCAACACCAAACCCTCTTCCACTTGGGGTGGGAACTCTCTGGGACTGGGCCAGAGCTGGAGTGGCTCCTACACCTCTGGTAAGCAACAACTTAGCACCAACTGTAATTTGTTAAGACCTATATACCATCTGTTTAGGCTGCAAATTCACCTTCATGTCAAAACCGTTGCAAAAGTGTTTGAACTAAATAAAAGCAGCACCTTTCATCGTAGCAGTCATGCATTCTTCAACAGTGCTTCATATGCATGGGTGTTGCATTTGACCTCAGTGTATCTACGCTTCATGATCGCACCCTCGTAAACTGACATTTTGAGGTTTACTAGTTAAAAAACCACAGAAAGGAACTTTCACATCTGACCTTGTTTTTGCTTGACACGTTTACAGTTGCAAAAACAAAAGCCTAGTTTAGCAGACAAGAATAATATGTGCATGTTAGAGGTTTTTGGGTGTACCTTACTGTGTGTGCTTTTGTAACTGCAACCATGTTCAGGGTTTGTAATGGCAAATTAAATCCTGCTACTTGGGACCTTCATTTTTTATTTAAAGTATTCAATTGAAAAATATTTAAAAAAAAATTTTTTTTGGTGTGTTATAAAGATTATTCAACTGTTCAATTTAGAATTGACTTGACTCAATCTTGTGTTGCAGAGGGAACCACTTGGAGTACAGACAGCTCCAACAGGACCAGCAGCTGGCTGGTCTTGAGAAACCTTACTCCACAAGTATGTACTCTCTGTAGCATTAAAATATAGTAGAGTGACTGTATTTTTTTGTTGTTGTTAAAAGATAAATTATTTGGAAGGAGTAATTTAAACTTTTCTTGCCTCTACGTTTTAGATTGATGGTTCAACTCTGCGGACCCTGTGTATGCAGCACGGTCCCCTGATCACATTCCACCTCAACCTGACCCAGGGCAATGCTGTGGTCCGCTACAGCTCCAAGGATGAGGCTGCAAAGGCCCAAAAGTCTCTGCACATGTAAGTTCTGATTATTTAGCTAAGATCAATAAGAGCTAGAAGGAAATTCCAGTGACTTATATTAAGTTAGAAAACAACAATATGGAAAAATGTCCTGTCAACTACCAGCCCAGAGCCACTCCGGGGAGACACATTTTTTTGTCTTAAAGCTGTGCTCTTTTGTTTCGTACTTATGCAACTCACTGACTCTGGTTTTTAATGGAAACAATATGCAAAAAAAATGTGTGACCTACTTTTCATTCTGAGCTTTGTAAGACACATAAAAGCATTGAACACAACCACAACTCAAAAACAGCTCAATATCTATATCCAAAAGTGTGTACAGGTTCATTGTAATTTCTTAGTAGTAAAGTGGCTAAGTGCTTTTAAGTGCTGAATAATCTCATCTTTGGTTCTGCATTAGGTGTGTGCTTGGAAACACCACCATTCTGGCCGAGTTTGCCGGCGAGGAGGAGGTGAACCGCTTCTTTGCACAAGGCCAGTCACTAGGGTCCAACACCACTAGCTGGCAGGCCAACCCGGGAACCAATCAAAACCGGATGGGCGGGGCTGCACAGTCCCACACTATTGGCCAGTGGAGCAGCGGCGGCGGAGGTGGATCCGGAGCCAAGAACGGTGGTGGCAGCGGTGATCTGCTTTGGGGCGGCGTCCCCCAGTATTCGAGTCTGTGGGGTCCACCGAGTGGGGAGGACACCCGGGTCATCGGAAGCCCCACTCCCATCAACACCTTGCTGCCTGGAGATCTGCTGAGTGGAGAGTCCATGTAGGACCATGCAACATACACAAACACACCAACCAGCCTTCTGCCACCGTGTCATAAAGCCATTGGTGGAGAGTGGGCTGGAAACCTAAAAAATTCACTATTAACAGGAGCAAAACCCAAGCGAATCATGTGGCGATAATCAGTATCACTTCGAACTATTTTGAACTGTGAATTGTAAATCAGGAGACTGGGGTCCCCACCACACAGACAAGAGACTCCAGTTCTTTTGTTTTACTTTTGTCGTTTTTGTTGGAGAATTTGTGTTTTTCCTTCTGGTATTTTTTAAACGCGTCAAACTGAAACAAACTGAAAATGGAACACAGATAAAGCTGTGTATTTAGTTTTTTCCACAAGTATACATGACATTCTGTGTGAAGTGTTTTAGGAGAAGCAATCAAAGCTGCCATCTGAGACTTTCCTTTCCCTCTCCCTTCTAAAAAAATCATCCCAAAAGAAGACCTAAAATAACCATTCCCAGCATGTCCATGGCCAATGACGATGTGGTTCAAAGACCTTTACTCGCAATGTTCTTGTTTGTTCCTCAGCACTAATATTAGCCTTAAGTGCTCTCTGGCCCAGGTCCTTCCCAAGCCGCCTTTATTTTTTATGATTTTGTTTTCATTTTTTCTAAGTGAAGAAATTGCTAAAATCTTGCACACTTTTCACCTCTGAGCCAGGAAGTGGTACAGGACACAACTGGTGACCTACATAGTCACTGGGCAGTAACAAGGCCTGACTGCGCGTCTGGTCCTACCAATCATCAGCATCGATTTTCTTTTTACTGATTTCATCTCTTAAATGTTATATTTGTAGGTCAAAACCACAACATATAAGCTGAGAGAAGATTATTTGTCAATTTGTTTATCCGGTGGCTCTTAATCATTAACAAGTCCACATTGTTCATGTAAACCAGTTTTCAGACTGGTGCTTTAGTACATTTTCTTTTCCCTTGTTTAAGTCCAGCAGTCGGCATGGTCAGCCACTTTTTGGAGGATAAAACTAAATTTGAACTTTATGAGACAGTATCATTGTGCAATATATGCCATAGACCTTCTTCCGTCCATACTCGATGTCCACCGGAGCTGGTTTTGCTTGGTTTTTATTTATCCTTTTGTTTTTGGCTTGTTCTGGTTGCAGCAACAAAGACTATGGAACTTCAGAAAAAAACCTTACCCCTTTTTAAAACTTGGATTTTCTCCAGGCCACCAATTCCCTACAACTGTTGGGAAAACTCTGCATAGAGGAAGGTGTAGCTGTTGAACTTTGCAAGCAGCAAACTGTCATTAAAAAGTGACACTGGGTACATGACACATGCACATTTCCTCTCTGCGTGCCACAGCCACACCCAACAGAGACTGAATCCGCAGAGGGATTGGACGGTTCTGGGTCTCTGGCACAATACCAAATAAGAGGGGTTTCTCCTAATGCAGTAGACCTACGAGTGTTCCTTGAGTTTGGTACTGTACAAACAGAAAAAGACTTCTATAAATTCAAAGGGTTTTATCATAGCACTTATGAAGAGCAAATTGCTTCAACTGCAATCCAGTAAATCAAAAAGGAGCAGCAAAAACATTGAAAATTACAAAAAAAAAAAAAAAAAACCTGCTCCTAATGTACTGTATGTATTTTATGGAAATGTGTCTGGCGTTGTTCTTCTGGTAGCAGGATGAAGGGAAACTGAAATGTACCTTTTGGACTTTTGGGGAAATACCTGCAGTGTGATATTTTTGAACAATATCAAAGTGAATATCACTGTTACTCCAAATGTTTAGCCTTGTTTTGTTTGGAGGCACTAGACATTAGCTGTCTCAGACCCCCGCTGGACAGTCAGTTGGTCAGTGAGTGGGTGGGTGCGTCGGAGTGGGGTGGGGAGGGGGAGTGTCCACTGAGTGCCTCTCTGCTGTGGTCCTCTGGGTTGCCGGCGGCATCACTTCCTCCTTGACTTGCCTCTCAGTTTGGCAAGGAAACAGCACCTCCCTCCGAGGCTGGCCGATCATGGCCTCCCGCCACACGCGGCATCTCTGAGACTCAACCCTGCCGCCGCCCCACCCTCCCCCCACCACCTCTCAGTACTTTGACACAAAGATCACTTTAGCTGGAACATGTAATAGTCATATTTCTGGAATTTTTGCCAGTGTAATTTTTTATGATCTTTTATTTTTGGACTTTATTTTTGTCAGTATGTATGTCTACATGCAGTGGTATACTGAAATACTAGCTGCTGAACTAGCCCTTCACTGTTCATATGCAGAAACACTTTGGTTAGAGGTGCCTCTGTATGTTCATCCTGTGTATTGAATGCAAAACGAGGATCAATACTACAGACCGTTATCGATTGTCTATTTGTTTGAACTGCTCATGCTTTGTGTCTGACAGTATTCTGTAGTACTTCCAGGTAGTTATCTTGAGATGTGTAAAACTAGGATGTCTCAGACCGGGCTGTGGCTGTTTGTCGCTCCACGCTGCTCCACCTGCCCGCAGGCTGTCCCCCCTCAGCCCTTCGCCAAGCTGCTACGCTATAGCCTCCTCCTCCTCCCAGACCCAGTAGCCTCTCCCCCATCAGGCACCCACAGGCCCTCGTATCTGTTTCTATGCAAAAGACTAGAGGCTGGGGCCATTTGCAGCACGCCAAACCCCATTTGGGAAAAAGCACTCTCTTCCCTGAGCTTGGCAAATCCTAATGCTTATATCCCTGAGCACCCTTCATACTGGCTGCCTGAACACTGTTCCTTACTTAAGTCTGAACACTTTCTCAAAGGTCGGCTTTCATTTTTCTCTGTGCTGTCGACACTAGTGTCCAGCTTGATCTCAGGGTAGGGGAGTTGATGATACCAAGTATGAAATGCAGCTCTCCATGATTGTCCTTTCTACTGTGAGAGCAAAGTCTTACACTTAAGGCCATCTGCACATCTTTAAATACAGACCTCAAGCCTCGAAACCTAATTGGAAAGAGAAAGGATAGTCCTGTTCTCAAAAGTGGCCTACTGCAAGGTTCAGGGGCCCTGGTATGGCATGGTTAAAATGCCTTGTGCCAATCTGCTGCACAGCACTTGTTTCCTTTGAGGAGGAGCTTTGATAAACGTAGCGGAGGGCTCAGTGGGGGACAGGAGGGATCAAACACATGGGCACAGCACCACAGCCCGACTGACGCATTGTTTATGCTTTTGTGGGGAATACCCACATTAAGGAGAAAATCTTTACTCAGTTGGGGGTTCCAGTTTGCTACAGTGCACAGTTGATGATGGGTAATCCCGGGTACATATTTTTTTAAAACCAAAAATGAAATTGCATTTTAACGTCATTTTTATGAAGTTTGACATAAAAATCTTAAAAATGTTTAAAAAATCTAAATGTAAAAAAGATCTATAATATGTTAATGCTCTGCACTTCTAGCTGAACATCTCCAGTCGTCAGCATCTGCTGCCACCATCGAAAGGAGCAGACTGGCGGCTGGGGTGCCTTTTTGTGGATGCTGTATTTATCTTGTTTTATGTTTGTGTCCTGCTCAAAGCGGGCCCACTGAACTGTAAATTTCCACAAACCCAGATGGCTTGGGCCCACTGTATCAGCCTCACTCTTCTGACAGGAGAGGTACTTCATACTTCAAGAGGTACAAAGTCTTAAAAACAAAGGAAAAAAAATGTAAACAAGAAAACAGAAAACGGCTACCTTTCAGGACTTTGTCCTGCAGCACACAAGCAAAAATCACTATTGCCTGTTTCTGTAACTGCCTTGATCCAAGCTCAGACAGACCCAATAGCCGAGGACCTCCCAGCATCCTGTACTAACTGGAGAACCCTGACAGTGAAGGGGGTTTCCCGTGCTGCACCAGCATCGAGAGGCTCTCCTCTCTACCGCTCCGTTCTGCATAACAGTATCTATGTACATTACGCACAATGATACATACATACTGTTAGTACGCTGTGTGATATCAACTCTTCAGACTTCTTGGATCGTAACTTCTGAAGCGTTTTGTTTTTATTCCAAAAGGTCTTTGTTTGATACAAACTGAAAAATGAGCAATATGTATTTTCCCCGCAAATAAGTGAAAGGAAGAAAAGATTTTGGGTCGGGTGTAAACTTGATACTTGATTGAATGAAAGCTGCGTCTTTCTGATACGGCGCTGGATATGCACGTTCTGGTTTCGAGGACATATTGCAGTACATCTGAAGTGCTTGTACTGTATATGTGCGTTGTACTTGTTTTTAATTAGCCTGTCTAAAAGCCCAACCTGAATCACCTGCATGGTTTGATGCATATTTTACCCAGTTGAATCACAAACATATCAAAACAAAACAAAATACTGAACGCAAATACTTGAATCATAAAGCGCCAATAACATAATGTGAATCAGTAACTCATTTTGTTGTCTCCATTTGGCAGGTACACACAGGGGCTTTTAGATTTATCAAAATGTATTGCATTAAAGTTACAAAATCCTAGAAAAAAACGCAGAAGTCATCTTAGACGTGTGCTTGCAATTCAGATGTTTGTATGAATGTGTGCAGAAAACTGTGTGAGTACAGGGCACATGGCCTGTTATGTTCCACTCAGTATGTTCAATTTAATTTGAATATTTTTTGTGTTCTGTCAAACCTATTCTGCTAGACGTTGTTATTATCTTATAACGTTGCACTGAGTGTCTTCTACCCCTCGCTCAGCTAATCGTAAAAAAACGAGTCTAAGTACAGAGGGGAGACCGTGACAATTCACGTGTACATGTTTACTCAAGGACTTAATGGATTTTTATTTCATTCTATATGTAAAAAGTTTATCTACCTTATAGTGGCTTTTATTGTGGAATAATCCGACATGAGGATTATCGTCAAGTATTGCACCATTTTGTTCCAGTTCTATACAAAAAATACAAAAAAAATACAAAAATGTATTAAAATGTTTGAAAAAAAAATACAAAATAAAAAAGCCTAAAAAACAAACAAACTGTGGCCATAGCTAGCTGTAGAAAGACTAGTAAATCCCTTTGTTCACTTCTTGGAAAAATGTTAAGGGATAAAAGAGGATGAGAGTCCGGGAGGTGAGTTTGTTACTAGACTCATTTCAGAGGTGCCTATCTTTTCAATTGTTTTTGTTCTGCTAAAGCCACCTGTCGTTTACAAGCATTTCATTTGTCTGAAGTTTAAGGAAATAGAAATTTATAACAGCAATGTTTGAGAATGGAGAAAAAAAAAACGGACAAATTTCATCTTCCATCAAATATGGACATGAAAATCTTGCAAAATGAAGATTTATGCTACTTTAAGAACTCTGGGATTGATCAGTGTTGTCATATTTGGACTTTTATTTTGTGTGTCGATGGACTATCTCTGTATTTGTGAATTGTATGTTTTTACTTTGTGTAAGCAACACAGTTTGCTTACTATCTTGCACACTCATAAAAGATGTGGATTTTGTCTCAGGAAGGCCAGGGTTCCAGATACCAACTCCATCATTTTTATGGTTTTTATGTTTGTGTGAAAAAAAGCAACTGAAAACTCCAAGCAAGAGCTGGAGGTTGGACAGAATATAGAGTACCATTGTTTGTTTGAAACAAAAAGTTTGTAGCAAGTTACATATTTACCAAATAAGACTGAGAATCAACTTTGAAAAAAGTGGCGTGCTTTACATGTGAAATCGAAGTAGAAATTGCTTTACATTTAAATGATCAATAGTTTTGATTGTCAAAAAGACAGTGACAGAAATGCATTTGTACGTTTGTTCTTTTGAGTTTCTTTCCTGTACGTT
Source organism: Rhyacichthys aspro (assembly GCA_036850595.1). Lineage (NCBI taxonomy): Eukaryota > Metazoa > Chordata > Actinopteri > Gobiiformes > Rhyacichthyidae > Rhyacichthys > Rhyacichthys aspro. Next base: position 10,798,909 of record CM072148.1, on the reverse strand, counting down.
CAGGATCATTGTGCACGTTTAGTTTGAATCAGCTCTCAGAGTCTGTATAGGACAGCTGAGAGACTTCTTACCATGTACCAGATGGTTTTTAGAGACAGGTTTAAGTGGAGAAAGTAAAGCTGGTTTTTAAAGGATCATGATCTATGCACAAGTGGGAGGGAGAAGTCCGAGCCTCTGCGTCGCACGGGTGTGTCGACTCAAGACTCTGGGGTTCTGGGTTTTAATGTCGGGTTGTTCTTGTTCTGTCTCTTGCTCATATTTGTTCCTCTCCTTTCACCCCATCCCCTCCTCCTTTTCCCCTTATCATCTAATGTTTTAGCAACACTTTACATTGCGTCGCCATGCTGTGTAATCCTTAACCAATGAGCGCTTATCCTTCTGCTAAAGCACTGTGGGTTGTACTGAAAAAAAAAGCCCATGTCTTTTAAGGCTGTCTGTTTTTTAAAGGGGAGGGGGTGGGAGGGTTAATGGGGTACTTTGCCTTTGCCTTTTTCTTTACTTTGAAAAACATTAAGGAAAATGTCTGTAACTGAAATACAAAGTTGTGGCTTTTAATGTTGTTCTTTTTTCTCCTCATAGAATGTGATTGTTAAGGACATGCACCGGGAAAAAATGTTTCCATTGATTATGGAGCTTCTTTCGGACTATATTAATAAATGACAGATTTTCTTGGCTGTTACTCGGTCTCCTGTTTGATTTTTTTTTTTTGTGATGATATAAAAGTAACCACAATGTAATTCAAAATAGACATTTAATATACTCATTTTAATTTAAGAACACTGTACACATAAAGGAACATAATGAAAAAACAGTAAACCCTGGATTACAATTATTAATGAAACTCAAATACAGCTGTGGATAATTCAGGTAAGGTTATTAAGGTAGTTTTTGAACAAAAAGACTTTCTGTAAAGGCTGAGAGAGTTTCAGGCAGCGTGTGAAGTTCATAATGAGGTCACTCCAGTTTAGGACTGAGGCCCTCGTTCGGGCTTTCATAGTGGTTCTCAGGGCAGGGTTTCTTGACCGAGATGTTTCTGTACTCTGACTGAGCTTCCTCCAGATGGCCTGTGGACCGTTTGGGACTTTTCGGCTGCAGTACAGACATCTCTTCGTAGATTGGGGCCGGGGTGTGGGCCTTAACCGCACGCTGCTGTTTCCCCTTATCGTGAACACAAATCAGTGAAGAGCACAACTTACAATCTTGATTTCTTGTGTCAAAATCAGAATAGGTTACTTTCTCATGACAATATGGATCCTCCTTACCTCCAGAAACTTTAAACCACTTTGGAGCATTTTGAACTTTACAAATTGCACAATTTCAATCAAATTTACTGAAACATAGAACAGGATATTGATATGTTCCTCATTTAATTTTTACCAGAAAAACTGCTTACATGTTAGCAGCTGCTAAGTTATGAAACCAATGTGGTTTTGTGGTTAGTTACAGCGGAACTAAATGCCATGTTCTTAACACGCAGGTGCTGCTGTAGAGGCAGAATATTCTGTAAATGTTTAATACTCACTCTGTGCGTCACTATAAGCACCAGGATGAGGACGACAGTGACAGCCACGGCTGAAGACAAGGCATAAATGAGAGCGGAGTAACTGGAGCATCCACACTGGTCACCTACAGAAACACAGAAACAATGGGAAATATGTCAAAAATTACAAAAGTGTAAAGACATGACGGGCTGTTAGAGCTCAGGGCTGTGTAACATGTGTCTGATTGCAAAAACCACTGAGGCAAACTTCCTTCCTAATTTGAAAACAAAACTTTTAAGAGACATTTAAAACAGTGGATACAATCAAACCAAATCTATCTTTAACCCGTCATTTATTGTTTTTTGTGTATTTTATTGCGTGTTATTTTACATGCCAGACGGAAAGGCATATTTACAGCATTTGTTACAGATGTTCATTAATGTGCATTTTCACAATTAAATAAGTTAAGATTAACTTCTACAATTTTATGAAATAAAGACAGTGGACTGAGGAGAAACTCTATAAAGTGTCTGTTAACTGTTAGGTTCATTGTGTGTTTGAGGGCATGGCTCAACCCCAAACCACAGTTTCTTCTCTAACAACATCTCCTCAATAAAACATTATTATTCAAGAGCCACACCAAACATCACCAGATTAGTCATACAGCCCAAAACCTGCTCGATTTTCATTATCCGTATCTATTGATGACCAAAAGTAAACAACAGAAGCAAACCTGAACTTAGACGAACAGCTTAATCAGAATATATTTTAACAATCACAACATAAAAATAAAATTGTTCAAATGTTGTAAAATTTTAATTTCAAATGTGCATGTGTCGTGTTCATTATAGTTTTACAACCTACAAAAGAACCTAATAATACATCTGTGTCATTCATCCCATTTAGTTTAGTTGTTTGTGCCTAAAATATCTTGTTTATAGCTTTTGATAAAGGTCACAAATGAGTCACTCTTTTTAGATTTAACCCAACACACATTCAGAGAGATTTTTGCATAAAAGACCTGTGGACAGCAACAACAACGACTTTTCTGTTGTGCTCTGATGTGACCCACCTTGCACAGACACATAGACCCCTCTCCGGCCCATGGAGCGACTGGGAGGCCGGCCCTGCAGCAGCAGCTGGCAGCTGTACAGGCCACTGTCCTCGGGCTGCAGCTGTCGGACTGTCAGGTTGTAGCTGATGCCTTCAGGTCCCGGGGCAGTGGTCAGCTGGACCCTCTCCTCAGAGAACTGGGAGGACGACGGGCTGTGCTTTGAGTGGTACAACAGCTCCACGGGCTCCAGCCCCCTTTGCCTCTTCAGAATGACCCCTTCCACAGTGGAGCCATCCCCAATCGGGGGTACACAGGGCAGAATGGCCGAGCCCCCAACACAAGTGTGTACCCACCCTCTATCAACCGCAGGAGCATCTCCAAAAGTAAAAGGTACAAGTCGCCAATTAAACTAATGCAGTGCAAACAGGCTTTATTCTACATTTATCATTAAACACTGTGAGATTCTGGGATCAGTGAGAGGAGGCTCAATGAAAGATAACGTTATTAACAAAGAAAGTCTGTTCATTCTGGATGTGATAAAGGCCTGTTTGTGAGTTACACTGGGGTTATTGGTGTGCTCTATGCTGATGACTCACATTAGCACACTATGTGACATGTGAGACATTTATGAGGAAAGTGCGTGGGTCAGTTAGATGTGATGGTCAGCACCGCATTCAGGAAATAGTCACATTGTTGTTTTTTAACACACTCTGATCTGCTCTACTGTCAATAAATAAATAGTCATGACATCAACAACAACTGAAGGTGTAGGGTTAAGTCTAATTTAGGGCCCACTCAGCAATGAATACATTAATGATGCGTGCCCGAAAAGTATTGTTATATTTATTTCAAATGATGTTTAAGTGTTTTTTTCTCTGAAGTGCATTTCCATTCTTATCGAGAGTGTCTGTGGGAGAAAAAATAACCCTCATCCTCTTTAAATGTCAGCCTGATGGGTCGGGCCTGAAAAGCACTCACCTCCGCGGATGAGGAGGAAAAAGTCTGTCTTTCCGGTCTTGGTGATGTCTTCAGAGTGGGGGTTGTCGACGTGGAACTCGCAGCTGTAGAGGTCTGTGTCCGAGGGTCGCAGGTCAGAGAGGGTCACGTTGAGGGCGTGTCTGCTGGGGTCTCCGCTCACACTGCTCCTGTTCTTGTACTCAGAGTCCAGCACCGACACTTCAGACTGCTGGTACTTGAACAGGACCTGGGTGTGACGAAGCCAGGTGCGTTTCAGGTAAACACCCATGGGCGGGGTCGGAGTGTGGTCCACAAGGCAGGGCAGGACCACAGAGCCCCCCTCATCCCGTTCTAAAAACTGGACGGAACCACACTGCACTGAAACACAAAATAACAGTATATTGTCAGTTTGATCTGTTTCAGAGGCTCAGAAAATCAAATGAAAAGGTGGATATGTCTGGAGTGCCACAAACTAGACCAAGGGGGGCCCAAACTTCTGTGTCAATGTTAATGTCAATGTCAGTTTTATATATAAAGCACATTTAAAACAACCAGCACTGTCCAAAGTGGTTTACAGGCTCAGTAAGTGTGCTTAATATAGGCAGGAAGTAAAAACAAATCAAAGGAGAAAATAAAATAATAAAATAAAAAAATTAAATTAAATTAAAAAATAATAATAAACAAATAAAAACAATAAAATAGATCAAAAATAATGAATTAAAACAAATAAATATTTTAAATTTACATGTAAATAATAAAAAATAAAGTTTCCCCCAGGTTTGTTTCAAATGCCTTTTGTCTGTGCCACTGTCTGCCTCCATTTTGTTCTGACAAAGTAGTGCTTAATCAGAAACAACTGAATTTATGCTGTAGGACCCAGACCTTTCAAAAATACATCTACATTTTTAATCTTTACAATGGCTAAGTATCTTCAACCGTCATTGATGATTAAAGCATATATTTAATTTCAGGCACAAAAGATGATGACCCCTGGTGGCCAAATTTTGGCCCCGGGGTCCCATTTTTGGGCACTACCCTGATCTAGACATTTTAAGTACTCTCTTGAAAATAACATGACTGAGGTTATTTACACAAATGTTTTCTATCTGTGAACAAATTTGCAATTAAGCATGTCTTATCCACGTGATTTTGGATTTACATTTAAAGCTGTGAGCTCTATATAACAGACACACCTTTTCTAAACAATCACAATGAATTTACACTGAAACTCGTGGTTAAAGCTAAGATTATGTGCTGGATGTCTACCTTAAAAACACAAAGTATGAGAGTGAATTTGGCTTTAACCATCAGTGTTTAAGCATACATAATACAGAAGGCCAAACTAATGCTCCAGCCATGAAGTAATATATTTAAAAATGACATTTCATAGAGCGTAATCATCATATGTTGTTTATTCCACTAATAGGACTCACCTGGACGTGTGAGAAACAGAGTCCACAGACAAACCATGTCCCGGATCCCTCTCATGTTTAACTCTGAGGGGGTCAGCGATGTAACCCACAACAGCACTAGAAGAAACAAAACAGTGAAGGCTGGAGGACTTACGTTTTTAACTGTCATTGAAACCAAGAGGAACTCTCTGAGGCTCCACCTTCAAACCTCAAGTCACACACAACACAGCACGCGTCCTAGTTCTGATCAGCTAAACACTCATTCATAACCTAAATGTTTATGTTGTGTTGTATATCTTTGATTAAAATGTGTAACTATAGCATTATAGGCTACAGTGTAGTCTGATCCTAGGGTGAAAAAGAAAACCATTGCAAAGATGGCCTATACTGGTCTGGTCTGGTCAGAAAAGACAAAAAAAAAAATGTTTAAAAAGGTCAGAGTTGAGGATTGCACACTTCACAGATGGGAATGTGGATGCTTAAAGATCCTGAGTGGAAACTGCAGGAAATAATGTTTGTGGACAGGATGCCTGCCCTTTATAAGATAATCAAGAGTGTGCAGCCTGGAAACTCCATGTAAGGACTGTCTGAAACTTGATATAAACATTTCAGAAAATTAAAGTGTGAAAACACTGTTGCTTTTGAGAAAAAGAATTGACCATCACTGTTTAAAAAAAAAAAAAGAAGCAGCAAAACCGGTTTCCTGAAATATACATTCTCAGAAAATGGGTGATTATGTTAAACAATGAAGTATCACTGGATTTATAGCCCAGAGTATAAGCAATTAAACAACCAAGTCAATCAGTGTGCATTAAAGTTATAATATATGCTTTTACATATGGCACTGTTAAATTCAGTGGGTCTCTTTTTTTAAATCATTTTTTCATTGTGTGGTATTTTATAACCTACAGATGGTATTTGCCTAAGTCTTAAGTGTCCACTAGATGGCGCACTGCTTTCTGTGCATCCAAGGATCAAAATTAAACAATGAAAGAATGACAGCTTTAAAAAAAAACGTAGAAGCAGAAGAAAAGCAGTTTCAGTAGCAGTTTTTATTAGAGACGGATCACATTCCTTGTTTACAAGATTCATGACATGTTTTGTACAAATACATCTACTACAAACAGGACATTTTGAGAGTAGTACAGATATTTGGGAGAAATGTCTGCACTCAACAGTCATATCAACATAAACAACAGAACACTATGCTCATAGGGTTTTACACCAATTATTTCATAAATTTGAGTAAATGAATTGCAAATGTCTGCCACCAACTGGCTACTTACCACTTCACAACAGAGGGACCGACCCTTCAAACTAGTTTGGCAAACCAAATTCAAAATAGAAAGCAATGAGAAGATGACCTCTTAATGTTTGCAGCACTTTTAAAATATATGTAATCAACAATGTAGACCATGTGGCACCTTACATCCAGATGCAGTGAACAGAGCCAAACTAAAATAATGAATAGCAGGTACTTACTGGGTTTTAACTGACCTGTCATGGCAGCTCAGTAGCTCTAAAGGCTCAAAAGCTGAAGGATGGGCTACAGACAAAAACAAATAAATATCAATGAGTAAAGTGTGCCACACTTCCTAAAGTCTTCACTCTGATTACTTTTGAAAAAGTCATCTCATAAGGCCAGTCATATAACAGGGATCTTATAAAGCCTTAGAGGAGGACATGGACAAAGGATCTAACAGAGTCTCATTTTTGGGGATGCCCAGTAAAAGAAATGTGTGCAGTACTTTGTACAGTAAGGGCAAAACAAATAGAGCTGATACTGCTTTTACTGTTGAGTAACTTAAAGGTTTGTGGACTCGAATGTAAGGGAAATCCACAGCATGAATTACATCTGTGCTATAATGTAAGAAAAGAGTAAGCATTTACATAAGATAAAATGTTTAAAACCTGTTAACATCTGGAATGGTATTTAATGTGGAGCTGTTTATGATGATGCATTCTGGGCAAGATACACATTTTTAATCCCATGCACATTTAACTGTGTACGTACAAGAGAATAAAGTTACATTTCAACGTCACTGCGGTTTAAATATTAGATAATTTATTACATGGGAATAATATTAATCAAAATATAGCCTACATAAATATCATATTAAAGAACATGCAGTATTTGAAACCAGAAGTTGGCCAGCATCTCGTGTTTTGGTCCAGAGGAATTGTATGTTAATATTTAATCCAAACATTAATCCAAAGGTTTTATTATAATTTCATATTATGTTTTGAAATGAAGACAAATCGTATGAGGTGAATTTCCCATAATTGATGATGGCAAACTTGGTGATTAAATACCTGGTAAAATAAATCCTGTTGTCCCGATGTATAACACCAGTACAAACCTTCATGACTCACCTCCACGTAGGTCAGGACAAACCAGCATTGGATTTCAAGATGAATTTTATTACAACAGATTCATAAAACATTACAAAGGATGAATACATGTACCCTCTTAACCAAGATCATCATTAAAAACAAACCTGAAACAAGAATAAAGCTAGAGACTGATGAGTCATGGATTTGTAACACTAATCAGGAATCATTTTTAACACTGAGACCCTCACCAACCAACGTTGGGGACGCAAGTCCAACAGCACCTAAACATGCTGTGAGGGCCTCAATCCATCTACCAAAGGAATAAAAAATAAATGATCAAATGTTTACATGAGAAACTTGCCTTTGTAAGGAGATGGTACGTTCATGTTACTCCAGCGGCTTCAAAGGAAATATGAAATTGTTTTAACACACATTACTTCTATAAACCTGAGTGGAACCTATGGGGAAAATATATCCTTATATATAATCAAACAACAAGATAGCTGTCAGAATCTTGTGTGGTGTTTGGATGTTTGATAATGTTGTTACATTAATGTCCATGTGTTCTAACAATAAGTCTTCACCACCACAGGTCTCACAGCTGTTTGCCTTCAGCTAGCTTTGAAAGAGGATGAGAGAAAGGTGTTAACCTCAAACCTAATGTGGTGGCAGCTTTGAAGCTTCAGTAGCGTCCGGCCGGGGACATGACAGGAGGCCTCATGCCCATCGGTGGGGCCCCCTGATACGGGGGCACCATAGGACCCTGCCCATATGGAGGCATCCCACCAGCCATGTAGCCAGGCATGCCCTGTGGAGGGGCACCGTACTGGCCTGTCAACAACACACAGCAACTTAGTCATGCCATTATTTTTCTTACAAAAATGCCATTTTTAGGGAAATGTCACCATACCATGCATAGGATGCCTCATTCCAGGCTGCTGTGGCATGCCTTGCTGTGGGGCCATCATACCACCCACTGGCGCCACTGTAGCAGCAGCCGCATGGGCCTGTCCTGCTCTGGGTATGAGACGCTGGTAACGAGGCAACTGTGCTCTCATCTCTTCCTGTTACACAACACAATAGCAAAGCATTTAGACCTAAGAAACACTGAGAGGTCCCTTCAGTACAGAGACACAGAAACAGACTTGGCATAAATTATGGATGGTACTATTATTATTATTGTTATAATAGACTACATAAACTCATGTTCACAAGCATCATTTAACATGTCAGAGCAACTTAACAGTTTTATAGATCTATTCCGTCAACTTTTAACTAGAAATTCATTATGACACTATTTTTTGTCAATTTGAAGTAAGACTTTCATTTACATTACTACAACGCAAACCATACTAGTTATACATCAGTCATTACTTACTGTGAAAAGGGCAAAACGGAAAGTTAGAGCGACTTACCAGTGAGATATCCTCATCAGGGTGGATCAACTTACTAGTTGCACTCGTGGTGGTTAGTGTGGCAGGCTTACTGGTCACTGTGGCGGGGGGTTTGGCCACAGTGCTGCTAGAGGGATTAGAAGCAGAAGTGGAAGAAGAAGAGGGGGAAGAGACAGAGGGCTGTGTGTAGGCAGGGAACGTTGCTTTGGGAGGATCGGATGTGGCTGCGGTGGAAGCTGCAGCTCCTGGTGCGCTCTGCTGGGCCTGTTCAAAGAGACGACAACGTTCAGCCAATATGAAGACAGTAATCGATGTAATACTGCTTAACGCTTTGCAACCAATGACAAGACAAGAATGCTATTTTTGCCAAAACTGCTAGGGACACAAATCTTTCACTTGAATACCATTAAATGCGTTATGTGTATATAAAAGTTATTTGTTGTTGGTTCATTGAGCTGAATAAAAGTAATAAAAGTGATGACTAGTTAAACCTTTCAATTATTTTGGGGTCCCAAGTTCCTTTATTTATTTAGACCCCTTTTTTCAGCTACTACTTTGAATACATGAGACTGTATACAGTCAGTAAAAAGCATGATTCAATAACTATAAAAATCATCCTGAAGTCATCATGACAAATAAATTAAACAATATAGTTACACTTTAGTTAAACCTCAGTGTGTTAATAAAGCACATGCAAACTATTAAAGCTCAAAGACAAAGTAGCTGCTCTGAAGTGATCCCCCGACACTAAAGTTAAATCATGATTATTTGCACAACACAAAATATTCTCCAGACTAGTTTAGGCTGGAGAGTTTACAGGCTTCAAGCTCATAAATAAGCAACATGCAGCTGCCACAGTCCAAGTCATATTCTTGTCTGGGAGCGTACTTGAGGCGTGTTAGGAAAGGAAGGCTGGGAGGAGGCAGACTGAAGGTCTGCAGGAGGAGATGAAGCACCAGAGCCCATCTGCAGCATGGTAAAGAGGAGATCACAACATTGACATGTAACATGTCTACACAAACTAGCCCTTGTAACTGCAACAACATTTACTCTCTAGAGGCAGCACTGAAAGAGCAAGCTAGAGTTAAGAAACCCACCATATTTACGATAGAAATTGTGAGTGCAGGTGTTGCCTGTAAGGACATTCCCACCTGAGCGGCACTGGGAAACAGAGGCTTAGAGACAGCAGGCTGTGCTGCTGTGGTCGGTCGACTGGGGATTCCTCCTGCGGGGGCTGGCGTCATATGGGGCATCCCTGGCCTTGGAGCCATATGAGGGGGCATTCCTGTAGATTACACATACCGGAAACACATGGAGGTCAAGAAACCTGCTTCTACAAACATTTAACTGGCAGGCTTTTAAAATACACAAATAAATAAAAATAAAAAACATGCACGACTTTTAATCATCTTCAAAAAAATGTCAACACTTCCTAGATGTTCCTGAGATTTTTATGTGAGTGAGCAACCAAATGTAAATTCTTAAATACACAAACCTGGAGGAATACCAGGCATCCCTGGCATCATTGGAGGCATCATACCACCCATAGGCATCATGCTGCCAAATAGAATAAAGGCACAACAATTAGGAGTTTTTGCAAAGCTTTAAATCAACCAAGGTTTTTTAATTTTGTGCGAGAGCTCTTACCCTGGTGGCATCCCATGCATTCCAGGAGGCATGCCATGCATCATGGGAGGAACACCTGGCATCATAGGAGGCATTCCTGCCACAAAAAATAGACTTTTATTTAGATAGTTCATACATGAGAATGTCCAATCCTCATCTGTTTACTGTGCGCTTCTTGCCTTGATATCCTCCAGGAGGCATCCCTGGTGCCCCAGCCACAGGCATCCCAGGCTGGGCCATGGGAGCAGCGTAGCCAGCATGGGGCTGAACAGCTGCCTGCTGAGCAGATGGTCCTGCTTCATCATCATCGTCATCATCTTCATCTGAGTCATCCTGATTGTTTTTCTTCTTTTGACTCTCTATAAACAAATAAATAAAGCGATGTTACATAGAGGTTTACATATGAAAAACATTTAGGCAGCAGTAGTAAAAATGTTCAGACCTTGTGATTTCTGTTCTAACGTTCGTCGTCTTTCCTGCATGTCTTTCTCTGGAATTCCTTCCATGCCATAGATCTCCAGCTCAATGTCTGTTCTTCCAGGAATAGCATTTGGTACACTGTCAATTGTCTCTTTATGCACCTGAAACACATTTGAACAGACCAAACACACTGTGATAATGGAATATTGGAATAATGTTAAGAGGAATTAGAAGGATACCCACCTGCATGCAGTGGATGGCTAAGCCAGGGCCAGTGTATAACTTTTTGTGGCAGATGTGACATTTAAAATGTTTAGCCTTTTGATGCTGAATGAGAATCTTTTCATCATCGAAGTCTCGATTACAATACCTTAAATATTGAATTAAGGACACATAAAGGAAATCGGAGAATTCTGAAACACACTTATTTCAGTAAATTATTTGTTCAAGGATCAGAACATATGCAAGTAAACACTACAGGCCCTGTTAGACATCTCGCCATACGCAGTTAGTGAACACGGAGACGCTTTCTCTTTTGGCTTTAATCGCCGACTATAGCAGCAAAGGCCTTTAGCGCAGCATAAGCTTCATGAAACAAACTCAAGACAGGAGACAAAAAGACCAAGCGCGCCACAAAAGTATCTTATATCATGTAGAAATTTGCGGCTTACTACAAGAGCTTTTACGGGTTTCTACAAGCAACCGTGAAGTTTATTTTACCTCGGCTTAGCATTCTAGCTGCTAGCTATCGAATAAACGGGGCCTTGTTTTTGTGAAGCTAATGATAGCAAATATCTTTCTAACACTAGTATTTCGTTCTTCAGCTAAAAGGATACCAGCACCATGGTTTCATTTGCTTCTTCTTCTTTCGCCCCATCTTTCACGGAATACTGAAAATAGCTATAACAGGTTTAAGTACGAGTCTTATTATCTGTTTAATAATAGCATGCTGTAATCCCGTGACAACGCCGAAAATGGCGCTTAGCTGGAGGAAGTGCCCAAAGTATCGCGAGATCAATTTAAATCCGAGAGTTAGGCTTAACCGGAGCCAAGGTGCAGGCTTCCGTCACGTAGTAATTATTTTATTATACATATATAATTAAACAAATACTTTAATTACTATATTTTGTGCCTTTTGTAGATCCTTGCCCATATTTTACACAAAAATGACTCAAACCTAATTCTATTTAGACCTCCGAGTTGTTCCTTAATAGTTTAACAGCTATTTCACATTTTGGCCACTTGATGGAGGCAATGTAGCGTTTAAGACCCTGGGCCCTACACAATTGCAGATCAAAAGGCTTGCACAACAAAGTCACAGAAGGTAAAATTGTTAATTTACGAACCTCTCAGTATGAAGGTGGTGGATGTTGGGGAATACTTTTTGCTGGGCACAGGTGACAAGGTCTTTTAAATTTTAAATAGCTACCTATAGCCTACAATGTGCTGTCAGAAAAGGTTTAAATTGCCATTCTCCTTAAGCAGGGCCTCTATAGATTTACTTGTTTAATCAATGTACAGTCCCTTGTCTTTTATCATCTAAGTGGCCCACAGATTGTCTTAATTGGAAAGAAGAAACTCAACTGGGGCAACTTTTCTTGAACACCTACTTCACTACACCTTCAGTTCCCTTACTATTTAAATGATTTTACTGGCAAGACAAAGACAGTGTTCAGTGGCATCTTAAAGGGTTCCCTGTCAAGATGAATTATGTCCCATTCTTGTAAGCTTTCACTGATGCTTTGACGTCTGCCTTTTTTCATTCATCAGCTCTTATTCATGTCACTCACTGAGGCTCTAAGCTTTGTTTAAAAATTGGGATGGAGTTAAAACATGTTATTATTTCAAGAGGTTCGAACTTTTCATTGTAAAAAATCGGTACAAAACATTGTTGCGTATATTATCCAGAAATTAAATAGCCTGTTAAATAAGCTCAGATCCTCACTGTCTATGCTGCATCAGTAAGACATGAACTGTCAAAAAACATCCAAAAATTACATTTTATTTATGTATAAAACAGTTTAATGTACTCCAATATGTACATATGAAATCTACAAAGTATGCACAATGTTAAAATATCAACAGACAATTCCCCCACACTCAGTTATACTTGTATATTATATAGCCCTTGCTAGAGGCCATTACACTCCCACACAGTCTTCATAACTTTAAATAGGATACAACTAACATTTCACAATGCAGAAACTATACACAACAATACCACCAAGTAAAAAAATCTACAGCAAATGCATGTTAAAATATTAATCTGTATCTCAGTATATTATAATCATGTTTGTGCGGAGCCTTTGTCAGTGTGACATGAAGTTAAAGTACAGTACACTTGAAGAATTACAGCTGAAAGCTGTGGTCATTTTCTGTCTGAGTTCAATCAATTAGCAATTTAGGTTCTGACAACAACTAATGAGAGAGCATTGATTAACTTGTTTGCCCATGCTGCCTCCCGAACTCAGAGGGAAATGACCCCAGCATGCAAGTTGAGGTCAGGCATGTGTGCTCTTCTACATTTGGTAACAAGAAAAAGACTATATTTGTTCATTCGTTATGTTTTAATTAGACTAAACCCACTCGTTATTCTTCAATAAATTAACATTGGTCTCTTTACTTAATAGTTTGGACTCTTAAGGCCAGAGGAGACCACAGAATTGACTTCACTTATCGACTGCCTATGTGTGTCATTTCAATATTATCTGCAGATCAAAAATGTACATTCAACTGTTACAGACAAAAAGCTTTACATTTTGCCCCGAAGTGCTTGTGTCAGCGTTTTGGCATCTTTTTTAAAAGCTTGAAGTCTGAATGGCACTTCTGAATAGTGTATATATAGACACCATTTTAAAACTACTGCACTTATACTCATAAAAGGCTCAAATTGAACAGAAACCTTTATGACATAAGTGCCAAACACCAAAAGCAAAACTGAATAGTAAATTACACCTTCAAAGATAAGTTTAAACATACAGTTCGTTCAATGCCAACACACCATATTTACTATACTGTAAAAGCTTCAGTTGTTGCCAGAGGTTAAGAAATTCAGCTTTACTCCAGTCACTGCTTATAAGCTGCTTGAAATATAACAAATAACACGAATAGCATCAACAGTTTATCTTGCAGGGTTTTTCTTTAGTCACCATACACAAGAGACAACTGTGCCCAATTACTTTCATCAGGCTGATCTCCGAGTAGGCACCGTTGGATTGTGCAGGAAGAGGCAGAGGAGATTATGATGAGTGTATGGGGCTGAAATTTAAATTTTTGTTGTGTGAGATCCGAGGCTTTTCAATGTCAGCACAGTGTTAAGACACTAGTTGAGACATTTACAGACAGTGCTACAAATGGGACATCATTTTTTTTGTGCCTCTGTTTAGTAAGTCATGGGGGAGGGGGCAGTCGCACGTCAAGCAAGCTATAGGCAAAAATGTTCCAGAAAACCGCACAGACCACAAACAAGGTGTAGACACAGAAGAAGATCCAGAACAGTGTCTGCTCCTGCAGTTTTTGTTCATAGTTGTGTAGAACCACCACACCGAGGGTCAGACCTACCACCACACCCCCCAGGTGGGCAACAAAGCTGGGGTTGGGGCATGGAGGAAAAGCTGGAGGGTAAAACCGCAGCCACACAGCCCGACCAAACTCAACACTCACTGTAAAGCACAGAGAAATAAAATGATAAGTGACATAACAACACTGGAAACAGTACATTAAAGAATATTCATCATTCAACATATCAACACGAACCTAAGGAAAATAAGTTCAAAAGAAGAAAAGAATGACTTTGGTCAGTTGCAAAAATATATTGAAGCAGGTGCTACGAGGCATTGTAGCACGGACTGCATGCTTTTATTAGACGTATCCACATATATTGTATGCACATACTGGACAGTGTGTACAGTTAAATCTAAACTCAGTTTTCAAGTTTTAAAAGTAAATACTAAAAATTTACTAAAGCTTTTGTTGTGTATAACAGTAAATTGTATATTGCATAATCATAATATAAAAATATAAGTGATCTGACATTATTCAAACTTACTGCAAACCAGAGCCATGGCCATCCGGAATAACTTGAACTGACACTTCATTCCCGACCAATTCTAATGAGAGAGATGATAATGAATTAAAAAGGACATTTCATACTTTTTTGATAGAGGACAGAACAGCTTGTGTAAGAAGGTCAAATTTCGTATAGACGGACAAAATCTTTTGACATGGCATGACGTGATCCCTCCGTGTCTCAATTCATGTCAATTTCAGCTGCTCTGGAGACACTGCGACCCCTAATCTCTTCTGGCTGGGAGAAATAATATGATTTAGCTGAGGCGGCAGGCCATTTCCATCTTGACCCAAAGGTTATTGTGTAGGTTGTGGCTGAGTACATAATCACTAATCTTATCTACACATAATGGAGGTTCACCTTGAGCACCTGATGCATAGAGTGCATCAATCCACATGAGAATATTGGTAGGGGTTGGGTTTTAGATTAAACTGTGCCTCACATCCAAACACAGAACTTTACATTTGCTGTTAACTGTAGATGGGAGAAATGTGTTTATGACAGAACAACTGACTACATACACAGAAACTTACCATTACTACATTAGCCAAATGTGCTGAAACAAGGGCGTACACCCCCCCAGATGAACCAACCACTGGTGCAGTCATATCAGTGACAGACACTGCCAGAGATCCTAAGGAGAAAAGTTAGGTTACAGGTCAGTGATTTAAGAGGAGAGTCCTCAGTTATTCTTAAAGTAATTATTATGATCATTGTACACAAACATAGTAGTATAGCTACACTTAGAATTAGTCCTACCTCATAATTTTGTACGAGAATGTGTTGATGACTCTATTTAGCTTCATTTTACCCAAGTGTCAAAAGGACTACAGTAGAGTGTCTGGCACTTCAATCACACTGTGTCCATCAAAGAGGTTATTCACCCCGATTTATGTCAGTGAATCATCAGAATGGCTTTGGGTAATATACTTTATTATACTGAGGCTTACTTAGGCTAATTAATAAGAGCAAAAAGTTGTACTGTGTTATTATAAAAACAGAGAGTATGCACCGCTTTGGGAAAGAGAAGCTGTCCTAATGTGATCCATAGTGTTATGTAATGTACATGCTTACAACACTCTTTTCTGTCTCGGAAGTAAAATGAACTGAGATGCTGTTGCTGACATTTAGCACCAAAACAGTCTTCTTCTTCATCTTAGTTAGGTGAACTTTATGAATGAACAGAACAGTGGTGTAACAATAGCGGGTCACTAAGCCATAAAACACTGCAATGTAATCTGACTGGTATGGTAAGTATTTTAAACATTTGTACAAGTCAAGACAAGAATACAAGTCACATTTTATGACAACAATGAATATCTACATGGATTCACTTCTCTATCTGATTTTGTCCTTCCTTTGCTTCAGGACATCCACCTTTGTAGTCTTTATTTAATGTATGTGTTTAGCAGGGTGATCCTATCCCTGTAATTACCCTGCTTTAATAACATTATTTTAGTGCTCTCTTGTTGCCTTGAGCACAAACAGACAAGGACACCCACTGTCTCATAGTCCTTCACTTATTCCCCATGAGGCCTGTAGTTTCAGTAGTACAGAGTGGCATCTCATTTATCTTGACTGCTCTGTTCTGACCAGCAGATATAGAACTAGGGAACATACAAGGAATAATAATCAGTGCTCATTATGGAGGAATCGACGGTTTACTTCATGTTGTAGCAGACCTTTTCCTCTGTGTGAGTTCTTGTGTGTCCAAAAGTGAGCAGCGCGTCCATATACATTAAAGTGCCATCATTGAGCCTTGAGGATCATTGACCGCTCTCTGAGTCATTACTTGACCTTCGACCTCTGCTCTGACCCCATGTTTATGCCAGCTGAGCCCCACTCGTTTGTGTTACTTGAAAGAATGAGTCCCTAAAAATAAATCAGGCGAGACAGCACAAGTTTTTGATGATTTACCAGACTTGTTATTTAGCCATTACTTGAACAATATACCGCTTTTAAAACAATTTTTATCATTAAAATGCAGTGTTTTTAAACAAACCTATAACATACAAATTAAACGGAGCTGAGACAAAGGGGTGATGAGAGCAAACTGTGGCTTAGTTATATTTTGACTTATATTTTAAATAAAAACCAATTGAATATGTTCTTATAGATGGATTTGACGTAAAAGTTATCATCAAATTAGCATTTCGCTTAGGCTCAAATATGCAATAATGTGGCAAGAGTGTATTCTAATTACATCTGTTCAAAGTCTGTGCTATACCTCTTCTGGTTTAGTATCTTTGTGACTTTGCCCAGTGTCCTCCAGCTTCCAGACTTGTATAAAATTCCAGTCAGACACAACAAATCTAAACATCAGAGGCCACGACAGGACATGACTCTGCTCTCGCTCCGGTGGTCGATATCTAATTAAAGCGGGAGGCCTGTGTGTGTCTCTGTCTGCGCCCATCTGTAAGTGTGTGTGATTTAGGCACATTTCCCCTTTGCTTTACCATGGGGTTAATGCTACCGAACCATCAGCTGGTATCCCCAGGGTGTATGTAAGTGACCCATGACAGAAAGAGATGTTTAGAATAGCACTGATTGAGCCCACCATCCGCTCTAGCTGCTGGTAGAGGTGTTACTTGTATGCAAATGATTTGTTTTGGTAGAATGCATGACAAATGTGTAAATTAAAAGGTCAAAGAAAATGCAGACTGAGTGATTTATGTGACTAAAATGTAAATATCTGATGTTAGAGACATTCCAATCACTTGAAACTGTGCCCTTTATTTTACCCCTCCTTCCCTTTATCTATTATTGTGTTCAAATTGCTGTGACTGAAGGGGAATGTAGAGGCTTTGATGTGGTATTGACAACCCCCATCTCACCATGTCTGGTATCAAGACACAAACTCATAGCCATCTGTCCTCAACAAATGCACATGATTTAGCCATTGAACAGAATCTGCTAAAACACGGGGTAGAAAAGAAAGTGAATGCATAAGAAAACATGCAACAAGCTGACACAACAACAGTGCACTTGAAAGGTTAAGCCCTACACAGGGTTTGAATTTATGAGGTATGTGTGTGTGAGCGTGTGCCACGTGCAGTGAGAGGAGGATGAGTGGAATCATGAATATGTATGTTATGAATGAGTTACATGTGAGAGCCAGGCCCACCTGCTAACACGCCACACACATAGACCAGTCCGATCCTCAGGGCTCCGTGGACCATCTCCAGAGGGACTCCCACCAAAAGCTGCATGGCCATATTCAGACTCAGGTGCTCAATCCTGCAACACAAGGACAAGGTAGCTCTAAGAAGATGAAATAAATAATAAATACGTCCAACAGTTTGTGTGAGGAATAAAGTGTTTGAGGTGTAGACAAAATGAGATGCAGATCCAAACTGAAATCTCACCAAAGAATTCAGTCAAGGGGTTGTTTTAGGCAAGTCGTGATTTTATTCATGGAATTGGTTTATGAAAGCAGCTCTATTGCATTCATTTGAACAATCATATTCAGAGTCCATTATAAGGTTTAAAGGTAATACTGTTAAAGTTTGTGAGCTTCAGAGAAAGAAAGAAAAAAAAAAGTGTTTCTTTGTGTCGTGGGTTTGATTCCCGGGCTGGCCGACACTTGGCCTTTCTGTTCTCTCCGGGTCCTGCTTCCTCCCACCATTCAAAGACATGCATGTATAGGTCAATTGGTCAATCTAAAATTGCCCCGAGTGAATGTGAGAGTGAAGGGTTGTCTGTCAGTGTCTGTGTCTAAATGTCAGCCCTATGACTAACTGGCCATTGTCCAGGGTGTACCCCGCCTCAGGCCCAAAGCTACTGGGATAGGCTCCAATCACCCACGACCTTTAACGAGAATAAGCGGAAGAAGATGAATAGATGTTGGGGTTTTTTGCTCATAAGTCTCATCATCTTGTGTTGATAAATGCAATGACTTTTCCTAATCGGAAACATCAAAACAAACAAAAACCTGAAAGATCTTTCTATAAAACATTAGCAAACAAAACAAAATGATTCCTGTCTATGATAATTCTTTATCTATTATTATTGGTAAATAATAGTGGAAATTGTAATTGTAAGTACAACACTGTAAACTTGTGCTCGTTCAAATTCATTGTCCTCTCTGTTGCAAAATGAAGCTATTACAACATGATGCGTGAACACTCAGAACATCTGCTCCTTGATCAAACCACACCCACCGTCCATCAGCGGATAATCATCAGCACACTTCAGCGCACCCAAACATATCTACAAAGACAGCTTAAGGAACACAGTCAAAGACATGTCCTCTGCGCAGAAATACAAAGATAAAAGACATGCAGCAAATGTACCCAAATCCCCTCATGCCTTGTGATGATTATAGGCAGGCCATATGCACAAAAACTCCCAGTGCCCTTCAAAGCTTCAAAGTCCTTCCAGATAAATCTCAGTCAGCAGCACAGACACATTTAGGCATCACAGCACAATCCAAGAGGACAGAAGTCTGCATAATGTGGCCTGTGTGCCTCTCACATAAACCCTCACTTGCTTCAATCAAATAGTCTTTTCTGTTTTCTGAATTGGCCTCTTTAGTCTGCTCTTTGAATTAGTCTGCCGCTAAATGTGGAAGAGATACCGCAGAGGAAGAGAGAAAGCCTGTGTCTTGGTGCTTTCTGAAATGACATCAGAACAATAAACAGCTGAAGAAACATGAACAGAAATCAAAACAAGGGCAGGGATGCTTTCACCCTGAAACACTTCAATTGTTCCAGTGAAGAGAGAAACAATGGGGCAATCGATTAGACAGAAGAGGCCTGTCCAAACACACAAGGACAACTGCAGCTTGGAAAACAAGAGTGATGTGACTCCGTCTAATTAGGCTGTAAGAGACGGCACACACATCCAGCTTTTGAAGAATCCTAAAAAAAAAGCAAAAGAGGACAAATCCAAGCCAGGCAAAATCTCTTATTGTCATAGTTATACAGCCAGACAGACAGGGACTCTAGTTTTGTTTGATTTGAATCTAATATACTTTGTTTTAGTGCTGAGAATGAGGAAGGATCAGGGTTGCTGCCGTGTTGAGCTGTTGACAAGCTTATTTGGTTTGTGTGTGTGGAAAGAAATGAGCAGAACCAGTCTTTAAGCTCCTGTAAAGGCACCACCGCTCACTGTGAATCCTAGTGTAAATGAAGAGTATTCATTTGGGGAGATAAAGAAGTGAAAGTACTATAAAGGACATAAAAGATTTTAGTATCTTCCACTACAATCTATGTTAAACAACTTCTTCTGTCCTTATCTTTTCATTGAGCCCTGATGTTCGCTCGCTCACCTCCAGCTTCCTCTAATTGAATTACCTCGCTCATCCCTGGGACCACGTTTACCAGGGAAACTGATTATAATTGGATGACCTGACCGGACTTCTGGTGTGGCCACAGACTTAATGATCTATAGGTCCCAGCGCTGAGATGTGAACTCACCCAGTGTGCATGAAGATGTAGCTGAGGTACCTCCAGGCCTGCGCTCGCAGCTGAGGATGGTACGGTAGAGGGCTCTTGAGGAAAGATGGACTGGACACCTGCAACACCACACGGTCCAACTGGAAGCCGTAGTACATGAACACAGCTACCTGCCAGAGTGCATGTCATTAGAAGTTAGTTTAAATCAGCAGCATCAAACTCAAAGTGGTGAGGGCCCACTTTCGGGAAGCTTTTATGAAATTTGATGTGAGATTTCATCTTCATTAGAGTCTTACAAAACACACAAACAATAATTTCCTTCTTTTATGGAAACTGGTTTTAGTTTCAACTAGTTTTAGTCAGATTTCAACAGGTTTAAGTCAGATTTCAACAAGTTTTACATGGATTTAAACAGGATTTAGTCAGATTTGAACAGGTTTTAGTTGGATTTCAACCGATTTTAGATGGATTTTTACTGGATTCGGTTGAATTTGAACAGATTTCAGATGGATTTTTACAGGTTTTAGACAGGATTTAGTCAGATTTGAACAGGTTTTAGTCAGATTTCACCAGGTTTTAACCAGATTTTAAAAGGTTTTAGATGGATATAAACTGGTTTTAGTCAGGTTTTGGTTAAATTTAAAAAAGGTTTTAGACGATTTGAATATCACCTTCTAAATGTATTGAAGGGCCACATAAAACATTGCAAAGGGCCGCATTTGGCCCCTGGGCCTTGAGTTTGACATGTGTGGTTTAAATGGTGCATTTGCGCAAAGGAAAAGGGAACGTCCATAGCTTACCTCGGCTATAGTGATGGCCAGTATAAGCCATGGCGGGGGGCAGTAGGTGTAGCTGTCAAAGTACCACTTGCGGTCCACCTCTCGGGGCAGAGTCTCATAAGCAATGTGTCGGACTAGTCTTTGGGACAGTCCCAGTCCCACCTCGTCCGTCAGACTGCAGCCCTTCAGCTGCCTGCCGCCCTGCAGAATGGCCCTCCGGAAACTATTGGAGCGCTTGCTGGTCATCTGGAAGGAAGAGAAAGACAAAATGTAAAGATGAATAGAGAGTGGGAGGAAAGTGAAAAAGAAATAAAGACAAGAGGGAAGGAAAGGAAAGGGAATGAGATCTTATTAGCTAACACTAACACTAGTGTTTGTGTCAAAATACTGTCACAACACTGACAGCATTTTCTTCACACCATGTTTACCTGCAAATTCAATTTCCCAGATGAAGACTTGTGTGAAATCTTGTTCTTGGGCCACACACAAACCCGTCATCCTCAGTCCAACAGTGGCAGACCCTCCCACCTCGCCGTGGAAACAGAATGCCTGCGCCATCGCCTAGCAACCACCAAACCCTCCACTTCACCACTTTCTGTCTACAAGCAATTCATTTCCCTACATACAGTTGGCATTATGTAGGCTTCTCCTCTGCCTCACAAGGAGTAGCTCAATGTACAGCCTAGGCCCTGATTTCAAAGCCTCTTTTTGTTTTGATTTCATTACCGAAGCAAATATACCATATGTCAGGAAGTAAACACCAAACTTGCAGTCATGTTTACAAAGATCTATTCCTTTTCGTCCTGTGCAAAGCTGCAATTGTTATGTTTATTGAGAATATAAACAAGAGATACCAATATAACACTTTCAAATGAATACAAAAGAAATCACAAACATAGTATTACGAGGAAATACATTCTGTACACTGTACATATACTGGTTCTCTGCTGGGCATATTTGCATTTGGACCAGTGGTTGGCCATTGTGTATCGCTGCAAGGACTGATTTCATATCTGACCCCACACCTTGTCACAGACACTGACAGGAAAATTAATCTCGTATAATGACGGTCTGGAAAAATGGAGCAACCGGAGGAAACACACGCTGGCACAGGACATGCAGACTTCACACTAAAACGGTCATCCAGATCATCTCTACGCATCTATGTTCATCTATGTTTATATGAGCTGGCACTGTCCTCTGATTGTTTTAGTGTGTATTTGTCATCAACACCCATTTCAGCTGCCGTATTGTCAGGGATTGGAACAGTTATTGTCCCAGTTATTATCACAGTAGCCTTTATGAACATCTTATGGCTCTATAATCTCATTCACCTCCATAACTCACTTCTAACCCTGTTTTGCGTCTGTAGTTGTGAAGATGTCTAAGCAAATACACATTACTGACACTTGCAGCTATAAAAATTAATTAGAAAATGGTTGTAGATGTAATGGTTGAACCCATGTGCTCATTCCTTCCTGGAAAGAAGAGTTTTAAAAGGAAAATGCTGATAAAAAGACAGCAATCTCTTAAAAGTGTCTGGAAAAAATCTTGCTTTGTTCGCCTTTAATGAGACTGAGGAATCACTATTTGGAGATCCACTTGAGAAAAAGCCAATTATTTCAGCTTTTATGCCAGCCAAAGAAAACTGTGGGAAAATGATTACAGGTTACCATGGCCACTTCTACATTGCTCACATAAAGTCGCACACACACACATAAACAGAGCTCCCCTCAGCAACCACGCTCTATAAACACAGTCAATTCTTTGTGTGAAGTGACGGCAATTCCAATTCCTGCCGGCTTTGCTGTACACAAAAGAGAAAGTGACGTCCTGTCTGTTTCGCCGTTGAAAAGACGAGAAGGGGAGAGATGAGGTGAAAAGTACAAACAGCCATCCAGCCGGCTACAGTTTTTACGCTTTGGTCAACGGGAAAGACAATCAAAGGCGAGGAGGAAAGGGAAGGAGGAGCGAGACACAAATAGAGAAGGACAGGGTAAGGATGGACACAGGTGGAGTTCTCGTTTTTTTAATAGAATAGCTTTACAATAGTTTATTTTATGAAGTGTGATATAGCGTCATGTTTCATTCAACATCAAGCCTGAAGGTTGTTTTGATGGTTTCCTGACATGAAAAGGGAAGAATAACCAATCTTTCGGAGCCCAGCTGACCATAAAATCCATCTCGACAAAATAACCCACTATTTTTTACACAAATTCACATTAAACAACTGTATAGTATTAAACTGGAAGTATATGCCTGTGACTGAGCCACAGCAGAAATCCACTACATTTTCACAAGGACTTCTCACTGGGATAAAAACTTGTAACAACATCTTTGGGTATTTTGGGAAGAGTAAACGTATTACCGCGGCCTTGCAGGACAGCCATAAGCACAGCTGCAGTTGAGAGTGATGTATGAGGAAGCGGTACAGGCAAAACAGAGAGACGGAGAGCTTTAGATAAGAACGTGGCAGCAGGGAAAAGACGAAAATGAAGCTGTGGAAGCAGGGAGTAAAGAGCATAAGAAGATGGATGAAGGGACAGGGAGCTGTGATTTGAAGCCTGTCTGTGACGAAGCAGTAGGCATGCAATTACTGACAATCACGCAGACGGAGGAGAAAAGACACTGCCGCAAATAAAGTCCCCATATTTAGTCTACCTATAGGAGTATTCGTTCAAATCGTGTTCCTTTTTAGGCATAAATGTACCAACCAAAACCAGGCACTGTCAATTAACCTGTTGAGATATTCATCACCTCCTTGAAATGCCTCAAACTGACTTTGATCTTACTTTTAAAGCCATTCAAATCTGACTTTAGAAGGTCATTTTCACTGTATTTACATTCCTTTCATTCCACAATATATTATTCTGAGAAGAAAAGACATTCAGCCTTGAAAAGTTGTTTAAGGGCAGCTGACAAGGCTTCCTATTAAAATCAAAAGGATGTTCTCAGCTGTTTTTGATACTTAAGAGTTTAAAAAGTTCAAGAAGGACACTGGCCAAGGTTCTAGTCCATTTCTCCAAGGTTTTCATTGCCTCATAGTCTTGTGGAGATCCTGAGGAATAAACAGTAGAAAATGAATGGGTAAACACCACTTGAAGACCCACTGAATTATTCAACAATTAAATCTTTATGTATTTAATTCAGAATTACATTTGTGATGACAATCCAGGTCTAATTAGCTCTTTAACATGGTGATTATAAGATGGTGATGAAAATGACTATTACAATAATCATTCATAATAATAATTAAGGTTATATAATGTTGTGTAAGGCATATTTACATCTTACATCTCAAGAAACATTTTCATTTCATTTAAAAAGTAGGCCGGATGAATACAGAGTGTTATGTCAACCTGTCTCAGTCTATGGAATACAATAATAAGGGGGCATCTAAGGCTGTAATTGCTGAAATATAATGGTACACTGGTAATTACAACTGTGCGTTCCTTTTGTTTACATGTCTATATGTCTGAATACATTACCATTTACATACCGTGGACAATAGCGCTGAAGGTCAATGTGAATATGAATGTGCACACAACTACATTCCTCTCTGTCCCACTCCTGTCACATGACACCAATCAACCAATCAGACAGAAAAAAGACTTTTCTCCAAGCTTCCTACAGCCTCATTCCTCACTCGCTGTATCAGACAATGCGCAGCTCACAGAAACCAAAAAATAGATCTGGTCACAGTCGCAGACAACAATGCATTCCCCAGAGTCTTTACAAGCCCCCAGTCACCCACAGCTTATTGTGTACCCCGCTCCCGATATGAGACCACTGCTGACTGGCCCGGGTCAGCTCCTTAAAGCCTCCCTATGGAACAGTAGCAGCAAACAGAGAGTAGAAAGGTTTTTAAGGCAGCAGGAGATGTTCGGGTGAGACCTTGGACAATCAGCAGCAGAGTTTCAAAGTGAAACTAAAAGTAGAGCAAGGTGAGAGTTAAGAGGCAAATTTATCACTGAGAGTCATCAGGAGGACTCACTTTTTTTTAATCTGAGGAGGAATATGGCTGCTTTGGGGCTGATACAAAATATTTCAATAGTTTTCAAAAGGTTTAGAAAATAAACCAGCCCACCTTTCCAAGAAGTTAAAACTTTAAAACATCTAGATCACACCTGTCAAACTCAAGGCCCGGGGACCAAATGCGGCCCTTTGGAATGTTTTATGTGGCCCTCCAATGCATTTAGTAGGTGATATTTTTGGCACTAGGTTTTAACTGTATTTGACCAAGTTTTAGTTGGATTTGAATCAGATTAATTTGTTTATGAAAATCTTAGACCCGTTTTTGCTATAAAGATATATATAATCTGCCCAAATCCAAGTAAAAACTGTTAAAATACATCTAAAATTGGTTCAATTCCATCTAAAACCTATTCAAATCCAACTAAAACCTGTTCAAATCCACCAAAACCTGTTTAAATCCATCTAAAACCATTTCAAATCATATAAACCTGTTCATATTCAAATAAAACCTGTTCAAATACACATAAAACCTTCTCAGATCCATCTAAAACCTGTTAAAACTCAACTTAAACCTGTTAAAATCCAACTAAAATCAGTTCCCATAAACGGAGGAAAATAGTAGTTAAAGATAACTTTTGTAAGACTCAAATAAAGATGAAACCTCACATTCGAAATTTAATGAAAGCTTCCCAAGGGCCACCATCTTTGGCCCCTGAAAAGATTCTTATTAACTATCACTGCCCCTCACCACTTTGAGTTTGACACCCCTGATTTAGATGAATACCCATACCTTGAGATCAGTGAATTAAAACTAACATGTATTCATTCATTTTTTGGATACAGGGATAAAACATGTAACATCATTGACCCTCGAATGTCTCACCAAGTTGACAAAGTCTTGGTAGCAGATCTTGCCATTGCCATCGGCGAGGGCCAAAAGGACTTCCAGTTTGTGAGGGTCAATCTCAGAGCTGTGAGTGGCCAGTAGGTCTCTGAACCGCTCCGTACTGATGAAGCCCGAATTCTCCGGGTCATACTGCAGTCAAACACACACACACAGTGCAACATGATGAGTAGTCTGCCTTGAACAAGTCAAAGAATAGAAATATGTGTGACAATTAAATGATGAGCCAAGGGTGAGCCAAAGTCTGAAGAAGCACACGACACATGCAGGATTGAATTACTTTCTGCTGAGTTTTTATGAAAAAGCTCAAAAACAACATTAGCAAAAAGCTTAGTCTGGCTTCAAATTAACTCCATTTGACTTACAATAACTCTAATATAGAAATCTGCTCTGACCAGGATCATTTCGAAGCATCATTTTAATTTTGAGCACTGACTTTAACCACAAACTTAGGCTACATAAACAAAAGTGAAAAGGATTTCTGTTAAACTACTTTTTCGTTCGTGTGCATGTGTAAATACTGATTATTCATGCCCAAAGATGCGACATTCAGACAAATTAAACTGCCTGCCAGTTCCCAAAAATAGTGGCTGTATACCGTGTATGTAATATGTGTGCGTGCCATATGCCAGTGTTGGCAAACGCAGAGTAGAGCCGGCTGGCAGCAGGTGTTATGTGCTCAACCGAATCACAACAGGGAGAAGAGGTTTTGGCTTGGAATTGGGTTGTTTTTCTACATATTACCCAACACTCATGATGTTTTCTTTCTCCATAATCTGAAGTCAATTAAAAAACAAAAAGTTGTTTTTACTGCCAGGTTTAACTTCAAATCACCTGTCACTGATTGAATTTGGAAACAAATATTAGGGTAAAAAGAAATCAGATGGAAAAACAGAACATATGCAGAGAGTCTGGTGTGTAGGAGGTGCGACAGCAAGGCAAGCAACTTTCAACGTCAAGTCCAGCAACAGATGATATTTGTCGTGATAAAGGAAAAGAAATGATTTAGAAAGCATGTATTTACTGCACATCACTGTATTCACTATTTAATAACTACTCATAATAATAGGCACTCTAACGCTACACCAACCTTTTCTTGCAGTAAACAAACCAGCTTCTTCTGAGGATATTTTGTCATGTTGAAGGCACGTCAGTCAGAGCAGGTCCAAGACAATACGCTGTGTGTGTTTGAGTGTGTCCAGGCCATGTTTGTCCCACACTGCAGGGTTATTCCCAACCCTAAGGGATTACAGTCCAAACCCCCCACAACAGTCACACCACCCCCTTCTCACCCAGATACCCATAAACATGCCCCGCAAAATATCCACCCCTCCTCAGACAGACCTACTTTCACCCCACATCAGAGCCGCTGAAAGAAATTATTTATCTCCAATGAAAAACAGTCTATAAATTTGCTTCTCTTATCTCTCCGGCTGTCACTCCTGAAGACAAAAAGTTGTTTCCAACTCCACGCTACACGCTTCACAGTTGAGTGAGCACTCGGCAGCGATAAAAGGACACAAAATGAGCCCATGGTGGGAATTTCATGCAAGGTTTACCCAATCCCTTCACTCCAATTAACCTTTATTTAATATGCTATGAGAGGAGCCTCATATTTTGGCAACAGAACGTATTGCATAACCATATATGTGTCGTTCTAATGTGCACAGTTTTCATTTAGGCTGTTTTGTGGAGAGCTATCCTTACATTACATCCATTGTCAAGAAGAACATGTTAAAACAAAAACATTAAAAAAAGAGTACACCTCCTACTATTCTTAATTATTGACATATATTGTTAATTTACTCATTCGTATTTATTTGTATTTCACTTTTAAGTCTTAAGCATACTTTTCTTGATTATTATTTTGTATATATTCTGTTAAAGGACTTGTAACCACTGCACCATGTTTTAAAATAAACATATGAAACAGAAAAATAATGAAAGCAATATTATGGAGCACAGAATCGTTTCTCTTGAATGAACCCATTTTAGCTCATGCAGATAACGCTAACATTATTGTTGATAAAAGAAATGGCACTTATTTTTACGAACGAATTAATTTACCAGACTGCACTTTCACTCTTAGTAATATTAGTTCTACGCGCAAGTATTATCTGTTCTATGTGAGTCAACAGAGTGTGATGTAAATCCACCAGATTAATTGAACCACGCGCACAAATCCCACCGTAGACATAACACCTCAGAACACTCACAACCAATGAGCTCTGAACCACAAGTGTAGTGTGTGTGTCGGTGCAGTGGAGAAAACAGCAGTAGGAGGGGTCAATAGAGCAGTATGGTATGGTAATGTGAGTGGGGAGGGGTACACAATACCAGGCCTTTTGTCTTCAGCCTCATTTTCATAAAGCTGAATATTAAGAAAGTGTAGGGTAGGCAGTATGTAAGGGTCAGGGAGTTTATTAAATTCCACTCTGAGCCTGCAGTGATGAAGCAGCCTGAGCAAACATCAAATATACATAAGGACAAACAAGAATGTACACTCCAAACTGTTTAGACGTTAATCACATGCAGCCTTCAGGGCGATGACTGATCCTTCAAAGGGAATAAATAAGGGTGTGATGTTTTCTAAATTTAATATCCCATCTATTTGTAATATGTGTGCCATTTTTCAACAAACCAAAATCTATCATTACTATTTACCATCTATCCATCATCCCATTTTTACATATTCATCAAAGCTGCACTGCCCGATTTTGTTGTTTTTTTTCCATCCTCAGCCCCACCTCTCTCACCCAACAGCAGCGTAGTAACCTTTCCTGCTTCTTTTATTTCAAAACAGGTTAAACCAGAAAAATTTTTCACCACAAAGTACTAAAACCTTACATTAAATCAAAGTTTAGAGCTTACTTTGGTCTTTGGAGTTTACCATTAGACTGTAGCAATCCTGTAATTAACTCTGTTGAAGCATTGCCAACATTTATCCATGTTTCTCTATTTTTTTTCTTAGCTGTTTCACTGTCTTATAAGACATTTTTTGCTTTTCCTTGGTTTATTTCCTTGGTCCTTCATTGTTGACATCAATGTCGACCAATGAGAGAGCTCCCTTTTACTGGAAGCAAGCTGTGATTGGCAAAAATCCCACTGTGGTGATGATCATTCTCATCTATTCAACTGAAATCCTTAATTATAAATCCTAGATCACTTCTTAAGGTCTCATTTTTTTCACAGATGATTCCTATTACAATAAGCTGCTAAGTGATTAAACTGTCAAATTAAACACAACAGTAAAAAAACAGATTATAGACTTTTAAGGCATTGGAAAAAAAATCTGAGTGGTACATTACTTTGCTTAAATTTTTTGCACGCATTATGTTTTAGTACATGCAAAGCTTAAGTAAATAAGGGCCTATGTGCGTTCCATGAACCTAAACATAATTACTTCTAATAACAGGGTCATGAAATTATGCAGTTGCTCTGAAATAATTGTTGGGTAATAGAGGCTCAGGAGGTAGAGAGTGTCATCTGATAACTGAAGGTGTCCCCCCATCTGCTGCACTGGTGTATGAATAAATAACAATGTTTATCAAGGCTTGAAATATAGCAGTTGTAGTAGTATGGACTCAACTGATGCTTAGTAGCGTGCAGATTTTAGAACGTGTTTGTATAAAAAGCCAGTCAAGTTTTGTGCTGCACTTAAAGCTTGCCACTTCATCTGTATCGGTTCCACATAAAAATAGTTTGTCCTTCTTATTGATCTTTTTGGAAACAAAAGTAAAGGCAAAACCCTAGCTGCCCTGCTGACAATAAAAATTGTGTCTATAATACATCAGCAGAAAACGGATCCCAATAACCTCTCATTATCATGGACAGGTCAGAATAGGACACACTCCAAGAGCCCTGCCAGAAACAGCTCCATGTGATAGTAAATACTTTGAAGAGATAAGAAGCCTCATCTGTCACTCTTTCTGCTGTTTTCAGAATCATAAACCACAGAGAAACTAAATGACAGCTGAGAAAAGAGTTATATCCATTTTATCCTCATCTAATTTCACACAGTAATCGGCTATAATCACACTGATTTATGGGATAATAGGCGTCAAGTCGTCGATTAGCACTGTAACATATGTGGCCGGTCTCACTGGGAGTTCCACTTTTTAATCAAACACTGTAAAAAAGAGTGTTGCAGGTGACATTTAACAGAGATACGTCGCTGGTGGATGCAAACATGACATAAACACACTGCCTGAGGATACTGCTGCTGCTCTCTCCCAGAGCGTCACACTTTAATGATAACATCCTCCAGATTGAAGTCCTGGCAGGCATGTCTGTGGTTCATCAGCGCTGCAACACGCGTGACAGGACTGACTAACATGTGTAACCTAAGCAACTGATGATCTGCAGTGAGTGACAGAGAAGTCAAGAGCAGTACAGCGGCAGCAGCAGTACAAGTATTTACAGAAGAGGAGGTGACAAACCTGGTAATGCTTTTTAAATCTCCATGGCAACACACTGTTTTGGGCGCATTATGTCAAATATACACATGAAATTAGGTCAAATGTGTGTTTTTGTGCGCCCTGGGGTCACATATCGCTGCAGAAACATGAGGGTCACAAGTATTAAGAACAAAAGGAGCGAGAAGACAGTTGTGAAAATTTGTCAAATGTGGTTCCAACCTAAATCAAAGACTGCCGATTCCACACACACTTTCCCTCACTCTAGTGGTGTCTGCCAGATGCAAAAAAGCGAGCCTTCTCCTGATGAAGAGCAATTAGCAGTTGTAATAAAAAGGCAGCCTTGTTAGAGTGGTGGTGGGGGTGTTAGTCTCGAGGCTAATTACGGTGAAGCGACAGCGAGGGCAGGACAGAAGCTCATTCAGTGACCGTCACTCACACACTCCGCCACACAACAGGTACAAAGGGAAACAGACGCACGCTCACCTTCTCATGTTAATCAGGCTTTTCAGACCTTGGCCTTGACAGCCAAAGGATTGTGGCTGTAGGGCTTTTCCCTGTGATATACTGTAGGCTGCTATCTGTGCTGGTGGTTGTGGGGTTTAGCAGATGTCCCAGATGAGAGGTCCAGGCTTGGGCTCATTGCACAGACTAGTTCAGGTTGAGTGAAAATGGCAGCTTGAAGAGGGGTGGGACAAATAATGGTGAGGTGCCCAGAAGGCCACAGCAAAGACAACAAGGAATCCTGATAAAAAAAATTCTATTGTGGATGTGTAAGAGAGAAAAGGGAATTAATGAAGGATATATTGTATGATGTTTAGTCAATGGTGTAAATGCCACTGAAGTGTCCCATTTGTGGTAACGCAATATACCACCTATGTTTTAATGTTCATTTGTGGAATCTACCAGGTTTTGACAGACATTTTTGTGCTTGGTTGTAGGTCAAATCTGTTGCACAACAGGCTTTTCGACCAGAACATAATTTAGCAATCAAAACAGTAAAATTATTTAGTTCAGTTACTTGCTTTGGTCAAGTATAAGAAGACTACAAAATGTAAAAGTTTAAACAACACATAAATGTTATAAACACATTAAAAGGAATTCACTTTGGTACAACCTTTGCAGCCAACACAGAACTACAGTCTATGGCTCTAAAGGCACACACCAAACACACAGAAGACATCAGGCAGTGTTCTGTGTGGTTTAAAAGAATGAAAGGCCATGTTCAAGAAGGTCGATCTGACATGAGCGGGTCTAATCTTCAGCCCAGTGTGGGTATGATCTGACAGCTCCCAGCTCGACCAGGCACTGAGGATGATGGGATACCAGTCAGACCGTACAAGACAGCAGTTTGTCTTATTGCTCTCTGACAGAGAGACGATTCAGAGTTAGACACACAAAGGAAATAGTGTTCAGCCTCGAGTAGGAATCACAGAGAGGAGAGGCAGACTGTAACTCTTCTTCTCTCGTGCCCACGTGTGTTTCTCTGTAAATGTCAGAGGATAACACCTTTGCATGCGTCGTAAAAAACGATGAGCTCGTGTTGACCTATGGTATGTGACACTGAAAATGACGGACGACTCTCATTGAACTTTGTCGGCATTAGAAACACAATTTTAGACCTGAATTGCAGACGGTGAGGTTCAATGTCTCTGTCCCTCCACGTCAGATCCCTGGTGTGTCGCTCGACAGCAGAGTGACATCCGCTGTGGAGTGGGATACAGAGAAACAGATGAGATGAGCTATTAACTACCCAGACATCACTTCTCCTGTGGATGTTGATGTCTGACAGGAAAAGGTCAGCCGTCTGGTTTGCATAAAGACCAGCCTCCCTTCCATGTCATGCCTGCCTCTATGGGGTCTGCCCACGTCACACGTCAGATATGTGACTAATGTCTCAACAAGACATAGGATAGCCACTAAAATGTCACAGCATTTCCCAGAAAACAGCAGGAGAGCTCCGAACGCCAAGGCCAAAGATGAATCAAACAGACAGAGAAGTGTAAAAAGTGACCTTTTACATTTTTAGTCTTCACTTTTTCAATGAAACAAGGGCACACAAGTCTAAAGATAAACTGGTTTGGTCTGATTTAGACTCTACTGCTTACAACCCACCTGGTGTTGGCTCTAGAAACAACTTTAAAGCACAGACCTCAGATGAGAACCTAAGTCAATTAAGCAACAGCATGACGAGGCAAACATCAGCACGATTACGGAGCTGAGAGCCACCCACTCATCCCGGTGTAGCCCACTCTCTTTAATCAGCAGCTCCCGATGTGCCACACTTGAAACGATACAAGACTAAAGGCTGAACTGAAACTAGAACTTGTCATTTTCGAGTTAATTATTGTTGAATCCAGCCAGTATAATAGGCACTGAAAACTAGAGGAGATTTAAAGGATTTGGACTGATCTTTTCATCCCATCCCTTTCCACATCGTCCATGAATCGCTGCGAGTGATTCCTCTGAGGTCTGCAAAATTAAACCTCAAACCTCAAATACATTTCCAGGATGTAGGGAATATATATATATATATATATTCACTGTGGTAAGTTTAAGAGAAGATCAGACAGGCAGAAGCAGGTCTATTTCCTCAGCTTCATCTCTCACCTCCTCTCCTATTCCCTCTTGTCTTCTATCTCTCTCGTCACCTGCTGCTGTGAAGGCACATACACTGCTACGCTGCCACGGGTAATTGGTTTTCCTAGAAGACCGTCTCTGTCTGCTCTGCTCTCTTTAATTTCCCTTAGTATAAAAATGACAGTCCTGCCACACATCCATGTTCAGCTGAAATTAATCTTACATTTGTTTTTTTTCTAGGTACGGTTAACGCTATCTTCTGTCTGTGGTGCTTTAAGTAAAGGTTCCTCTTACAACAATGGATGAAACAGGGTGTGAGAGCATAAAGGTGCAGAGTGATGAATAGATTATAAATGTTTGTGGTGTTGGTTATATATA
The DNA here is from genome assembly GCA_036850595.1 of Rhyacichthys aspro. Taxonomy (NCBI): domain Eukaryota; kingdom Metazoa; phylum Chordata; class Actinopteri; order Gobiiformes; family Rhyacichthyidae; genus Rhyacichthys; species Rhyacichthys aspro. Next base: position 10,765,735 of record CM072148.1, on the reverse strand, counting down.
AGTTATACTGCACCTTTACAGATATTCTAGACATAACTTTCTAAAACTTTATCACAAATTTATATTATGAATGAACCATTGAGATATTAGGGATAGAAATTAAAAGACAACTGGACCATGGTATGGGTTGCTGACCAGAATGATGTTGTTTAAATGAGGGTTGTCCATGTGACTCAGTCAAAATATGCCACTACATTAAATTAGGTCTATTTTGTTGTGTTCCACTATTGAGCAATACTTTTGTGGCCAGTTAGCATCACAAGGCTTTATGCCTAAGACCCTTTTTTCAGATTTGGGAATGACTCCTGAGACTTTGAAATCAATTTGATAAATTCAAAGAAATTCCAGGTAAGGTTTTGGGGGTTGATGTAAACATTTTGTTTTCTAAACTTCAATCATGTCCTAAATTAAAAGTTATCACATAGATTGGTCAGATCGGCTCCTTCCCTTTACGTCAAGCCAATGCCACAAAGATAACTCGACTCGAAGCTTTACCTCAACTGCGTAAACATCTTTCCTTGTAATGGCTCCGTACAGACGTGTACAAGTCTTTATTATTCCTGCAGAAGCATCGCCAGACTTGAATGGTCAATGCTGTCACACTGTGTTAAGTGTTCCATTGTCTCCGAGTCTTGTATTGATGGTTAATAAACTTCTCCAGCCTGTCTTTCTAGTGAGAATCTACTGAGCTCCATGGGCAGCTCAAAATTTGATTATCATTTTGGCTTTGACTAAAATATTTTGGGTGCCAGAGAACAGATTTGTTACCAAGAGTCCCTTCGGTGGCTCACACATAAAACACACGCAGCTGAGCTATATTTGCAGCTCGGATGTGATCGCTCCACGTCTTCCCCTGCATGTTCTCTCTCCTACTCATTTATCAGGGCTGCGTTGGGTCACCCGTCTCATTTGACAGATTAGAAACCTCCTTCATCTCTCTTACACACACCACACACACACATCAGCGGCTGAGAGCACACACCAGTCTGAGAAGGCCATCTCAAATTAGTGCAGGCCGTCACTGTTTCCTTGCCAACTGGCCAGTAACCAAGCAACGTGGGTCGGTGCGAAGATGTCTTCACTGCACACACATAAACACACATATGATGTATATGTCCGTCACACTGGGATCTTTCACTTTCAAAGCGAGCACATCACACATTCGGTCACAATCACCATGATCAAAGCAGACGACAAGGTAGAATCATCTCAGGTACACTTGACTGAAGCAAAAATCTACTTTAGATAAAACTAATAAGGCCTGGACCATCTGTTTATGTCAAGCAGTCTGCGTCAGATAATAATCAGTCATTTACACTGAGCTTGAGATGATATCAAAGCAGCGTTTTCAGTCTGCGTCCTTTATGTCAAGTGGATTTCATATCCAGCCGGGTTCTATTGTTTGTGTTGGAAACCAGCTCTATTATTAGCTTTAGCTGTAATGAACCCACTCACCGCAGTGAATAACACTGTCATCATGTTAATCTCACTTGACTAATTGAGCTTTTAAAAACAAGCCTGAAGTCATGTGTAAAAAGCCGAGGACTGACTCACACCTCAGTCTAAATCTAACTGTTGATACGTTTGGTGAACCAGCGGCAGGTTTTACACTGATGGACGCTGGGATCTATCACCAGCTCCACGCGGGGCAGACCCCACATTCACTCTGCTTCTCCGCTGTCTGTCTCAGCCCTGACCGTTCATTAAGGCACACTCACACTCCAGTGCACTGCTATTTCCCCTTCACAATCTGGCTCCCTTATGTTTAACTTCTCTGTTGAGTCTGTGCTGATGGAGACTGGGAAATATCATTATTATTGACAAGACTGAACAAACAGAAACGGTAAGGGTAACCAGAAAGTGTATGAAAGAAAGGCAAAGTAAAATTGAAATGGTAAAGAGGATACAGGTGGTAGGTCAAATGCAACCATAATGGCAGCTACATTTGTAATTGAATATACTTTACAGATTCAACAAAGTGAGATACAGCTAAGAAATAATGTCTGCTACAGCTATAACAGCGTTTCAATTAGTTTAGTTTAGAAGACAATGGTTATAATCAGTGATGAAGGAAGTACTTAATTCTTCTACTTAAGTAAAAGAACAGATAAAGAGGTAGAATGTACTCAAGTAAAAGTAAAAGTATCACATTACATTTCTTACCTAAGTGTAAGTATTAAAGTACTCGCTTTTGAATGTACTTAAAAGTATAAAAGTATTTGACTCAGCTTCAACAACTAATAAATATAAAATAGATTTAATTTATTAATAAAAGAAGAGTTGCTTAATAAAACTCAGCGCTATTGGTTTATGTACACATTTATGTACCACTTAAAAACACACATTTACTTGTACTTGTAAAGCTAATGTAAAGTGACTGTACCTCCTTATAAATCTACTATCTAGTATTTTTACTTCGTTACGTTCCAACACTGCTCATCAGGCATAACATCATGGCTATGTGTTTGTAATTGTATGATTTTCTCCAACCCAGCTCTGACCTACTGATGCATAGCCCTATCTAGATCTAGACCTATTCAATGGAGGACTAATTCTGACAACAACACATATCACTGTCTTGTTGCCAGTTCACCACTTTTTCTTGCACCGTTTTTGGCACTAACAAATGACAGACTCTAAACATTGCGCAAGAGCTGCAACTTTGGACATTTTCATATATCTGACCATAACAGCATAAGCCCTGTTAAGGTCACTCAGGTCCTTCCTCTTGCCCCATCATAATACTTCAAATGTCAAAAGTGCTGCCAGATAAAAGACACGGTAACCTGATAATCAATGATATCCACTTCATCCGTCAATAGTGATTATATTCTGCTTTATTAGTGCATATTAGCAAATGAGTGCATTTCATTTTCAGCTCGTTTTAATGTTGTTTTTTTATTAGAGAAGAGAAGCTGGGTGACAATAAAAGGAGAGCTGAGTCAGGCTGCGTGTTCATTATAAATGCGGTAATGGAGTTTATTCAGACATATTCATCTGTAAGTAAAGCCTTTTCAACAGCACAAGAGCTAAAAGTACAGACAGAGCTGAGTTTAAAGGATGAGTTTTGTCATTGTCTTCATTTACATGGCTGTGTAATCAGTGACAAAAGGGTGAGATGGAGTCTGCCCTGGGGGATGTCTTTCCAGAAACAAGGGGACTTGCTGTACATGTACGAAAAGCCCACAGCGGGTCCTCCAGCGTGTTTTCAAATAAACACTTTACCCCCTGTCGCCACCAGTGAAAGCTTTCGCACAAGAGCAGCATGTCCACAACAACGTGCACAGGCAAACTCTCACGAGGGAACATCACACTCAACACACACACGAGAGAAAATCCTCAGATGGAGAATCATGTCAAGCAGGCACAGGGCACAGACAGGTCAGAGCAGAGACAAAGCCATACATCTGTGACCTTTCACCCCCAAACCTCCCATTTACACTGAGGTGAGAGCCCCTCATTACCGCCGCGCCAAGCCCCTCTATCAAACATCTGCATTCAGACGCACTCCACATAATGAGCAGGGGACAAAAAGAGGGAAAAACATTTGTTCAACGAGCTGTCCGTCTCTTCCATTCAGTCTGTTGTTCCTCTCTGGGCCTGCCCCGAGGTCAGCTCCCCCCTCAGCGGCATCAAAACGCTGCACACGGACAGCAGCAGCGCCATTCACACAGGAGATTTATGATCTCTAATAGCTGGCAAATGGACCGAGGCTAGGGCTGCCGAGCCTGAGGGGAGGACCCAGACTTATTTTCTTCGAATCTCAGGAAGAATGAGAAAGAAAAAAACATAAGAGCGAGGTGGGGAGATGTCGAGATGATTTCAAGGCTGCCGTTTGTCTGTCAACGCTGGACCATCCTTCAATTATAGCTGTGTGAAAGAACACGCTAAAGAGTAAGAGTGTCAAATGTCTACTGCCACCGCTGACATTTCACTTGCTCGGTCAATGAGAGAATGTCGGGCCCAGGAGTTTTCTTAATCTGGCATTAAGCAAGTCGAATGTGGCAGTGGTCACCCTCTGCTTCATAATCCTATTCCACAAATCCTTAAGGGTCAGCGAGCAAGCAGCAGGCCCCACTTTGTCCATATGAACAATCCTACTTTCCCTTTTACAGTCAAAGAATAATGCTCTTTTTTCAAGCTGAGGATATTTAAATCAGTAAAAGCAGGCAACAGTTAAATGACTCAAAATGGTTACTCAAAAACATGGAAAGGTTTGTTTTTTGGGATATTATCATCGTCTTAGGGAAAATGTGACTAAATGACTGCCTTTAGCTGTACCTCTGAAGGACTCTAGCCTGTCTGCCCTGAAACTCTGCTGAGGAGACTCTGAAAAGACACTGAAAACTGTTATCACCAGACAGGGCAGCTAAATTTCCCTGCGGCCCCGTTTTTACACTTAACACACGCTGCTCGGGTGATACTGCTTTGAGGAGAATGCTATTAATACATGTGTGACTGTACTCCGAGGACACAGGGACACTGAGAGTCAACTGCTGAGGCTACGTTTAGTTAAGTTCACGTTCTCAAATGCGCTAAACGTTAAATAACAAGCTCCTGTTCAGCGGCCGGACTGGACAGCTGCGTGATGTGCCTGGTATTGGTCACAGAGAGTCCCTCGAGCGATTCCGAGGCAGTGGCAGGAGCTGGCAGCGGTGCCATGTAAGACGACACGCAGGAGGAAGGACGCAAAGAGGGGATCAGACTGAAAGCTAAGCACGGTCACTCGTTCACCTTGGGCATCTGCTGAGCCAGGCCCGGTTGCTATGACGATGGAAATAAAGCAGCCCATCATTCAGTAACGAAGAGCGAGAATGCAGTGTTTATTTTTGTGTAACATTTGCAATGACAGAAAAAAAGCCTGACAACAAGAAAAATGGGGAGGACCCATGTTGTAATTTTAGACTCGATTATATACATCCTAGGGCAGTGGTTTCAAACTCAAAGTGGTGAGGGGCCACAATAGTTAATGAGAATCCTTTCAGGGGCCGAACATGGTAACATTTGGAAGCTTTCTTTTTCATTTTTGCATGTGAGATTTCATCTTCATTTGAGTCTTACAAAGGTTACCTTTAAAATAAATTTAAGTTGTTGTTAAGTTTGAACAGGTTTCAGATGAATGTGGACAGGTTTTAGTCAGATTTCAACAGGTTGTTGTCAGATTTCAACAGGTTTTAGTCTGATTTGAATACGTTTTAGATGGATTTGAACAGATTTCAATTGGATTTGAACAGGTTTTAGATGCTTTTGAAGTGTTGAACAAGCAATAGATGGATTTGAACATGTTTTAGATGGATTTGATTCCTCCAATCTAAAACCTGTTCAAATTCAACTAAAACCTAGACCCAAAAATTTCACCAAATAAATGTATTGAAGGGCCACATAAAACATTGCAAGGGGCCGCATTTAGCCCCTGGGTCTTGACTTTGACACCTCTATCCTGGGACATACTGGAAGGATTAAATAGTATGAAATATTCTTAGAGACTGGTAAATCTAGATTTGCATCACATTTAAACCACAGTTATCACACAGTTATTTCCACATGTGTTGTATCACAGGCTTCTCAGGCTTCGTTAAAGAGAAACTGGGACAGCTCCAGAGACTCAGGAGAAGCCGCTGCTGCACTTGAAAAGTCTTCAACTGACGTCACGTTAAATAGGCTCTCCTTTGGGAAAGCAATAATCCGAGTCTAAGACAGTCCCGGAGATGATGGCACCGACAGAAGTATTAGAAACTTATTGAACGAGTCACAACACCCTCAACTCAAGACTAGTTTGTGGGATAGTGAGTTCAAAGATTGTACTTCCTGCACATATAGGCTTTGTATAGCAAAACAGGTATCTCCTTTTATCACATTTTCAATACAGTCTTGCACAGCATCCCTAGGGAGCAGAGAAGAAGAACGAAGACTAAACAAGGAGATGCCACTGAAGCACTTTGTTAGAACATTACTTCACGGACGCTGAGCTCAGACCGATGATATAAAAGCAAGCAAACAAGTTCAAACGCTGCCAGTGCATGTCGTTCAGATTCGTGCAAGCACAGAGTACATCTGCGCGGCTACTTGTCAGCATTTGTTTGTGGCTGTCAAAGTGCCATCTGTCTAAATGCAAGCTAAACCATTGTTTTAGTGAGGGAACAGAGGATGAGGACGAGTCGGTCGAACATTGAGTGGAGGAGTCCCTAATGGGCCGCGCATGAGTGAAGACACACACAAACAGGTGGACACGGCAAACACTGGCTTATTGTGCGTGTGTCAACAGTGCACCTGCCTGGCTTTGGTCTGGACCTGCTGGACCTGAAGCCAAGGAATGTGTCCACAACTATGCCTTTGCCTGAGCGTGTATTATCATCCCACAATGTGTGAGCATCCTCTTGTGTCTTCTTATATTTCCACTTATCCCGCATAAATCAGAACGGAGTAACAACACAATGCACTTCGGTAACTCACACTGCCCTCAGGTGCTGATGCAGTGGGTCATAAGCAGCACGACACTCTATCAACAGCTCTGTAACTATAACCTGTGGGAAGGTATAACAGCTTCAACCATAAATGAATGAATGGGCCTCCGCACTGCCTTTGATCCCCCGAGAATCACGGTGACAGACTGAAATGGGAAACTGCAAACTATTTAACACTCCATTGAAAAGAAAACAAAGACATTCTTCAGATTACACCTAACACACTTCCTTTCTATGTTCATGTGTGCACCCAAAATAAAACATCCTTTGTGACCTCCTACATTGCTCTCGACCTATTTTCAACATGTATGTGGTATAGTTTGTGGCTTCTACACACTATTGGAACTGTTTTTGACCAACTTGCCAACACGGTCATAGGCAGATTTGCTAAAACACGTCCAAAAATGCAGTTGTTGGGCACATTTTATTCCTAAAGTGGCACAAATCACCATTGAACCAAACCTCTAAGTCTCAAAGAATCTGCTGCTGTTATATGTTATGTAACCTCAGTCCTTTGATTGACTGATAGTCGCACATCACTTTCTGTTTTGTTATTATAAAAAGGACAGGCTTGTACAGACTGACAATGATGAACTGTAAACACAGCTAATGGACTGGGATGAGTAAGCTGAGAATGATGCCTCTTCACATCTGCAGTGTCATCCCCCTCGCTGTGACTGACTCCAGACACACACAGATAATGTGGGAAAGACTAAAAACAGAAAAACTGGGGCAAATGTGGCGAATAGACACACATGTATTTGTATTTGGTATTACTTCAACATCCATTCCTTGCCCACTGCTAGTGTCCTTGTTTTCACAAAGCGGCTTAGAGTTTCTGCATTCAGCCAGTTATTAAACAGACACATCGTCTTTCTTACTGTTCATAGATCCAAAGGAAAAGATCTGCAGCGACTATTTTTACCTCTGTTGCATAAAAGCAGACAGTGTTTTCACGCTCTGCCAACTGAAACTGTGCCTTTTATTAAATAAGTCTATTTCAAGATGAGCAGAGAGAGAGAACACAGAGGAGAAGCTCTGATTATTGTGTTTCAATGAAAAAAGGTCTGTGTGGTATTTCACAATCCCTTAAAAAAGTGTTTTTAATAGAGGATGGTGACTTGGATCAAACAGAGGGATCGGCATTCAATAAGATCAATGAGACTTGGTTGGTGTCAATGACAGCCACAGGGTGAGATGAGCAGGTCAGCAGACTGTGACCCCACCATCTGTGCATGTGTCAATGGCAATCAGTCTGACGAGCATAGTAAGAATGAAAGAAAAATCTGAATTTGTCTTTACTGAAAGCAACACTATGTAACTTCTCACTAATAGACTTGAGGAGACAATGGTTGCTGCAAAGTCATGGTACTGACTCTTTTGATGCACTGTGCAAATGTTCTACTGACTTCGATGTTTTATTTGTTTAATGACCGTTCATTTTTCTGGATTGTGTCTAAGAAGCTGTCAATAGAAACTAGACTCCAGAATGAGCCCACTATAACTCCCCTGCTTAAGATTATATGGCATTAAAGTCATATATTATGTATTGCGAATGCTCATTGAGTCCCGCTGGCGATAAAACATTCCTACGGTACGTTTATACAGAGTTGTGGGATCATGACACACTTTTCTCTGCAACCAAGCAAGAAAATAAGGGAAAACACTTTAATGGAAGGTATGCAGCCATGTGAAAGTGTTTAATCACTAAGCTCCTGTGGGCGCGTGCCTGGGGCATTTAAAAATGCCACTGGGAGCAAGCTGTTAACACACACACACGCCCACTGAATCAAAAATCAAAGAAATACTGCAGTTCTGAGACATTTAGTCTGAAAGTCACACATGTGACAAGAAAATTCAGTCACGGGTTACAGTTGAACATGTTTCAAAGTCGATCCATGTGAGGACCTTCTATTTGGACTGGAATACCTCACATAAATCACTTGTCTGAGTTCAGATAGACATTTAAACATTCAGCCTACAGGTTTAACAAGTGCTGCCAATGCCGAAACACAACCTTAAAACCAAATCTTTGATGTACAATGCGTCCAAAGAAGGCCAAGACTTGCTTGTGTGAGCAAAACAAGCATGTTTGTCTCCAGCTGTGGTGCTTTGACAACATGCTTAATGCTGTTAATCACATAAATCCTGAACACACTGACAACTGCGTGCTCCATCATCAAATCCCCAGAAATCCTCAGAAAACATGAAGTAACATTTGGGCCTGGTGCCCGCTCGACAAACATATTGGGCTGGATGAAAGGACAGTGAGTGGAGTGTCTGTCTGTGGAGCTGTGATAATGATGCAGGGGAGTGGGGGCTGCAGCTGCTCTTCTGCCAAATTCATCATGAGCCGCTGCCTCTGTCTGTCTTCATGTTTGTTTCAGGTGATGGAGAAAACAAATCCAAGTATTTGGAGGTTTTGCTTTCCAACTTCCTGCACACAGAGAGGAAAGCACTTATACAGCAACAAAATCCTCTCTGGGACGAGTGTGAGAGGAGTGAACACAGCAACGCAGCATTTTGAAGAGGGTCCTGAAAACCCAGGAACTGATAGCTGGAGTTCAAAAGGGAGCAGGTTAAAATGAAATGATTAGAAAAGTTTTGTCCTGGACTCACACTGCTTTTTTGAACGTAGAGTACTGCCACAGTCCACAGAAAAAAAAGGATCAACCAAAGAAAAAATGATCCTCACTCATAGTTTTCTTTTCATGCGCAGGTTGAAATAATTATTTAAACATCATGTAGTCATGCATTTGCTTATTCGTTTTTACAAAAAGCATTTTTTCTTCCTTTGACAAATGGTGCAATACGCTGTCGAACGAAGAAGAGAAGGACAATGAAGGGGTAAAAGGACATTTGTTGCTGCCACATCAAGCGCATACTTCACCATTTGGATAAATGCAACAAAACTTCCACTTGAAGGAACTTGCACTGAGAGGCCCACTTAATGCCTGAATATGTTACTTCACCTAGTGTTTCCCATAATCCCATGGGAGCTTTAGTCTGTCTAGTACGTGAGTGTGACACGAGTCCCTGATTCAACCCTAAACACCCCAGTCCGCATACACACAACGGGGAGAGTGTGGGGCCCCAGCAAAGGCAGGTGCTGGGCCAGTCCCACAAAGTGCTGGCTGGATGTGTGCATTAATGCTTGTGTGTGCAGGGGGGCTGCTTGCCGTCTGTCAGGTCCACATGCCGGGTGCAGGATCAGCTGGTCTGTGTTTCTGTTCTCCTGGGGTTTCTGGGATACATCATTGTGTATGTGTCTAGTTTTCTTATGACATCAGCCAGACTGCAATGCCTCCAGGATTATGTGTCACTGTAATTGCATTATGAGGGCCTGTGGGAGTGGATCACAGTACACAACGCTTTCCAACAGGCGACTGCTCTCCAAAAAAGAGAAGGATGTAGTGCACTAATGGAGACTTTGATCTATACGTTTGTTTAATAAAGCTAGTAGAGAAATGGATCTGGGTGACCATTTCCTCCAAAAAGCATGAATGTAAGTAACACCATTAATCAGTGTAAGGTTAGGGGCAAAAGGTTATAGGCTTAAAGCTTAAAAGCAGCGTGCTTCTGTTTTCTATGGTTATCAGTCATGATACATGGGCAACAACTGGAATAAACATGCTTGAATATTCATTTTTTGCTGTTTACTTCCTGTGCCCATGTTCCATGACCTGTAAACATCTGCACAGCTCGGAATAATAATGTACTGTCAGGGAGTTCAGCCACACTTCACATGAGGAAAACACTGCTGCACAATGTGAGAATCATGCATGAGTGGGACAGATGAAAGCCGCTGCGAGCTTACCTTGTCAAACATAGTTTTCCATTGCTGAGACAAAGAGAAAAACAGACAGGAAGAAGTGATGGAGTGAGAGGAGCACCTGCTATTTTCTCCCTCAGAATAAGTTGGTCCTAATTACAGTCTTTCAGTCACACTGTTATTATGTTCAATTTAAGCTACTGCAGGAAATGTGAAAGGGGACGCTTAATAATTAGGTTAAGGCGCTTTTTAGATGTCAAAATAAAGAGCTGTCCTGCGCAATTCAACAATACAAGACCTAAACTTCTTGAGTGTGTGAGTCAGTGAGTGTACCTCCTCTGGTGCCGCCGGTACCACCTCTGTACTCTCCAAAACCTCAATCTCCTCTCCCTCCGCGTTGGCAGCCACCGCTGGAGAGGAGTTCACAGTCGTGTCCCGGGTCCCACTCGTCATCTTCGGGCTCCTATCCTCCTCCATAGAGCCTCGGAAGAGAAATCCAACCCCTCAGACCTCAGGGACGACCACTCCACATACTTCAAAATACATGAGTCACATCAGGTACAAACGGTGATAAAGTAAAGGTCCTTGTGGGGTTACGGGAGCGTGCGCACATAGTCCACTAGTTCAAGTTGATTTGGCGGTAGTTTAGTTTGCAGTGTCACGGCGGCGCATCCACAGCAGTGCCTCCCAGAGCTGGACATGAGCCTCCAGATCAGAAGAGAGGCTGCGGTCCAAGTTTAGAGGAATCATGACATCACCAAACGGCGCGCATCAGGACCGAGACGGAGTGTGACGCACGAGACTCGCGTGGCAGCTCCATCCGTCCGAGACTCGACTTCGGGGGCGCGGATTTGTGTCACACGTGGAGCGACGCGCACGGAGGGCTCCAGGTTTATTTAGTGGTGCGTCATGATACCTGGCACGCGCAGGAGGGGGGTAGACGCACAGTAGGGAGAGGGGACGGCTCCAGGTGCTCGAGCTGAACACCGTCCTCGTTTGAAGGAAAGAGAAAAAAGAGAGGTAGTGTGGGCGGAGAAATGGCAGAAAGAGAGGAGGGGCTGCTCCGAGATGAGAAGGATCAGTGACTCCCCTGTCGATGTCAACATATGACTTAATGACATGACGCCTCTCACTCATCCATAGCTAGGTTTCTTCTATGCTTCTATTACATTCACATATTGCTCAGAAAGTCCACTTTAATTTACAATAACAACTGCTGCAACCTGTTTTTCCTCAGTTTTTCAGATAAATAAAGAAAACAGACCTATTTCTTTTTAACAGAAATATGTTCATTGGGTTTAGAATAACAGTCTTGTCCTAAATATAAGTCATTAAATATCAATTTGGCGACCCTTAGGCAGTGTTTAGCCCGACTCGTCCCATAAAGAGACAAGAATGGGATGTTTAATGCATTGGAGTGAAAGGACAGGTATTGACTGAGGAAGTGGATTGTAATTCAGAGTTCTGCAGGTTCTGTATTAGGGGAGCCAAACATGATTTTTGCACAACATTTTAGCAACGTGTTAATACAAAGTAAATAGAAATACTAAAACAATACAAAATAGCCCATTGTAGCACTTTGACTCAATTATATGTTACTGATCAATACAGCTAGTGTCATATACAAATGTGATTAACAGTGATTTCCAGTGGAGCAGTGTCATCAACATCACTCTTATACCTTTATTTAGACTTTTAGACACATTCTGACACTTCTTGAGGTGTGCTGATGGTGTTATTAAAGCCAACTATGGAGCAATATGCGTTTAAGCAATCTTTTTTTTATAGTAGATACCCTTTGCTGTTAAATTGCACGGGGCATCCATTAAAGGCTCAGGGGGAGCAGGGAGTGTCTGTGCTTGTAAATTCCAGGTTAGATGAGGGGATACAGTCCAGAGTAACCCATTTACACCCAGCCATTACCTCATGGGGGATAAAATAACCTAATAACAAGCTACAAGGAGAAAAGTGTGATGTGTATAAGCCTTTTTTAAAGTAAAACCCACAGATACAAACAACTAAGTGATAGCATTACCATGAAAACTACAGTATGGAGTCAGTTTAAACCTCGGAGTCTTTCTGAGTCTAGTGTTGGTTTGAAGCTGGGGCACATGATTTTTAAAACATCCAGGAGTTATTTTTAGAAAAATCAGCCAACTTTGCCTAAAGGCTCACAATCTGCATTAGCAGGAAACGTCTATTAAAACCTACTGTGGTCTGTTGTGGTATTTGTTTGACTGAAAGACATGCTGCAACACAATGCACTGCGTATTGATCTCTGTAAAACACGCTGCTTGGCTTTAGAAGGGCCTTAATTTGAACAAAGACAAAAAAGAGATGAAAAAGCGTTCTACTGAAGAAAAGCAGTCACAGCACGTTCATAGAAATGTGAAGACTGTATTTCTGACATCTGTGAAAAGGTGTCACGTGTTACTTTTCTATCAAGCATTCATTGTGACACTTGTGTAAACAGCTTATGTCTATCAGCATCAAGTGTTGTCGAATGAATTATGATCAGTGTCTTAGCAGTTTGTCTGTATTCATGTATTATTTATGTCATGAACTTCTATTTATTTAGAAGGCCATGTTTTGTTTTTGAAAGGTTTAAAAAACATACTCCTGCTTATATTCAAGACTCCATTGAAATACAATATAACCAGTTGTAAACGTATTGATTTGTTTTAAGCAATGCTGCCCCCTTGTGTTGATAACCTCTGTCCTAGTCCAACTGTGGCCCCATTAAGCTCATACACCATAAAACATGAATTAAAAATGTTCCTAAAGCCTTTCCTAACACACAGAGTACTTTGTATGACACAAATAAGCAACGTCTGATTAGAAACAGGTTGCGAAATGTTAAAAAAAAAAAGTTAATAGACAAATCATATTGAATAGAATTGATATATTTGTTTATTGTAAACTTTTGAAAAGGCTGGGTTAAATAAATACATATAACTGATCATAGATTCCATCGGTTCAATGTAAAGTTAATTGGGTGCACATTATTGCATCTTTTGAAAAAGTTCACCAGGAAGAAAAAAAAAAACTAGCCAATACCAAGTTTACAACAAATCGAGGCATAGTTATTTTTGTTCAGCACTTCAAAAAACTAAAATGCATATTTAGGATATTTCGGAAGTGAATACTGTGATGTGAAGCATGCAAACGCAACATGTCACCGTAAAGACTGTAAATCTATAACTTCTTTGCAATGAAAAAGACTCATGTATAAGCAAAATAATAATAAAGTGACATGATCAAAAGAGTGTTCAGGCTTTTAACCATGAAAGGTGGCAATATTCTTTCAATGTCATATCTCATTTGTGATGTTTGTGCAACTTTAAAGCAGTCCATGATCTGACTCATGGAACATAGATGCATTGTACAGTGAGCTATATACAGTATGAACAAATTCACCAGTTCATTAAAGCAGTACTTCTATTTTACACACCACAGTGCTAATCAAAACGATCGATTCATTCAACCCAAAATAGCTTTGAGGGGCACACACTACATCTGCTCTGCCACCATTTACCCTCAACTTTAATATAAATATAAATAGATTCATCTTTACTTACAAACACTTGCAGACAAACATGTTAAGCTTAATTGATACAAAATAAAATATGCTCATTTCCCAAAAGAGAAATATAGAATGATAAAGAAATGTTTTGTAAATTAGTTTTTTATCCAAAACAAATCTCTGGAATGGAAGGAGTTAAACTACAAAAACATTACATTTTTATATTCATTCATTTTTTTTGAAAGATCCTATACATGTGTCAGATGCTGTTTAATTTTCTGTTTTTGTACCAGGAGGGATGTCTGGAGATGATCACCGCGGTTTGAGAAGTACTCTGTACATGGCGAAGCCCAGCACGGCGAACACTGTGGCTCCGACACTCGCTCTGAGCCAGAAGGTCGAGCTTTTCAGGTCGGCTTGGCTTACGTGTCTGTGAAAAAGAAACACACATTAGACGACTGTTTGTGCTGCAATTCAAAAAAGTAACAAGGGTTGTAAATGAATGAAATGAACAGAAGAAATTAAATGCACAACCAAATGTACGTCAACAACAGCAGCCAATGCCGTTAGAGTAAACACTCACCACTTCATTTTTATTACAATTTATAAATCACAAGAAATGAACACATTGGTTTTTGAAAAGAAAAGAAGGATGGTTTTTGAAGAACTTGTCATATTAATAACTCAAAGGGAGGATAAAGGAAATGGATGATATGTGCAGTTAGTTGATTAGAGATAGACTTTAAGGAAAAGAGGACCTTCTGAGTACGACAGCGTAGAGTTTGGCCCTGACCGTCTGCAGCATCTCAGAGTTGAGAAAATTCTGACACAAGCAGAAGGTACACCGGTTACACGTGCACATGCAACGCAGCCGGGCATGGCTGAGAAGAGACGGGTGGAGAAGACACATCACATCACACACACACACACACACACACACACACACACACACACACACACAGACATAGACAAGAAAAGAAAAAAGTAGGTTAGAGAAAAGGTTGCCACCACCGTTTAAAGACTCCATGGAACCTCAAAGACAAGACGCATAAAGAACATGTCAAGAGTTTCATTCTTAGATGTAGCACATTCACTACATAATATACTTGTGTGACTCTAAGTGATGACAACTTTTGTGGATTTTACATCTTGGTTTGAATCATTACGCACTGGTTTCTTAAATTTAACAGAAATATGTGATAGTGCATCATCAAAGTCACTCCCAGAGAAGAAACACTGTGGCACCGCCCTCACGGCAACATATCCACAGAGCAGTGAAATGAACAGAGATCTATACTGTAGCTATGTCACCTTGGTATATGTATTCACTGACGTCTAAATACAACATTAAATCTACAATATTAATGTAGTGAAGTTACAGCAAATAAACTAAAAGAATAAGTCATTATTGAAAGTCATCTCTGTCTGAGTTGTCATTTGGTTGTTCAGGGAGGTTTTTGTACTTACGGGTACATGGCCATAGTGGTCAGTTTGGTATAGATGTCCTTGTTCGGTGCTGCTGAGGTGTTACAGGTGAAGGACTGGGGGGGTGGCATCTTATGTCTCCGACAAAACTCTAAAGGGGTGCAGCCATACATCTGTTTCACCTCCGGAAGATCTGACTTGGCTGCGATCATCATGCACGGAGTCTTACTGTCCATAAAGTATTGCTGAGGAACAAAAGTGTGAGGAATCATTGATGATCTGAGCAAATAATTACAAAGATGTGAGTAATGTGAGAAGTTACCTTAAAGACTTTGGCGCAGTATTCAAAGGAGTACGGATTGCTGACATCATAAATCAGACAGACAATGTCACAGGCCAAATCAGCATCAGACAGGTAGTCAAAGTCAGGGAATACTTCATGAAGCTGAAAAGAGAATGATATGTGACATAAACATGGAAATTACAGTCTACTGTAACACAAAACCATACTCTGAATGTGCGGTACTGTATGTAAGATCGTTATTTACACACTATATGTATATTGTATATGAGAAGAGCCACCTGCTGAATACTCACTAGAAGGTATTTCTCCTGACCATAAACATAGGTTGTGCTGATGGCATAGTAGGACCTGTGTTCCTCTCTGATTGTTTTTTGGCGCTGTAATGGGGAGAAAATGAGAAAAAACCTGTTACTCCTGGAAAAATGGAGTCAAGACGGTACAATATTTATATTTAATAAACTTTTGCACACAAATAAACTCATTCAAACCTTGCAGGACATTTGCATCAGAGCAGAATTTGACTGGACTACCTCAGATCTGTGTACACTATATATTATGTAAGAACAGTTATATTTGCCCTTTTTTTTTTACATATATTTACCACTAGGTTTCTGCCCAGAAAAGCCTGCAGGAAGCCGCTCTTCCCGCTGCCAATGTCTCCGAAAACATTACAGCGGAAGACGTTGCGCTGGGTCTGCTTCTTCTGCAGGTCAATCTTCTTAGCTCTGGTCACTGCAGGGGGGCATTACACACCGACAGCACAAGATCAGCTCACTGTCCTGCCACAGCTAACTGAATAAACTGACAAATCAAAGGTCCAACTGCACATGAGGATAATCACATTTACTTCTGAGCTCTACTTTTCAGTTAATGAAAAATTAATAGAAAATTTACCAGTTATTCCTGATGCTTGGGACTCCTGCTCAGCAATTATTGAGTAACCAAGATAACCCAGATACTCCAGGCATCGCTGGACGTCTAGATATGTTGTTAACCTGAACAAAAACAAAAGACAGACAAGCTGACTAAACACTGCACTCTTGCTCACTGATAATGCTACATCGGCTCAACCTATAAACTAAAATGAATCCAATACAATAAGATCATTTATACGTCTTTGATCTTGCTAGGTTTGTTAAAGTGTGGCATAGTGATATTTTGCACAATAGTTTTACATTTATTTGTTACATTCCACTTACGTCCACTGTGAGAGAAATCCTTGATACGTGATCCATCCCTGTTCATTAGTGCAAACTGTGTTGTTGACATCTGGGCCCCAGGGCATGTACGGAAAAACCTCAAACACGTCCCTCAGCTCCTCTGGTGACAAGGCACAGTCACGGTCCTGAAACAAGTGAAAGTAGCAGTGTCGTACAACACACAAACACTGCTCACAACTAACAGTCACTAATTACTATGGCAGAAAGTAGATTTGACACTTTCTCCACTTGACTTCCTGTCGAACCCTGTCGCTAATTCTCTTGTTAATCCCTTCTCTGTGGCAAGAAGTCAGATCAAACCTCAGCAGGTGGTCAGAACTGGAGTGTATTTTGGTGTGGATCCGTGTTGACTACACAGCAGCTCTTTGTACGTTCTGAACAAAAGGTCCAGACTGATGTAAATACAAAACCAGATAGACAGGATCATACCTTGTCGTGTTTGTCAAAGACGCTTTGGAGGAAGAGGTAGGCATTGTGGTTGAGCTCTGTGGTGCAGTCAGGAGGAATTTTCAACCTACAAAAAGTACAATAAGTAATGTTAAAGAGAACCACTTCCTGAGAAAATAAATGTTTAATGTTGTTTTTGAAGACTGACAGAGGAAAGAGGTAGTCCTGATTGAGCTCTAGGTCGTCATCGTAACCAAACCTCCTCAGGACTGTCCATGTTGTTTCATGGCGGCCTCGTTGAATAAATAAGGTGTGAAGGAACAAAAAGCCTAAAGATGAATGGTTTAACATTACACATTAAAGGATTAAAATGACAGAGGCTTGTGGGTTATAAAACATTTTTTAAAACAGCTTAGTCCATCTATTACCTTTCAAGGTGAGTCCATTGTCACACACACCATCACTTACATTCTTCTTCACAACATTTTTTACATCCTCCAGAGCCTGAGGCTCAAGTGGAGTATTGAAGCATGTCCGCTATTCAAAGGGGAAAAAAAGTTTAACAGGGAAAAATCATAGTTGCTGTTCCATCAGCAGTGATAAGACATTATTTTTTACCTGGAAAAAGTTCAGCTCGTTGTCGTTTAGAATCCCGTCATTATCCAGGTCTGACACTTTGAAGATACGAGTCAGGGCTTTTATACACAATGGTTTCATCTTTAACAAGAAAAAGAAATGGTCACTAAAGAAATCAACAGTAACTACCTACAAATATGAATATGAATTCTGGCAACATTACTGTAGTGACTTACACTTTTTTTCTCTGGACAGTAGAGAGGGCCTGTGGGGTGAAGCACTGCCTTCTGGGCATAATAGAACAACTCAGATATGTTCTTCAGGTTCTTTGCTGAACACTTAACAAATAAGAGGAAAGATTCTTTAAATATTTATATTAAAAGTAAAATAATGATTTTTAATTATTAGCAATACACAAGGAATTCATAATAATGTTAAGAAAGTAAAAAAAGCAAATACTAGCCCATGTCAGAAACCTGACATTAATTAGATTGCATGGCAGTCTCTCAACTTACTGTATTTGGCGTTGAAATACAAAAATCTTGGAATAAAAGAAACATGTCTCAAAGGTCCAACTATTAGCCATCACTGTTTTCTTTTGTGTACATGCTTCTACAACCGTAAACATGGGTATGTGAGTGGGATAACTTGGAGCCAGACAGGGTATTAACACACAGGATCTGTCTGAGTAACACGCCGCCTCCAATTAACCAGTCTGAAAAAAAACAGGTGCCTGCCTGCTAAGTAGACGTGAGGACTAAAGCGTAACCTAGGATGAAGTCAGCAGATGAACTCAGCTTAAGAAGAAGCAACACTGCAGAGCTGTCAAAATAATGGAGAGTCAGCGTTCTCTGCTCTTTGCTGCATACCCCATACAGGGCTCAACAGGTCGGGGCAGACTAATGTACTAACCCATTCATGATGTGGCCTTTTACCCTAACACACAAGATATTTTGCAGAAATTGTTGTACTACAAACTCAATAAATAATGATGTTTCTACTAAAGAGTGGGAATTGGTTACACAGTTAAAACAATGTATTTATATTACTTAGCTGTAGTCATGATATGCATGCCTATGACTGATAGAAAACAATATTTTACCTCAACACAAGTCTCTATTTCACTGAACAGGTTCATGATGGGCAGAATGGTCTCCATGCTGCTGTGCTCCACCAGGTCAGACTTGTTCCCCACCAAAATTAGAGGAACCCTGTATAATGAAAACATATACAGTATTGTATTACAACAAATATGAATGGGATCTTAACAGCAGACATGGGTCAATTAGGTAGAAAAGAGGAAAAGGACACTGGACCCTTGTTCATGTGAAAAGCATCACGTCGACTTATGTAGCAAACAAAGAAGTATTTGTGTAAATGTTACACACTGAAAGAATCTCCCATCTTTGAACTCTTGCTTGAAACTTTGTTAGAGGAATACATTATGATGCCAGGGCTGGAAAGATATACACATTCATAGAGAGACACATACCTGCTATCCTTGTCTGTGTTCTCTATAATCAGAGGGATCCAGTGGCTGGTCACCTGCACCAAACAAAATGATAATGATAATTAACTTCAAAAACAGTCACAACTGAAGCAGTACAAACAGTCAATTGAATGTGTTCCCTTTTAATGACTGAGTGCTCACTAAACAAATGATCTAAATTCTAGTGCCAGCAGCGACCGACCTTTTCTATGGACTTCTTGTTGTTGACAGAGTAAACAATGCAAATGACATTTGCCTACGTAAGAGAGAAACAGACATTAGCCTTGCACTTGAACACAGCATTCCCTTGTGACTAAAGATTCATTAATCAAAAACTGACCTTAGATATCTCCTGAAACAACTGCTCGTCTGTCTGCTCAGCTTCTGTGAAGGGAACAGTAGAGAGTGTTTTTTTTTTTTTTATTTTGTTGTAGTTTTACACACTTTGTCAAATTACTATAAAATATTTATTTAGCATGCACAGAGTACCTGAGTAGTCCACGATGTGTGTGGGCACTCTCTCTGGGGTGACATCTGCAGGAATAGTGATCTCCTCAGCTCGGTAGGGAACCTGTGAATGAATACAATACTATTACTAGAGGTCACTCAGTGGCTACAAGGCTTAAAGTTATACTATACTAGATTTTCATGAAATCATAATTAGTCCTCACATAATAGAAGCCCCTTTTATTCCATAACTACAGCCCAGAACAGTGTGGAGGCTTATATATCAGCTTAGACTATATGACAGGAGGCTGGAGTTCATGGGAAACATTACATGAGCACTTAAGGAGGGGATGGTGCATAGGCCAGGGTTTTTACAGTTCTTTCTAAATTTTTGTTATTATCCTTTTAAACAAAACACAATCAGTTGTAAGTAACTCCTAAGACTGAGAACACATTTTGGTGATTGATCCATACCACATCTGGGAACTCCTCGCTGACCAGAGACATGATGAGAGAGGTCTTCCCCACTTTGGCTTTTAAAAAAGAAAGACAGACAAAGAGGACCGTGAAAATAGAGCACAGTGGTGTATGCAATGGGGTGTTATTGAGATTTTGCTGAGGCAGACTTACAGGTAACAAGTATAAGCCTATCATCACAAATAAGCTACAGCCTTTTTCATGTACTCTCTATGGCTATAGCCGGACAAAGAGATCTACTTACGCTCTCCCACCAACAATATCCTCACGTCCTTGCGCATCTTCTCCAACGTCAAAAACCAACCAGGTATACCGGTGTGTGCGCAACATCTACGCTCCTTTCTGGATGACGGATGCAGCCAGCCAGCTCTCTACGGCCTGGCTTTACTGGCTGTCAGCTACGTTTGCATTTCAGCGCCTCTTTATACGGGTCTACACGCGCAATACACGAAAACAGACGGATCCAAATGGTAACGGGGTAGCAACCCAGTGTAATGAATATTTACCCTGTCAGTAAAGCGTCTGGATGCCGATGCAGCGGCCGTGTTCACCCCGCTGCTAACCTAGGAGCAAACCGGACTGCTTTACGACAGCATTAGCTCGTGTCCACGCCCCTTACCTCCAGCTGGGACAGAGCAAAGATCGTGTATTGGCCAAGAGCGCTTCATTTGAAATAGTGATGTCAAACTCAAAGTGGTGAAGGGACACTATATTAAATAAGAATTAAATAAGAGGTAGCGTTTAAATTTTTACAGTGAATGAGTTTGAATGTGAAGTTTCATCTTCATTTGAGTTTTTATCACCTCAGGGCATTTTCCCCATTCCTCCATTTCTGCCTCGTTTTCATCCATCATTTTGTGGAAATTATCTTAAACCTATTCAAATCTGATATTAAAGCTGTTCAAATCCAACTAAAACCACTTCAAATCCATCAAAAACGGGTGCACTCAGCACAATCAAAATCAGAAAACATTAGGGGAAAATAGGTAGAGTTGAAATATAAATACAACTATTAAAATGACTCAAAGACAACTGAAATTAAGCTAATTTAGCCGGAATGACAACCTTTAATAATCAGTATAGAAATTTCTATCTGATAATCAGTGAGCAGTTTGAGCAGGTTTGCTTATGTCATTGGGCTCTCAGTTGTCATAAATAACACAGACATGTAGGAAACACAACAATGACAAACAACACTAAAACAAACCTTCCTCTTATATAATTTGTTTGTGGTAGTTCTCTTTGTTAATTAGTTTAAATTGCTTTAAATTGCTTTATTTTTTCACAACAAATCATCTTTAAACATCAAACATGTTTCTTCCACAAGCTGCTGTTTCTGCTGTTTTTTGTTGATTTTTTTCAATATAATGATTCAAATGTGTGGTACCAATCTTATTCATTCTTACAAACATATTCTGCGTTTATTTAATAATATCAACAGTATATAAATGGCGTAGAGTGACAAGACTTAAGTTTTCTTTCAGCTTGTCACTATGCGCCATATGTTATAATATGAATATACAAAACAACAACCTTTAACTTCATACATAAAATGGCAAAACACAAAGTTTACACAAGATTTCATTCATTTCAAATAAATATATACATTGCACTGGTGATACCTATAAAACCTTAACAGCAATAGTAAATATAAAACTCTATCTGGTGTGCATATACAGCAGCAGTGTAAAAAAATCTAGTCCTGTTTTAGTCAAAGACAACAAGCGTGAGTGTTCTGTGCTTGACTTAGTCACATAGTTAATTGGTTAAAACTCTCAGTGCTCAAAAAACTTTCTTCTCTTCACATCGTGGTCTCTTGAAAACAGTAAACTGTTGTTTTTATTTAGCCCTTCTCATGTTGGCTTCATCTGAATCAAAAGAATCAATGGATAAAGTGAGTATTCAAAATTGGCCTGTAGTGCTGCAACAAAAAACATCTATATCATACTTGTATAGTCCTCAGCTGTCATGGGAAGAGCAATAACTTTTCTGAAGGCCTCCAGCCACTCCTTCTGCTCCTGGTCCTGCTCACACATGAAAACGAACTGCCTGCCCGGAGTCTGTAGGGTGATGCCGCAGCGCCATCGACCTCCTCTCGAACCCCGTCCAGTGATCTCTGAAACGGAGTAACTGTGGCTCTCTGTGCCAATAAAGACAGCCCCAAGCTCTGTAGCATCCTATTATGAGAAACAACAAGCTTTCTTACCATGAGGCAAAATACTCCTATTTACATTTATAAAACACTTACCAGAGGAGTTTTAAAATATAGAAGCTTTCTATTCATTTGGCACAATGTGAACCATCTCCTCTTGAATGGCTCCCGTTGCTGCAAAAGCAATTACACACAAAACTGTAAAACTGTACAAATAAATTCAGTGGATTTTTTTTTTATTTATGTAGGTAACAAACCGTTGGTCCTGTTTTCTCCATGTATCCTTCCTTAAGACAGGGCTTAGTTAGCTGCGGTATTAACTGTAAAACAGAGATAATATAGTATATGCTTGTTTAAACAGGTTTAAGTGGATTTTAAAGTTGCTTACATCATTAACTCGAAGAGTGGAATGTTTCCTCTGGAGGTATTCCAAACGTGTCGCCCGAATAGCATTGAAAAAAGATACAATTACCTGCAAATAACACAAATAGCATAATATCACTGATCTGATGCCGACAGATTGGACAAAACACTGGGCATGATATACTTTTGAGAATGCACCTGCCTTAAGAGATTTTTTCAATATTGCATGTTGTACTCTCAGTGTATGTTGTAAAGATTGACCATGGTATTGATCAAACTCACCTGTGCATTCTCATGATAAACAAAAAGATTTCTTGTACGCTGATCACGCTGAAAAGAGATCTGGAGCCCATGTGCATGACCAATCTTCTCTGGTTGAAAAACTGCATTCAGATCCTTCATGCTGATAATATCTTTAGGAACTTTAGACTTGATTTGAAAGAAGAGAAGGAAATATTAAAAAGAAAATAGAGATTTATTCTCATAATGTTATAGTGAAAAGGGCAAATCTCTTTTTAAAAGTACCCACATCCTCTTTTATGAAGTATCGGAGTGTGAAGTCTCTCTGCGAAAGAAGAAAGTTCCTCTTTAGGAATTGCTTATTGTCCTTGCCCTTCTTCCATAGCACTGTCTCAAACTGATCTGAGATGAACAAATCAGTTACACATCATGCAAAATTTATCTGAAGCGCCATGTTCTGTTTTATTTATTTTTTTGATGACTTACCTAACCTATAGGCTAGTTGAATGTCACTATTTTCACCCGTAAATTCTCTTCTTTCATATTTTGCCTGTATCCACTGGTCTTTAAGCACACTGTCAATATGACACAGATCATTAATAGTAAATACAGCCTGTATATGAAACATGATATCACAGTACTCTGTAACTAAGTCATAAGCTCCTCCCTTCCTGTGTTTGTTCCTCTTTCTGTAAAGTAAAGCAGGGCCTCTCCACTTTGGCATTTTCTCTCTTTTTTTCCCCAACTCTGTCTGTGTTATTGAAAATTAAGAGTAGTTACAGCTGCAGTTACTCACATACAGTCATTTTGTTGTGGTCTGTAATAAAAAGCAGGGACAGATTTCTCATAGATGGCTTTGGAAGTCAAATTCCCTCTGTTCTGCATGAACTGAAATAACAAAATAATTGTATTTGTGTTATTTATCATTTCACAAGTGTATTTCATATTTACTTTACTTGCTCAGACAAGAGCAATTCTTAAACTGAAATTAAAACTACTAAATTAGTAAGAATCTATAAATCAGGTGCAAATGATCATATCAATATAACTACCTACCTCCACTAGTGAATCGTCCCAGAGGTCCAGGCGTGTTGATTTGACCCTGCTCACAGAGGGGATATTACGATGCAGTCCTGAACAGTTAAGACATACAAATACGCCCAGTGTGTAAGAGGCCCAGTCAGGCTCTGTTAATCAAAAAGAGATAAAGGTAAATGGTACAAAGAGTTTGTTGTGTTTTCAGCATTTTGACTTTTTCCATACTTCCTCACACACTCACTCCACACTTGGGAAACTGGAATTAATAAATGTCCTAAGTAATAAAGTTTTTAGTTACTCACCAGGAGTTCCACAGTCAGCACACACGTTATTCCCAGGCTGTTGCACCAGATCAAGCAGGATTTTGTTATTTCTTTCCAGGGTGGCCATAGGTAAAGTTTTGCTCAAATGAAAAAGCTACTGAGTATAAACTCCATTCTGACTACACTTACAATCATACCTTTCTATACTTCAATTCTGTGTGACCATGTGTTACAGGGCCAAACAGCGTTTCCTCTTACCAGCACAGCATCATGAAGTTTATTGTTCTGCACACAAATGTAGAGGTCTAGAAATAACAGAGAAAGGAAGTGAAACAAAGTCACCATTTAAAATGGAGAATGGCTTTCAGGCACTGCCTTTATGATGCATGAGTAACTGTAAAGCCTACTGTGCTTTCTAACTGTGGCCAGATAAACCTTTAAGCTTTCAGTAAAGCTTTTTTTCCACCAATTTCTTTTCTGAAATCAATAATGACTTAGTTATAATAAGAAATAATTTCAGGCATAATTAATGTTTGTCGAATATGTTGTGACTTTTTATCTTATTCGTCTGTGTTTGTTATTTTGGAAAAAAAATTATTACATTGTTAAACTTACTAAATACATATTTGAGTACCTTTAAAACCGGTGGATTGGGTTTAGTAATGTATAAAAGTTACCTTCTGCCCTCGACTAAATCAGAACCATAGCTGTGTAAGCGGAACAGCCCGTCGGAACCAAATATAGAGGTTTTGTTTTTTTTCCGGTCCCAGTAACGCGTCGGACAACAACCAATAGGACAAGCCATGGATGACAAACCTGTATGATGTTGCAGCGAAAACGAATTTGTTAATTTCGTAAATGACAATGTGGGTCGCAAGGCAATTTCTGTCATCTCTAGCCCAAAGAGGTATTTACGTTGATACTTGATTTAGTCGTTGCATGAGCCGTACAACTATGCTAACATTAACTCAAACCGGTTTTGCTAATACATGTAGCCTTGTACTGTAGTAGTGCACAGGTTTGAGGGTAATTTAATGTCGAAGGTTTAACTTATCTGTCAAGCCTTAGTGATAGCTTTATTAAATACCAAGTGACCTGAAAGGATAAACATGTTCTAATGACCCTTGCAGTTCAGCCTGGTTTATTTCGACGGCCCCAGTATTGCTCTCTCCCAGAGCTGGAGCTCCGTTATCTGCAGTGTACATGCTGCTGGAGAAGCCGTGTTCCTGTGGCAGGCTTTGAGACTTTGAACGCATCCATCTCCGCCTCTGTTCCTTGTAAAGACGATGACAGCAAGCCCCTGGACGCCTGCTACACGTCCGAGCAAAGAGAGGCCATTCTGCATCTTCTCAACAATGCCACGCTGTCGGAGCTGGCCAATGTCAAGCTCCTCCGTGGGCGCAAATCCCTCAATATTATGGAGTACAGGACCAAGAACGGCCCTTTTAAGACTTTGGAAAGTTTAGTGAATGTACCACTGCTGAAACACAAAAGTGCTGTTGTTGTGTTTAACTCCATCCTTAATCCAGTTAAAAAAGAGCGGAAAGTCAAAATTCATCTGGCCAAGTTCATCAGACCTGAAGTTGACAAGTCCTGGCTGGAGGTAACACTCTGAAATCTAAACTAATGTTTATTATGCTTTATTGTTGAAGCACATTGAATAAATCACCTTTGTTAACCAGGATGCCAGTTCCATAGTGTCCATAGTATGTGGCACTAACAAAATTGCCTGGGCTCATGTGGACCGTGGGATGACTGTCTTGGATTGGCAGCAAATGGAATGTCCCAATTTTCTGAGGGGAACATACATGGCCTCTTCTTATTTGACAGATGTAAGTTTTTCTAAATCTAAACAAATGTATAATGTCACTGTCCTGCATATGATTTCTTTGGGTTATTTTTGTAACAGGTCTCAGCAGTTGTGGAAGTCCTTCCTGCTGCTGACTTCTACATCATTGAGAAGTCTTCTATCTCAGTCCAGAATACGACTTTATTCCCAATAATGGCTCACATGAGGACAGTGGAAGCCATGCTCTTCTCTTTGCTCGAGCCAAGAATCCCACAACCTGAGCCCAATATCCCTCCCAGGTGACCACAGTTTGATAACATCTGTATAGCTCAAGAAACACTAGCTTTACAAATAACCTCACTCCATTTTCACTTGTAGAGTTTTGAACATGATGCGTACAGCTGTGGGGCGGCACTTTGGGCTCATGGTGGGCGAGTCTCGGACCAGTGGGGCACAGACTGTGCGACAGCTGATGACCGAATCTGTGACTCAAAAGATCCCAAGGATAAATTTTCCATCAGAGCTGTTGGTCAGGCATAGAAATTCATTTCAGATGGGCAGCCGACGAGGAGGGGAGGAACTCTGTGATGCTTTGCTGCAGGCAGTGGCTTTTTATGAGCTGCTCAGTGATTCCTCGGGGTAATGGCTACAACACAGGATTGTGCTACATCTAAACAACACAGGAGACCTCTCACTCTCTTAATGGGATTTTCAGGATATTCATTTTGACTGTTACATTGAATGTTTAACAATTTTCTTTGCAATCCTAATTCTAAGGGTTGCTACAATTGTCTACAGTCCTTCACTGCAACATAAACCTTTGTACTTTATAAATTTTTCCTGGGGTAAACTGTAGTAGGAGGTATTTCCATACTTTAATTTTACAATAGAAATATAATAGAAAATATAATTTTAATATTGTTTGCACTTATGTGTAAATAAAACTTAAACATTCAAAATGCATTTTATTTACTGTATACAGTGAATAATAAATATCACAGTTAAAGACAGTAGTTTGAGGTAGTAAGGTTTCTCAAGTCTTTCTTCAGCTTTTCACTTTAAGGGAATTCTTCTGCCATGTGTTGAATAGTTAACTTTGACAGTCCTAGCTGCGTTCTGAGAGACTTTACACACCTAATACAAAGAAGACATTTTGTATCATTGGCAAAATAAAGGAATATAAGTTAGTAATACTTTACACAAAACAGAATTTATTAGGCTCACCTAATTGGAGCTTCATTTTGTAGGTGTTTGTGTTTCCTCTGAGTACGACAGATGAAGCGTATGACAGGCAAGTACTCAATACTGACAGCACGCCTGTTGTGGAGCAAGCTAAAGTGCCTGCTACTTAGCACGGTCTTGTTTAGCTCATACCTCCTTTGAGAGACACTGTAGGAACAAGAAAATTGCCATAAGACTATGGCTAACTGAACTATTACTAAATTTAATAAACATAAAATGTATCCAGACTCACATGGGTGAACACACAGGCTGAAAAATAAAGCTGAGGTTTTTCTTGGTTGAAGACACAGGGAAACTCCTTCTCTCCAACTGTGTACCTCCCACTTCCTGTCTGCCTCTTCGGGCTGTAGTCCACACCTCTGATACTTGTCTCCAGCACTTGTGAAATCCTAAAACCTCTATAGAGGCCTGAATATCAAGCGTCCCCTCTGGACTGTAACTGTTGCCCTCCTCGTCCCTCATCTTATCCAACAGGCCGTCCTGTATTTTTGCTCCAGTCCAAGTGAATTCCTCCAGAAGAGATGAGCCCGGAACCACAGGCACTGTGGCATCAATGAACGACATAATGTCAAAGAAATCAGATAAAGCAACCAGAAAGTTAGTTCTCAGTGTTTTGTCCGCTAAAGGTGCTTTTTGGGTGGTTCCATTTGGGGAGTGGTTGAATTGTGTCAGCTTAGATGGCATTGTATGAGAAGCAACAGATTTCTTTCTACTAAGTCTGGAGCTAGTCTTCGCAATGTTCTCCATGTGCTGGGTGTCACAGAGTGCCATTTTACTGTCTGTCCCAGAACATACTGTTCTGTCCAAGTAGAGAAAAGGGCTTTGAACAGGTTCAATATGTAGAAGCAGCTCGAGGTTGGAGTAAAGAAGAGGAAGACCATTTTTCCAGCTCTCGATCGTGGGCTGTAAGAGTTCAGTCATTTGTTGCTCAGTCCAGAATGAGTGCTGAAAGTCAACAAAATATAAATGATACAGATATTATGCAAAGAACAAATCAACAGGGTTTTATACTCACTTTTAGAAGTTGTAGCACAAGGCCTTGAGTCACAGATTGAAGACCGAGCATGTTGGCGCTGCAGCCTTTATAATGATCTAATTCTGTATCATTTACTTAAAACAAAAGAAGCAAATCTTTATGAAACTACACAATCACAAATCAAATCCTACTGCGAAATATTACTCACACTGTTGACTTCTAGGACACTTTGGCAGGCCTCCACCACTTTTTACCCAAAGCTGCAGCTGCAGAAGACAACGTCTAACATCTCCTCTTGTCACTTTGAGAAGGGTGTTAGCGTCATCCAAGTCTAGTTGGACATTCTCTGCTAAACATACCAACTGCAGGTAGCTACAGACATCTGCCTAGAAACAAATCCAAAGCGACTAAATTCAATTGACAGAGAAGTGAAGTATATTGCATAGAGGTTGGCTGAGTTTGTCTTACCACCGGTGGAGATTTAAAAATAACTTCCTCCAAACTAGAGTTGAATCTCTCTCTGAATAAAGGATCTATAGAAATATTTGTACATCTTACAACACGTTTTTGAATGAAATCTGATAATAGGATACCAAGTGTGCACTTACCATTTGTTGTGAGAATAACTGGCCTTTTAGTGGTTGTCATGAAAGTCTTGATAGCTGTAAGAAATCCTACATCATCATCAAATATGATCTCAACCTGCAAGTGTTGACAGTTGTAAACCTCATCAGTTTAGTCAAAAATAGACATTTAAACATTTATACTTTGAATTTGCTGGTTGTCAGTCTAGAGTGTTACATGGTATACCTCTTCAAACAGAATAAGAGACGTAGCCATCTTCATGTTCTGTGACGCTTTTGGCTCAAGGTTTGGCGATGTGAGTTTCTTGAGTGGTTTCTTAGATGGTGACGAGCCACCATGGTACAGGTAATCTGCTTTGGCCTTCATTTTGAAATAGCTGGTCAAAGTGACTGGATTTACTTTATTTCTGCAACCAGAGCGAGAGAAGTTCTGCACTGCCCTCTTTTTGGAATTGGAGAGGGTTGGATTTTTGGGTGACACCGCTTTAGCTGTTAAAATAAACACTAAGGATTATATTATTGTCAATAGTATAGATAACCCAAGATGATGTGTTGAATCTCTTCGTACCAGTATAAGAGTCGGATTTAGCACGGCAGCGGATGGTGTTGCAGCTGTTGAAGAAAGCTGGTTTTAGTGGGTCTTTACCAGATACCTCCACTAGATGGGACTGTGTTGCTTCTTTAAGCTGGGACAACACCTCTCGGCCACTACGCTGTGAGGAGCAATTTACCTCAAATACCTTTAAGATTTGTGAACAAAGACAAAGTAGATTTAAGGTCAACTCAAAAAAAGCAACACTAGGTACAAAAATATTTTATATGGACCTTAAAGCCAAGTTCCAGAGCACAGGCGTACACTGAGGCTGTCTTGCCAATACCAGGAGGTCCTGTTATGAGTATGGTATTACACAGCGGCCCATCTGTCTCGTCCTCTAACCCCACCTCATCCTGGAAGTCTCCACAGTCCCAGGAGTCTGCAAAGGATTAGGAGTTTTTATTTACAAATGCAAAGCAGTAAACTGTAAATGCTAAGACTCAATCCTACAATTTCAATAATCATAACTCTGAAAAAGTGCAAAACTTCATACCATTGCTATTTTCCTCGTGTTGCTTTTCCTTAAATTTCCTCCTCTCCTCAGAATCTGTTCTTATTTTCCATTTCTTTAACCAGCTAAATGCAGTAAAGAAATATATTGCTCAATCAGGGTAATTTCAGTTTTGATATATTTGTGAAAGAATGCCTGCATAATTACCTATGCAGTTTTTCCATCGGGACAGAGTTGCCGATGACTTCACTGGAATGCCGAGGACTGTATTTGTCTGTCCAGAGAGCATCTTCACAGAAAGAATCTAGTTTAAAAGAAATTGTTGACACATAAGGGCAAAGAAGGCAGAGAAGCAAATGAAAACGTTTGAAATGCTCTACCTCTTTGGAAAATGTCTGAGGCCTTGGGTGACTTTTGGCCTGTTTTCTTGTCTTTTCTCCCCTCGAACTCTGACTCACAGTTGACCATCTGATGTATTTTGCCACTTCCATGTCTCAGTCTTCGAGTACGACTTAATCTGTTGGCTCGGGGTGGCTTTTCAGGCGTAGGGACTGGACTGTCCTGAACACCGTGGCAGAGGCTGGTGAGATTATTGTCCTCTGTGGCGACACTGGATCTCTGACGCTTATGCATGCTCCCATAGCTTTCATGTCCCAGTCCCCCTTTATCTTTACAGTTATTTTGTAAAGAATCTGTGAGGGACAAAAAGATTTCAGAGACATGAGCGTGAACATAGAAATTGTGCAGATAAATCACTCACCGATGCAGGCTAAATATTTTTCTGATTTCTTCTGTAGAGTACTGAACACTCTGTTGACTGGAAAGGTTGGGTTAGATGTTTGGATTTCTTTTATGCATGCGTCCAAAGTTGAAGGATCCACCTCCTTCACCTCAATACTCTGAGGGTGAAGTTTGACACTTTTCACGTGTTGCAAATCAATTTCAGGAGATTTCTTACTCAGCTCCTCGTTATTCCTGTTTTGAAACTGTGCACTGGAGAAAATGGGTGTTATTAAAGCATCTCTGCCTTGAACGCAGCTATTGCCTGTAACTGAGTCATTTTGTTTGCTCGCAGCTAACACGGTTGAATCTTGTCCCAGCAGTAATTCATCACTTGAGCAGCTCGACTCCGATGAAAGTATTATCACCTCAGTATTTTGTGCCTGGTCTTCTGCTGGACGCACATTTTTACTCCGCCTGAGTTTGTTTCGCATCACAAAAAAATCAGGATATCCAGGGACATTTTGAATTTGGCGCTAGCTTCCAGTGATAGCACAGTTTGGCACCACTGCGAAATCTGAGTTTGGCAACAACCCTGTTAAACTGTAGTCCTGTTGCTATCATTTAATGTATAAATAAAATATAAGAAGACAATAAAATAAAAGAATTGCAAAAACACGTTAGCAAAACTGACCCCCTAACTACGGGCAATTTGTAGTGACGTTTAAACTGTGCGCAAGAAGCTAGTCGAAGATCGTGTGTGCACAAGATCGTGACCGCTCACTAGTGCTCGAGAGCATGCTCCAGCTCTCCTATGCACATGTAAAAAAATAAAAAAAATGTAACTTTTTATCTCTTAATATACATAGTCTACATCTAAATCTGACTCATTTATCTCAGCAATTTGAGGCTATTTCAGCACCACGTTATCGGAAAATGATAAAACAAGAGACATTCATAGTTCAAATGTATTTTATTTAAATATAAAAATCCCCTTAGCCAGATTGTACAAATCAAACTTTTAACGGGGTGTTTTTACAGCAATCTTGAAGAAGTCTCCTTTTTCTATCAGATACAGAAATCCTCCACAAATAAAAGCCAAAAATATTGTTAATTTGGTTGTTCACAAGGGAAGTAAAATGTAATCATGAATGGCAATGAATTTGATACACACTACATAACACCACGTAACAACTACATCTTTTAAACGTGTTAAGTGATGAAAAGAAAAAGATATACAAACTGGTGATAATAACCCCTTTGGCATAAACAGCACCTAACAACACAAACAAATAAGAACCTGATATCTCAACCAACAGTGTATTGCTTGAAGGTAGACCTTCGTTCCGTCTATGCTGGATTCAGAATGTGGTCAGCTAAACAACGGATGTGATTCCAGTGTACACACATTTATGTATACACAAAAATCCTTTAAGAAAAGTAACACTGATTTACCAAACAATTGTAATGCTAGTCAGACTACAGGAATCAATGGGTGATGTTTGTTCTGCTGGTTCACACAAAGGTTTATTTCCCTGGCTTTCCTTGAGCTATGGTAGATGCAGGCCAAAAGGCTGGGGGGTGATGAAAGGTGGATTTTAGCCTGGAACCAAATAAAAATTTGTTCTATTATCCAGGATTCTAATTTACAATATAACAATTTTGTCATAAAAACTTAAAAACAGAACCACTTTGGAGTCCTGACACAAGCTTTATATACTTTGTAATGAAAGTCAAGTGAAGGCTTTCATGTATACACCTTATATTAATTTTAAGTACAAGTCCTTCTCGAGTTACTCAAAGGGTTTCCACTGGTGGCAGTGGACATGCTGTATTTAACGTGTACAGCACATATTCCAAAATAGACAAATTATGGTAAGTTTTCTACATACAAATACCAAGTGCTAAAATAATCAGCAAAGAGGATACATTTTAACAAGGTTATAATGTATGTGTAGAAATTAAGGGTGACAGTGATACCAGAACAGTTTTAACTGTAATACAGTTGTCCAATTACAAACACACAAAGGCAGTTACACCACGCCATTAAGTCTGCAATTCACCCATTTTGACAAAAACTTTAATGGCTCCTATTTGATTAAGTATTTAAGTTTCACCCAATCCAATAATTTCTGGGTATTGTAAATGTGGATAATTCAGTTCAATATTGGTTATTTTTTTTGGTTGAGTTCCATGTTTCCAATACTTGTTAAACTTGTATTCTGGGCTGCTTTAAATGAAATCCTCTGCTGACTGTATTCCTCTTATCCTCCTATCTAAGCACCAAAATGTCAGTATTGTTCACTTAAAACATCACATTGTTCCCCTCTGCCCTATGTCAGTCTGTTAGGGAACTTTTTGTCCTCTTGCCTTGTTTCCCACCACTGGAAGTAACAGCGCTGCCGTTGCAGATGCCTGATGCTGTTATAGACTGGTTCAGTCGCTCCTCCTCTGTGTCTTTGAGCTCTTCTTGCATCTGTCGCAGGTGGGACATTGCACGGTCAATGGTGGAGGTGTTCACCAGGTTAAAGTCATGCATGCTGACTAGATGCAGGAGGAAGTTGCGGCAGAGGTTACGGCGGATTATGTGTGCTCCACAGTCATCCACAAAAAGCATTATGGCCTGATTCATCTGGTTATCAGCTATGAAGCTGCAGGACAAGAGAAGTTGTTACTGTACATTGTGTGATAGAGGCTATAACAATAAGATTTTTTTTTTACATTGATGCTCAACATACCCATGCTTCATAACATGCAGGTTCCAAAGCTTCATCACTTCTTTCTCTCCCTCATTGACATCAGTAAACTCATCCAGTTGCTGTCAAGCAGAAAGAAAAATATAACAACCAGGTTTTAAATATGTAATAGTACATGTAATGGGGTAATTTTACATTTAATAAGCTATTTAACAGGAGTGCATTTGTGGAGCACATACCACATGGATTCAGTCCTAAATCAAGTGGCCGGGATTGATTGCAAACTCGGCACAATTGCGGCATATATTTGTTCAATAGTTAGAGTTAAAATGCCAGTCCCTACATTAAGTCATTTTTATTGGATATTGTTCTGTGGTTCTGTTTCATATAAAGTTTTATATTTTTATTCAGAGTTTAACCAAAATGAATTAGTATTCTCTCACCGTGGCAGTTTTCTCCCTGAGCCACTCTGGATCCCTTTCATCTTCACTGTCCATATCCATCTCCTGAGGCCGCAGAGGCATGCAGCTGTCACTGTGGAAGTACAGGCGGTTGTGTCCACTGACATAGGTCCTCTGCTGCTCCAACTCTCCATCTTCAGACTCTAGGAACTCTGACAGACTCGGCTTGGTCCTCTTGGGCCTTACAGAAAGAGGATACCACAAATTGTCATAACAACTAATTAACAAGAAACCACTAAATCCATTGCAGTGAACTTATTATAAAATGCAGAAAACAGCTTGCTTTTTACCTGCAAACTAGTATGTGAGTGACAGCTGTTCTCTTAACAGGGCCATTGCGGCTAAAAGCAAAGCCAGGCTGGCTGTGGATGTCCTGAGGGTTGCCAACATATGAACCATCATAACATTCATTGATAGACACGTCTATCCTCGCTCCTTTGGGGTGAGGCTGTAAGCAAAAAACAAACAAAAATTACATCTCACAATTTCAAAAACAGACTGCTACATTTCCCACACCTAAGTAACAGAGGGAAAAAATGTTTGAATTGTTTAATGGTGTTATTGTCATGTTATTAATTAACATAACCAATTAAGCAATAACCATGTTACTACATTAAAACACATGCCAGTTCACTTACCACGTAGTTGAAGATGAAGCGGGAGTGGGAGAGTTTGAGGTGTTTAAGCAAACTGTAGAGCTTACTGCAGTTCAAAGTACACCAGGGACAATGAAGATCATCTCTTGCTTCCGTCTGTTGCCTTGTGTTATTGTTGTATAAAAACTGAGAATCGAAAAAATCAAGTTACTACAAATCATAACCAAATCCACCTCATTGAAGTTTTCTGCCTGTAGTTACCTGATAAAATATCCTAAGTTTTTGGCGTGGCTCAGACTGTACATGCTCTTTTCTTGTGTGAAGGTCTGTACTGACCGACTCCTTCACTGTTGGTGGAATAAGTTTATAATATATAATACGCTTTTTAAAAAAAAAAAAATCACAAGCTCTGTAAAATACTGAAATCTTAATGTTTCAGGCTCACTAATGCAGTGGCCTACATGTTATGACAAGTGAATGAACAGACATATCAATTAGCCTAGGGTAAGATGTGAAAAAAGTACTGACTCATAAGGGCAGCTCTATGGTTGCTGTTCCTGGTTTCCATTGGAGTGAAACTATCTGAGTTCCGGGTAGAGAGGGGTTTGGCCACAGGACCAGTGGGTTTTCCATTGACATCCCCAGTCCAACGCAGCGTAAACTGCAATGTGGGTCCCTGAGAAAATGTCTCAAAAGGTGGCAGCCTCTGCAAGAGGGGAGAAAAAAAGGTTGAAATGTCTTTTTCGAAAAGAGAACCCACTATACAGTACATTATCACTTACCTTCCCATCGAGAAGAGTTTCCCACGTGGCCCGCTTCTTGCTGACAGGGCTGTCTTCCATCCCTTGCATTGACACTTCATACTCTCCATCCAATAGCTGCAATCTTCTGCATAAAAGTAGTTGAAAGCACAACTCACAAATAAAACAGCCAAATATTTAAAACTTCATGAATACTGACCTGTTCTTATCAAACACAGTCATTTGTGCAACATAAGTCTCTGTGGTCTCTCCCTCTTCTTTATGTGAAGAACTCCTCTTCTTTCTACTAGGTGTATCCGTTACATCTGCTCATACAAAGTTTTAGAATGAAGGTAGTACTTTCCACATATATTTGCTATTGCTTCTAAGATTTAATGACCCATTATGAATTCATCCTCTACTGCTTACTCTTTTTGTTTTGGGTGTAACCCTGGTCAATCTTTGTATTTTTGCAGGCCTAACCATGACCCATTAACTCTATAATGAAAGAAGAAGCTACTTAACTTATCACTATAACTTTAAGAACAGCATCAGAAGGCTTTACGTACCAATGTTCTCATTGGTCTCACCATTGACCAGACTATTGGCATTCCGTTTCCCTGTGCGTGACACCCTGAACAGCAGCGAATAGGACTTCACCATGTGACTGTTGCTGGGCTCAAATTCATTGCTGGAGACGACTAAGGAGGGGTAGGATCCAGACTTGGTTTGGTTACTGTCAGGGTTCAAAGGCACCTGTTTTTTACCTGTAGGCACTTGCTTAACTGGACAGCTGACATCCTGAGATAAATACATTAAATCAAAAATGAAATGAAAGTCAAACCTTATTTCTGTGGTAATGGTAGTCAAAGGAACTTTACCTTTCTTTTTTTATGGCAGACTTTGACAAGTAGCACCTCTAAAGAAACTGAATTCTGTTCATTTTCTGAATTCTGAGATGGCTTTTCTGAAGAAACACAAAAATGTTTTGTTATGCAGGTTGTTAGCCAGATAGTAAATACAGAATACTTCAGGATTCTACTCACCGTCCTTATGGAAGAACCCAGTAAAAGTTAGCTGTAGATGTGAAAACAAGCTGAACACAAATGAAAAGGCTTGATTAAACCTGGTTAAAGTCTACTCTTTATTCAGTATGTATGGTAACATTAAAAGGCTTATTACTTTGGAGATTCCTGCTCTCCCTTTATCTTCTCCACTTTCTTCAACATGTCATCCACTTTGAATGATTTTCTGTAAAGTTGCACCAAAATAATACTTAATAATACCTAAAAATAAATATGTCTTGTTTGAAGAAGCCTTGTACCCAAGTTAAAAACTGTACCTTTTTCTGTTTGTTCTGGCATTTCTGTGAGACATGAAGGTTAGCGTCCTGTGCAAGAATATAGGCTACAAGGGAAAAAAAGGTATAAAAATCTAGTGGTGTGGCTGAGTGAATTGAATTGGTGAAATGGTAATCAATAAAAGTTATTTACTTACAGCAATTAAGTTCCTTGTGCGAAGAAATCTGTATATTTGAGTAGGTTCTGAAAACAAAAAGATACAGTTTAAACTTACATTATTTTTGTTTACAATAATTAAATCAGTCCATGTTTGTGGTATAACAGCTGCCATCTAAATTAAATCATTGACAAAATGTGCAATTGTTGATAATAAACACAAGTGTAATATACATAGAAAGAGAGAAAGTGTTATAATGGCAGCTTAGAAATCAATTATTTATCTTTAGCGTCAACGTATATACATACAACACATGCGCATAACAGCTACTTTAATTTGAAAAACAAATCTGTGATCTGTTTTATACAATAAAAGTCTCTTGACTAAATAAGTTGTTTAGTGTACTACACCAGACACTTAAGTTGAGTAAAAAAATATAATAATGTGCATCAACAGATTCTATTATCAAAACAATAAGGGTGAAATCTCACTTTCAAAGGCCTGTAGGAAGAGCTCATGGTCGGCCTGAATCTGCTCCATCTTGGGCTTCTTCACAGAGTTCATCATTGCTGATGAAGCAGGGTACACAGCACCGTTTGCTTTGCAACTCGCCCCGCTCATAATATTACCTGAGATCTGGAGGCGATACAAACATTTATTATTATTTTTGTTATGACAAAAACTAACTGAGCAGGGTTAGCTTAGCAATAGTGGCCAATGGCAGCGTTAGCAGCCGAACTCGCTAACACTACCACCTAAAATGCTAACTTGTTCGCTAGCTTTGTTTTCGGAGTAGCCCTTTACATTGATCAAATAAACGAGTAAGTAACACTAGGTGGATGATAGTAGACACATATGAATGTAACCCACCCTGGCTGATGGCATTAATGTGTCTCAACAGCAGACTCAACAGCAGCAGCCCATGAAGAAGATGAGGAGACGAGACGCTGCTAGTTAGCAAGCAA
Organism: Rhyacichthys aspro; assembly: GCA_036850595.1. NCBI lineage: Eukaryota > Metazoa > Chordata > Actinopteri > Gobiiformes > Rhyacichthyidae > Rhyacichthys > Rhyacichthys aspro. Next base: position 10,728,322 of record CM072148.1, on the reverse strand, counting down.
CGCTAGCATGGCAGAGTGAAAACAGCCTCCACACAAGTCTGGAGTTTACAGCATTCAGTCGTAACAACTATTGATAGGTAAAAATATCAAGTTTGTCTAAAATGTTTGATTATGTGTCTGTAATTTAATGTCGGGCAGGTCTCCTTCAATTTTGTACTGAACAACAGAGCATTAGGCAGTTGTCAGCCAATCAGAGACGCGCTGAGAGAATGCTGCGCTGTGATTGGCTGCTCGCCTCCGGAGATGACATACAGCCCGCTCTCGCTTTCTGCGATTTTGCGGGAAATCAAGATGAACATCGCTCTTGTCAAAGAAACACAATATACCACACAATCCATAGTAGGTTTTCAGAAAAGCGATACAGCACACAAGCTGTATGTTGTATATCGCTAAATAATTCTTATTTTGTATTTGTATTAATGTCAGTATGCTGTTATGCGCATAATTCATATACTGTTTACATATATTGTCTTGAACTGTAATTCATCCATTTAGTTACTGAGCCAAAGGTGTTCTCATTTTTATTTATAAATCTTCATATATGATAACCAAAACATGCTGCCAACTTCTTTACAGATTTTACAATCAATCTCAAAATTATTTAACCTAATAAACTGAAGCTGACACAAATAGTAACATTTTTTATATATATTTTTTTTCATCTCATACGTTTGTTTTGTGTTAAAAAAGGGTTACAAGGCACTGACGAGGCTAGTGTCCTACCGGAGCGATTAATAGAGTGCACAGGAAATGCTGCCAATCACAACTTCCACCCATGTGTGAGGGCAGAATTAGCTCTACATGCTAGATGAGACTTAAAACGACATACTGTATGCGTTTAATCCGCATTTAAGAAATTAATAGTTATATAAGAGTGATTAAAACGTAGTCTAAATGGCTGAGGTCGTCCAGCAGCGGATTGAGGAGCGTATCCCTGAATTGGAGCAGCTGGAAAGAGTGGGGCTCTTCACTAAAAAAGAAGTCAAGTAAGATCTACGATATACCATAACGAGATGCTTTTTCTCATTAAGGAGGGAGATATATTCTCTATATTTCAACTAACTAACTGACACATATATTTTAAACTCGTGTTTTATGTTTATGATGTATTATAAATATGTATTCACTATTTTAGATCAATAATCAAAAGAGCAACAGCCCTGGAATACAAGCTCCATAGGCTGATTGTAAAGAAAGAGGACTTCATTGCATACATTCAGGTAAAGCGCCTAGATTCATAATTGAAGCCCAAAGACATCACTAAAAGACTATTTTGTTTCCTCTTAGTATGAAATCAATGTTTTGGAGTTGATCAAGAAGAGAAGAGCAGTAAGTGACTTTTCTAAAACACTCAGTTGACCCATCTGCTCTGCTGAAGTGCTGCAGTGTTACACCTGGTGCTTTTTTTTATATGTTTGAATATTTTACAGCATATACACTACAGTTTTAAAAGAGAGGAAATCGAGTTCCCCATCATCCACAGAATAAGCAGTATATTCAGAAGAGCAACAAATAAATGGAAGGTAAAATATGCAAAATATGTCAAATGCAACAATTAAATAAGAATTTCAAACTTATTATAATACATACATAGAGAGTGTTTACATTGGGCAAGTTTGTACTTTTTGCCCCAGAATGATGTCCAGCTGTGGCTCTCACATGTGGCGTTCTGTAAGAAATGGGTATGTAAAGATTGTACTAGTTAAGTTTAGCATTATTGCTCACTTTAAAAATATTAACTTTATGCAATTCTCTCAGGCAACAAAATCTCAGACAAGCAAAGTGTTCTCAGCCATGCTTGCTATCCACCCTGACAAACCAGGTACAAAACATTCTGCATTTTACACTCTCAAGTTGAAATGTTTCTTCAAATAAAGTGAAATTTCCTACTAATGTACTCTTTGGTATTATAATGACTTTTCTTGGGTTAGCATTGTGGATCATGGCTGCCAAAAGTGAGCTGGAGGATCGTGATTCCTCTGAAAGTGCCAGGCATCTCTTCCTAAGGGCATTGCGCTTTCACCCAAACAACCAGAAGGTGTATCAGGAGGTAAAGGGAAACCAAACTCTCACATTGCAATTTTACACAAATTATTTTATATATCTCTAACCTTTACTCTTCTGTTAACCATGCACCAGTACTTTCGTATGGAGCTGTTACACTGTGAGAAGCTGCGGAAACAGAAGAAAGAGCTGGAGAAGGCTGAGATAGACCTGGTTTGTACAAAGAAAATATAGAGGAAGAAGGACTTAAATAAAAGACTTGAATAAATACAGTTTTTATTCATACTTTTATAGGGTGAATATGAGTTCTCATCAGAAATCCTGAGTGGTAAACTGGCTGAAGTTGTGTACAAAGATGCTACGGGGAAAATCAACGGTGGGCATCTGTATTTCAGTTTTAAAAGAAAGGACACATAATCCTTACCGTAGCTACATTAATACTCATCAAAATCTGTATTTCCACAGTTCTTACCTTTTGTCGTGTTTCTTTCCACAGACGCACAGTTTATCATCTCACTTCTGAATATTGCAGCTATATTTGACTTCACCAAAGAACTCCAGGAGACCATTTTGCAAGAGTAAAATGCAGCTATTGATATTTTTCAAAGTTATTTTTACTTTATACGATCCCTTGTGCAAACACACATTCTCCACCGTGTTTATAGCTTACAGACAAACTACACAGACAACAGCGTGACTTGGGACTACATGGCCAAGAGAGAGTTGGAGGCTCCTGGAGCAGGGGAGGAACTGCAGTCTGCCAAAGGACGAGCCAGTGACATAAACCGGAGAGAAGAGCGCTGCTGCCAGGTCTATGAGGAAGGAGTCAAGAGCCTTAACACTGGTAGGAGCTGATATATACAGAGAGAAATGTCAAACATATTGTAGAACCTGCATATTTAACATGATGGGTCTGCTGTGTTTTTTACTTTAGAGCCTATGTGGACTTGCTATGTTGCGTTCTGCTTAGAAAGACAAAAAAGGAAAACCAATGTCCAAGAACTTAAAGAACAAGTGAGTACTGTAACCATTGCTGTTGAAAATAAAATGTGACAATTGACATCCATACATGCACTGTCAAAAAGAATACTAGAAGTTGTTTGAATCATTTTTAATCACAGAATTGCTTGTGTGATTGAAAAAGATACTCATCCTCAACAAAGTATAATTTTAGAATTCAAGGAGGGCACTTTTTGTGGGGTCACTAGTTTAAACTCCTGCGCTTATTTTGTCAATGGCTTTAACTTGCTTATTTTCACTGGTTAGAGTGGACTAATAAGCACTTGAAACAGGTGAAATAAATGTATGAACAGTAAAAGTGGTTTGAGTGCTTTTAAAGGTGGCTGTTTTATTTATCTTGCAGAGGCAAGAGAGGTTGCTTGGTGTGCTTCAGCGTGCCCATGACTGTGAATTGCTCAAAGAAAATTATTACAAAAACTGGGTATGTTAAAAGCACTATTCATGCTCAGTGAATTTCAGCAGATTCATAAGAAAATACGTATTTGCATAAGACTTCTTATCCAGACATTCTTTCTCTGACCAGCTGCAGATACTTTTTTCATCTGGAAACGCAGAGGGAGCGGTCAGTGTTGCCATGGCAGCAACACAAAGGTATAGCCAATCAGTGTCAGTGTGGAGCTTGAGTCTCCAGACACTAATGCAGCTCGGGAGTGAAAATGTGGGCAAGCTTTTCCAGGATGCACTCTCAAACGTGAACCCTAAGGTACACATTCTGTATTTCATTGTTTCCTCTTCACACTGAGCTCAAACTATGATGCAGTGCTCTTTTATGGTAGCAGTGTTGTCCTTAGGGAATGCAGATATGTACTGCAGAAGTGGGCCAGCTTCTTGACCCAATTAGTCTTGATTCCTTTATCCTCCTCCACCTTTCTTTGTGTTAAAGACAGAAATTAAGCCTAGTCGTCAGGTGTAAGTGTAACATGTGACCACTAGGTTAAGTAGAAATTTACTCCTGTTGACAGTAAAAGTAAGAATTCTGTTGTCCCCACCCTGTTAATTAACTTTTAATAGGTTTACATGTTTTGAGACTTCACTAAAATAATCCTAATCCCATACAACACCTCACACATTTAACAGTAGTCCAATCAGACACACTGTTACCATACGACTTAAAATGTGTTTGACTGTGGTGCTGCAAAGCAGTAGTGGAGGATTACTGCACACACCTCATTATCCAAGGCCTACTCCCAAGAGAACTAGTTCTTTAAATGTTGGGTATTAGATTAAAGCTTTGGCTCTATGGTCCTTAAAAGGACCCCAAGAAAAACAGAACTCGAACAAACTCACTTTAAATTTAGCTAAGCCTGTTTAGTTCTGACCCTATAAATCACCTACAAAAATGTAAACATCAGAAAAGAAAGAAAATCAAAATACTGGTTAGAGACACATTTGCTGTGGGAAAGAAATAACCAGTTCAGTTTTTTATAGTCAAGCCTTCCTGCTTCTGTTTGAACAGGAGAGTCTGCCTTTGTGGCAGCTTCAGGTTAAGTGGAGTGTGTCCAGCCAGAATGCTGAGGAGACAGAAGCTGTTTTCAAGGTAATCTCCCACATTATTATTTTTTGTCTGTTGTGTTGGCCTCTACCTTAAATATCTTTTTTTTGTAACTTAACTTGATTTGCCTTATATCTGCCTAGTGTTTTGGCCCCGAAATAGAAAAACCATCTAGACAATGTTTCCTTGTTTGTTCCCAGAGAGGACTGCTGTCTGCAGTGCCGGCTGTTGCCATGGAAATGAAAGACTACTACCTTGATTGGTCGTTCTCCATTGGTGGCTACAAAAAAGCCAGAAAAACCTTTACTAGGTGAAAAAGTTTGATCATTATTTTATGTTACACACAAAAATACACATTTAATACCAAAATCTCATTTATTTTTATTTTTTTTGTAGTTTACAAGAAATCCGTCCCTTGTCCAAAACTTTCTTCACCAGGATGATTCAGATTGAGAAGGAACAAGTAATTTGCCACACAACACATGATGAAAATGTTCTTAATGCTGATTTGGAATTTTTTTTCATTTAGATGTTTCTTCAAAGTAATTTGTTGCGAGAGGATTGTTTGTTTTTTTATTTCTGTAGTCCGAAAGGCTAGACCGTTGTAAAAAAAAAAAAAAAAATTTCTTTCCAGGAGACTCCAAAGATAAACAATTTAAGAGACTACTATGAGAGAGCCCTGCAGGAGTTCGGCACCTCAGATGATGGTGAGGAAACAGAAATGTACTGTTGTTCCAAATCACATGCGGAGCACTATGTTTTAGTGCTTAGTGTGTTGAGGTTTAAGGATGAATTTTCCATTGGGCAAAAAAAAAATCAGACTTTTTGGCAAAGAAAAATCAACAGATTCACTTACGGTATTTGTTGTTGAGAGTCGAATTCTGATCTAACTTTTTTCTGTTCTTTTTTGAAGACCTCTGGTTACAATACATTCAGGAGGAACTGGGACCATTGGGACAGGCTGAGAACTGTGGAAAGATCCACTGGAGAGCTATGAAATTTCTGGAGGGGGAGAGTGTGGAAAAGTTTACCTCAAAGTACACTCTACTTCAGACTGGACACTTGTGAGCCCACTGTAATTTCATCACACCAACATTACAAAATTTCATCTGACCCAGTTGGGACAATAGGTTAATCTTGTTTTTGTTGTTGAAGTTATCATTAAATTCCCTTTAAAGTTTTTAGCTGCCCACAGTGTAAGTTATTGCTTCAGCATTTGTAATTTACAACTTTACTTTTTTAATATTGCTGTTTGTGTAGGAAATCAGTAAATGCCACAGTAAAGGAATTCAATTGGTCAGCATTTATTATCTGTTGAGAGGACAAACATTCTGGTTGTCATTAATAAATCAATTCACTCTGTCTTGCATTTTTGTGATTCCAGTGAATACGCAAGTACCATAATCAAAACATACATACAATAGCATACAAATCAGAAGTAACACAGAGGACTGTAATTACTTGATGTTTTATGCTTCTTAGCAGCAACTATGACAACATCATCTTACCTATAATCCTTAAGTATAATTATACTTATGCTATTTCCATTAAACGTGTGTGCATTATTGTTCCAGGCTTAAAATACACAAATATCAAGTAAGGACACTTAATACTGTTTAGACGGGTTTGCGTTTACAGTAACATGACGTTGATGAGGTATAATAAAATATTAAACTACAAATGTTAATTTCTAAGCATTTAGTAGACAATAGTATGTAAAAAATATAAAGCACATGTTAGAATGTCATCTTTTTACTCTTATCACTAAAGTTAAGGGGTAAAAAGTCACTTAATTATTTCCTATTTGTCTTAGTTATTGCTCAATATGCATCTGTTTGTTGATCTTTACAAAAACAATTGTTGAAGCAAAAATGTCTTTCATTCTTCATTACAGACATAAGCTGCAACCAAACAAAAGATGTAATTAAGGCAGAGGTCATCGTGAGACTTAGAGTTCATTTCATTAGAGAATCATGCTGATAATGTCAAAACAAAAATGCCATTTTAAACAATTGCTTTTAAGTAATCCAGAGTGTCAGTAGCCTAAACAATCCTGAAAACTTTGGAGCAGTTTTTCTCTCTGATATCTATAATTATTAGCCTACAATTATATATCAAGACTAAACTTTTAAAAACGTGATTAACTATGGGTTGAGGAGAAAAATGGCACTTGTGTGTTGTACTCTCACTACCATCATATTTCTGAAATATGATGTGATCATGGCCTTGTCAGATCTTCTTGAGGAGGATGTAGGTGAAGAGAGCGAAGACGCCCGCGGACAGCAGCCCGATCACACACTGGTGTATGGTGATGACGTTTTCCAAGGTGTGGATACGCTCCTCCATGGCGTTGGTGTGAATGTAGTCATAGATGGAGGCCCCAATGCTCCACACTGCCCACACAGCATCCACCACTGCTTTTATGGTGGGAGAGACCATTTGGAAAGCTGTGTGCAGCCTGGTCCAGGCTGCATTCGCTGGTGACTGGCCCCACTGCTCTAAGAGAGGAAGACACATCAGATCTGTGAGTGGACAAAACCACCCTGAGCTCTGAATTTACTTTAACTGACAATCCTTTTTGTATATCACAACTCGTAAATCTTAGTAATATTTGTTCTACTGAAAAAATATTCTGTAAAATGTTTTGAATACGAACAAAAAAAACCCATTTGAAACTTGCAGGTTTAACTATTTTAAGTAGCCTACCTAGACTAAATTAGCAGTCAAAATCTAGGACGTCCTCTAGCTCACTTTGTTTCATGTAACAAACATTGATTTATGACAAAGTTATTTGTACAGTCAGTTGTGTGAAGATAACACAGAAGGCCTGTGTATTAAACAGGCCTAGCTGACAGCTATCATTTTAATGTTTAGCAGATCATCAGAAGTGCTGTTTTTTTATACTGTACTGAAGCTGGCGTCATGGAAGTAAATTGATTCATACAGAAATCATCAAATATTTTGACCATGTTTATTGTGTGAGGAAAATGTTAAAAGCCACGGCCCTGGAAGCACAACCACGAGACTTGAATGAAAAACGAACATCCAAATCATGACAAAGACCAACAGTTCTTAAACTTACCAACACATGACACCCTAGTGTAAAGACGTAAATGATGATCAACATCAGTCCCGCTGTTGGTGAAGTAATAAAATACGTCGCTTGTTAGAAAACGGGACGTTCCTGACAGGCACCAGGTCGGACATTGCTGTGGGCGTCCTGATGTCACTAGAAAAACACACGCTTTCCGGGCAAACCTTTCAGCATAAAATAATTGTACATCAAGGTGACATGAAACAAGCTGTCGCACAAAAACAGAAGTAAACTGTCGATGCATTGATCTGTAGGTTGTTCTCTATATGCTGGTTATTTCGGCGATTCATGTTTGTGACAGTCTGTTCTTTTATTTGAAATCATGAGCATTTATTGTGAAAAGTGCTATTGTTGTGAAATTTTCTTGTCAAAACTAAAGCAGCTGACAGCCACGAGTCGCTAGATCTCAGTGCTGGAAGTGGAGCGTGACCCCACAAAGTGTTAAACACACAAAGTTGTGAAGCGTCATGGCGCGACGCTGCCGCCAGGGGGCGCAGCTCACTAACATGTTGCTGCTCAAGGAGAGAGGTGTGTGTGATAAACCTGGGATGTACATAGCCCCCCTGAGCAGCATCGATAAAAGAGGGGAACACCTTGAGAGCGCGGCAGACGAGCCACGCAGAGCCACGGAAGACGTGCCCAGTTTGGCTAAAGTGGGTTTGTGGACGCCGCGTGCCGACCGCCGAGCCAACACACCGCAGGAATGTGTGCAGTTTACACACATGGCTCGGACATTACTCCTCTTGATCGATATTAAGTTCTCTTTTTTGAAATCGTCTGTGGGGCCCTGTCGGACGGAATTGGAGAGGAGCCAGTGACATGCTGAAAATAACCAGGTTACCGGTCCATTTTGGGGAGGGCCCAGCACGAGGGCGCAGCACCATATATCAGCTCCTTCCAGCTGTTTGGGAATATCCTGCTCATAATACCACGGCAGGCAGCTCCTGTCCCGACTGTCTCCTCCAGAATGGATACTGGGAAGTGACTGGCTGGTACTGGGTGCGCACTGGGGATCTCTCGGGGGAAATGGGAGGGGGCAGACTGGAAAAGACGAGACACTGTTGCGTCTGCGTGTTGTTTCTCCTTGAACAAATCAGAACCAAGGGGCATTTATTTCAAAAGACAATTCTTTTCCACTCTCCACCCACAAAAAGGATAATCTTGCTCAATTAGGGATGTTTGCAACACCAAGTGATCAGATATTACCCAGACGATGCAGCGGTGGCGACAACTGTGGTCATGGATGGACGCTGAAGAAGTTCAACTTCCAGTTTATCTCCAGACAGACAGGCTGTCTCTACAGAGTCCTTGTGGCTACAGGATGCTGACATCTGCCACACACAGGTAAACAACTGGGCAGAAATATACTCAAGCAACAGAGCATTAGGTATGTATCAACTTTAAACCCAAAAATCAGCTGTTTCATTTTTTGAAAGTAAAAGGTCATGATGTAAAGTATGGAGATTACCTATTGTCCAAGGGGAATGTGAAGTTGTGTGTCCGAGATTGGGTCTTTGCGGGCAAGGTGAGTTCATTTATTCAACTGGCCTACAAAGTCCCAGTTTCTGGCCCATGTGACCCCACAGTTCATATCCCTGGGCTGTATCGATATAAACATTTCCCAGAACAGAAAACAGGGCCCAGTGACTATTTGTTAAAGTGTGTTATCGAAAACTAAACATGATGAAAGAGAAAAGCTGGGCATTAGACAATACACTCGAACTGTAATTTTAAAATCAATTTGAAACTTGCCTAGAATGACTGTGGTCTAAAGTAAACCACTTTTAAATCCAGCCATTGATGTCTGTATATATTGGTTTAGAACTGATTATAAACCTAAAGCAAAAAAATAAATTGAATGTAAATACCTTTTTTTCTAAATTAATGTTATTATAATTATACTACTTAGTATTCCCACCCAGTGGTTGATGTAAAAGGGTCAATAGTCTTGTGAAAAGCAAGTTTCGAGGGACAGTTAAATATGGAAAAAAATCAACACAGGTTTTGTCTGATGAGTACAGTGACAAACAACTTTCACATGCCAGTTTTTTCTTGAGAATATTGTTGCTCATTTGTCAGCTGGCCTCATTCTGTTGTATGCTTTGAGATAAAAAGTTTTCTGAAAACATATCAATTTATTCCATGCTTTTCTTTGGGCAAGCTCAGACAATGTGCCAAAATTAAAACAAAAGATAAAGTTAAGCTCAAATTAACCTTAGTGATTTTTTTCTCTTTTCGTTTATGAGATTTTTTAGATTTTTCATAACGGCTTTCACCTAATGTTTGATTTAACTTATAGTAGAAATTCTATAAAAAAAACAAAATACCAACAACAAACATATTTGCTGATGACTATTATTTTAAATAAATGTGTTAAGTGGGGAAGGAGTTGTTTTGGAGAGCCGTTTCTATATCTGTCCTGACCCTAGCGTGCCGAACATACCCCGCTAATGAATTTAGCATCCTGACACGAGATGCTTTATGTAATTAATAGAGCTGAGGGCTGTGGTGGCATCTCCATGCTACAAGTGACACATAGGTAAGACATTCGCTGAAGCATGGGATTTTTATTTTAAAAACACAAGACCCTCACGATTATTAAAACCCGCCTGAGACCACTTTTCTAAATGGTCCCGCAGATATTCCCTTAAAGTAATGCTGAAGTTATGTTTACTGTAGATCTGTAGGCCTACCTAAGTGTTGCAGGACTGTGGCAGGTCATTGTTTTTTTATGAGCTTGCTATTACTTGTTGTGTCTATAATAAGTTGCAGAAAAGTGATGCTAAATCAACCTCCTAATCTTGTATGTCAGTTTTCCAGTGTAGTCCTGCTAATGAAATGTTCAAAACAATAATCCAATAACGCATAGGTAACAAGTCATCTCAGTTATCAATTTAAGATTATTTGGACATGGCCCACTACAGTGCAAAGACACACATTGAAGAAAGCAGATCAAAGCGCTCCATATATGTAGTAGAAGAAACTGAGCCAGTCTGAGCAAGTACGAGAGCTGAGGACCGAGTAAGGGAGGTTTGGTGGAGCCTGGTTTGAATAAGAAGCACGGCTACACACAGCTCTGGGATACTCACCAAGTGTGCTGATTAAAGTTGTGATATTAAACAGTGCTGGCTGTTAAAACCTGCCAAGCTCTTCTCAGTGGCATTTCACATTGTTTAAAATGTCCGATCATGACTTATCTTCCCCGTACTTACATCTTTTTTGCTACTTAACTCTGTCTTGGAGGCTGAAACAAGACTTAAAAGCCCCCCTTTTTGTTTCATAGTTATCAATAGCATCACACTGTATATAGGAGCTGTGGCATCATATAGGAAATAATCTTCTGAGCGTGTTTTTGTAGATGCTCAACTTCTAATGAACCCCAAGCGCTACTTCTCGGAAATTCTGCTCTGAACTCAGTTAACCTCTTTTAAAACGTCACTGCAAATCCCAATAAAACGTAGCTGTTATAAATATACAATTCGTAAATACTAGAACACACACCAGCGTTTTGTGTAATATATGACCCAGCTCACTCTTAAAAGGTCAAACACCAGACGTTGCGGTCACTCGAGGTTGTTGCGTTTCATTGAACAGATACCAAAGCTATGCACCCAGTCGCACTTGAGCAGCCAGAAAACTTGTGTAGTTTGATCTCAAAAGTTTGGAATGAAACAAAGTTAGAGAGGGAGGGAGAGAGAAAGAAAAGGCAGCAAGAAAAGTGAGGGACTTTTAGGGGCAGCTGTGTTTTATTAACCCAGTCATAATGCCCCTAAAAATCCTTATTGCTCTTGCAATGGTCAACAAATCTCCTCTTCAACATTTCATATAAGGACTGACAACAATCTGTCATACTGCAGGCCCAGAGCATGAGTCAGTTAAAGCATTGTTCACACAGGTTTCATTCAGAGATTTCTCACTGATGAAAATGTTCAAATCCTGTTACTGAACAGGCATGTACATACTAACAAAACCTATTTTTCCTCTTTCCTGTGAGCAAATGCATCATTAGAAATCTGTCCAAGCCTCTATAGTTTAGCATGCAGACAGGGGAGTTGATGTTTTGTGTCCTTTGCTGTTTTGACTTTGCAATAGTGCGCCAAGGGACGTGCTGAAACACAAGTGCCAGAGTGGAAGATAGGCAGGTAGACTGACAGACAGGACGGGGAGCAGAGCGAGGGTAGACCCAAACAAACTCACTGAGCACTAAGATATACAGTACAGGCTGGTGGAAATGCAGGCTGGCAGATGGGAGTATTAAGACTCGTAAACAATGAGATGCCTTGACAAGACAGCAGATGCAAGCAGAGTGGAGAAGATAGGCTGAGAAGTGTACCGGAGATATACCAGGAAAAGAGTAAAAGACACGTGATAGTAGCAGGCCCTGGATGACCATGATCCGTGCATGGGTGTGGTGTGGCGGGCGTTCATGAGTCGAGAACGGGTGGTGTGGATTGGAGCTCTCAATGTTGGTGAATGAGTCATCGAAGCATGGCTAGTCTGTCGAGTTTCCCTGTGGGACAGCCACTGCTGAGAAAGGATGGATCCTCTTGACTGAGAAAGACAGACAGAGAGACAAGGGGAGAGGCAGTGAGAGAAAGTGTGGATGATGACTCAGGGCCATGAACCACATGTCAATGGACAAGGAGGGAGGAATTACTCATCAGAGCATGTGGAATCTCATACGGCTATCACAGGACTGACAATGTGCTTCCCCCATGGCTGCTACTCATGCGCCGTGCAGCCACCCTCACTCCCTCAGGCTTCAGCTGTACACCCAGCTTTTACCAAGCGACACACTGAGCCAGGGTCAATTCACACATTCACTTCTCTCTTCAAAGCTGATCTCATTCCAGTTTAGGCAATTCAAAATGTCCACAGGGCTGAATTAACAAAAAAGCTACTTTTAAAGTGCTTTACCACAGATGAATCTACTCCCACAGGGATGAGTCACACAACTCTTTTACCCATACATCCACAGTCTCGGTCACCTGGCCTCTGCCATGTGAGTGCCTGTTGGAAATACTGCATCTGTTCCTCTAATTCCTACAAAGCCATGTGTTTTAGCAAAGGCTACAATAGCCCCCTGTTGAACAGGTTTCAGCTCCATGTTTAAGTCCACCAACTGAGTGTCTTTGTAGTTTTATGAGAATATGAGAATGTGTTTTCTGAGTTGTCTTTGCTTAAGTGTCTGTAGAAAGGCTTCAGGGAAATATTAATAGGTAAATATCAGGTTTTTCATTGAAACTACTTTTATTTAGATTCCAGTGAAGTAAGAAATAAGTAATGAAAGAAACTCCTCAAAGAAAAAAGTGAAGAACAAGTAGAAAAGTGAAGAGCTGTATAAATATGTAACAGTTCTTTGTGACAGAGGATGTCTTTTAATGTCTTGTAGCATCTTTACTCCCCTTTGAAGGTCAAGTTACAAAATGGTTCTTTCACAATGTCCATCTTTATAGCGATAAATGCATCACTAAAGTGAGCCCCAGGACAACACTGTCACATCTAGTGATAAGACACTAAACAGAAAGAAGTCATGGCATGCACCATGGCCTCTCACCTGCTACAGAGCCACTGCCCAGGCCTGTGGATGTCCATGAAAGTGTGTGGTGCTGAATTAGGCACCAACAGATGGCCTCAGCAGAAGTCTTTGTCACATACGCACACATACACCTACTTTGTTTTCATGCACACACCACCCAAAGCACCCACCACCAACAATTCTTATGTGCAGCAATGTCTCTGAACATGTAATATCTGCAGAGGCAGCAAAAGCTGACAGCGTGACTCAACAGGTGAAAGGGACACACCCAAAAGACTAGTTTACTCCCCCTCCCCTTTTACCACTGGTGGCATAGTCCCAGATCTTGAACAGAGGTTGCCAGTAGGGTGTGGACTGACACAGCTCCCACTCCAGTAGAACCACTCAAATCTAGAGCAAACATGAGAAACAAAAGCAGATGATCGTACAAGAAAAACTGGAGCAGGCCTTCCCTGTGTTCCTCCATTGCTGCTCTTAAAAAATTAGAATAAATTCCTGACATGACTTTGGTATGACTCGAGTAAATTGAGAGGTTCCTTGCACATAAGATGTTTTTGATGAAGACTAAGAAAAAAGATCTGAATCTGAAAGGTCAAATGGCACATGACGCCCGGGCTTTAGCTGTAGGTGCGTGAGGTGTGCCTCTGGTTCACACACACTCGATGAGATCTTTAGGCTCAAGGGTCAGCACTGTGTACACACCAATGCACTCTAACATGCTGCTCAAACACATAAAGCCAGACACATTAACTCTACACTGCTTGACCTTTCTATTTGTTCTGTGACGGGAATGTAAAACTGCTTTCTGCTCTTGATTGCACTGCTAATATACATACATTTCACTCCTTGGTGTTGCTTCAATTACAGTGATATCATGTTGCTTGTGTACACTACTGTCCTAAATTTGAGAATGTATAGAAAGATTAATGTAGGGTGAGTTGGAATTTTCTTCCATGTAAATGTTTTGTTTGTGTCTAATAATTTCAGATTTTAGGCTCATTTGGGGCCTTTTTTGGACAAGCTGTAACATAGACAGCTTAATATAATTACCAAAGGCTGCCAAGAAAACACATGACACCATAATGATAAGATGTTAAAACATAAAATGCATTGGGAACTTATCAGCTTTCAGCCATTATTGTATTTCTCACACTCACCTTCCGATATATTTCAAATGCTTGTAAAACTCTAAGCCACATTAGAAGTTAGGTTAAAAGAATAGTAGCAGTTCTGGTTTTGCTACGTTCCCTGTGCTTGTGCTTTTACTTTCTTTAAATATCACCCACTTTCTTTCTTCTCCAGGCTTCTTTTGCCAACACTGATGGGGCGCCTGGGTTTAAGCTAGTCTTCTGGCTATTTGGGTCAACAATGCACGCTGGCAGACCTCTCTCTCTCTTCAAATTCCAAAATTATGTTGAAGGCTGATTTCAGCTTGCCGTCTGTGTGGTCCACGATGTGCAACAATGAGCTCCAGAGGGTGATTGACAAATGCCCATTTGAAGCCAGAGATAGCCGTGGCATTGTGTGGAGTCAGCAAGAGGTCTGTGTCTCTGTGTGTTTGTGTGCTAGAGTGAGGAAAAAAGCAAGTGTTTGTTTTGGCAGAGAGATCATTTGCCAAAGAAGCTGTTCACATTGCCAACACTTACCAAACAAACCTGCGGCGGTGAGCCTTTTATCTGCCCAGCTTTTTCAGTAGGAGAGGTGGCCATTTTACTCTCCACAAAACCTTTCACAACACTTGAAAGTGGCCCTGTTTTTTTATCTCCACAGCAAGCAATTGTAATATTAAAAAAAAAAAAAAAAAAGAGAGCAAGAGAGAGAATATGAGCTGCAATTTCTTTGTTACATTTGTACTTACAAGAGGATGGAGTAAACAGCTAATCGGGAGCATGACAGAGCCTCTGATCAGTTTTCATACTCACATGAAGCCGCATTGTCTGGCCTCAGCAATCGTCAACCAATCCAAATCTCCTCAGTGCCAAGCTTGGCTCAGAGAGTTCATCAAACTATAGGGAAAACTCATCTTCTTCCATTACACGAAAGAGGTTTTCCTCTTCCATCGGAACTGTCAATACAAGTTATTCAAGCCACTTGTAAAACACATCAATCGGTCTTTATGTCAGCAAAGTAAGCACTCATAAGGACAGTGTGATCCAGGATTCAAAGAAAAGGAGATTGTGTTTGAACTTGTGTTGGTACAGCTCTGGAGCTATATGGAAGTATAATGTGTGGACTGACAGCTCTGTGAAATGTCAACATTTTCCTCCTCACTGTAACCTTTGCAACCAACGTGGGCATGAATAAAGCACTTGTGTGGTTTGCGAGTGTTAAGTATATCTTTGAAGGTGTTGCATAAAGAGTTGCTTTCTTCTGGTGCTTGGGTGATGCCAGCTACAATGTGACAGGCCCGGGGCGACCTTAAGCCCAGCTATTTGCCTTCTTGGAACTTCCTTCTCATTTCTTGGGCACTATAGCCACTCTAGTCCAAAACCGACAGCTTGGGAATATCTTTCACTGCTACAAAACAAATATTACAACATACTTTTATGACACCTTTGTACGGGTGTTTTATTTTTTTCCGTCTTGCGTGCCTTTGTTTTTCTTGTCATTCTTGGCTGTTAGTTTTGACTTATCTCATTGCTGTGGGTTAGTTGGATTTGTAATGCAAAAAGTATTTGCATTTTAAGTTTGACCATATGCAGCAGCTATTCTTTGCATTCTTTTTGTGTCTTGTTACACATTTAACTGTTTTCTGGCATTGTTGGCTCAAGCATAGAAAATCTCTGACCTGGGGTACTCCCTTGTTTTTGGACATTTGACCAACTGTTGTCTGGAAGATTGAAGTCAGAGTGGGCTAGGTCAAAGAGTACTGGATAGTTGTAGTTGCAGCCAAACCCTGCTTAGTCACAGCCCTCCATCCTGTGTCATAAAAATCCAATACACAGCATTACTATTGAGGATCTGATAACGAACCAAAACAGCGTGAAACTGTTTCTTAGTAAATATCAAACGCTCAAATAAGCACCCTTTATACAATAAGCAGGCCCACTGAGGATAATTAACACCCTATTTGTTACTTGTCTGTATCTAATTTACCAGAAATATTTTGGTGCTAAACTCTCGAGAAGCATCGGTTCCATTAAAGCTGTCTTCTTATAACAAATAGAACTGTAATCACATTTAACTTTTACCATATTTTGACATTTTATGAACTATGATATATCATTTATGAACCTGGGCTTTTGTCTATGTACATCAGGTTTTATTCTATCAATGTAATAAATGCACCAAACGTTGGCTCTGGGTCTACAGCTCAATATGTCATTATGGATTTGAAATTGAAACATCTTTTTGTATGATTCTTGCCTTTCTTGCTGAGCTGCCTCCCTGTGTTCAACCTGTTGCTGCCAGTTTAGAATGAAAGATACTGTATGTTATTGTGAACGTGCTTTTCGTATGCCTCTGAATGTTGTGAATTGGCAAGATTGTATGCACCAAGTGTGTCTGAATCATGAAAAAGGATGACAGTGTTTCTTTTCGGCGCTAGAGTCTATAAATAAATCAGTAAGAAATATGATTCAAGTCAATTAAGCCCATCCACTAAAAAGAGAATCTAACGGAGCTCTGGGATTGGGATTATGTTGCTTTAATGTTAACAGCATTGCATAATTAATTTAGACAGGAACTCTACACAACCCAGATCCTTTCAAAACACGAGACACTTTTAAAATGTTTTTGGAAAAGTCTGTCCACTCTGGCTCTTTACTTCAGTCTCAGTGCTGCAGGCAATTAAGTAGGCAAGCATCAGAACTGTAACACGGCCGCGATAGTACAAGTCAAAAGTATTAGATTACGACTGTTTAACGCTGGAAGCAGGCTTATTTGGGTTGGCAACACAATGCTATAGCACTGGAGATACTGAAGATGTTTAGTGTCATTATTTGGAGTCATTTCAAATGCTTTGTGTGTTCAGATTGGAAAGCTGATGTTAGGTATAAAACAGTCAGGTCTCAGACGATTTTTCTTTGTTTAGATTTATGTTAACTGGCTTCCCCTGTTTGTGGTCTCCCTGGAGAAGACTCCGAGGGAAGTGTAGTGTGCAGACGTCAACATAATTAGCTAGTCAGTGTCTAGTTTTCCTGGAAGCTGATATTAGCGATCCTCACTTCTTTGTGCAGTGTGTCATACTGTATGTAAGGCTTCATAGTAGGAGTAAATAAGTAGATGGACATTTAATGAGCAGTAGTTGAAATGAAGAATTACTGTATTGGAAGTGTACTGTGATCTGATGAATTGCATCTAAATGTATGATGTGGAATTGCTTGTGAATGTAAAAAAAAAGGAAAACAAAAATTTTGCACTGCAGCAGAACTGTGCCTTAAATGTCAATAATGAGTGCATTAAACTGTGTGAATTTAATTTAGAACCCCTAGTAGTAAAATGGATGAGTGTACAGATGGGACAAAATGATGAAAAAATTCATCACAACTTTACATTTGTAACTTCATAAAAGTATCAAACATTCCAGTATTTCTATTAAAACAATGTGAAACCATTAGTATGAATAAGGCCATAATAGAAAAAAAAAGTTAACTTATTTTCTAATGACAAAGAAATGGGAAGAGGGGGTTTCTAAAACAGTAAATAGGTGGTGGGTTAAAAGTAGAACTTTACATTTCAAAGACACAATGTAAAGATATCAGCCATACCATATGTTTATAATGTAATGCTCTACACTAAAAGGCAAAGCATGTGCAGGCAAACACTGTAATGCCCTCATTTGTCAAACAGATTAACAGCGGGCCGTGTCTTGCCAAAAAAGATACGAGAGAAACACTTTCAATCACTCATCGTCGGGGATGTATGCTGAACAAGAGAGTAAAAAGATGGAGGAGGATGATGAGGGGGGGGGGCTTAGGGAACGGTCTTCTGTTTTCAGATTTACAGCCGTGGGGTCACCAGTGGAAGTGGAGCTGGAGCAGAGTGGTGCAGAGCTCTCCTCCCTCCCTCTCTCCTGGCCTCCTTTGCCGCTCTCCTCCCACCCAATTTTCACCGTGACTCTATATGGGTCATACTCTCAGAAGTGTGCGGACATGCAGGTAAACGTGTCCACTCTTTTCAGTAAACATGTGGGAAAGACCCTTAGTTCTCTGCAGCAGTGCAATGATGCCTTTCATCTAAAAATGAATTCGGCGTTGACTTGAAATGTGCTCAGTGTGAATACAGATGTGTTTCATTATTGATTCAGGACTTTTCCTGTTATTGTCTTGGTAATGTGTTATGGAACAGAGATTTTAATTAATATAAAAGTTTGTAACTTGTTGAACAATATAAGACTGCTTTAAGAATTTGACAAGTACGGAAGCCCCAAGAAGTTACAAGAAGTTATTTTTTTATTTTATTTAGTTATTTTTTACAGTTTCCTTGTGATTGTGTTTTAGAAAAGTAATACATTTGAGTCAATGAAATTGTTGTTGATGTTAATAATAATTAAAGATAGCATTTATACTTACGAAGTGTCACTACAACTATTTGGTCTGTTCTTTGCAAAAAACAGATTGAGAAAACAAATGAAAATGGAGGAAAATTTGTCTAATCAGTGGTCTGGTTTGGACAGTTTGTGCAGAATTGTTTCTCCCATTTTAACGGTGTGAACAAGTAAAAGCCTGTGCCCGGTCCGAGCAGGAAGGCAGGATGTTTTTGATGAAGCAGTGGGCTTAATTTAGGCCCACGGTATTCTCAGTATCTGTCACCCAACTCTCAGTGATCTTAACACACAGTGTGGGAGGCGCGAGTGACCGTATGCTCATGTTTATCCAGACAGGCGGGATATACATTTAAAAAATGCACACTGCCAACACCTATCACAGAATACTTTACATCTGCAAGAGAGTTGTGAATTTTAGCATGAATTTAAATAATGGCTCTTAAAATTCCCATTAACCCTGCCAAACACTTAAAAATCTTGATTTCTCCTGCTAAAGAAATTGGCTTGGTTGTAACTCCTGCTTGGCTATAAAATAACCAAACAGGCTAAGAGAGTGCCAACAAACCAGCAAAAGCAAAAGATGGCTGCCAACAAAGCTTGCCAAAGGCTTCAGCTTGCACCCAGTGTTCTCCTACTCGTACACAGTGAAATCTTGGGCAGCTTCTCTTAGATACAGAATATTTGTGCCTCTCAGGTTATGGTTTAAAGTAGCCATATCTAATATTTTAAAAGAAAATGAATGAATGTCTTGTTTTACAGAGAAAGGAATTAAGTAAAAAAGATCGTACTGTTGGATAATTCTCTACCATTGAGCTTGTTTCAAATGATGTAGTGAACAGCTTGGCAACAGTCAGTGCGTGTTATATTCTGTTCCTCTAAACTTGAAGAATGAGCGGTTGCTGTAATATTTCACCTGAGCCGATGTATTCTGGCCATATGCCTGAGAATGATATGACAAGTGTTTTCAGCCAGAGGAGTCTGATGACGCTCCGACCTCGCGCCTGTCGTCATTTTAACGCTGCGATACACAAACGTGCTCAGACTCGCCCGGTGAGCGCACGCGGTGCTGAACGTGAGAGGGGAGGCGTGTGGCCTCCATGAGTCCAGAACGAATGGAAAGAAAGGAAGACCACACAGGGGCATGGTCAGATCAGGTTGTCGGAGGCCATATTTAAAATCTGGGTCAGAGTCCAGGCCGTAACCTCTCTGTTTCACTGCCTACTCTTCACTCATTTTTCTCATCCTACTACGGTGCTCTTTCTTCCAGCTTAGTCTTTTAGATTCTAACCCACTTTATAAATTAACATGCCCTTGTTTCAAATAGCCTGTTTCTCATCTTTCTCTCTTTCCATATGCTGTAGCTGGCATGCACGGCGTGATCCTTCCAGAGGCAACAGCTTTTCCTTCTGCCTGTGTTGGGTTTCACACAACTGAGATCATATTAGTTCCACTGTAAATGAATAAGGTGAGGATGAACATTGCAACAATTTAAAGGTGTCACTTGAGGCTTGACAGATATTATAGTGAATGGGCACCGATTTAAAAAACACAAAAAATGTGAGCTCCCATGAGGAATTATGAAAATTAAAATAAGGTTCACGTCAGGAGAAGGAGCAGCTATTCAATTCACATGCAGGTCCAGTGGCAGCAAGAGACCTATGACTTTCACAATAAGCCTATTCATAGAAGAACATAACATTCAGGGGAAAACAGGCCGAGCTGTTACTTCAGCTCCTTTACAGGACACAGAAGTGAGAAGTACCTGTCTATATGGGAACAGATGGAATTTGAAATCCCGGTTGTTCTGGAGAAATTATTAGATGCCGACTCTATATTGTATCGCAATATAAAAAGGTTAATGTAGATCACAAATAATAATAAAAAAAGGTCTTGAGCTTTTGTAGCTAGCTGAGTAGTGAACAATATTCTTCAAAATGCATGCCTCCAAATCACTTATTCTACTGCTACAGCAGCTGAACAACAAGTAAGCATGACCACTTACAGACACTACTATTAGCATCACTAGCTACTTTGGCCTTAGCTACAGTCCCTGTACAGTGTTTTCCTTTAATACTTACATTGACTGCAATGTGTCTTGAAAGTGCCTTACATACATAAACTTTTAAGAGAGTGAGTGTCACAGGCTGATGTCTTGCAGCCTGTAAAACTTTTGCTGTTCAAAAATCTTGCAGAAATAGTGTATAACTTCTCTAACTTCCCTAAGCTAATTCATTTAGTCTATTTCTAGCTTTTGTTTGTAACATGCAAACCTGTGCAGCACTGTGCAGCTAGAGGTATTGTCTCACTGTGTGCTCTTTTTTTTTTTTAACAACTATAATGTCTCACTTTGCTTTTGCTGTTGACAGGCCCTGGACCTCGCCTGCTATAAACACTGCCTTCCGAAGGGCTTGGACAACATATTGTACAAACTAATCTCATGGAATATTCCCATAGCCTACTGCTAAGCCAACTTGTCAGTCTGTCATATCACACACATAATAAATGAATGTAACACAATGTAAACCTGTTTGAGTGCTGCTGTTATACAGCTAATAGAGCAGAGTTTGATTTTAATTTAAGAAGTGGCACACTGTTGTGTTTTCCCTTGCAAACCAGTAGCAGCAGCATTTTCATCATAAGAAAATGACAAACACTAAACAAATCAGGGTGCATAAATGTCTTCTTTTCAGCCATGTGACTCTAAACCTGTTGTGGAGTTGAGACACTTGCCAATAATAACGTTCTGTTTTCACTCTGATGGCCTCCCCGTGAGCAGCTCTCTGGAATATTTTTTCTTAGGGTGGCATCGGGTCCAACAACCACCAGCGAGTGCCACAACAAGTGAGCTGAGCAGAACTGAGTGGCGTTAGGGCCCTGCTGAGACCTGCTGGACCCACAGCTTCTGCTGCCAGAGCTCACCGTCACAGTGAGTTACAACCCTGGCAAACACACACGCACTCTCCCATACTGACTTTACATATACAGCATAGCATAAACCTGTACACTATGTAACAGCAAAGCAGGCATAGCTGGGATATAAACTGCGCACAGTCATAAACACATCGATGAACCGGAGAAAATGGATCCACGCCACAGTCAGAAGAATAGACCATGGGATTTGCAGAAATGCAGAAGAAGCCTGGCTCCTATTGTCATCTAAAAATAGATGAATACAAAATTCTTCTCATAATGTGTTATACTTGACTAATGTTTACTGTATTTTCCACACTTGATAATTAGGCCTCATATCACTTTACAATATTTCTTGTCAAAGTTAATGCTTATTGTACTTATTGCTCCAATCAGCTGTGCAGCTGGTGCAAACATTTTATGTGCAGTATTTTTTCCCTCCTCCTCAACACCAGTAAGTGTTATGTCCCTGCTGATTGGTCAATGGACTGAGTTACTATCCTTTACATTGAACTCACCCTGCTCCAAAACAGGTTAGCTGTTCAGTGCCCACCTGCCACTAGCTTTTTTAGTACAAGTAAAGCTATCATTGTGGCCTCGATAGTAGATGGTTCCTGAACTCTGACACCTTTCGAAACAAGGTAATCACCTTTGATACTGTTGTGTTCTATAGTAGATGGATTAATTTGGATGATCCTCCAATTTAATGACCCAATTTTTTTTGTCTATGCACTGAAAATGATTAGAAGCCAGTTTCTTACACAGTACATTGCTGCACCCCCCAAGTCCTCACTGAATGAGCCAGTGATGAGTAAGCACATATGCACAAACTCCCACGGACAGATAAGGCATGTAAACATGAAAGACATGCCACACTTACACACTAGAAGTGAAAGAGTCCTTGCACAAGAGGCAGTCTCTCTTGTAGACTCAAATTAAGTCCAAGGTTTGGCAGATGACGGATCTGCTGGATTGATCTGTCTGAGTAAACAGACTGGAGGTTAAAGGGACGAGGAGAGTAGACTTTTGATTAAAAACTTTGATGTGTGGAAATGAAGGATGCAATGTGTTTTCCATAGGTGCGCCTGTTAAAAGTTAATTCATTTGTACTTTCACTTTGGTTCAATGTGACAAAATGATACTGATTGCAGTCATGGTCTGAGCAAAGTCAACTTTAACAGGGTCTGTGACATTATGTAAAACAAATACATGGTAATTATGTCGTAAAATTAATGAGAAATTAAAGTCAGCATTACAGTAAATTTCTGAGAAGCTTGTGTTTAGGCAGGCACCATCTGTAATGAGAAAATGGACACTGAAACTCACAGCACTGGGAACTGATTACGAAGAGACCACCCAGATGAGGCTCGTAGCAGTGCAGTATCTCGCTGTCAAATGTTTAAATGTCATTAAGAACACGTTTGTAATGATTGGCTAAAGCTCATACTACTTTGACGACAAACTTTGAATTTTATGTCAACTATTTATAAGAAACATTCATGCCTGGAAATGATGGATGCCTATTGTATGGTTATTTAATTCCAACAAACAGCTATTGGTGAATCAAATGTAAACAAATACTTTTATGCAAAGGCCAAGGGTTTCATTTTTGTGTCGGGCTTCCCCTTTTGGTTTGATGACTATTGTCCTAGAGCCAATTCTTTGCACATGTTGAAGGAATTACTTTTTTCATGTGTATAAACAAAATTAGATGTGTCAATCCTGCTCCACAGCCAAAAGGAGTGCTGTTCTGGCCCTAACATATAAAATGTGTTTGGTGGCTACTTTCAACAGAGGCAATTAGATATTCAAAATTACATGCATTTAGAGTAAGGCTGAACTTACTTTTGAAATTAATTATGTGAATTAGTTGGATCTTCAATAAAGCATAGCACAATAAAGCACTACAACTACAACATCTACAACTGCAGCTTATTGACGTCAGTTTTTGTTTAGTGATGACAGGGAATGATGTGCCAACTTTTTACAGCTGTTCAAATCTCTTACAATATCTATCGGGTCTGTGTCCACATTTATCCCAAGAATTTTGATGTGGTCCAGAGTTTAATAGAATGAGGCGTGGGTGTGGAGTACAAGTCCCCTGGAGCACAGTTAAGGTCTTTAAGTACTAAAGAGCCTTGACCTGGGCCCTATACACCCACTCACAGAGAAACAGCCTCTCTTCCTGCCCTATTCTTTGGCTAAGCACCAAAAGGTACACACTTTGCAGCAGCTTCACAATCGACAAATACATAAGAAAAGCCTCTGATAAGTTTGATAAAGCTGAGCACAAAATGTCCCAAAGCACAGATGTGATGCCTTGGCTCTGCTCACACAAACATCAGCGAGAACACATCCCTGTTGTCTTATGTTGCTTGTCATGCAATGAGGAGCACATGACTTAAATTGGGTGTGGTGCGTGACCTCTTATCGGACAAAAGCGTCCCACAGAGAGAGTTGATGGGGGAGACTCTGCCTCCCTGTCCGTCCGTGTGTCGGCAGTCATGAGGTCTCCATTTGGTTTGCCACGCCGTGTCTCGTGGTTCAAACACCATAAAATGTCTGAGCTAAAAAATCCCCTGCTTTTAAGACATTCAGCCATAGCGGCGCGTTGTCAATAAATCAGCTGCTTTGCCTGAGGAGAGTTACATTAAAAAAGGAAAAGGAGTGCAAAAGACTTGTTTTTAAGAATGGGGCTTTTCAGTAAAGTCAGTAATCTAGATGGGGCTTAGTGACTGTCAATGAGTTGGTTTGTAGTGCTGTGCATTCATCTGAAAGCCTCTTTATCAGTTAAGCAGTCATGCAAAGCTAAATGTAAATATTTCAGTGACAACAGTTTAACTCCAATGGATCTCATTTCAAGGTCTTATATATAGCTGTCAAAGAGAGTATATCACTGTTACTATGGTTATGGGTTTTTGTTCTCTTTAGCTGACATTTCTAGTCAAATCTTACTTCTCAATGACAGGACGAATGCAGTGATGTTTCCACTCAAATATCTGCACCTGTTGTGAAGCGCAGTATAGCTAACACCAGTGTTTCTAGTCTACTTCAGGTTTCATGTAAAAATTCTTTTGCAGGTGTTAAAATGTCTAATAAAGAAACTGTTCCACGAGGCCAGGGTACATTTGAGGAGTCAGGGAGGCCGAGGTAAAAGGGGGGGGGGGTTCAGGGTTATAAAAGTTTACAACTGAGAACAGTCTCTGAACGTTCTCTCCTGATTTGGCTGATCGCTGGAAGAAGCCATCAAAGCAGAACTAAAAGTGTGAAATCAAATTGCGCAGAAATGTGTTTGTGTTGAAGGCCAATAGTTCCATCACAAGGTAGTGTCATTAAGAGCCACTGCCCCCAGGCTGCTGCCACAATCCTCTCGGGGCACTTTAAATTAGAGGAGTGTTCACTAACACAAGGTTACAGGGTTCATCCTCAGTGGAGATATGAAAAGGCCCAATTGTCTGCTGCGATGCTAACGGCTGCATGAAAATCCAGTAAGAAAAGAGCTTTGAATCACAGGCCCATATGTGGCTATGGTTAATTATCAAGTGGAACACAGAATGAAATGAAGCCTTATCAGTGAGGAATATGCATTAACTTCATGGAGCAAAATAAACTGTTGTATGTTTACATGTTTTGTCAATGATAAATAAAGAGATGTACCAATATCACTTTTGTGTGTCATTTTTGTCTGTATTTATAATATTGCTAAATAGTAAAGTACTAAAAAGCTGAGGTACACACAAAAATCTAATATGCGTTTTATTATATTGCAGTGACAGTGGAAAATAAATAGCAACATCAAATTTGTATTTTATATTTAGATG
Source organism: Rhyacichthys aspro (assembly GCA_036850595.1). Classification (NCBI taxonomy): domain Eukaryota; kingdom Metazoa; phylum Chordata; class Actinopteri; order Gobiiformes; family Rhyacichthyidae; genus Rhyacichthys; species Rhyacichthys aspro. The sequence goes on along the minus strand of CM072148.1, from coordinate 10,702,954 downwards.
TGCCAAGTGCCCTCTTAAATGACTTATCTAAACATTTTATTTTGGTCATAAGCTTCTTCTGTGACTGCAGGAAAAAAGAAAAAAAACCCTTTGGCTGTGCTGGCATTTATTTATCACACTCATTACGAACTGCAGATCAGCGTAAAAGTGTTCTAAATATATCCTGTTTAATAAATGTGATTTTGTCAGAACTATTAAATGTAATCTTACAGTGACCTGTAAAAAGTATTTAAATCAAGCCAGAATTGCTACACATATTGTCCCTTTTCAAGTCTAATTGTTCTGTGGTTTAATGTAACCTGAGCTCAGAAGGCAATAAACATCAACATTTAAAACATAAATAAGTATCATAGAAGTTAAAGGAGGGTATCATGGCACTTCTGTTGGCACATTTTAATTTTAAGCCTAATGAAAAAGCAAAGCTCAGTAACTGGAAGGTCATTCAACTCATTTTATTCTGAACATCTGCTGAGGTTAAAATGGAACAACAATACCCTTTATAGTATGTGGGCAAACTAGGCGTGTGTGGAAATGGGATATCTTGAAATCAGACTGCACCTTGTGGAGTAATCAGCACTTTATTTAATATGCGACAGCTAAAGAGACTGTCTCATGAAATCAGCGGGGAGAAACTAACCTTGTTAAACTCATCTTTGTCTGATGATGTTCCTGACACGTACAGGCTGATTCAGACATCCCATGCATGTAAATATACCGCTCTTACAGAGATGCATAATGAATTCAATTAAAGTCTAATCATTTGAAGGAAAAAAACAAATTAAAGAAACACTTTTATCAATGAGCAGACAAAGAATCATGACTAAAAAGTCTCTTATCTGGTATGATTCACATATGAACAATGTTTTCCAAGTCTGAATTTGAATTGCTTCCTAAAGTTTTGGCAAACCACAAAATTCCTTCAGACTGCATCACCAAATTGAGTAAAGCAAGATCCTGCCATGGGAAATGAGCATATTTTGTACAATACCAGGCTGTAACCAACTACATCTCCTGTGCATCTGTGGACACATTGATTTAGGGCACTGTTGTGGGGCCACATTTCTTTTAAAGCAAAAAGGTTTTTTTTTTTCTTGCAGCAAAAAGTGGAAATTTAATGAGCTAGTACCACAACGAAATAACTTGTGTATTGTGCTGTCTTCAGGTTTCTGCCACAGCTATCCTGTTTATTTAAAACTGCAAGATCTGTTTGAGCAGTTTCATTGTAGTATATCATTCATTTACCACACCTAAGAGCTGCATCATGTGGCCCATTCAAAAAGCTTTTCAGCCCAACCCTGGAGCAGCATCTAAAGATCTACACTCAAATAAGGCTGAAAACCCACACCCCTGCGAGCTGCATCGGAGGAACTGCTCCATCGGGACCAGTCCAGAACTTGCAAACACGCAGACACACCTTTTCTATGCTTCATTTCATCCAGAGACTGCAGAATGTATAGACACCTAATCCCACTCTCCAAACACACATTACGTTCAAAACTAAATGTGGCTACAAGGCCGAAACGTGTTTATCATTGGTAAATACACACGGCTGTTCGCGTCCACTGTGGCTAGTGAACAATGCTGGCAGCTCCACACTGTAAGCACAAGGGACACATTAAGAGGAATAGTAGGAGGAAGTGGTCCATTCAGTCTTCTGTTCATTCCCTGGTGTATGAGAGCGTTGAAAAAAATGAAACATCCAAAAACTGACTATAACTATATGTAAGATTAATATAGGAGCCAGTCCAAATAGACGTTTCAAAGCACTTTTAAGCGCTAAACGGGCTTTTAGTAATCCCAACACCAGTGATTCAACTTCCACATGAGCCTTGCACATTTTCTAGCTCGCACGTGTCAGGTCCCACAGAGGGAGATGATGTTTCAGATGCAAAGAGAGATGCCACGCTCAGACGCTGGCATGTTCCATTGCTCAACCTGTTGATCAAGCTCTTTCCCAAAGGGCCCAAATGCATATTTCACTGTGTGCTGTTCAAGGCAATGGTAGTTTTCTTGCCAACTGCCGCAAGTTAAATGAATAAATGTAGAAAGGTTTAATAAGCTACTTTTCTTTTTTCTTCCTTCCAAAAACAGTGCTGATCAAGTTTGTACAAATCGACATAGCAACACGGTAGCAGCTCTAAAAGTCTCTTTGGTGCACAGTAAGGATATGTGATATTGAAATGTGAGTATAGCACTGACAGTTGTTTAAGAATCAAATTCACTATTGCTAAAGTGTAAATGTCTATTTGAGCAACACATATACATAACGGTGACCTACTGCATCAGGTCAGCATTATGGTATACTCCCGTCACACAAGAGGACCCCCTGATCCCTCTTGAGCCGGCGAGCACTCCCTCTTAGCAATCCCCGTTTTTTCCGATGTCCAATGCAAGCAGACAGTTTTGGCATCACTGTCCCAGAATAGCCACCTGTTAGCACTGCCAGGTCAGATGGTTTTGAAACATCCATGGTAAATAGGGCTGGAGAGGAACACTTTAGGGGGCCGCAGAAGTGCTACTGGGTGTGCCTGAAGTGGAGGTTTCTTTCACACTTTGGTGACAAGAGGGTTGTGGAAAAAGGTGGGGCGTCCAAGAAAAACTGACTTGATTATAATAAAGCCCAATAGCTGTTAAAGGTGCAATATGTGTGTTTTTTCAACAAGTGTTTATGAGCTTTGTGACAAACATTAAAAATAGACTTCAGGATTTCAGATGTATTTCTTTTGTGTTTTCAGGTTAGATTTTTTTGCAAGTTTGCAGTTCAGTGCATTGTGTGTGAAAACATCCTGACAGCTCTCAACAGCTCAAAAGTAACTACTTGCTCCCAGAACAATTTCACGTCAAAGACTGGAAAACCTGAGTGTAAAGCGACTGCATGGAGTTGTCACACTGAAAGCATCTGTTCAAATTGTCTTGCGTATTCGATGCAACACAAACTATTGTATTGTGAAAAATAAATAAAAGTTCTTTTGTTTTTTAGTGGAGACATTTTAGAGAGTTGTTTGGGGGTCAGGCTTGGATTTGATATATTATACTGTCTCTTTACTCCACACATATTTAAATTCTGCCTTTAACAATATCAGTACACATGTCAAACTCAAGGCCTGGGGGCCAAATACAATCCCTTGCAATAATTTATTTGGCCCTCTGATACATTTGGTAGGTGATTTTTGGGGGACTTTGCACAGTAATCAATAAATACAAAAGACACTAAACTATTCTAAAGATATGTAATAAGGAAGAATGCCACCCTACAAATTGACAAAATGACACTTAACAGGTAGCCATTTTAAAGAGGCCTAAGTTTGCCTTAAAATTATGGCAATGTGGCACAAATTAAAGTGAACTCAAACAATGATGCGAGAAAATGAGTCACAAAAGGCAAAAAACAAATGTTAAAACAAACTGGTGTGCTAAAGACTGAAGTGAAGATGAAACCTGATATTCCAACGCTGTAAAATTTAATAAAGGCTACCCAAGTGTCTTCATCGCCTAAAAGGACTCTTATTTACAATTGCAGCCCTTCACTTTGAGTTTGACACCACTGTCCTAAAGTATTATTTTACATTGTTTTACATTATGTTTTGAGTCAACGTGTGCTGTATGTAGTGGGAGACTCATTCCTGGTATGTTTAAAGTGGATTTGATGACAGATGCCTCAGATTTCACACAAAGGTAACAGTTTCTATGAACTTTTAAGTCACACGTAAGAAAAGCATTTATGAATATCTATAAAAGTCAATAAAAATATTGGCAGCTGTGAGCAATTGCATGTTCTACTTGGTTTCTTTCGGCTGCTCCCTTTTTTAGGAATCACCACAGTGAACCATCACGTGCAGTTTGGCATAGGTTTTGATGCCGGATGCGCTTCCTGGCGCAACCGTCTCCAAAATTAAAATGGTTGGGATGTGGGCAAATCAGATCGACAGACTCTGCGTGTCTTAAAAGGTAGTATTTGTTTCACTGATTCATCAGAAATGTGGGCCATGGCTTGTCACAGCAACTGTAAGTATAGTCTCCTAATGATTTAACCACCCGTTCACTGCTGTTTACTCTGCCTCCATCTGCCCTTCCAGGCACTAACTGTGGCTAAAGCATGGTGAGTCACATTGGAACAAAAAGCTTCATTGAAACACACAAAACTCCTGATCAACTCTCGCCAGCCCGTCTCTTAATAAACCCCTCCTCCTCTCTAACCCCCGCCCTCTCAATCTCCAGGCAGAACCAGATCACCAAGGCTGCGGTGAGGCCAGATCAATCCAGGCAAGTTGCAGAACGTGGATCAAATCACCATTCTGGTGCTGCTCCCAGAAACCATTAGGGGCCAAGGCTCCTCAGAGGTTCCCACCACATCACACAGCCCAGAGCTTAGGCAAATGTGTATGTGCATGTGTGTGTGAGTAAGACCAAGACAGAACAGAGACCACTAGATTCAAAGATATAAAACATATGAACAAACTGACCCTTTTTTTTCTTCTTGGTGACTCTTAGCACAGCTTTTGCACAGGAAAACTTCAGATCAACACTTGTATTATCATCAATTTATGAAAGTCTACTGAAAGGTTCCTCTGGTCACAGAAGCCTCATATCTACCAAGAAATACAGCTCAGATCAGCACAACACACTTTGAAACAAAAACTGATCTGGCTCCACCCTTTTAAGTATTGTACTGCTAAAAATTGTACAACAGTTAAAAGGTGTTTTTTGCCTTTCACAACTTTGACAATCAGTGCCCAAATAAATAAAATCTGTCTGATTGAACTGATTTCAATAGAGTGGCCCAGAGAGGACAAATGAAAAAGGGAAAAAAGTTTACTGTGTAAACTTGTAAAAGCTTAAATCTTAAACAAGCATAAACTAAACAAAGAGTGACAAAGCAATAAAGTATTGTGTCAATGGGTAGAAATCTGCATTTAGTCAGATCCAGAGACTCTTACCAGTAGTGCACTGGTACGACATGTGCAACCGTTCAAAGTGTAAATACGCAGTCCATGCATTGTTTCTTTTGCAGATGGCATCAATGGTGCTTTTGTTCTCCGATTTGTGCAAGCTGCTGGAAGGGTGATGCTTCTGGAACGGATGCACCAAAAGCGTGACACACCAAAACAAGTCCATCTAAAACTGTTGCAATTTTACTGCTAAGCTTTCACAGTCAATTTTAGTGTAAAACAGTCACTGTACGTTTCAGTGGACATGACAGGATTAAAACAAGAAAACTCCTTTGCAGTGATGCTGTTTTGGAGACTTTTCCAGGATCTGAATACATTTATAATGACAACAGTATAAAGCACGTCTTCTCTAGGCGTCCTGCCAGTATTCACACCAGCAGTCTACACAGAAAGAATGTCTCTGCAGGTCACTGAGTTGAAATCGCACTCTAGTGTAGGTGCCATGTATAGGCCGTGCTAATAGCTTCATAAAGAGGCAGTTGACTATCAGGTTTATGAGACTAAGTTAAAACACTCCTCATGACACAAAGAGAGCATGAATTCAAGTCTCCTGAAGACAGTTAACTGGCAGGCTGATCTGCACACAGAAATCTGCCTCTGTGCGTGGTTATTGTTTGAGGGCAAAGGGGCAGCGTTCCAAATGAAAAAGCAAGATTATTCAGCACATCGCTTTGATATAGGGAGGACTAGGGCTGGGGGGCAGAAGTGATCCTTGGGAAAAATAGTCTACCTGTGAGATATTAAGCAATTACTCATACACAAAAAGCCACTGAAGCTGCACACTCAAGCAGGGCAAGGTCTCTACATGTTCAATTGCTATGGATTGTTTTGGAAACATAAGCACAAATGGCCTATATACAACTATGTCAAAGGTTCTGTACAGCACCGCTTTCAATATGGCATAGCCTTGTCATAAGGTTTTGCATTGTAATCATTTGCACAGCAGGTTTCCATATTATCTCAGAGACAATTCCTCGTCTGTGCCTTAGTGACATATATGTTAGTTATTTCAGTTATTCAATCAAACAAATGTGCTATGAAAGCACAATTAAAAGTAGTGCCATTGGCCCATTGCCAGTGAATGTAAACGCTGCTGATCCTGATCTGTGTTAATAAGTAACCGCCATGGAAACATTCCTGGACATATTCCTCATGATGTTTTATGCCCACAGCGACTGCCTTCCACCTCTTCAAGGTTCATGTAAATGAATTATTTCAACACAAAAGAGCTCACTCCAAAAAAATGTTGGTCCCAGAATACGAACGTGTGCCAGGACCGAGCAGTGTTGCGTTGTTATGTAAAGCCACATGTTTCTATGTACAAAGCGAATGGAGGAATGTGAAAAGAAATAGTCAGTGTTCTGATAGACTTGGCGCCAGCTTTTGAAAGTCAATTCAAACTGGCAACAGTGATAGTGCTTTAGATTAGTCCCAGGCAAGTCAGACATTTCAAGTAGGCTTTAGACCTAAAATGGTAGGTCTGTAGTTAGAACTAAGACCTTTGTTACCACAGTAAGAGTCGGTCAAACTTGATGAGTGGAGCATGGTAATAAAAAGAGAGAGAGAGACAATAGAAACTAATCCACTTTAAGATGCCATATTTTCTCCAGATTACTAAAACCTGTACTGACAGCTTTTTTGCTTGAAAGAAGTGAGCTCAGCTGTGTGTGTTTTCTATTTTGGTCATCCTTTCTTAAAAGGACATGCTAATGAGAGCATATCAAATGTAAAACATTAACTTTTGAAACTGAAACTAATGACGTCAAATAGAAAATATAGCAATTATATTTCTGCACAGAAGAAAAATGCATTTGCCATCATTCTCAACACATTACAGCTTTGATTCAACAGTGGAGTGTGTTCTGTTTTTAATCCTGACAGATTTCTTGTTCTTGTCTTTGCTTATCTGCGCCATAAGTTTCATCATTTGGAGTACTGTACTCCAAATGGATGATGCAACTGCTTTTTAGCGTGAAAAAATGACATATCTAGAGGCTAACTGTGTTTCACCATAACACAACAGAGACACAAGAGCTTCTTTGGATCTTTCCTCATGAGCAAAAGCAATAAGATTAAAAAGTCAATTTGTTGGAATATTGGAAAGACACATTCTTATAATTTCTTCATTCTCAATTGGGCCTTGACCCAATTGGAATTAAAAGCCCGTAGGCGATGGAGCAGACCTACAGCACACAGTGATGTGTAATGTGTACCACTGGCAGCGGTGGGTGTGGTTAGAACATGAGCCATGATGGAGTGGAGTAATAAGAAAGAAGAGAAGTTAAAAGCAACCATGAGTCAGTGTCATCGGCTGAACTGCATTTCACCAAATAAAGTCTGGGTTTGAAAAAACCTGCCTCTCCATGCCCACGCTCAGAGTCTTGTTCTGAATTGGGGTTGGTGGAGATTTGGTAATATCCACCATCTTATATGCCTGTACAAGTCAACAAGTTAGTCTGAGTCACTGAGGAATTTCCCTGACACATTTTTAACCAAAGGCACTCTTTTTTGTGTGCGCGTTCAACTTCCTGTTGGGGATGTGTGGCATCTGGCAATCTAGGTCAAGTGCGCCAATATCTTGGCCAGCCATGCCAATTCTTTTTCTATTCTATACAAAGAATTAATCTGGTCTCTGTCTCACAAGTAGCAACTCAAACAGCCAACCAGAAAACAGAGGGAAGAAACAGCATACCCCCCAAAAATTGTAAAACATACAACCAAACAGAGAAATGAAGCAAGACAATTGGTCTGACCAAAGGAAATTCTAATCAATGGAACTAATAAGTCCCAAAGTTAAAACAGAACTTAACTACAAACTATTATTCATAGATAAGACATAAATATTTATTCAAGATTTTTTTTAATTATGTATATGCACAGACAACACTTAAAATCTGGCCCTTTAAAATTCACAGAAAAAAATCTGATATGTATTGTGAAAATCTATATTTAGACCAAGTGAAATAATGACTGAAAATGAACTTTTGACCTTAGAAATATGATCTTTGTCTGACTGCTCATCTGCTGCATGTTTATCTTTACGTTGCCTTGTTTGCCTGATAGATGGACAAATCAAAATCACTGGAGAGAGGAAGGACACCCCATTATCTCTGCATCTGTTTGATGCATTTCCTGTTTGCCTCTGCACCTTCCCCATACCATAATGAAAAAGGGAACAGAATAAAGTGTGTTTCTGAAAAGAGAAATTCTGAGATGTCTCGGAGATATGCTGCTGTGTGTGTTACAGGCTGAAGGGCAAAGAGCTGAGATGGTGTTTGATGCTAGTCTCAGTGGCAGGCTTCAAACACGCAGTGGCTCGGCTTCTGTCTAATGCATTCATACACCCCCACACACATATGCAAACACTGGAGTTTATTACCCTGTTTCCATATCGCACAGGGACATCTACTAACATGGCCGAACCCCTACAACTGGTAATGTGCACATATTTATGTCTAACACAAAATCTAGCAAAAGGGGAAAATCACTTTTTAAATTAAAGCAATGTGTTATTTTATTTTTACAGAATGGTATTCAAATTGTTGAAGGTATCAAGTTGTTAGTGTTGTCTTACAGAACACTCAGAAAGAGCCATCCCTGGAAACCTGCTATATCCCTTTGTACCACTAGATGGTGCTGCGAGGTAATGCAGTACAACTGTCCAGTTAAGTTGCCTTAAGTCCAGTACAAATGTGATGTTCCACAGGAAATAATACAATTCTCAGAAGAATTACAACAATGTTGCTTCAAGCTATTTTGACATTAACATATGATATTCTCATGGCTGATAAAAGTAGCTACCATTGACATTATAACCACAGTATGAGATGAGTACAATGTTCACTTGTGTAAAATACACATAAACCATAACAGATAAGGCATGGTGCTCATACAGTAATCATTTCCACATTTATCTGCAGTACACTGTGTATGACTTGTTCAATGAAGGGTCTGATACTGAAGGCGACATGAGCTGTGTGGTTAAAGTATGATCTGGATCATGATGCTTGAGCCTTGAACAAAGCATGTGTTATCCCCAAGCAGAAAATGTGCTGGGCCAGCAAACAAGCCCTGAGGGACCCCTCGACAATGCTGGCTCTAGAACAGCTTTCAGAGATGGTCGAGTGTATTAGAGCCAACACTTCAGACCTGATGCGCCATAAAGTAACAGCCAAGAAGATCTGCTGTACTTTTATCAATGTGTTTAACAATCTGTGCGCAGTGTTTCTAAAATTATATTGTGTTTAGGTTGAGTCACAAAGTCATCTGGGTTCGCAGCTCGGGTCTATTTGCTTTATGTCTTCGCCACTCTCTCTCTAGCCCTGTTTCTTTCCTACTATTTCTCTGTCAATAAAGGCATATTTTTGGCATGGTTCTGATAGAGGAGCTGATCCTATTTTCATAATGAATCAGCTCAATCAGGTCACACATTTAAAGATCTTATTAAAACAGTATGAGTGATGGTTTCTAATAATTTCTTGGTGTCCTCTTCAATCACTGAAATATTATCCACTGGGGAGAGATTTTTGTTAAGGAATTGCCTTTAATCATGACGTTTAATGTGAAGTGTGTCTCAATAAACACATTACTTAAATTTTAAAATTAAAATCCTTGAAACACAGACCTTGGCGTTTCACTAGAAGCTTTCACATAATTAAGTAAAAGTTGGAAATAGATCCTAAAATGTTAAAAACTCTTAATGCTCAGAAATTTAATCAAAAAGACTAGAGAAATTTTAAAGCAATGTTTTAGCAACAAGTATGTTCTCTTGACCGTCTCCAGCTGAACATCGCTGCACATAAAGTTGTAAGAGCTGAACAGAGTTAAACAGAAACCCATTTGTTCAATTGTGTCTTTTCTTCCACTCAATTGAACTTTGTACATCTGAAAAAGCTTAAGGCGCCAATTCGGTCAAATTATTCTGAAGGAATCTCCTGTCAATTTTGCTCCATTTTCAGAGATTGGTTTGCAGTTTGGCAGCAGGAGCTGAGCCAAGCACATTTCTCTGAGTCATCACAGAGGAGAAGAGAGAGGGAGGAGAAGTAGAAGGGGGCGGAGGAGAAGCGAGGGTTTGTCCGGAGTTCCCCGCTCTGTTGCTCTCACAGGCAAAGGCCTAAACCGAGAAACAGGCAACAAGCTGAGAAAACCGTGCTCTATTGTTTCAACCCCACTGGCAAAGAAAGCCTTCCTGAGACACTGCAAACAACTATCACACAAAATGAGTGCGACGTGCCAAAACTCTGCTTACAGACAGACCTGCCAAAGGAGAAAGCTGTTGTGTGAGAAATTTGGGAGGACTTTCGAAGAATCTGTTGTTTTCTTTCTCTGGCATTTTGACAAAAATAATTCAGCACAAGCTTAAATAATCGCTAAAGAATTGTCTTGCATGTACAGTGCACCATCTGTGTTTAAAACAACAGAATCATTTCTTAAAGGCAAAAAAAATAATAAAAATACAGAGGAACCATTTATTTTTTTTAAATATTGTTTTTTTTTACACTTTGGTTATAGTTTGACACTCCAATCCAATGCCAATGCGCAGGGTTTACATACTGGCAGCTCTCCAGCTTTATACGTCATACAAATGGGGTGGTGGCCTGAATGTCGAAAAAGGCATGACTGAGCAGCTCCCAGAAACCTCTGTCATATGGCGACATTGTCTGTTTTCTCTTCTAAGAAATAAATTATTAGACTCCTTCTAGGAAACATTGACCTTATCCTAGATTTCTACAGAGATTGCAGCAGCTTAAAATAAATAAATGAAAAATTATGACAATCAGCATGCTCCAGAAAAGTGTGTTTAGTGAGCATTTATGAAGGAAAGGTGAAAATTATGAATAGTTGTGAGTTGTGATGTAACAGGAAGCTTCAGACAGGGTGGCAGACTTATTACTCTGTCAGACAAAGGGTAACAAGGTGGGAGAAGTGACAAATGGATGAGCTTTGAAGTACAATCCCTCATTTCTCTTCTTGGACTCTGTTCAAACTGCTTCTCATGCCCCGCGCTCCCCCCAAGGACCTGTCAAGCAGCTCCACTGTTTGTTTTGCACTCCAACGTGGGGACACATTTGGACAAGGGTGACAGCGGAGTCTATTTTCTCCACCTGGAAGTATGGCAGAGGAGGGGAGGGGAAACTCAAGACTGGTTTTACCCGCTTCCTGGAAACAGTAAAGCAAGCGGGAGGCCCACAGTCCAGCGAAAGGGGTAGAGAGAAACTGCAGGACAGTGTGTGCACAGAGTGGGAGCGCAAAACTCATGCTTCACAGATAAGGAATATGTTTGAATGCATAAATGGGAGTGTTTATGTGTCGAGCACCGTGTGTGTTTGCACTGTGTGTGAAAGAGAAAATGATAGAAGACCACATGCTCCAGTCAGGGGATTTGCTGAAGCTCACGAAGATCTGCTTACAGTGAGTGCCCCTGATGACCCCCCGGAGGATGCAGCACTCACTGCCAACAGTCACACACATCACCTCGGCCACAGGGCTCAGCTGACATAGATACAGGTCAGTGTCTAAGGGGCACCTGTTAGAAACATCCGGAAAGATCGTTTCTGGACTAAATGTAGAAATTATGTCACAGGTTTGTGAAAAGCACTTTAAGTCTCACGGCCAGCCTACTGGATCATAGTTTTCAGTAAACTGAAGGCCACAGGTGAAGCTAACATCTAACTATTAAGCAAATTGAAATAAAAAACTAACATGCTCTAACAGTATATGTACCAGGCCAATGAGTCTATTAGATTATATTAGCTATAAGTAGTTCCGTGCAGTTAGCAGGCTTGTTGGGCATCCTAGTATATTTAACAGACCATATAAAACAATAAGCAGGCTAGCTGTTCTTATTAGTAAGCTAGAGACTTTTTCCATGTTTTTTTCTGGTAGAGCTGTCGGACCGGCATTGTATTATTCATTAGCAAAAGATTCAAATTAGTTTGTACAAATTAAGAGAAAGAAGTATATAGAGACTCTACACGGTAGGCTATTAAACTAAAAATTGCCTTCACAGTTGTTGTGGTATCGTAGCACTAAAAACCCAGTCAGAAGGTAGGTGTTAGCAGATGTGCGAAAGGGGAGAAGGAGAAAGAAATGTTCCACAATCCCAGAGGAAGAGTGTGGCACACACACACACACACACAGAAATTTGCAACTGAATTGCTCTGTGAGGCAGAGTATATGATATGATAAAAACGACAAAACATTATCATACAGCAAAAAAAAAAAAAAAAAAAAGGCCAGGAAGGAGTGAGTGTAGGAGTTTAAAGACCCTTTCCAAAGCCTTAAGGGAAAAGCAATGTAGACGAGGTGAGAAAGATTTGTCGGATGGCAGCAGCTGAAATGGCCAAGGACAGATGAAGAAAGACTAACAAAAAAAGGTCTAAGCATCTTAATATAAACCAAACTCAGCCAACACAGTTAAATCCTTCCTCATTCCTTCCTCTGTGCCCTCCATATCAACCCTGCTGCGCTATTCACATTTGGTTTGAAGCATGTGTGCTACATTTCAGCGGCAGACCCCTTGACACACATGGACGTGCCTGCCCACTGACTCAACCTGCTCGTCTGTCACACTGATCAATGCTGCACAGCAACCATGACCGTCCTAATGTACAGCTGGTTTAAGAGCAAAAGGACGCAGTGGACTGACTTAAACACATTCAATTATAGTTACTTACATGCAATTTAATAAGGAATCATGGTCCAAATTGTTTAAAGGTGGAGTTCAGGCTTACCACATAGCTGCACTTAATATGTAGACTCTGTGTCAAAGAACAGAGTGCATTAGCACCCACGTGTAAATAGGTTTACGCTGGGCTATTATTCTTCTATTTAAACTTCTATTTCATGGAGTATGTGCAAATAGTCACTGTGATAGACTGTGCATCTGCTTTTCAAGTGGAAGACCTAAGACCTTGACCTGTTAAAATTGTCCTTGGTTCTAAAGAATGTCTAATTCATCTGTTCAGAACATTTTTTATTACACGTATTGTATTTTGGAGAAATATTAACAATAGACTTGTTCTGCTCAACCAATTGCATATAATAATTTAATTTAAGACTACAAACCATTATAACACAGTGGAATGTCGAAATTAAGTAAAAAGTGGATTTTACTTAAAATTTGAGGGTTTGTACAGCTGCATGATCTGTTTGTATGAGGGTGAAATGGTGCCGTTTCCCACTGTTGGTACCATTTTGAACCTGGGAGTAAAAAGCAGCTCCCTCAAAAGAAATGGGGACAATTAAGCTATGCCCTAATAAAAATGTGTATAGTATAGATACATAATGAAAGGAGTGCGACAGTGTGACTGCAGGGACACACAAAACTGAGAGAGAAAGTGGGACAGACAGCAGTGACACAAGCTCTTAACTGCCTCCTCGGCTCCTCCATCCTCCTCCTGTTCTCCTCTGTCTTTTGTCACCGAGGGGAAGAGAAGGAGGTCACCCACACCTATGAGCACTCAATCAACCTGCCGGCGACCTTGCTCGTCCTGGATACAGTCCTCGCTCACTGTGTTTGTCTGCCGTCCTGCTGCCATCTCTCTGCAGTCGGTGCCAGGTTACACCGCCACAGGCGCAAAGGTGCCATTCCACCAGATGCCCATTTTTGTGTCTATGGGCTGAGCCAAAATCTTTGACGTCAATGTGTCACTTGGTGAGAGCTCCTCCACAGAAAGATCATGGCAAATATGTCCAGGTTAATTGATATGGGGCAATTCCATTTCCTTTTCACATTGACTTGGCACGCACTCCATGAGATTCACTTAGTCATAGTGGATATATGGGGAAAAGCACACAACAAAAATGTGAATGGAGTGTAAAGCTGGGATAGAATATTTCAGTATAACAAAAACAAACAAAATACCATTGCATATTGTTTAAGCATTTGTTCTTTCTTTCTTCTAAAAGTCTTTTTAGTTTAGTTTTGTGGCAATAGAAACATCTTGACAGCTGCCCTAACAAAGATTTCAGCAGTCCTCTTCCAGTGACTTAATGTAATGTCGGTATCAAAAAGACATGTGACCTGCATCCTTACTTAGTGTATTTTTCCTAATACAAATTAGTTTAAATATTATCTACAGCACCTATAATAATTCTTCACTGTACAAATAGGAGGAGTAAAATAGAAAAAATGTATTATACTATATACTATTGAGTTTTAGCTTAAAACCTAGGTATTATAAAGGAATTAAAATGCATTCAGCGACACACGAGCTGACTTTCTTAAAAATTCCTACAAATCAAAAATTTGTCTTGGGGAAAAAAACAATTTAAAATGAAATAAAAACAAAAAAAAAGCTGATCAGGCATCTTTAAAAAATCTATAATATAATGAAGTTAACTCACAAAACAAAATAGACAGTTCTTTGCCATTTAACCCATGTTTAAAATACTATAATGCCTTCACTGCTGTAACTTCACAGTGGCTCAATTTGACAAATGGCCTATTGGGATTACTGATTGTAAATACTGCAGAAATATAATACCCTTGTCAACATTCAATGGCCACATTTTGTTTTGTCAGTGAATAATGACTAATACAGATAAATATTTCCTGCAGTGAAGCAGTTGGGTTGGTATCAGAAATAATTACTAGGAAACAGTTGAGCTACTGCTGCAAATGAACAGTCAGGAGCAGAGATATCTCTATCAGCTGTGACAGTCCAGTCACATTCCTTTGTTATGTGCTGTCGGATGGGCCTTCCCCTACGGAAACTTGCTTATGACTGTGGATACAGCTGCAAAGATGGCTCCACTGACCATGGCTACAAAAGGCATGGAAAGACAACACATGGGCCCGAGACAGATGAGGGAGGAATGAGGGCAGAGAGAACTTTTTCTGAATGGATGACAGGAGAGATGACAATGCTTGTTTTAGGATCTTCAGTAGATGTATGTGTGGATGTAAGCGAAAAGGGGAGAGGCAGACAGAGAGGAAAGTGAGTGTAATTCATCTTTAAAAGGGCAGATTCCTGTATGATGTATGGTGTGCAGACAGAGTGCGGGTGTGCATGTGTGTTTGTGTATTGTAAAAAAGGGCGTGGGAGGCGTGAGCTAGCCAGCTACAACTCCTCTTATCGCTCCACAGAGCAATGTGGAGAATGAGAATTCTGGGAGCTGCTTTGCTGATCAAAGACAGACTGTAAGACTGAATCAAAATTCTCCTTCCTGCTTTCTGCTACTGGAGCCTTCATGCATCTGTGCACATTCAACTCAGGCACAAATACAGGTAATAGACAGATATGTGGGCCTATTGCTTAAAACTATTGTTTAAATAAATAAAAAAAAAGTCCAAAATGGTTTACAGTTAATTTACTTTGACAGCGTTGTTCACGAGGGGTTATTTCAATAGGCTATAATGAATGATGACAAATACATAAATCAAATACTCAAATTGCTCCCATTTGATCATTCTACTTCCGTTGTTGAAAGTTATTGCAGAGGAAAATCCATTGTAAATATTCTCAAAGTGAAGTGACTACAATCCACTTAATGCAGAGTCAGAGCCACAGACGCAGGAGATTAAGTACAGTCAAGGTTATGCACTACACAAATGAGCTGTGAAGTTGTAAGTCCAACTATTGCATTTTACACAGGACAGTCTCATCAGAGATTCTGATGCACTAAATTGAGTGTACAGTCCCAGTAGTGTGGCACTAGATCACTGCCTATGTGGGTGTGCAATATGTAGAAGGAGTGAGCGCCACTGTCTTTGTGTGTTTTGTGCATCAAATCTTTGTTGAGTCTGTGGGATCATCCCTCCAGTCGCCACTTTAACCAATTGGGATACTTTCCACGGTTTCTATCCACATCCTCATACATGCTGTCTTCCTCTCCTCTATTTTTTCCTTCGTTTATCCCTCCTTTCATCTGTCACAGCCTCCGTCCCCTCCCTCGTTCCTCTCAACCTCCCCTCCATCTCAGCCGTGTATCTGAGTGGTGGGTCTGCGGGGTGCTTGTTATCCAGCACCTATCCAGACATCCCTTGGCTGGGAAGCCAGACAGCCAGACAAGGCAAGAGGCGCACAGACAAAAGATGAGTGAAGCGCAGAAAAGACCGACAGCTCAGCAGCTACTGCAGAAAGACTGACAGCAAGAAAGAAAAGCAGAAAAATGTAAGTGGACAGCAGACGTCCACTGAGACAGCCAGGCACGTAGTGTGACGAAAAGATAGAGAGTTAGTGACTACCGAGCAGCTAGAGGACAGGCAGGTAGAAGGCAGACAGGTAGGCAGAGCAGCCAGACGAGCAGCTTATCACAGCTACGAGCCCAGCATCCCAACAGGGCAGAGGGTCAGGAACATGGCTGACAAACACTGCCTCTGTCTGGGCCTGGCACTGTACTGCAGCCAACGTGGAAAGCCTCCATAAAGACAATGATTAGATCACTGATTAAACTAAACTCACGTTATCTTAGGCTAAAGAAATGGCATAGACTGAAAGTTCAAGTCTAACCCAAGGAAAAAATGTTAAATATACTGTACAAAATTTATTACAACAATTACAATCTATTATTAGTAAATACATGTTAGAGCATTTTGCATGATTTTTTTAGTTGTATTATCTTTTTATAATGATTCTGTAACTACTGACACATGCAAGAGGGAGCATTTTAGTTATTTTACATATTGACTATTTATAGTAATAAAACAATCACTACACTATTTTTTCTCTCAAGTACCCAAAATGCAGTAATTCGTAAGTCAGTCCATTTTTGCAAGAATCCACTGATAAAAACAATGACATTACAGGAACAATGTTCAAAAAGATGATCTGAGAGAAATGCAAAGATTATTTACCATGAAGTGCCAAGACGCTGCACATACATGACTTCACTTTTGCCATATGGTGAAGATTTTACTAAAGGCAAAACCAGTCTGGTTCTAATCACTCTGAGTCAGCAAAACCTTTTGTCCTTCCTCTGCTCACCAGATGAAGCAACTGAACAGTCCTCCAAAAAAACTTATGCCAAATTTCAATTATAGGCCCCCTGTCTTTGAAGTCACAAACACCAAGAATGACTCATGCTTAAGGCCCACAGATGATTCTGATGGATGTGTGTGCCAACATTGCCAAATTGCATAGTCTTCTTTCAGGAGGATTGCAGCACTAAGACTTCTGACTTGAGTTTCATCACACGTTAGAAAATATGTTGTTTGGTCGTGAGTCTAGTGTCAACTCACTGCCAGTTATTTCCACAGTTGATTTTCTGTCTCTAGTCTGTCAGCCAGATCTCTCCAGCCTGGCCGTCGTCCCACTAGGCCAAGTCACAATGAAGGGAAATGTATAGCTCTTCTTTGGAAAGATCCACTTGGATTTATTGAGCCTTAGAGAAATGAATGGGTTCAATTCTTCTAAGCCTATAACAAGCAGTAAAATGCTATTCAGCATCTAAATGTTAAGTGTCAGAGAGTGGTTACATTTAAACATTGCCAAATTTCTGTAAAAGGAAAAAAAACAAGAACTTCTGGGTTATAGTATGACTGAAATTTTCCAAGGGTCTTTCCATCTTTTACCAATTTTCACTCGTGGACTGCCAATAATTGTTTTAATTTACCGGAATCTTACTCTCTGAAACAGCCAATTTATTTGTGTTTTTGTACTGGCTGTGGTTAGCCAACCGCAGGCATCTTCTTGTACTTGCCAACATACCATTATAAGATCAATCGAGAGCAGGCCGAGGAAATGACCAGATATTCAAAAGGGGGATGGAAAAACACCAAGACTAGAGGTGAGTCACAGAAGGGAAGTATGAGTGTCTCAAATGGGGTATAATTTTTCACACGACATGGGAGATCATGTAAGAGGGCTCATAGTGAGATCAAATTCTGTGATACTTCTGCTTGGTTCCTTTTTGCAAAGACAGAAAGTGAAACACCAATAATGCTTTTTAGAGAACTGACCAAACAAAGAAATCAATGCAGCACAAAATGCATTAATAACTAATGAGTGCTTACTTTAATATCATATTCATATGATAACAGAAAGTGCTGCCTTCCTTGTCTCATACGTTAGTGTCTTCAGGATTCTGAAAATCTGGCCTAAACACCCCCCCAAAAAAAAAAAAAAAAAAAAATAAATAAAAATAAAAAAAATAAAAAAAATAAAAATAAAAACAAAAAACAAGAGAGACAATCCATTTCCAAATGATTTCAAATACAGCAGATGTTATTTTGCTTGATATTCCCAAACTAACCCTGAGTTACTTGTTGCTACATGTTGAATAATGAAGGGCTTTAAACTTTTGGGCACAACCAAATTTAAAACTCAAAATACACAATCAAAACTACAAAGAAAGCATTCTTTGAAATAGAAAGCTATGTCCGGTCTTACGTTTCTGACTATGAGCTGGTCTAGTGCCCTATACGGAGGTAAACATTTGGCTGTAGTTCTGCACAGTTAACAGCAGGGATTACCAGAAAAAATGAAATGACTTTGATGACAAATGCATCAATCTACTCCTGCGATGTTCTGGCTTTGGTTATTTGTAGGAGGCTGACCACAACCATGCTTCCCGTTTTCATCCTGGTGGTCTTCCTGTGCCAGACTAACAAACCATTATGTTGCCAGATTAATAAAGACGCACAATGCTAAATGACTGTAGCAAAAATTTGTAGCAAGTGTAAAACTATGCAACTTATCGTAAGCATCTGTATGTAACTGTGAAAGCATTACATTGTTTAAAAGAGACAGTTCAAAGTTAACTTTTCTGGAAGACCAATAGAACATCTTTGGCAAATTCAAATAAAACTATGATACTGAAAGAGGTTACTCATGTAGGAGGTTATGCTAGTTAGTAGAGACCTCCAACATGTGTGCTTACTTGGCCAAACTCAGGATGTGGAGAAAAGGTCTGTTGGGACACAAAAACGCATTAATCACTCAAGATTACAACAGTGTGAGACACAGAGTTTCTTAAGTATGAATCTGAGACATCCCATACAAAAGGTCAAGCAGCAGCCAAGCAGCCAATTGCCAGAGAAGATTATAGTAGACAAGATTGAAAACAGCATTATCATTCACAAAATCTATGGAAATTTTGTAAATTGTAAACCTTCCCCTTTGAAGGAGCCACAAAAAACTTGACGTCACACCTGACACATTTCATTTTGGGTTTTGACTTTGAAAGAAAGTCCTTCATACTCACAAATACTTTTTAATAGACAATGCTCAAACAAATAACATATGTGATTTTTGCTTGGAAGAGTTTGTTTTTAATCCAAGGCAAGCCAAGTTTGCAAAGAATGATCATCAGTAGAGTAAATTAAAAATGACATTCAATGTGGCTCTGCTTCCTGAAAGCAAATGTTTCCAGCAGATATACAGACTTAACCTACAGAAAGTCACACAGCAGTCCAGCTGATTTCTGGGAAAGTTATGCTTACTGGGAGTGTTCTCCAGCATGCTTTAGGCAACGCGTGTTCATATATACAATCAGACTGAGGGTTTTCATGAAAAACTGCTCTACTGTGACAGATTCATCACTATGGTAACTTCAGAGACACAAACTTGTTGTTTTTGTCTCTATCCAAGTGCACTTCTAATTCTCAGTGACCACTTTAGCACCCACTGAACTGCCTGAAACACAAAAAATAAATACACGGCTGAGCTACATCAAAAGCCATCTTTCTCTCTGATTGCAATAATTTAATAGTTTGATGGAGAAAAAGACACCAATTCAACTACAAAGTCTATCCAGAGCCCCAGGCAGTGGTTTGAGACCTATCTATTATTGACTCTGAGGCTATGGACATGAGTGAGTAAGCAATATTAGATGGCATTAATAATCTCATCTAACGGGAGCATGCAACAGCCAACGCATTCACAATGAAATAGTGAACTCGCATGTCTCTCAAGTCCTTGGAAATGAACCCACTGAACTCCCGAAGGTGTGTGAACGGGAACAGGCAAGAGCACAATGTTACAGCAACTCTTCCATCTAGCGGCCAAACTCTGTCATTGCAAATCATCGGCATTAAAAGATATATACAGAGATTTAAAAATAATGGAGGAAACTTTGCAGAAAATTAGACCAAAACGTAAAAAAAAAAAATTCCAATACAAAGCAGCTCCTCTTCATCTCAAAGAAACATGCCCATTTACACCAATGTGGAAAAATGGATTTATTGAGGATGTAAAAATGAGTTTGTAAACAGGAAAATTATTATTCTACCTCTGTAATCAAACCATATCTTGTTTTGGCTGTGCAATGATCGTCAAATTAAAATACTTTATATAGTTCCAAATTTGTGCAAATTGTAAACAATAAAATGGATTGCATGGTCTCAAAAAAGCAACTTAATACAACATTTCAGAAATGTTAAAACACAAAAACTGTCAGATAAAAACTACTTCTGAAAGACTAGAACAGGTAACATGTGATAAAGATGAGTAGTAACACTGACCGAAGCAGTAGAACAAGAAAGTATGACAGAGAACTAAAATCATGGGAGGCTAATAAAGTGGCTTCATATTAAAAGAAATATAAAATCTGAATGTAAAAAGTTATAAATAAAAGCTATGATAAAAAACAATTGTAATAACAACTAATTTTTTTTACCCGCTTTGACCTATGACAACATATGATGATTCACAATTGATTATAATAAATTTGTATGAGTAATAACGGATATTTCTTTCAAACTAACACTGTAAACGTAGGTATTTGTGACCCAGCGAGAAGTCCTCCTTTAAGCTGTGGTGTCCATTGTCCCTAAACGCAACATGCTTACTCTTCAGCGTCAGAGAACTGGCCTGGCTCACTTGGGAGTTTGTACCTGGACCACTCAATGGGAGGTTTGTGGTGTCTCGCTGGGCTGTATTTGGCTGTCACTGTCCACATGGGAATTTTGCTTCTCTCCAGTGTCAAGTCCCGCAGAGCAAAGTTAAGCACATCCTCTGGACCTGTGAAAGACAATTACAACATGTACTGAGACAAAAATAAAGTACTAGACAAAAAAATGAAAGCTTGACTGTTATGTTTTACCATAAGGCTGGGTACCAAAAGACACCTCTTCCCATTTACTGAGTTCGACCTCTTGGATTTCACTTTCCCAGTCTTCCTCTGCTTGAGGTGGGAGTACATTGTTGTCAGGAGCAGCCACTTTATACTTTCTACAAAAATTAGAGAATTAAATCAAAGTAGTGGCCTAGGATGACAAAATACCTATGTGGTCTTTTAATACTTCACTCAATTACATAGTATCCTCACACATATTTTACAAAGTGGTTATATTAATAAAAGGTAGTGTGCTATTATAAAAATAAAAATGGCACCTCTTCCTATGCTTTGGTTTCTTCTTTTTTTGTTGGCCCTTGGTTGTTGCTGATTGGTCATGCTCTAGTGCCATCCAGTCATTTAATGTAGAAGTCAATGCCACTCTTTCTGGACTTCTGGCCCCATTTACTAAAATACTGTCTAAAACACTGTCACTTTCAGACCGTTCATCTGTCAAATGATCAGGGGCAGCTGACTTCTTGCTTTCTTTCCTTGGCACACATGCTGTTTTAGTCCTCATGCCTCTGAAGACTTGGCTGACATAGCCATTCACCATGTGCTGTGGGTTGGTACCATTGTGTGTGGGTCCATTGGCTTTAGGGGCAGGGGCTTGCCAGCAGTCATTATGTATGCTGCCATTAACCAAACCTGTGTCCTGGACATGATCAATGAGCACACCCTTGAATGTGTACTTGTGGTGGCGTGGTCCCCTTCTTCCATCCACAAAGTTTGTCTTGTTTCCAGGCATCTTTTTCCCTTTAACGAAATGGTTGCATACATTAATTTAGAATTGAGGGTAGGGTAACCACATCCTATTTATGAGGGACTGTCCCCCTGTTACACTCCCCATCCCGTGCCCCATCAAATATCTGTAAAAACACATGGTTGTTGGGGTTTTTCCTGCTCTTTATTAAGTTCAAATGCTCCAATCAAATTGTTCTTTGTTTTGTGTTTACTGTTGATATAAACCACTATTAGCTTACCTTCAGTTTAGCTACGCAAGCTAACGAGCCCGCGTTAGCCACCTGTGATTGACAGCTACCATAGCACTTGTTTTTATAGAGTAAAAACTACAAGAAATGTATACCAGTTTAATTAACAACCAGTAAAACACAATTCCTTATAGTTATGTGAACAGGAGTTATTGTTTTACTAACTTCTTACCTGAGCTGTGGTCTTTAACACGCCGCTAGGTATGCTCGTCTTTGAGTAGTCCAGGACAACAGGTGGCGCAGAGTGGGCTACAGCTAACTTCAGGATGGGGCCATCTTTTGTAGCCTATTCCTGGGTGTGTGAGCCTAATAGGCAGCTGTGTTTTGTAGTAGGCCTTACATTTATGTTAAATTATCAATTGGGGGAAAAGAAATGTCACTATGTCCCTCTAGCTCACTTTGTAAAGTAGCATGCAGCTTTGTGTGCTAACCTGTAGGGCTACTTCAGAAAAATGGGCTACATAATTAAAAAGACACATCTTACTGCCACAGCCACTTTATTGCCAAATGTCTCATAGTGACAACACATTGGAAAGTCCTACTTGAGATTATAAAAAGTGATTTTCCAACAAAAATGACAGCTTTATTTGTTAATAATTTCATCTACACAAGCTGGCACAAGCTGCTACACAAAGTAAACTGAAGCAAAAACAGGACACAGAACAAATCAGCAGTTAGCCTTCTGTAGATAGGACAATATTGCTCATAATGTTCAATATTAAGTCTGGAAGACATTTAACGACCATAAAAAAGCCCGTTTGAAGTGGCTCACTGTAAGAAAAGGCCTGTCAAACATAAAGTTTTGTGCTTTGCCATTTTTCTAGTAGGATTAATAGGCTATCACAGTTCTTTCTTAATAAAACGTATAAAACATTTTCATATAAATATTCCGAAAAAGAGAGAAGAGTGGCACATGAATACAAATCATCACTATATAATTACAACATTTACAAGTCAAGAGAATGTGACACATCTTAAATGTATCTTCTAAAACAGTAAAGCCCATACATTATTGTGGAAAATGTCATCAAAAGGCACAGACAGAAAAACAGGTGAACCATGCAAATGAAAATGTTTTTGTGCAAGGAAGCAAAACTCAAGTTTAGAATCATTGAAATACAGCAGATTGTACCATTATAACTTTAAAAACATATGCCTGTTCAAGTAGCCTTGTATGTATTTTGCATTTTGTCATGAATATCTCTCCCAAATGAGCTTTACCTTAACTTAGCCTTTTTTGGCGACAAAGTGAGATATTATTATACATTCATGTTATTTACAGTATCTCAGTTTCAGCTTTTTTAATCGGTGACTTACACAAGAAGTCAAACAAATATAGCTAATCCATATTTGTACCAAAAAGTTCATCAGTAAGCTGATGCTGACAGAAACGTTGAGAGTAAGTTAATAAACCATGTTAAAATGCCTTCCAGTCCCACCAACGAACGTAACTTCAATTCACAATGTACATTCAAGTCATACATTGCACTGTGCAACATTGCTGCATCTAATGCATGCCTTTTCAGGCACATGATATCGGCCCCACTTGCAACAGACCTGTACAGTTTAAACACACTCCTTAGTTGCAGCTTCTGCACCATAAAGTGACATTTGTTTCTTAACCAGCTAAGGCCAACTTACAGTTCCTCATTGAACTGACTAACAGCTAGTTGTCTGGAAGACATTTTTCATTGATTAGCAAAAGTATTCACCTGCAGTTATCCCTCATCTCCCACCTTATCAAAACCAACATTAATTTCTCCCATACACAGCCAATCACTAGTTAGTGCTTTTTGCTTCACTTTTTATGCATTTTCAACCTGCATTGCTTATTAAGATAACCTTCCTTTCTTTCTCCAACCACACATGCCTCTTCTTGTCTTTTAACACATGCCTTTCCAAATACATTACAAAATACAGTTTCACACTTGTGACACCTCTGACCAAGGTGCATATTTACAGATCAGGAACAGTTATCTGAACTGCCTTCATGTCTGTTTATAGAGACAGCTAGGTTTACACTCACGTTACATTTCCAAAAATGCCTCAAAATACCAGTTATATTCCAAAGGTCCAGTAAAACACAAAAATAATACACTGTTTCAGTTTATTCTTTTTTCATGGAAACAGTCCAGTGTGATCGAGTGACAGCATCAATCTCCAATCTCTTGGTAAAATGTGTAGAATATTTTCAGTGCACTAAATCACAACTTTTGTGTCGTGAGACCAAGCTGTGAAAGCTGTAACAGCCTCTTCTTCAAGTCAAGTGTTGTTTACTCCACAAACAGCAGGAGGTGATGTTCATCCATTTATATATTCCACTATCAAGGACTGCCTTTGGTGCAGTCCTCTGCTCTGTACAGATTCCATAGGGTTCTTCTTAAACAACTGGAATGATCTTTATGATCCTGCTCAATTCTTCTTGATCTCTAAAATGGAAGGGTTGTGGTCCAGAATTGACAGGATAATTTTGTCCATGTACTGTCGCAGACGTAGGTTGATTTCCTCCTGCTCCTTCAGGGCTTCCATTAGCTGTGGACAAAGCATACACCCTGATGACTTCATGTTTTAAGTATAATAAAATGTTAAAAAGTTTTTATTTTATGTTTTCTCACAACAATATTACAATCTATGCTCCATCTTGCTGTGTATTTTTTCAAATTTTCCTTAAAGCATACCTGGTCCCTGGAGGCATTATCTATCTCAGCAGCTAGTGACTGGGCCTTGGTCTGTGTGGCAAACAGGTTCTTGGCTTCGTAAAGGCTGAGGCTCAGGATCTGACCATTCAGCTCGTCATTCTGCTCCCTTAACTTCTGGTTTTCCTTGGGAAGAAAAAATGAAAAAGAGAAGGCAAATTCAATATACGGTTTACAACATTAAGTGTACAAGATTTCTTATAAAAGGGACTAATGAAGCCTCAGTCAATCCATACACACAATGTATTTCCAGTGTCAGCCACAGCAGTTCACAACTAAGGCGCAACAGCTACAGGACACAACATGGGTTATGCTTGTTACAGAACAAACTGCTCCCCTGCACTGTCTGGTGTGTTATAAAAGCCACATGACATAGTTATATTGGAGTGCAGACAAGAGGTCAGTTTTGCTTTCCACTATCAGAAATCATTAATGAAGGAAACTGCATCAACCGACCACAGTTCAGCTTCGGCCTTTTCACCCTACTCAATAAAGATTAGTGGTTAATTGGGAGGTGAAAGGTCACAGTAGTGATTTTACCATCAGACCAGGGCGGAGCCAAGCCCCAGAAAACACCAGGTGCTGGGATTCAGGGGGGAGAAAGTCCTGGGACACACATGGCTAGACACACACATACAGACATTTACAAAGAGTACTGGAAAGCAGAAAATAGTGCTGTCACCAATTTATGGCTATCATTGCTACCACTGGATGTCACCTACATTTATGATGCAATTAAGAGAGAGATACTTGTTTTTTTGTTTTTTTTAGCAAAACTGAGAAAGGGGTCTATTCATAGACCGTACGAAACAATAGTGACAACAAGTAAATGTCACAATTCTATTTAAAATGTCAGCATTTTGTTATGTATAAAAGGAACCACAGATAAAAAGAAAATAAGGTATAATGCATTACAAGGAGAACAATGACATTAGTTCTTCGGGGCCACTACTTGTAGTGCACCTGGGATGAGCTTTATAACTAAATATTCCAAATGGCAGTGCATACAAATACATAAATATGTATCCTGTAAATGTAAAAGAAAGACTAAAAATACAAACCTAATTCACAAAACACTTGTGAAAAACAGAATGCAATGATTTGCAAATCTCATAAAATCATATTTTATTCACAATAGAACATTAACAACATATTAGGTGTTGAAACAGACATTTTACCCTGCTTTTCTCAAATGCTCCTTTTATACCCAGCCTTAAGCCTAATTAGTTGTAACTCTTCTCCAGATGTTTATTTTTAGTACCACCTACCTACAGGGCCTTTTGTTGCCCCTGTCCAAACTTGTTTGCTGCCATCAAATTCAATATGAGCTATTATTTTTCTTGAAGCAGTAAAATCTCTCAGTTTCAACACCTGATATGTTGTTTATGTTCTATTGTGAATAAAACAGCAAATCATTTTGTTCTGGTTTTTTTTTACATTTTACACAGTGTCCTTATTCAGAAATGGGTTTCTACATCAAATGTATATTAAACATTTTATTTACAAATACTGCTGTTATCTTTAATCTGTAAGTATACAAGACAACCCTTACCCAATGACCAGCAAATTTAAAATAAAAGCCCACATAAATGAGGCATTTCAGCACCCATTGCTATTCATTGCAGCCTTTCATACACTTATTCACTGACAATGCAAAATTTAAATTTCAGCCTGTTCATCAGTACCTGTTTGAGCCTCTTGACCTCGTGCTCGAGCTCCACCTCTCTGGTTCTGCTGTTGAAGTCTGCCAGGCTGGAGGATGAGCTGCGACCACGACCAGGACGCTCTGCTTCCAGCTTGAAAAGCTGCAAATGCTCCAGCTCTCGCCGCAGGTCCTCTATCAGCTATATATCAGCAGCAACATATATGTTTTATCACACCAATGACAAACTACACAGCTTTTAGAGTATGTGGTTACTTGAACAAATCTCTCATACCTCCTGCATGGCTTCCTTCTCTTTTTGGAACTGGTGCCGGTTCTGTCGCAGTTTGTCCATCATTTTCCTGTAAAGGTCCATCTCATCCTTCAGACGCAAACTAGTGTCTTCTAACTTGTCTGTCATTCGTTGCTTCTCCTAAGAAGGAATTTTGGACATAAAACTGTGTTTTATACATATTTCATGTGCGTTTTATTTCTATTTATCTATCACTGAAGTGCACGGTAGCATTGGACAGGAGTCCTGACTTGCAGCAAAAATGTCTTTGGTTTGATTGATTGATTGATTAAACAGATATACTATATCTTTTGTCATTTTAATTTAGTCTTTGTTGCCTATTCATTATTATTTTAGTAAGAAAAAACATTGTAAAGAATGCAAAGATGCAAAGGTTAATATATTTTGACGTTAAAGCATACTTCATCCAATTTTTCGGTCTGTGACTTTAGCCGGCACATGTTTAGAGCCATCTCTCCGTTCTCCTCCTCCAACTGCTTCATTCTGAAAACAATAACACCAAGTATGTTAGTCCTTTCATATAAGTACAGTGAGGCTGTTCATCACACACCAGTTATTCCCAAGAGTAATCATTGACATTTAAGAGAAATTATAGAAATTAACTGATTGCCCAAACCGTAAACATTAGTATTAATGTGTTTATGGATGTATCTGTTCCTCACCGGCTGCTGAGTAACTCTATCTGTGTATTCTTCTCTCTCTCCATCTTGCTGTAGGCCTCTCTGTGCCGTCTCACTTCCTCCAGCAGATTTTGCTCTGCCCGTGTCTCCTGGTCTTTTAGCTGCTCCTCCAGCTCATGAACCCTGAGATCATCAATCATTCACTGTAAATACTCTAACATCAAGAAATTAAATCTTTACATTTTTCCTGTCTGTACCTGTGCACTAACTGTGTGTTCTCTTGCTTCAACCTAGACTTGAGATCGCCATTTGCAACAATCTCGCTCTCCAGCTCTGCCACTTTTTTCTCCAGAAAGCTCACCTGTTAATGGACACAGATTGACGTCTGATGTTATTTTACTGAAACACTGCAATAGCTGAAATTGAATTGACACTCAAAAGAATTCATACCTTTTCATTGATGTCAATGTCACATGAGTCAATGCTGTCTCTGAAAAGATCCTCTGTGCTGCCATTACTGCTGCTCAAGTTGCTGTTGTGAAGCAGTTGTCTGTTCAAACATGGGGACACAGCAGAGACTTAAATTTAAGACCTTATCATTAAGAACCTCATTAAGAACTTATCAGATGAAAAAGATGTATTTGTGTTTTGGAGAAAAAAGCAAGAAGCTTTGTCCTGTAGCAAGCGGGATTAATGATGCAGGCTGAAAACACACATAGGAAAACACATAGGAAAGCATGACAGGGGTGTGTCACTCTTCACACTCTTTATAACAGCAAAGTGAAAGATTTCTGGCATGATGTGGGTACAGCTGCTGTCACTTTCATTGATTAAATTAAAAAAAAACATGGCTTTGTTCCAAATGTCCAAATGGGAGAATAGGAAGGGACAGAGAAAACAGAAGACCAGATAAGAAGAAGGATAAAACAGAGTAAGTAATGAAAGCAGACAGAGAGGACAGTGGAAGAGAAAGGAGGGAGGGCCTTAGTGAATATTGGAAACATAGATCAAGTCTGACAGGGCATTTTTACTCTGTCACCATAACTCTTACTGTGAGAGGACATAGGACAAAGACATTTTACTTTGTACAAAGTAGACCATAAAAAGAGATACTTTACTGCGAGGGCTGATCTATATGAAGCTCATGCCCACACTCGTTTTCTCTATTGGCAGCACTAACAGATTAAACTGTTTTCATTACATTGTTCATTTTCTTTGAAAAAGCAGTTATTAATTAACTCAATGCTGTTTGACAATTGCAGGACAGCAGACTGATAAGGAAGCCATGTGTGCTTGTGTCAACAAAGAGCAGCACATGCAAGTGGGGCTGTAAAAAGTACAAGTAACCTTCCTTGACTTTTCTTTATAGACAGACACTCCAGTTCATTCAGACAGAGATAGGAGACATGTGACATAACGTACCTTCCAAAAGCTGTGCTGGAGATTTTCCTGCTGGGGCTACAAAAAGAGAAAACAGAAGAATTTACATATATTACTATAACACCGAGTGCACCAACTGAAATATTACTGCTAAACAGTGAACTGTCTGCTGGTGGCAATTAAGATTTTTTGCCACAACAATAATGAAGGACATGTCGATGAATATACAGTTTTAATTCTGCTTCACTGAGCAGGAGTTTCTTTCAGCTAAGTCAGCAACAGTCTGAAGAGGACAACAGCAGAAAAACTTAGTCA
Organism: Rhyacichthys aspro; assembly: GCA_036850595.1. Classification (NCBI taxonomy): domain Eukaryota; kingdom Metazoa; phylum Chordata; class Actinopteri; order Gobiiformes; family Rhyacichthyidae; genus Rhyacichthys; species Rhyacichthys aspro. The sequence continues at coordinate 10,674,048 of CM072148.1, read as the reverse complement.
ATAAGACATGGGTGTCTTTGCTAGGCTTCTAAATAGATTAACAAAAATGAACAAATGCTCAAAGATGAAAGCAAATTCCTTGTGAAGTGGACACTTAATCGCCATTGTCAATAATCCTGGTTCAATGAAAGAAAATTGAGTTAAAATAATAACAACCCATTTACTGTTTTTGTAGTGTTTTTTTCTCATAAGGGAAAATGTTGTGGTGTCCACAGAGGGAACAAATTACTAAAATGAAAAAAAGCACTTGTGTTCAAATGTAGTTCAAAACTCTGATCATTTTAATGGACTTGGATGACAGTGTGGTTGAGCGTGTGAACATTTGCAGATAGACAGCTATGAATGGTCACCCTGGATTATGTTCCTAAGAATAGGCTCCTTATAACAATGGTGAATGAGGTAAGCACCGGACTGACAGCCTTACATAACACTCAATCAATGCACAGACTCAGACAGTACATAAAACACTTTAGGTCTGTTTGTCATAATTCACGATTAGGCTTATACAGTCGTTAAATGACCACTCTGTTGAGTGTGTTTTATGTTAACTCTTGAAGGTATTACTTTGCAACTAGGTCTAGGTTCGGATGCTTCATTTAATTACATGACGTTTAATCAAAATGACGTAACACAGAGACTGCAGTATAGGGAGATTTTCTCTTGATCACATAGACTTCCACCTCTATATTATAAAATGATGTATTGGCCTACCTGTTAGCCTTCAGGTTTTTAAGGCGTGCCTCCAGGTCATTTAGTAGATTGACCTTTTTGCTGCACTGAGAGCAGTAGACATCCATTAGCTCACCAGTGTAATGCTGACGCACCTTACGAGGAGTTTGGCCCGCACTGCAAACACACACAAGCAGTAGATTGAACAGTTGGGTTTGTGCCATTTTCAAGTGAACTGGCTTTGACTAAGAACCACAAGAGAACCACTTAAGACTTGGGTGTTTGTTTCCAGCTCTACAATAAGCCACATGGACCCTATGCTCCACTTTTACTACACTTTTCTAAACTTTTCCCATGCCGAGATTCTTTTTTTTCTTGGGACTTTCATTTTTACTTTAAATCTCAATGCCAACTCCATTTGGTGAGTTTTGTCTGTTTGGTATGCATGAAACGAACAGCGAGAAGTATTGCCAGTCTATCAGCTGGGAAACTTAATCCCATTAAACACAGGCCTTTGATGAATATTAATGTGGCCTTAAGGGCAGAAGCGCCTAAGCTACACTCAAGCAGTCAAGACTCTAGATAATATGAGTCAGGTAATGAATTTGGAACTTCCGAAGTGGAGTATGAGTTTGTAATTGAGATGCAGCAAAAGCATACTTTAACATGGAACATTTGGGAAACCAACAATACACTGACATATTATATAATTAGCTGCCAAAAGAAGATTGCACTGACGCTCAAATTGGTCAGTACTGGGTATACCTTGAAGAAACGGAGGAGCCAAGATCAGAATAGCCGTTAGTTCGAGTCTCGTCGTCTGGGCAAGGGCTGCTGGGAGTGTAGTCTGGTTCCTCCCCTTCGCCGTAGTCCTCAAACTGCTCCTCGTTCAGTGAAGCAGAGGAGCGCGTCGATAGGTCGGAAGTCACTGAGATGCTGGTCTGACCACACCTGAAAGTACCACGAGAGAATGTACGGTATTGGTCAGATGACATGGCATGAATACAAATAATCCTACTTAAGCCTTGAGCCTTTCCCAGGACAGGTGGAGAGCGCAATATTAGCAATTACTTCATGGGTGTGTTGCAATTAACTCACTTTTCTTTGTCACTAATGCGTGTCCACAACAATAGGTATTTGTAATGTTGGAGTCTCAAGTCTTTTAAATAAGTATTTTTTTGAGAAAGCTTTCTATTTTCTGTTTTTCATTTACCATTTCCATTTTCAAGCAACCCATTCTTTGTTGACCATACGAAAGGTGCCAAAAGTGGAATGATTCAGTTCTATTATTTCAGTACCCTTCCCACAGTTTTACAATAGAAACATAAATGAAAATGTTAGGTAACTGTGCTTAAACTACTCTTACTTGTCACTGTGAAAGAAAAGCTCCCCCAATGCGTCCTCTTTATCTTCAGCTCTGGCTGGACCCTCTGAAGTGTCCGACCCCTGAGTGCTCTCTACAGCGCTGTCTCTGTCCGATTCCCTTTCCCTGCCTTCGTCCTCGGGCTCGTCCACCTCTGCGGGGAACAGCTGGCACTCAGGGACGGGGTCAGGGTCGGCCCGTGTGCACATGATGACCGGACAACCCCGCTCCTCCTCCTCACTGCCCTGGACGAAGAAAGAAAAGCATTAGAAGTGAAATCACTCCTCAGCAGAATTTCAGACTGACTCATTTTTATTACTGAAAATTGGATAATACAGGGCAAGGCATTCGGGCGAGAAATGTCATTTTGAACAGGTTTTACAACAAGACAGTGTGCATTTCACGTTTTATAAATTCCATCACTGTGGGAACAGTCTGAGGTTCACATAGCGGGAGGTCTCTGTCGGTTAAAGGGTAACAGGTCAGAGGTTGAAAGAGCCCGTTCCATCAAGTTTCACTCTTAAAAGGCTTAAAACTCATCTAAAGCAACAGGGAACGAGTCTTTATCTGGGCATGACTGAGCAGCAGAGACGGAGAGCCGAGTTAGAGCTAGGGTAGTCAGGTGGAAAAAAACATCAATATGAAAAGTATGGACTTAAGTGAATAGGAGGAGAAAGTATTCAGGAATTGGATAGAATAGTAATGAGGAGAAAATGTGGGTACAGGGAACAAAGAAAGAAAAGTGCAAGTGGATTAGCAGCACAGGCATATAAGGGCGAGACCTGCAAGATTAAAGAGTCAGATGAGTTCAGAGAAACATGAAGGGAAAGAGACCATAAGACCAGAATTACATTATAGAGCATATCACAAAAGAATCAAACAGCTTCCGGAGGTCTGAGACTGAATCAAATTACAAATAAAGGATAAAGGATCTCTTAAGTTTTCCTAAGACCAGTCTCCACATCTCACTGCAACACACTATACTCCTGCACAAAAACTCCATATTCCTTATAGTATGGCCTGCTCTAGACTAAACATTAAGCTTGTAAAATGTCTAGTATTCTGTGTGGAAGTTAAGAATGTAGTATTTTGTCTCGTCAGTATCAGTCTCAGGAAAACTTAAACGCTTTAGTCTTCCAGTTTGAGCCTTTCTGACAGCTGTCGTTTTACAAGACATTGATGGATGAAACCACGCTGCTGGGTGTGTGCGGATTCTGCTAAAGACATCTAGCACCTTTTCGATCATATAGGGATCTCTGTGAGTGATAAAAAGAGGTTATTTACAGATGAAAACAGAGTGCCCGTGTGTGTGTTCATATTCTACACTTCAGAAAAGCCCGGGGCTGTAACTGCCAAAACACAAGCCCTACTAAGCGTTTGACTTGCTTGACTTCCCAGAGCAAAAACACAGCGAGCCTGCCAAAGAGCGGCCGACCTGCCTCTGGCTTTGAACCTAGGACGCTGAGATGTGCTGAGCTTTCAGAGCAGAGGCACTAATGCATTAAATATTACAGCCCAGTCATATCAGCCCTGGTGTTATCGAGTTATCACCACATTCACTCATTCAGCACAGATTCTCTCCTAATCTTTGGTATGTGGTTAATATTACGTGAGACTTTTGTACTGATAATAATGAAACACATAACAATGAAGCTTTAGATATTTTCTTATAAAGATCCACTTGGAGCACGCTTCTGAGGGCCTGACCTACTTAAAACTTACTTCTTCATTCTTGTGACATATTCTTCATGTTCCCAACTGAGAAAGAGATAAATACACAATGGGATTTTTCCATGTATTTATTCCAGTGTTGTGATGTTTCTGGAGAAGTATTCTTATGCTCAAGTGAAAAACATACAGGTCACATGTGTCTGAAATATCTGGAAGATGCTTGTTTTCTACTCACAGATGGATTACCACTACACATATGGCAGGGAATGTGGATGATAGCAAGAAATACACTACAGCTCTCAAGGAGTGGGAACAAGTGAATCATATAGGCTATTATTAACATGCACTGCAACTGTGTGGAATAAAACCAGAGAAAAGGTGAGAGCGAACTGTTGAAAAGAAAAGAATAAGAAAGACATGGAAGGTAGAGCAATGAGTTTTTTACAGGTAATAATGAGGTAAATGTGTGCTAATCAAAGTAGTTCGTATGTAACAATATTTTTCCATGAATTGTTACCTAATACTAATGTTGACGCCACACTGAAACCCAAATAAATTGAGTAATGTATTATGTTATTGATGATGATGCACAACTGTTGGGCAACATAACGGAAAACTACGTTAGTCAAAATTGCAAAAGACAATTGCAACTACTGTACTATATTACTGCTGGTCTTACATTTATTATGTAATGCAGAGAAATGACTGAATAAAAAAACAATCAAAGCTCAGGGCAGTGCTCTTGCTTGCCAAACAACTCATAACTGGTTTTAATACAGACCCTTTTGTGCTATAATCACATACTGACATCACAGAAACTTCCACTTCAAATCTATAACAATCTCACACAACACACTACACATTTCATTTTTTTCCTAATTATATTACATATATCAAAACTTTACACATACAATCACAGAGGACACACAAGCTCAGCGAGCGAGAGGCAGAATGACAACAACTAATTAGAGCGGGTCGATTACTTTGACGTTATCGTTTCAATCTCGAAGCCATCACAGGCTGGGAGTCTTTAACGGCCTGCACAACAACAACACTGTGGCAGGCAGCTCTCGGTAAAATTAAAACTCGATCCTCCTCTTCTTACACGCTTCCAGCCCATGCTGAGTGCTCGGGGTCAATACCATTTTAGTGCTGAACAAATCATTAATCAGCCATTCTCTTCTGGTACACAGTAAAAAGGATGCCCAGGCATTTAGGCCCACATAGATCTGTAAAAACACAAACAAACTTTGGAACTTGACAGATGATAACTATAAGGAAACAAACTTGCTTTAACTTCAAGTGAAATCCTCTGAATTTGAATTGTACTGAAAAAAGCTGCCAAAAGATCAGCGTCAGGGAGTGCCCTTAAAGGAATACGGAGCATTTTTGTTGTCTTCCACTGAAGCAAAGCTGGATTAAAACAAAGCTCTTGGGGTTTTACAAGGTATCTTCACTGTTGTTGTCTTTTGTCTTGTATAACTAGTTGGACAGTAACCATGTGTTGTCAAATATTTATTCCAAATAACATTGCACAAAAGGCACAAACCACAATGACCGAGTGCTACTCTCGTATGGAAACTGACTGAGAAGACGCCCCGGCTGACACTGATTGGATCGATCCACACTGATGAAGCTTTGATTTAGAGTGAGTCAGCAAGAAAAGGACTGGAGGATGTGAGTGAGAGACAAGATGGAAATAGGAAAGCTAGAAAATGGATTTGAGAAGGGGAGAATGAAAAGGAGGGACAGAGGAAAAGAAACTGTTGAGACAGAAAACAGTCTGCTAGTGTTTGTCAGACTGAGCTCCAGAGATAAGAGACATTTCTCGACAGAGGCTTTCCCTGAGAAGCACCACTCTTTGTTATCTCATCCTCTTTCTTCCCATTGTTCGGGCTCTTAAGCTTCTGAAGTGCCATCAAATAAAATATTCACCTTAAGCTTTTATCACTTCCGCAGGATGAAAAAAGGTTTGAGAGAACACATTAAGACCAATCTTGACAGAGATAATACCAAGATATCTAGGCTGCATAATGGGAAGAAACAGAAAAGAAACAGACAGGTCGAATCCCACCATCAAAGACAAGGATAGTCTTGATTTAAAATGATGTAACCTAACACATGTCCTCTAAGTCTAACTAAGAGCGCACCTTTACTTCTTTTAAATTAGCCACTAATAGCTCTCATAAAAAGCCTTATAATGTAGATGTACCAGCGTTCTTATTAGACCATTAATAGGATTTAATACCTGTTTTTACATGTCCGTATAATTAAGTTTCCATCATGAGCAATGCCGTTGTGTCCAAGGTGCTCACATTATACAAACAAACCTACTAATGACTCATCTCTCACAGCCACGTTAAGTCTGGAAGAAACAAGTCAGGCCCACACCAAACTCAACAGGAATCATCAAAGGGTCCTTTCAGTGAAGTTTAACACATGGCTACACATACATAAACACCTCCAGTCTGCAGGCGTGAGCAGCAAACACAACACACACAGCCATTTGCTTGCACCTGAGACGGGAACAGGTAGCTGCTTGGATTACCAGGAATGCTGTGCTGGACAAAGGACAATGTAGGGAGGGACTGCAGAAGCACACTGAGCTCTGTGTCCAGGTGATTTTAGTGAAACCAAGAAAAGCCACGCACGAAGACTTAAGGCTTCATGTGAACAGAGAGAAAAAGTTAGGTTTTCATAGACAACATGGTGAAATATGGAAAGAGGGATAAAAGAAAAAAGATACTGCAAAATCTATGGTATTGGCCAAGTGTTACATCATAGCAGCAGTTAAAGAATGACTGTTGTCAGCAAGGAGCGAAGTAGGTAAACCAAGCACTGTCTGGGTGTGTATGTGCCCGTTAAACTAGGAGAACTTGAAATACATCACCTGATTAAGAGTGATTTAAGGCTGTGCAGAATGAGCATTTAATAACAAGTACAGGACAAATTTAGCCCAATTATCAGGGCATTACAAAACATTGTGCACAGCAGCCCTTAGATTCCACCGACTGCCGCTCACTAAAACATTCAGTCGATGCCCTACATAGAGAATACTGTATCTGTGTCAGGGTGACGCTAAAATAAAATGACTACAACAAACACTATAAATGATGAATATATGAGGAGCAAGCTGTAATGCAAAGTGAACTACCAGAGCTTTCATTTGACAGACATATGAGCAGGTGGGTGGGTGTTTATGAGTTGTTTTGTCCTCGGGGTGCCACTGCCAACCACCTGTTAACTTTCCAGTGTTTAAACAAACACAGGCAGTGGACATTATATCACAACAGGAAAGTCGACAGCAAAAGTCAGGGCAAAGTCAACACATGCTGTGGCTGACTGTTCAAAATAATACAAGTTATTTAATTATGCTACAATTTATTTTTCAAAAATAATGCTTTAATGAATAATGAATATAACATTGTTTATATAACAATGTCATCCTTACACTTAAAGCAACTCTATGCACATAAAAATGTTCTCAACAGTTGACTCAACAGACTTAACTATATAACTGAGTGACAGGCGTGACATCATTTCAAAACAAAAACACACTGATCACATCAATACAAATTAGCGCTTTTGCAGGTACACATCTTAACAAGTGACAGAGTGTTGCTTTCCAATCTTTTCTAACAACATTTACCAGTGTCTGATTTACAGCAGAGTTGTTATTGTCTCTTGTCAGTTAAAGCTTGTGGTGTCTAACACTAATTGTGCTTTTCTGTGTCATCACACTCATGTCCAAAGAAAAGAGCTGAAAGAGCCTCTCTGTTGTCCATTGTCTTTCTAAGAGACTGTTTGTAAGCCTCTTGCTGTTGTCCCTTCAGTGGAGGCATACCCTCAGCAGGTGGTCAGTCCAGGCCTGTTGTTCACTGTTGTCTTCAAATTTCGTCACTTAGATTTTTTCCTCTGGACAAGCATCGCTTCTCAGGACAACAGATAAACTGGCATGGATTAGCCTCCATTCATCCATTCAGGACTGAGTACGGCGTGTTAATCTAGTTATCCTAGTCCCTCTGTACAGCCTGTGCACTGGTAAAGACGCTCAGCTCAGTGTCAGGTATGTTCAAAATGTAATTATCCTAAAAGCAACTGTAATTATCAGTACATCACAAAGGAAATACGTTCACATGTTCATTGAACACAAATGCCGTACAAAATATTTTGGCTTCTGGGAAATTACCAGAGAGTTTTCTGCTCAACTCCAAATCTTATTATGTAATGTCCAGTCACTGACCAGGAGTATTCAAATGAACTCCAGTCTGACGTCACAGGTAAAGGCTACTGAGCAGAAGCTAAACTCAGTGATTTAAATACAGACTACATACTTATAATTCACTTGGCATACTCTGTTCACTTCCCTTAGAAACAAATCTTGCTCTTGACACTGCTTCTCACTCTTGTTTTCCCCATTTCTACCTGTATATAACATTAAATCATAGGCATTGTTATCTAACCACTTTGTTTGATCATTCCCTCCCTTCGTTTTCCTTCCAGCGACCCTGCTTTCCAATTAATCCCATTATCATCAGAGAGATGTTGAGCCACAACAGAGCTGTTCAATGGTGACATGACAGGAAGTGTGACTACAGAAGAGACAAGGATGAAAAGGAGTGGACAGGACCAACGGACTGAGAGATGACACTGTCGCCAACAGCTGAGAAAGACAGCCAAGCAATCTGTGAGACAGGGCAACTCTATGAAGCACATTCTAACACAAACGAACTGGAAACAATAACCCTACTCTGCTACTACACTGCTCCCATAAACTCCCCGACATAAACTGTCACCTCCATCCTGTTCCCCAAGACTAAAGCATTACTTCTCTTTTTGGTCCTTATTCTATTCAGTAACTATTCACTGCCAGTTTAGCCAGTAGACAGTGCGCAGTGTGGTGCTTACCCGTTAACTAGAGAGGGGAGTCCATGGTTAGCAGCCCCCTCTGACCACTGGCCAAACCCTCACGCGCTGGTGTCCTGCCGCTCACCCTGCTCACAGGGCTAAGTCCACTGCGTCTCACACACTCACATACACACAGGTGTTCCCTTCAAAGGCGAGAGGAGGAGGCAGCGTCGGGATAGTCCAAAGGGTGAGTCCCAGTTATTGGTATAGTCCAAAGAAGCTAAACCAGAGCAGCGACCAGGACGGATTGTTCACTTTAAAACACTGCACAGCCTGTGCTTTCCTACAGCTCCAGATACATCAGCCTCTGTGTCGTAAACATCCACACAGACAGACACACAGGCTGCACCTCACAGCCTCTCACACTTCCCTCTGTCGCTGCCTGCTTCGCCGGCTCACGTATTCACACAGTGAGCCTCAGATCAGGCAACAGTTGTTGAATTCAGAGTACCTCCCTCCCTTTTGCTGGTGGTTGCTAAGCAACTGGCTTCTGTGGGCAGGGCTTGTGAAAGCCGTTGCATTGCTGCACACTCTGCTCTTGGCTGCCGCCCACTCAGGCTATATTTGCATATGTAGCCCTGCCTGCCTGTGCTGTGTGTCCTGATCCATAAGAGGCTGCAGTGGGGGAGGGAGCCATTGTTGTTCCTTCAATGGAAACAGTTTGTCTTCAGTGATGCAGCAGATTCCACAAGTCACCTCAAAAAGAAAAGATGCACTTGTTCAGAAAATGAGAGGGGAGGCAAGACTGAAGCTATACACATTACAGTAAAGAGGCCTGAGGCTTGCAGTGTGACTTGAGAAAAGTTTACGAATAATATCAAAAGTTCACAAAAGTATTCTGTAATTAATACTGAATCAGTCATTTCTGTTACTATTATTGTTGTCATTTGCATCATGTGTGAGACTTCATGGGACCAGGTTTTGCTTTTATGTTGTACTCGTTACTAATTACATGTTCATGTAAAGATCTTGCTGGTCTGTTCCATCAACTAGTCTTACTTTTTTCATGTTCTCTTGTGCTACCTCTGTTCCACCTGGAAGACCAGACAATTAATAGAGTCCTATTTCTCTATACTATAAATATATGTCACCAATAATAATTTGGTAATCTCAGCAACTGTATATTGATAAGTGTCATGAGGATTAACTTTTAAATTATTATATTAGTTCTCTTTTCCTATTGTTATCTTGAGCTGTCGCTGAAGAAATGCTGGCCTACTTTCAGCAATGTATAAAGGACAGTTCCCACTGCTGTGAAATCATAAATCAAACTCTTCCACCATCACAACAAATCCCCCCTGGTCTCACTATGAAGTAAAGAGAATGATGATAGCTTCTACACTTCAGTTTTCTCACAGCTGTGTTTTCACCAAGAGGCTTCACCCAGACCCAGAGTATCACTGTTGTAACTATGACAGACTGGATGATACTGTGTGAACATAATTGTGTTTCTCTTTGTGAAGCAGAAGCTTGGATTTCACGACTTTGCACCCTATTCCAAGAACAGCCAGACAGTAGCTCTCTGATAGCTTGTGGCAACTCACCCGAAACATTATCACAATAGTTTTACCAGGAATTGTGACAAGACTTCTTTCCTTTTCACAATCCATTGCTTTACTGTTGACATTTTTAGTGCTTTATGAATAATCTCATGACTCACAACCAGCATCCGGGCCAGTCTTGTATGTGTCATAGAGCTTGTATCCAGATGCTTGCTCATCTGCTGATAGAGGGCAGAGAAATTGCAGAAATGGTGAGAAAGATGACAAGGAGAGAAGAGATATGATGCAAGCTTAAGAGGCCAAATAAATGCTATTATGAGAGAGGAATGTGCCCTTTAAAGTGCCTGTGTCTCTCTTCCTCCCTCTCTTCTTCACTTTTCAAAGATGTTGGCAGTGCCTCAACCAATAGCCTTTGGCTATTTGTTTATGTGCAATTTGTTAGAGGGCTGGCCCCTTTTCCCCTTTTCAAAGAAGCCATTTGCAATTCTATTCATGTCTACCTGCCTCCCTCTTTTCAGACAGCAACATGGAGTTATGCAGCAAGGCACTGTTTTTACTGTTAACACAGCTCTTTCAGTGCATTTGGATTATCATAATACATGCTGCAACACTGTATAATTCATCAGCTTAGAATTCAATAAGTCACAAGAAAACCAAGAATAAGGAAATTGCGGTTGGATTTCTGCTTTGTACTTCTAGTAAGCTCACATACCTTCACACATACATGTCTGCCCGCAGGTGCATGCACATTGTCGGAAAACAAATGTGTGAGCGGAGGAGTTCAGCTGAAGTAGCTCTGTGGGGATTCAACCAGCTGCTGGGGTTCGCAATGCAGCAAGACGAATGATCAAGAGGAGGGTGGGGTAGAGATGGATAGGCCGAAAGAGAGAGAGGCCCCACAGAATGAGAGGGAGAGAAGGAGCGCACTAGAAATAAATGGGACAGACTCTTTAGGGGCAGAGGGTAAGCTGCTTGTTTGGGCTGAACGCTGCCACTGACAATACCACCGCTGCAACATTTCCTAAATACAAACACAGCAGAGGAAAGATGAGAACAGTACAAATATACAGACTATCCACACTATATACTCTGGGTTTTAGAGGATGTGGATTAAAATCTAGCAGATTAGTTAGTCTGCAGTTAGTTGTTCTTAATAACAAATAAGATAATTCATCTTTTGGGACTGAGATAAACTGATATTTATATGCACGCATGCCCTAACTACAAAGTGTTGTGACAAATTCTTAGGATATGAGATACGAGAATTGGGTCAGCTAGAATTTGAGTGAATAAGTTAAAAATGGAAAATTCTGCACTAAATTCTCTTTTCTTGTATTTGCCTGTGTCATAGTGACAGCATAAAAAATCCAAAATAAAGTTTCAGATGGCTTTTCGGGCCACTCCTTTATCAAATCAGGAGAGTAAACACATTCAGCAAATTTCCTTTCATCTTATAGAACACATTATAGATGCTGGTCCTCGATATCGCAAAGCACAAAGCAAGCACACATTTTATATCTAAGATCTATGAGGTAGAAGATCAGCTTTTACTTCCTCTTGCGTGTGTTTTCTATATTCAATTTTATAGGTCACTGTGTACACAATAGAAGAAGTATGTTATACTAAAGTCCCATTGATGGACAGGTAAACTAATCTCTCAAGAGCACATTATTCTTTCATTACCAAATTTGTCAAGTCATAGGATTAGTGAAAGCAGACCACAACTATGTGCATTATGTCAAGAATTAGCAGCTTCCTTTGGCACAATACACATATCTGTTGGAGGTTATTGCTTTGACACAAGTGAAACCAGGCTACTGGGTTACTGTCGCCTGCAGGGAAAACTCAACTCTACCGTATTGATTACTGCTATTGTTCACATGGTTAGAAAGCAGTTGTTTATGCAGAAAAACTATACTATGACACAGTTTGAATACAGGCAAAATAACTCACATACTATATAGTTAACATGCATTCATTGAAAATGCGTTGGAGCTGGTTTATGGAACAGCTAAGTGACAACAGACTGATTAATAATGCACAAACTGGCCTCCTATCTATCAAACAAGCACACCACCCAACGAGGACGAGTGACAAACAATCAATACAGACACAAGATCGACAAGAGCTACAGACAAGTCCGATTAAACCTGAGAGAGAGAGGTGGTAAAAAACACAGACAAAACTGGAGCCTCTCACTTCCTCTTCAAATGTATTTGGTGTGAAGTGAACTGAAACAGCGGTGCCAATGACAGGCTGTTAATTAGCCTGACAGACAGCAGGGGAAACACTGGAGTGCGGACAAGTCATTGGCCAAGGTCAGACTGCAAAAGTGTCACAGACCAAGGTTTGCAATAATGAGCACTGCTGCTGGGTAAGAGAGCAGGGCACAGGACACAGGAAGTTGCAGTTAACATTTACAAGTTGGCGTTTTACTGTCAGTTACGCTTCTCGTTTACTTGCAAACTGGCAGTAAGGTTGAGGTGCTATTAAACCACACACAGCTGGTGAAACAATTGTGCACCTGTTGTAAAAGCGTGCACGCTAACCTTCTTTTCAAGTGCTTTTTATGCTTAGGGTTGGACTAGAATATGTGCGTCATTTAACTACTATTAGTAAAAAGTGTTTTAGGAGGGTATATAAAAAGCTTGTCGCCATGTTCACCTTTAACATTACCATCTTCTGAATATTGTCATTATTTGTTTTGGGAATGGAATAAAACCATTTGCAAAGTGAGCTTTTAATAGTTGCTAATTGAGACAATCTTTTTAAATGCAATTTCCAAAGCTGTGAATCTATTTTATTCTTTAATACATATGCTACAGGTAAAACAAACAGAGTGTGCTGTTAAGTGGAGTCCCATTCTGGGAGCTTAATGAATGATACTGCTGCAACGCTGTAACTCTCACTGTCCCACTACGATGAATGTTTGTGTTTGTTTGTCTGAAAGAACAGGATGAAAGAGAGGGAAGAAGGAAGCAGTGGGCCAGAAGTGAGCTCCTGTGACAGCTTCTCTATTCAGACCACACATTAGAGCACAACCGGCGACCTAATTAAACAAACAGACAGACGATAATGGCAAGAACAGACAAAAAAGACCAAAAAGATGAAAGGTATAGAAAAATGAGGGAGAAAGGGACAAAACAAAAGTGATGCTTAAGAGACATACAAAACTAAAGGACTGTTGAAAAGTTTTTTGGCAAATGTAGGATTTGAATTGCCTTAACACCATAGCATTGAGAAAAACTAAAAAAAAAAACTTAAATTGGAGTCAGAGAGAGATGATCGGGAGAAAGAAAGCAATTTTGTTTATCCACTTTATCCCCATGAAAAAAGTCTCAAGGTCTGCAGACTAATTACAGATTTTGGAAGCTTTGGCTGGACTGGGCACTGGTCAGTGGAGATAACAGGGAAAAAAAGATCAGGTCAATTAATTATTTAGTTTAATGAGACAGTATAATGAGTGGTACAGGGGGTGGCAGTTGGCTTTATTTCCATTATGTGTCTGCAGTGAGGCAATATAAGCTGCTGTGCTGTGACTTCTGAATACTTTAACTCTCAAATGGAGCTAAAACCAACTGTACCTTCATCAGCACTTGGTCCCAGTATTTAAATGCATTTTCCCAGATCAAATCATCATTTCGGTGTGTTTGTAATAACAACAAAATAGTAAATCTAAAAGTAAAGATGAGTTTGTTGTTATAACACACACACAGAAATATTAATTTATTATGGTATAAAATGAGGAATTCATGCCCATATTGTGCAAAGATTGTGTTATAGTGTAAAATGATGCACATAATGTTTTGCGTGTACAAGCACTTTCTGGGTTTTGCTGAGCAACACAGTTCTTCCTCCTCCATTCATCAGAGTGAGGATACTAAACATTGGGGGTTTACAGAGAGTTTACATATTCTGTATCATTATAAAGGCAAATGCAAGAATCTATCAATGTACAAGCTTTAATTTATGTTTTCATAGGCAAGTTTAAGTATTAATGCTGTTATGCTTTACATTGTTCTCCCAGGTGCTGCTGGGAGACTTAGACTATCTGCTATATATGGAAAAACACAGAGAATATACAGACATAATGAGGTACTCAAAAATCAAAGCCTGCTCAAAGTTATTTTAAGGTCATGTAAACTTTCCTAAAACATATCCAGCAGAACTACCAAGCTTAAAAACACCATCTTTCTCATTCAGTCAAGGCTTCCTTCTTACATTTTCATCACGTCTCATTCAAAAGTGAATTCATCGAACAAACATACACTATAACATACACACAATCTCATATCAGCACAGTGGGTTGGGTTAAAAAGAGGTTGTGTGTACCATGTGTGTTCTCACAGCTCACAGCGGTTCAATACAGTGGAAGTGGCTGAGTCACATCAGAGTAGAAGTCCAATGGAGAGCACAGAGGTCACACAGAGAAGTGGTGATTTGGTTCATTAGCTCCACTTACAGCCGCACAGTCACTGGGTAATCTTGTGTGTGCCACTTGTGTGTCCTTGAATGTCATTGGTGGGCTTCTGCTGGGCCTTGACTGACTTCCAGACGTGTGTGTGTGCTCAAAATTTCAATTAACCAACGAACTCACATTCAGTCAAACGAAAGTCATTAGACAATAAAGCACATGCAATGCCATGTAAACAAAATCAAAATGTTTCCAACGACACAATATCTACATTACTCTCTGTTAAACAGTGGTAGGATGAAGACAGTGTTAATCCATGAACAGGTTTTGTATTAAAGCTGGATGGTCTTGATTCAGATTCCTCATTTGCTCTGCTTGAGGACTGGTTTTGTTTAGTTTTGCAGTCCAACAGTATTGGACTGACTTGCAGCTTTTTCAAAGGCATTCATTGCAGTGCTGTGGTCAAAAAGTACATATTTTCCCTGAAGCTGTGAGCCATTGTCTTTGCAGATTACACAAAGATGCAACTGCAATCTCTTCTGCTGAAGTCAAGTTAGTGGAAAGAGACTGTACAAACAGGAAAGAAAAAAGAAGAAGCTCTTGTGAACCTGGGTTTGTTTTTTTGTTTTTTTAATTAGTCACCGCTTTGTCATAACAAGATGTAACTATTATCTATCACACAACTGCAACTCTACTCCTATTCGTATACTCATGTGGCATTCTACTTTCAAAATATGTCAAAATACTGGCAATACAATATTTTTTTGGCATGCTAAATCAATTTTCTTCTTTTACAATTTGGTCTATGAAACACTTTTTTTTCCATTTGATAGCCATCACACCTTTCTGTCTTCAAGGAAATCACCCAAACTTAATGTGCGTAAGTCATTTCACTGCTGCTTGAACACAATCATTGAAGCTTGCTGCAATATTTGCTTTCCAAGCTTTTTAAACAAAGCAGTCAAAGAGTGAACTCTAATGTTTGGCTGAACTCAGCTGCTCCCACTTGGGCTGCATGAAAAAGGCCACTGAGTGATTTGGAAGCAGGGCCTGATGAGTGTCATCTCTGCTTATGGCCCCTGTCACTCAGGAGCACAGGCCAAACAGCTCGGCCATTAATAAATGACATAACAGAGTTCACTCGTTATCCCACTCTGTCGCTACTCTACTGTCCTTTTAACTCCATCTACATCTTACACCTGTTCTGTTTCGCTTTAATCCCTCCACAGACTTTCTCTTTTTGCATGCGTTCCATTTGCTCCTCTCATCTGTGTCCAAACTCTCATTCCCTCGGATCTATCAAACATCACTCAACATTGAAGCATCGAGATATTTTTACTTTTCCTCATCATGTTCGACTTATCACTTTTCGTCTTTTGGATTTTCACGTCCTATATTTCACGTTCATTTGTCAAATTTGTCAGACACAGTTTTTTATGACTGCTGCTATATTAGATTACATTTAAACGGCATTACGTGCGACATGTTAAAAGAATCAGAGAGAAATGTGTAATCTTTGAGGCATCTTTGATAACGTCCCTTCACTTTCAATCACTGCAGAAGGTTTACCATGTGACAACGGATAACATTAGGTTTCATGCTTGTCTTGTGCTATCAGTCAGGCTTTTCAACATTACCTAGTACAAACACTTGAGGAGGAACTGATAGCAAAAAGAGGAAACAACAAAACAACAAATTCTATGACAAGCGATACAAGAATACAAAAAAAGCAAGGAAGAACACAAGAAACCAAGATGACAAACTCATAATCATAAGTTATGTATTTCCATGTGCAGAGTCCTTTATAACTCCATCTGAGGCAGAAGCTCTCCAAAGATAAAGCAGAAAAATATGGATGTTCACTCAAAGATCAAACAAAACAAGAAAGAAATGAAGAAAACCCATTGGAAAAATCCCAGTGAAAGAATAGATGATTCCTTAGTTTTAAATTCAAGAGTTCTTAAATCTCCTGCTGGGTTACAGGAATGGTGTTTCAGTCTGCTAAAAAACATGGCTTGAACCTAATAAATTAACAGTATGCCACAATCTGCTGAGACAGAGTTAAAAGTAAGTAAGGTTTACTCCATTTACTTCTACAGCGTTGTATCTAGGCCAAGCTACACAAAAAGACAAATCTCTCTTGCAATTGTTCACTTTAGCACCTGCTCGGGGCATGCTGAGAGTTTCCAGCACTGGAGAGTACAG
Organism: Rhyacichthys aspro; assembly: GCA_036850595.1. NCBI lineage: Eukaryota > Metazoa > Chordata > Actinopteri > Gobiiformes > Rhyacichthyidae > Rhyacichthys > Rhyacichthys aspro. Next base: position 10,657,316 of record CM072148.1, on the reverse strand, counting down.
CATGTGTGTGTGAGTGTGTGTCCAAACTCATAAAGCTAAGCAGTGGAGGTAGAGCAAGCAAATAAATCCACTGTTATTAGGCCTAATGCAACAATGAGACACTTTTCACCTTCCTCCCCCTTCTTCTCTCTCCTCGCCATGGCAACTAAACTTTACTCCGCAAGATTTTTCCCACCGATAGAAACAGATGCACTGTAATAACTATGCAACAATGAACCATAAATACAGTTTAGAGAATTATGCAAAAACACAGCACGCGGAGGATGTTTTATTACTGTATTTGGAAAGGTTAAAAAGCAGGTAACTCCTCTTAAGATAAAAAAAAAAAGCTTTGAACAACCAGTTCACAGAGAATACAATAAGACTTCTACACTTTTCCCACATTGTAACCAATCTAAGGTCAAATGTTATAATCTATCACACTTATATAGATCACTGACTTTAGAGTATTCAAATGAAAAATACAACAAAGTCTCACCTACCTGTGTCTGTGTGCAGAAAACGACAAGCAAAAGAGACTTCCTGTTATAAGAGGTCAAGCCATTACTAGTCAAAATGTAATGTTCACAGAGAAGTGCACCAGTGAGACAGTATTTCCAAAAAAGAGAAGTGTTTTGTATCACATGTTAAAGGCACAGTAGGTAGCAGCAGGATTACATTTCAGCCGGTGTGAATATTTCAAGAGCCCTTCTCTGCTGGTATAATGAACTCCAGCAAAAGAAGAGTTGTAGAGTTAGAACAATGGAAACACAAAAAGGGAACAGAAGATTGACTTTTTTACACAAAGTGCTTGTGTATGAATTAGGAAGCTGAGCCAGTTGGAATCCAGACAGGTACATAGAGTAGGCCTATACTGCTGGGGGACAGGGTTACAGACGATACCGAGAGGAGCGGTGTCCTACAGGGTGTCACATTCCTCAAGAAAAAGACTCAGGAATTTATGAAATATATGCCCAAAGTTGAGACCTTTCCTCTCAGGTCAACGATGATGTAAGGAACCAAATACCCCAATGCACCTCGGACGGAGATTCAGGCAAACCACACACAATAACAGCTTCTAATCTGAATGGACGTAGAGGGATATCAGCTGTCATCACATTATACAGTAAGGCAGTGTGCGATAAGGAAATTAGGCCAAGAAAGTGTCAGAGGTGCAGTCTGCCAGTGAGCAACCGCAGCTCTACACTGCCACCAGGTGGACAATCTAAACACAGTCACTGTTGACACTACTACTGTCTGCAGTCGGTGTAGTATAGTATGTTTCGGAGCATTAAATAAAACCACAAATCACTGCACAACACAAACACTCCCATAGGCTCTTCATACCTGACAAAAACTTGGAGACGTGTGAAATGGCCTTTTGATGAATTTTGTGTCATTTCTCTTCTGGAGTAACCTTAAGTAACCTGCAAAATAAAAGTTGTTATATGGTTTGTCAAAGATCCAAAAAACTAGCTTGTTATGAAAAAAATTGGGAATAAGTATTTCAGTTAACAGACCTTCATAAATGATTGCTGTGATAGAAATACATTTATTGAGAATATAATTTTTCTTATGCATATAAATGTTAACCTGACTGTACTTCATCAGGATGCAGGCCCACTCTCTGTCTGTGCTTTTATTGGTCTATATATACACCAGTGGGGGAGCTGACCTGGATATACAAAGACACTCCCTGGACAGAATACAAACACAAAGTGACCTCTAGCGGTGACCTCTGCTGACTGAGCACATACTGTACACGACTCGCTCTGGCTGCTGCAAAGAACATGCGGTTTATTTGTAAAGAATATCCTGGCTTTGAGAAATAATGTTGATATTTTTGTGTGCAAACCTTTCATGACGGGCACACCACAACAGAAGTCTTTGAAGTGAATCCTTCCATGAGAATTAGGGTCCATACATTTGGCCAACTTCTTTACCTAGAAGCTAAAGAGAAGACACAAACAATATACTTCTGTTACCTGGAATCGTTTGTATTAGGATGTGATTAGATACTCAACTTGCACAACTTAGCTTTTATATTAAATGAGATAATATTGTGATGTTACTGTCCCATGTGCAGCTGTGTGGTTGCCCTATAAGCATTTTTATCGGGTGCAAAGCCAAGAAAGTGACATATTGTTGCTCTAGATATTAGTCATTTGTCATTACATCTGTGCTTTTGAACAAAAATGACTCCTCTGTACTGCGGACTCTTAAGTGGGAGTGTTGGTTGCCAGTGTAGTCACCCTTGACCAAGATGCACTCACAGTGAATGCCTAAAGAGGTCTCTTTCCTCTAAGTGCTCCACATCACCACTGAATAATGCATGATCTCCTCTAAATCTACCCACAGCCATTTTCAGTTTTAACAGCACTAATTTTAGCAAATGGCTGAATTGGAACAACCCCCGGGGTGCTCTCTGCAAAAAGGTAGGATCCCAATGTTTCAAACTCAAGTGAATTATTAAAATGTGCCCCCAACTTGAATCTGTGTTCAAACAGTTCTGCCAACGGGGGTAAACACATTAGATTTAAATATTACAGAGACCTTACCCCTTAGGAGGTTATACAACTCAAATTCTTAGATGGGAAGAAATAAAAAAGACTGAGTCAGAGCAGACCAATAAAACATCATTTCTATTTATGTGCAATATATAAAGAGATACAAAATATGAAATATGAAAAGCATCTACCGGTAATAAGGTATGGCTCAAATGTGCTTGAGGGTGTTTGGTTGATCCTGGTATAAACAAGATATTGTTATTTCAAATAAGATAAGGTTAAATAAGGAACCAATACAAAGCCTTATTGTTAAACATGATGCGTTTAGCCCGCTGTGCTGTATTTAGCAGTGTGCAGCTTATTTGCATTTATTTCATTCCATGTGATTCTATTTCCCAGGTCAGTGAGAGGCATCCCACAGGAGCTAATCAGCGTCTCCACTCTGTTCTTACTGATGAGCAACACAACACTGGGGACCAAATCAGCGACAGCGTTGAGTTATTCTCGTCTGCAGTCAGACCTTGAGAAGCAATAGGGGAGGGTCCACTTCGATATATGCACTAAAAACAAAAATATTCAGCCACTTATGTAACAAACTAATGTGAGCAATGAGGGCTTGTTAAAGATCATATTGAATCCCTAAAATTATTCTCCAGAAAAATATGTAAATTGGTTTTCTTCATGTGTATTTAAGCCTAAATGCCTCCTGATCTACATTTCAAAAGAAAGGGTTGATGAAAACTAACCCAAAAATCAAAGTGAATGACATCAGTGAGCAAAATTAAATCCAGGCTTTCTCTATGTTTTGAATAAACTCTAGTCACATGCAAAATTGCTTTCTTATACTCTATTATTTATTTCAACTGGCATTGCCCCAAAACGTCCCTCACATATAAAAAAAGGAAGAAAATTGTAAAATACAGGACAGTGCGTTTGCAGATTCATCCGCCTCAATACTGTTCTAAAGGGACTAGGTGTGTGATAAAGGGATTCACTCTGTGCATGAAAAGACTTTAATAAAAATAATCTAATCTAATAATAGAATCATTTTCCGGTCATTTCCACGAATCCTCACCTGCTCTTCCGGTCCAAACTGTGAGGCCAACTTCACTAAGTGTTGTGTCCGAACGAAACCGTCTGCGTCCTGCTCAAAGACGTCAAAGACCCGTTTAAGTTTCCTCAGTAAGACCAGCAGGTAGATGGCTCCAGGCCGGAAGTCGCTGTCCATTTCTTTTGTGGGGTTATTTTTACACTCAAGTATTTTTTATTTTTTTTTTACCTCGAGGTGACTCATGACGAACGGGGCTCGTGGATGTTGCATGTGTGCGTCAAAGGAGATGCGCGTCTCAAAACCGGAAGTAAAACTGGCCTCTTGTCTTCTGTTATAGACCTACTGCTGTGAAGTCCTTTACTGCTTTCGATCTTCGCCTCCTACTCCATCACTACTTAACAATATTTTTTATCACCGTTTTTATCACCATCAGATGACAGTAGTGTATCGGCAGCAGGACATTTCATAACTGAGAACTATATGAAAGTAAATCAATTTTATAGTGTGCTATTTAATTATTTTAGCTTGTCTCATCTTTTATCCTTCATATTCATAAAAATAACTACTCCCACACAGAGATTTGTGTCATACTAACATAATAATGACCTATGTTGACCTATGTTATAATGACCCATGTTAAAAGTTAAATTCTAAGACAGATTTAATCCAACTCTGAGCAGACTTTTTAACTCCAAACTGTTTTGTTCACCCTGATTTTATAGGACAGGGTCTCCGGGGTACACACTCTTGATATTTATTGATATAATACCACTTATCCGATCAACTCCAAAAAAGGAAGCCTGTTTACAAGTTGGACTTCCCCCTTCGGTCTGATTTCAAGAGGATGTCATATGCTGTAGGGGAGGAACACAAGAGGGTGATTGAAACACAGAGAAGACAGATTATACTTCATTATACTACAGACCTCATTTCATTGTAGACCTTCTGTTTGTGAGCAAAGATGCAGCTTGTTGGTGATAAAGCACAACTTTGGATTTGTACAGTACTTTTAGTATCTCTACATCTTTGGGGTAAGCACTTTATTTATTGTGTTTAGTGATTATTACTCTGTTGGTTAGAATCAAATATATCTCACAAGTTAGGAGAGACAAAAAGAGTTTTCTTAAGTGGAAAAATGTGTTAACCACTGTAATGGTAAACCACAATGCCAAACCTCTGGTGTGTAAACAAATCCTTAAAGGAGAAGCAAGTGGTTCAATCTTTGTGACTGTTTGTGCATTTAGTGTTTAACAGTAATATCTGTTTGCACACAGAGCTAATAAACACATATTTTTATATTAGAAAAAAATCTTTATATTAATTAACATTAGTCCATGTGCCATAAGGCTATAGCAATGCTTTTTTTAACATTTAATTTTAATTTGAAGAAAAAGCAGTGTCACAAATCAAGATTTACTACATGGAGCAGTGTTTGTAGTGAGGATTAAACTGTCAAACACATCTTTGTCACTTATTACCAGGAAGTTTTTCAGCCTCCACACCTCCTCCCTCTCCCCCTGCCCCTACACTGGACATTTACTCCAGATCCAGTGACTCTGTTGTCCTGGTGTGCCGAGCCCCTGAAGGCCACAGTGGACTTTACTTTACATTGTACAAAGTGAGAGAAAAGGTAATGGTTTATCCAAATGAATCCAGTACATAACAGCATGCACTAGAGCTGACACTGGTCTTCTGTAATTATTGTCATTAAGGTGGACTCCAGGGAACAGCCTCTTGGAGCTGGAGAGGTACATTTCACCGTCAGACTAAGTGACTCATCTCATCATAAATTGTTTTGCTGTATGTATAAAACAGTGGAGGGAAGATACAGCTCTTTCAGTCCTTATTTGCAGCTGGATCACCATCAAGGTATAACCATGTTTTGATTTTTGATTTTTTTTTTATTATTGACTCAGCAAGATTGCAAGCTTCTATTAATAATGAACAAAGGCTCAAAACAAGAAGAGGAGGTTGAGGCAGATTTGTGATGAAGATTGTTGCTTCTTTGTGTAATCTAAACCCTGCAGAGGTACGACATGTGGTATAAAATAATAAACACTTCCATCCGGCTCCTCCAGTGTCTACAGCACACTAATGCAACATGCAGGTGCTCTCTGTGGTCTCATATTGTCCTCGGCAGTGGGGGTGTATAGTGGTAGTTACATCCTGCGCTTCATATAGAAACCACACACCCATACACTTAAACTCATTCAACTTCAAACACAATGTGAGCTACAATAGGCTCTTGACGGTTACTGAGGTGAGTTCGGTTACAGGCAGTGGCAAGAAAGCCTCAACACAAATGATTTATTTTCACGTCTACTTCTAGATGCTGCTCCAACCCACTCCGTACCATCTTATCTTCATCCTCCGATCTTGTCCGTGGAGCCCTCGAACGGGTCGGTCAAACGTGGAGAGATGTTTTCCTTACGCTGTTCACTCCCTCCCTCGCTGCCTAAGTATCAGTCTACCTCCTACAACAGACCCGTGTCCTTCATGTTACTGAGAGATGCAGCTCCACAGATAAAAGGGATGACATCTATTATCCCTCAGCCACTGTCCAGTCAGGTATCGATCCCTGAGCCCCAGCCGGGAGTCTTCAGCGTGGGGCCGGTGACTGGAGCAGAGCAGGGCCAATATTCCTGCATTTACCAGATCAGCAGAACTGGACGGCTGGTTAATTCATCTGTCAGCAACGTGGTCCAGGTTACTGTTATGGGTAAGGATGTTTGCAATTCAGGTCTGACTTGAATGAGATAAAGCTTTTTAGTAAGGACTACCCTAGAAGACCAGAATGTACAGCTGCAGAGACAAAACCAAGACTTTTAGGTGTTGATATGGCCAAGAACATGTCCGGGAGAAGAGAAAGCTGAAAACATATTACATTACATTAGTGGAGTCAAACTCAAAGCAGTGAGGGGCCACAATAATAGTAAATTAGAAACATTTCAGGGGCGAAAGACTGTGATAAATCCAACTGAAACGTGTAAAAATCCAACTAAAACCTGTTAAAATCCAACAAAAACCTGTTAAAGTCCAAGTAAAGCCTGTTCAAATTCAAATAAAATCTGTTCCAATTCAACAAAAACCTTTTTAAGGCCAAACTGGGTGCAAATGTGACTAGTCTCAAAGCAGTCTCAAGAAAAACTCTGATCTTCATTTATACTAATTATAACACTGGCTATTAACATGATAAACCTTTATGAAGCACCACAGTTAACAAAAGTGGCAAAACTATATGTCATTCTGTTATTCATTCAACTAATAATGAGCAAAAGACTGGAAAGCTATAGTAATTATGCATAAAAATATTCATGATGTATGATTTATTTATGACAGCCGTTTCAACGTGACTAATGCACCTGATGAATAATTCCTCCTCAGACCTGCTGCCCACCCCGACCCTCCTCCTCCAGCAGCAGTCAGATGTGTGGCATTTGCTGTGTAAAGGCTCCCCTGCGTACCCCGGTGCCCTGTTCTCGCTCTTTTTGGTGGATCATGCACTACCTGTCACTACATATCACGCCAAAGTGACTCAGTACCAGGCTGTTTTCCCAGTGCCAGTCCAGGACACTCCTGTGGCTATGTACCAGTGTGAGTACAGCGTCCTGTTGGGAAGGGACTGGAGCAACTCGGGACGTAGCCCAGCTCTACTTGTGTTGCGAGGTAAACTTGTAAAGTCCTGGGAAGGTGGCACAGATCAGATCAGATTTGTTATGTCAGTTATGTCTGTGTGAAGAGGCCAAAAACATCAAATCAGATCCTTTGGAAACAGATTGACGCAGATTTATCAGATGTGTTGCAGTCTAACCATATTAATCAGAATGAATGTGCCTCATTTCTCTGGCAAATTATTACATTAATACAGTTATTGTGTAAAAAATATTTAAAATGTGAATTTACTTTAAAAGGATCGTCAGTAACACAATATAATCAGATAACTTTGGTAACGTTTATCAAAAATCTGACCTGGGCCACATTTTCCTGTTCTTAATGTGAATGAATATTCAGGACGTATTGTATTACTCAGGTTTACTGTTTGTTTTAGGAAACAGCTCTACACCCTCAACAGGTATGTCATTTGGTCTTTATCATGTCTCTTGTACCTGGTGTCTCTAATGGCTGGTGGATGTTGCAGACTCTTCAGGTGTGGACTGGCCTCTTGTAGTGGGCTCTTTGTCTGCGATAATATTGTTCCTCTGCGCAGTGACACTCATCATTGTAGTGCTACACAGGAAAGGTATCAGAATGTCTACTCTTTGACATTGTTTTGATAGTCTTCCTGTTTGAAACACATAATTTCCTTTTCTCTTTTTCCCCCTTGTGCTATTCTTTGCAGTAAGGGCAGCAGCAGAGGCAAAGAAGAAAAGGTATTTTTTATATTAAAGTGTTGTTATTTATTTAGAGTAATTCCAGTCGTGGAACATAAATGTTAATGATTTGAACAAGTTTTCGATGGATTTGAAAAGTTTTATTTGTGCTTGAACCAGTCTTAGATGGATTTAAACAGGTTTTAGTTGGATTTGATCACATTTTAGATGGATTTCAACAGGTCCCTTGTTGGACTTGAACAGGTTTAGATGGATTTGAACAGGTTTTAGTTGGACTTGAACAGGTTTAGATGGATTTGAATAGGTTTTACATGGATTTGAACAGGATAAGATGGATTTCAACAGGTTTAGATGGATTTCAACAGGTTTAGATGGATTTCAACAGGTTTAAGTTTAACTCAAACAGGTTTTAGTTGGATTTGAACAGGTTTTAGATGAATATGAAAAATTTTATTTGGACTTGAACAGGTTTTAGATGGATTTGAACAGGTTTAGATGGATTTGAACAGGTTTTAGATGGATTTGAACAGGTTTTAGCTGGATTTGAACAGGTTTTAGACTAGACCAGACTTGGATTTTATATAATATCATGTGAGGGTTGGTCTATTTAGAAAACATTAAATAATCAAGTCATATACTGTCATTTTAAACGAATTTGGATGCATGTATTTTTCTTGACTTTGTGCTGATTTGTTTTCAGGGAGGAGGCTCAGTTTTGGACTCAGATTCATGGCAAAGACCACGTTGTTGGTGAGACTACAGCCTTCAAACTAGATTTACTCAAATCTTGCCATTTTTTACCTCTATTAGATCAATATGCTTGAAATTCCTCCAGTGGGAAGTGGTTGTCAATACTTGTTTACGCCGTTTTTACAGATCTTACACTCAGACGTGCAAGCTTCACTTCTCAGGTAAGGAAAAGGTTTGAATCTTCTATGATCAGTATTTTGTCTAATCTTGACCCTGAGACCTTTTTAGGTATTTATGGAATTTTCTCCAGTCTCTCCGCTGTAAACATCCCTTGCTTCCTTACTATAAACTAAAACTCACGTATATACGCACACTTACAGATTTGTGACACACATTCTGCCAGTCACAAAGCGTGCAGTGAACATAGACCCACATTGTCTCCCTTAGTCATTCACCACATTCATTAATTAGCTCCATGAAATGCTCTAATTAGGTTACACCAGCTCCCACGGTGCTCAATCTTCCTGTTTAGTTTTTTTTCAAGTAATAAAACCTCAATGGATTAGGAATGTCTGAACCAGATGGACACTTTCACATGTTAAAAATATCAAATAGGGAAAACTGTTCTGTTCACACATAGCACTGACGTAAGGTGAGTGTAATGTACCGTGCATTTGTGAAACTGACAGCAGTGACGGAACATTATCAAGCAATTTATGTAGCGTCATGCCATGAAATGTGTCATCGTTTGCTTTGTATTTGTGTGTCTCTGTGCAGGACTGGACGAGCAGACACTCAGAGGCCGTATCAAGATCCCAACTGTGGTATCCTCTCTCTACGTTCACAACTCCCATCATCCCCAACAATTAGTGTGTGTGTGTGTTCAGACTTAATCCTATCAGAGTGGCATCAGTTCCAGTTACACAGCAGGACAGGAAAGACTATTTCCTAAGTTCCCCTTTTATGTAATGGGGAAAATTTTGTACACTTGGCAGGATGTGAGGTTTGTTTGTTTGTTTGATTTGAGGGGTCTCTTAGCTACTTAATGCAATCTGTATATTTATTATTATTACATGTTTGTCTTGTCTTGTCATTATATGAATGTGTCATTTGTGTGATCAAGAAATGTTATATAGGCTGTGCAAAAAAACAAAAACAAAAAACAAAACAGTGTAAATAAATTTGATCCATTTTTCTATGTCGTTATGAATAATATTTTTGTACACAAACAGCACTGTGCAGAAGTTTTAGGCAGGTGTGGATATAAAATGTCAAGTAAACAAAACCAGGCCAAACTGGTCTAAACCAGACCATCAAATGTGAGAAGGAACATAGATAAAACCATACCATCAGTGTTAGACCATCACGTCAGGAGGACTCCTTGGATAACTTTCAATATTCGTTTCTTTTTATTCTCTTCTTTTCTGTTCTATCTAGTCTATTCACTCACATGGCGCTTGTAAAAAAGATGAAAAACTTCAATATTGAGAGTGATCCCAGAACAAGGAGTCCTTCTGACGTGATGGTGTAACCCTAATGGAGTCTGGCCAGGTCTAGCTGGGATTACCTGGTCTGGTTTAACCTATAGTACGTTCCTTCTAACATTTGATGGTCTGGTTTAGTCCTCTTTGGCCTGGTTTTGTCTGGGATTGCCCAAATGTTTGATCAAAACCTGCTCAGATCCTTCAAAAACTGACACAATGGAACTACAAAAAATGTTGCTGTTTTGAGGAAAAGATTTTTAAACTAATACTAAACATACTTTATAGTTTACTTTACTTTTTATATCCACACCTGCATAAAACCTTTTCACTCTATTGTATTTCCACTTATTCCAGTATCATATACAAAAAGGTAAAGACACCAAAAACCTGCTTTTGTGATGTGTTTGGTCTTGTAGTCACAATAAATGTTCTGCAGAGGGCGCCATTTTTACATAAAATTTTGTATGCCACCTAACTACAAAATTAATAATTCAAAAAATACTTTAATAATGGCATATGGGGCTCATGGTTCAGTTTAGGATTGTCATTTTAGAGGGGTATAAAGCCAAGCAACAATTTCTAGGAATCCAAAGACTATTATGCATATTTTACCACTGTAATTGAGAGAAATCAGCACAGTGTGAAATAAGACAGGGAAAAACTCAAATGGATTGCGATGTATCTCCCCAGACTAATTTCTTTGTGGACTCTGAGCTGGCACAGAAAAGCTGTCCTTGTTCAGGCGTCAAAAAGCCCTGCATCTCTTATTACATTTCACTCCCCTCGGTACAACAGCGTGGAGCTTTTATCATCAGTGGACATGCACACCAGCATGTACTTTTGTATTTACCACACACACACACACACACACACACACACACACACACACAGACAGGATGAATTTAGTGCTTGCAGAAGGAGAGCTCAATTTGTGTAGCTCATATTCACATCTGAGTCATAATTTACTCTTCTGGTGCGCGCACACACACACACACACACACACACACACACACACACACACACACACACACACACACACACACACACACACACACAAGCAGAGGAGAAATTTAGCTAAAGATAATGGCAGTAGTAGGAACTGTTTGAGTAAATGGCAGAATAATAATGATGGAGCACTATGAATTCAGCTTGAAACAAAGTGGCACCTTGACATGCACACCTTTTACTGACATCTGGTTAGAGCTCTGTTATGACTCAGGCCAATGTTAACTTCATATTTACAGTCACCACCCTTTTACTGTCACATCATGCAGCTCCAACAGTGTTTTTATGGTATGTTTTTAATAATTTCTGTCTACGGTGTGTCTTGCAAAACATTCATGAGAGAATAGTTTGTGGCATCAAGTCCAATCATATTAAAACTGTGTGAATGTGCCGCATATTAATTGCTATTTTAGTGTTTCTCATAAAACTTACAGTGTCATATTGTTTAGATGTTGTCCTTTCATTCCTCAGCCTTTACAATATATAGAAATATAATAATGTATATACCGTGTTATTATTTTTTAGTTTTTGTACTTCCCAGACTCGCAGTCCTCAACTTAAACTGTCCATCCAATGTCTTTACACATTTGTGTTGTTTTTGTTGTTTTGTTTTTCCTGTTTTTTTGTATGTGTTTTGTGGTGCATTAAAAATATGGCATTCCTGCCCCATTTCCCTATTATAGTCTGTGTATTTACTTTTTTTTTTTTTTTAGATATATTTTTTAATGTCCATTCCCTTGTGGTGTGGTGCGTTAAATTTTCTTTCAAAATTCAGCCACTAACCTACGTTCCTTCTAACATTTGTTGGTCTGGTTTGGTTCTGTTTGGCCTGGTTTTGTCTGGGATTGCCTAATGTTTGATCAAAACCTGCTCAGATCCTTCAAAAACTGAGACTGTGGAACTTCAAGAACTGTTGCTGTTTTGAGGAAAAGTCAGACCATATATTGATTTGTGAAGCATTACAAATAAACTGCATATTAATTGCTACTTTAGAGCTTCTCCTAAGACTTATAGTGTTATATTGTTTAGATGTAGATAAATCAGCCACAGTATAAAGTCTGCAGTAAACCAGTCTGTAACAACTGCTTTCTTTTTGTATAATGAAACACGGCCTGCTCAAAATCTCCTGCCAGGGGTTTGTGTTGATGCGGTGTGACTCAGCTCTGCAATTTTATTCCCCCATTCTCTTTAACATCAAAGTGGTAGACACCCACATATCCGCACCAGGCGTTATTATATGCAAAATGTCTGTACTGTATGTGAAAAAAAAAACAAAAATCCTTATACCTCTTGTATATGGATCATGTAATCTGGATACACAAAGCAAACTGTGCAAATGGAAGTGCACACGATGTCCTCTGTGTTATTAAAGTCATCAGCAGCGGTGGATTATCCTTTGAACACTGGCTGCTGCACACAATAGTGCCTAGAGGTATAGGGGTGTGTGCTGTGCAGGTGATCAGCAGGTGTACATGCCTATTATTATTACTATTATTATATCTTGATGACTTAAGTAGACTCCTTTGTTCGCCTGGTTAGCATGACATTTTTGATGGTAGAGAAAAATATGAAAAATCCTATCTGAAGTCCTGCGAATAGGGGAATATGTGAGATGTGATGAAGTGACAAATAAAACAACCTGTGTGTGTTGAGTTTTATAATGGACTAGCAATGTCAGTGGGTTGTGTCCAGTTAGAATGAGGTGATGAATTATTTACAGGAGATTGGAAGGTCACTAAAGCGCGGTCTGCTAATCTCACCCCTGCTCCGCACTATGTTGTAAACCACATTATATGCTTAAATGACAGCACATTTTCAACGATATTCATATAAATAACTATAATCTTGTGTGAGCTTTTGTAAATAAATGAATATCTCCCGAGTAAAACATGGCCACAAACACACAGTGCACAAAGGTTCAGGCATTCACGCTGCTTCGTTCTGGAGCCAGAGCATTTCCTTAACACGTATCCATGGCGACACGCTGCTGTTTCATTACAGGCAGTGAAAAAAAGGAGGGTACCTAAAAAACGATAATTGGGCTCAGTTACTTATTATGCCACAGTCACTCACATTAGGGCACAGTGTGGCAGAATGGCTTTGGCTGTAGTTATTAACTGTAATACCTAAAATAGGAAAAAGGAACGCGGGTGATTACATTTAATACAGATCAGCATTCATTCCAAAGTACAACATTTACAGCACGATATAAAATGCTTTTACAACAGAGCAGCTATAATGACATTTTAATTACTGTATGCAGCGTCTTTCCACAAAGAGCTTTACTTCTTTGCAATCCAGCTTTCTGCAACAACGCCTGGTAATAATAACAAAAGAAAAAAAAGGAGCTATTTGTGGATTAATACTTGTGCAACTATTTCGATCCGTGTCCTATTTACAGTCGACTGCATTTTCAGTTCATTAGGACCATCTCAGGCTTGTATAAGGCTTGCATTTGTTTCACTGTAGCTAATGTGTTCGGTATAAAACAGAAAATACGGCTTTTTAGGCCAATCCCTCCACCTTGAATGGCCCTAAAATTATAATTTCATTGATTGCACTAATGTTATGTTGAATTGCTCCAGATCAGAAATGTCAAACTCAAGGCACAGGACCCAAATTTATCCTTTTACCTAATTCTGACTGCTGTGTAATATGCAATTAGTAAATATACACAAAAGACCAATCAAGTATGAGACAGATTTTCAGTGTTTTCTGTTGGAGTTTGTGGACATATGAGAGTTTTTATCGTTCGTTTGATCTGATGTGGCTTCACACTGCTGCATCATATTCATCATTTTATTAATACTGTATCAGTTCTGTGGAATTATTATTTATTTATGTGAGGCAAGCAGTAATAAAGCTGACAGCTCTGAGCAAAATTTTGTTTTCAAGCCACTTAGCAATAGTCAGCCCTTGAGATAATTCCCAGTTACCAATGCAGACCGCGGTGAGGTGTAAAATAAAGTTAAATGGTTGTTCACAGTTTACAATCAAAACCGGGGCTCTCGTAAAGCCTATTGTGATGCATGAGATTATGGTTTAATTATTAAAAATTAATTGTGATTTGGAATTTCTCTCTTCTGCAGTGCAACTTGACAGTGATTTGACTTCATTACATTTATTCAAAAGCTTCATTTTTATCCCACCTCTACCTCCTCCTTCTCCTCCTCGACTAAAGGACTTTTCAGGATGTTTTAGTGCACCCCGATCCTTTCCCTCCAATCCTCCTGACCCCTTTCCAGCCCCAATCCCCGGGCTCTTTCTCACTTATCACCTCCTTCACTTGTCCTGTTTTATAATTTGCTCTTTCAGTCTTTCATCTTTTCCTGCAGTTTGGCTTTTAGTCGCTGTGTCCGTTGATCAGGCCTGACTCCCAGCGCTGCACCAGAGGGGTCTTCTGTCTGGGGGTCCATGCACAGTGGGGAACCTGGGCGGGCACATTACAGGGCATTATTTTAAGAAGAAAGGAGAGAAAGAGCATAATAGAGTGGGAACATCAACTGTGCTGAGATGAAAAGAGAAATGTGTCTCCTCGGGAGGGCAGCTCTTTGGATGAACATCATTAACTAAGTCTCTAAATCAGAGTGAGGTTAATGCTACTGTGAGCCCAGGCCATGCTCAGTGTGACTAAGTCAACAACTGAGGCACAATTTCTCTGCATTATGTGTCAACTCGAATCAGGAGGCAATTCTGTGGGATGCAGATAACAAGCTGAGATAAACAGAGACAGAGAGAAAGAAATAGAAAAGGGCAAAAATATTTTTATTGTAGTACTTAACATAACTAAAAAAACAACTAAATCACCCAAATTTGTCTGATTTGATGAAATTTGTTTTGCACTCTCACTCACCAGTATTCAAATTATATGCTAATTATTCTCTGTAGTTTAGCTGGTTACGTTTCAGTGTTAAGATCGAAAGTCCAGCTTATGCATCACGTTTGGATGACTCAGAGACCAAATGTGAAATAAAAAGAGAAACACACCACTGTATTTGACTTTAAAGAACTGCAAAAACCCACAAAGCAGAAATCTCTAGGACTGCCAGTCGACTTCTATCTTTCAATGGTACACTCTGCAAACACATTCGTTCACACATACAAATCTGCCCACACATGCAAAAATCCCAATCCAAACTTCTCTGTCTGCTTCTCTTTCTTCTTCTTATCCTCTCTCTAAGGGATTTTCCCCCATCTTCCCCTTATCTATAAAGATAAGCTCCTTTCTCTGTGTTTGCTATGTTATCAGATGTTTGCGGCCCATATATGCTCCAGAAAGATGCTGAATATATCTTTGCCATATCCTCTTCGGGCTCATCAAATGCACATATGAGCTCAGAGATGCTGCATGTATAATACGTACACCTGATATGTCTTTAGCTGCACTCCAGAGAGATGAAGGAAGGTCATTTGCCTACATTTCCTTGTCCTATAGAAAATATTCCAGCAAAGTAGGGGTGACGTCACTCTTTGATGTACGTTCATTCAAATGGTCGACTTAGAATATCAAAAGAAAGTCAGATATTATGTCACTACAATGGACGGAGAAAGACAACACTGACTCACCTCCATCTGGTTATTGTTCTCAGTCGGAGCAGGGGGCCACACGCCAAGTTTTCCCAATGAATTGCGAGCTACAGGAGAGAGACAAGAATTCAACAGGGCATGGCCACAGAAAAGCAAATGAGGCTGCTTTTGTTCACATCTATGAGCTCATAAGGCTCTTGAATCAAATTAATAAAAGAGTTGGGAAAGGTAAACAGAAAAGAAGGGTTGGAAAGTGTTTGCTTGCATGCAGAGAAATATAAATAACATAATAAGAAAAGGGTCATAAAAAGAGTAAATGTCCACTGAGTCATGGTTTCACAAGGCTGGCAGTGGCACACCCTGGTAAGTTTTGATTCTCAGGACAATTCAAAAACACTTCCTTCTACAACAACAAATGCAAACCACAGCATAGGCATAGACTGAAACACTTCTCCCAAGAAAGGTGAACTCAGAAGACTTGCATTTACATCTAGATAAGGCAGAATGTTCAGTGCACTGTGACTCATATGAGATTTCTGCCTGAATCAATCATAGAAGCAACAAAACAGCTCTGTTAATTACTCACTTTGTGTAACTCATTCCATTTGCGATAAAATATTTGATGTTGTTACTAAAGTGATCATTCAGATGACTACTTAACTTGAGTCTTTTTGAAATAACAGCTCTTTAACCTCCTCTTAATTGCATGTGTTGATTTTTTGAATCAGTGTTTTCAGAAGTCACTGCCCTGTGTTTTTAGTTTGTTAAATTTAGACTTCATCCCAAATGTGCACCCTCCAACTCTCTCCTTTCTTGCTGACACAATAAACCTCAAAGACATGACTCAAGACTTGCTCTCACCAGCTTTTTTTTTTTTTTCATTTACTAACATGACAGACTGGATGCTCTGTTTATAGTGTGAGTTACAAACTTGTGTTTTCTTGTGGGCCAGCTTATGGTCTCTGGTGCAAAATTATTGCTGCAGACAGCTACCACTTGTTTGTAAAGCTGTTTTGAGGTTTTCCACTGGCAATGAGAAAAGTGAAATAATGTGCTCACTGGGGTGTTATAAAAGGTTTTCATCATCTCACACCACATATAAAAAAATCACGCATCCACACACACATAGACAACACTCTACATGCCTCCAAGACTACTAACCTGCTGTGGTTGTAGCCCCTGTTTGGCTCGTGCCAGGTAGGTCTTCAACAGGGGAACCATTCAGCGGAGACAACGTACTACTGTGTTCTTCTTTCCCGGCCGCTTTCACCCCTCCTTCATCTACTTTTGTCCGCCTCGCACTGCCATAAAGACTGACCCTCTGCTTACGAAGCTCCCTCTCCCTCTCCTGAGCCTCCCGGATATCCTGCTCCACTTTGACGACGGCTGTAGAGGAACGCAGCTTGAAAAAGGGGTTCTCTTTATGTGCCAAATCCTGATCTTCCTCCTTCACTTTCTCCTGGACTGTCCCTGTAATCCTGGTAGGCCCAGAACTGGAGTCAACAACAGTGATAGCGTCTACTTTAGTGTTGCTGCTCCTTTTTGTTGGGACACTTAGATGGTTTTCGATGATGATAACTGGGCAGCCCGTCCCCTCGTTTAAACTTTTTACAGTTTTAGAAGTCAATTCGTTCTTGGAGTTAGAATCGTTTTGCGTCTCATGTGTCACTTTAGATTTGTCAAATGATGAGTCATTCTGCGAGATGGAAATGTCACTTGAACAAGATGTGGTTTTGCTTTGAATAGATCCTGTCAAAGATGAATCAGTTGGCTTCTGAAAGGCCTCAAAAAGCTGCTTCCTCTCTTTGAGTTGTCGAACAGTGCCCTTGTCATAAACGCCTGGGACCTTGCCGAGCTTGACTAGATCGTGCTCTCTCTTGGCTTCTTCGTGGATGTCATGCTGCATCTTTTTGCCGGCGAAGTGTCTGTCTTTACCTTGGCATCTGTCCGACTTCGTAGGAGGTAGTGACTGGCAGAGGATCGTTTTCCTCAAAGGGATGTCCACATACTGCGGGGAAGTGGGCGGACTGGGAAGCCCCCTGGATCTTCTCAAACTGTGTTCCCGCTCGATAGCCCTCCGGATCTCCCTTTCAATGGGGGTTTCATTAAGTACACTAGCTGGGCTGCCGGTAGAGATTGTGGTGTTGCTCTCCAAAGTACTACAAGGAGAGAAGTCCGCTGAAAGTCCACTATCACTTTGGCTATCATCACACGAGTCGCTCTCCATTGGGCTGTGTTGAAAAGAAACCCGTCTACACTTTTCTGCTTTCTGTTCTTGTATTTGGACGGACTTTAAAACTCCTCTGATTTGTCGCTGTCCCTCTTCTTTGTTCAGTTCGAGCTGTCCACTTTTAAATTGCCTTTCCTCTGAACTTATCTGCCTGCTTTCTCCTTCTTCCCCAAGCCCCACCCTGCTTTCTCTTATGGCTACAACACAACTATCGCCTTGAGCAGCCTGATTGGATGTCTCCATGGAAACGGTTGACAAAGGTGGAGAGACCTGGCCGAGCACCTGTTGTGTGGCTTCCTGGTTTACTCCCAAGGGGGGCAGTTCACATTGTTGAAACAGCTCACCCTGCTGTTCAGCAAAAGCTACTACAGGGAGAGCTGGGACATCACAGTTGTTATCCAAAGTGGCATTTTGTACAGTACAAAGGCTAGCTTCCTCCTCTTCCTCCTCACTTGCATCAGCAAAAGGTGGAGAACACACAATATGCTCATCACAATCATCAAAAGGAGGATTACAAACCGCTGAACTGGTTCCAACAATTGACACATTTTCAGTAAAACCATCGGGTAAGAACTTAAGCTCCATTGTTGTCGTATCCACTGCTTTACAAAGAGTGAAAATATCTTTGTGCCATTCTTGACTACCTTGGCTGTCCAGATCATTTATTTGATCAGAGATATCATTCACCTCTATGGAAAAGTCTTTATCAGAACCTTCTTCTCCAGATAGATCACTGAAGGCTGGAGGAGGAGGTGGGAAATCATCCTCGCATAAAGTCTCCTGAATCTCAGTTGATTTAGATTGTGCTGTCATATTTTCTGTCTCCCCACGTGAGAACTGACTAATTACTATGAAATCCTTTGTTTCAGATGTTACAGCCATTTCAGTGTTTGGAGATTTTTGGTTCTCCTCCATATCAATATCCTCTTCAGGCTCAGCTCTGGGAGCCTTTTTGTCTTGAATAGAGGGGTTGAAAATGATTGCTTTACCCAATGTCTGGGACTCGCTGACCCTTTCGTCAAGCGAGTGAAAGGCCGTGGGCTGTGTCTCCATGGGGACAAGTTTTGCTGATGTGAAAGGTTTGGAGCAGGCAGATAGTTTGGCCTTCAGCCAGTCTGAATGAAAGAGACAAATGGGCAAGTAATTAATGCAGGGCAAACAAGAAGCAGGGCCATGTTTTCATAGTTGTTGGGCACAGTGAAATATTAAACACACATGAAAACCTTTTTTCTGAAACATATCTGTAGCTATTCTAAGGCCATATAATGTTGAACATATGAATGTCGGGGTGCCACTTACTGTTCACCATCATTTAGAGTTCAAAATGGATCCAAATTAGTAACTCAAATACTTTCATGTGATTTCTTAAAACAAGGGAATATAATACAGATGTTTCCTAGTAGAACTCACAGATACATAACTTCTTAAATGTCTGGACAAATAAAAAGTTTTTACTATCACAACATATAGAATCTCAGATGCTCTTAAAGTAGACCTTTCCAGTGAGAAAAAATTAATTTACCTATATCCATTATGGCCCATAAAATCTGCCTTTAATGGCCTCTGAGATTGATTTTGTATGACAGGCTGTAAGTGGCTTTCTTCACACACTCTCCTGAGTGTAACACACTGTAAAACGTTCTGCTGAATGCACCTTTTATTAATCAGCTTACCAACTGCTGAATACCTCAGTGTCACACTCACACCTAATATGAACCAACAAGCTTGGCATAAAGTGCACCTCCTATAAGTCAGTATGGTTATTTCGTAGCATGAATACAATGATACATCCACAAAGCACTCTATGGTGAAATGTAGGTTCAGCTCACAATCGCTGTAATCCACAGCAGGCAGCTCCAGGACTGTGAGGGATCATTTAAGAGAATCACAGAGCTGCGCAACACTAGTCTCTGAAATAGAAAAGCAGGCTGAAGATAGACAGTCATGGATATAAAAGAAAGTCTCAGCATGACATGTAAGGAATAATAGGGGGGACTGTATTAATAATAACAACAAAGCATAGGCTCTGCAAAAAATGAGGCTGAATAAAGTAAACAGGAATGGGCTCACTGAGGGATGAGTCAAGAGAGCTGTGACAAAAGCTGATAGCTGCACAGGGATCTCTCATCACCATGTTGTAAGTGTATTCAGAAGGAAACCTGCAGTGTTTTTAGAAATATGATGATATTTTAAACAACAAAAAATTATTTTTGTCATTTAGTTGTCATACAAAGCTTAAAAGCATCCCACTGAGTCCATTATGAAGTGCCTCAAATGCTGCCCAGCTGCTTTCTTGTAGCCCATGACTGGTGAGTGCAAAAAAGATTGTTGGCATTGCTTCAAAGTGACCTCTGAATGAGACCAAATATGGGCTCATTAATGACATTATGAACACTGCACTGTCACAGACAACAAATGGGAGGATTACGCCTACATTTTTTATTGCTACAAATAATTACTGTTATGTTAGTATGCAAATATGTGTTTATATGTTACATCTAATTGAGCATTTTTTCAATATGACTCTTTGTTCCCAGGATTTTGGTCACAAAAAGAACACACTTATAGACTAAGCTCTTGTGTGCAATCTGTTATAAATCTGTTCTTAAGCATTTAATTCGCCCACGTTTCCTGGTTCAGTGAAAATCCTGCTGAAAACAAATCATCTTAAGTTGCTAAGACAATTATCTGGCAGTAGTTAAACAATCAAGTCTTTAATAGCACATTGCAGTGATGTAAACGGACTGTTCTCTAATGTAAACTCTGCCCTTGTCAAGCCACCTTCTTTTAAACCAATAGCATTATTCATTCAGTTTTCCTTTTTAATTTTCTACAAACCACAAAAAAAAAGCAGGAGGATTTTGAGTAAATATTCTCCAGCTGTCTTCCAGAATGAGGTTGCGAGAGATTGCAGATTAACTCTGGTTGACATAACAGGCTTAAGTTATGCTTATTATTAAGGGGTTCTTTTTTGCTAAAGAACAGGGGGATTCATAATCATCATTTGAAATACATCAGCAAAGGGCCTTACAAAACATGCCCTGCTTTGAGGTCAGGAGAGTCCTCGAGTTGGCTGGTGCAAGATCTGAGAGCATTTGATAAATATGCACATGAATTGAAATAAATGCAGCTAAAGTCTTTCCAAATTAGAATTAGTCCTGTTAAAATAATGGCTAACAGACAGTAATTACTTGTATTTTCTTGTACTTTGATTTGCATTAAAAGTGCACATCAGATAACCTTTCTACCAACAGATAAATAGTTTAAGTGTAACATCAGTCTTTTTAGATTGTTAGCATAGGCCTATAAGTAACTTTTTTCCATTTCTGTGCTATTTAGAATCGCAGACTGTGCACATACCTTCTCACAAAATGCCTTGAAGATGCCCACCAACAGCAGCACTCTTTTCTGAACAGTTTCAGGCCACTACTCTTTAAACACAAGACAAGTGAGATTTCTCTGCCCTGGTTCACTGCCTGGATATGTCTCATGTGCACACTAACACCCTCATGACACGGTTAGCGCACGCCCACATTTGGATACAAACTCACATGCTACAGGCTAAGCTCATTGTCACTGATACAGAAATGTCTTATCCAATTAGCGAGCAGCCAGTGTTAATAATTACAGCATGGGAGCAAGTGAAAGAATGCATGAGGGAAATAAGAGAGGGGTTTTATCAGTATAGCAATAGAGTGTATGGGTCGTTATAATATTATAGCCTGTGGACTGCTCTCTAATGTAAACTCTGCTCTAGTCAAGCCACTTTCTCCTTTAAAGCTCCACTACCTTATTTTCTTTTTGCCGTTCCTGTCTCAGGTTCCAACCACCTTCAAAAGAAACCTAGTGACCTCTCCTGCCCAAATTTTTCCTCCACAAATACTAATACATTTCACAAAACTGGAGTTTAGAGTTTAGCTTTAGCTTAACTGCGACTTAAGTGTCAGACCTGCAATTATCACCTCCTTGTTAAACATATGTAATTGAATTGACAGTATTTTTCGGTGTTTCACGTTGCCTCCCTTTTCTCTGTTGATGCTTTTCTTTTTTGAGCTGGTTCTGTGTGTTAAAAGTTATAATTCAGTGCTGAAAATACTATTTATTTGCAGCACCTGGAATGTCGTTTGACAAGCTGGGGTCGACCAATGGGAGCGCTCCTTTTTTGAGCATGTGATTTTACGAGCATGTGATTGGCCAAGGTTTTCCATTCCTAATAATCAGTTGATGGCGTCATCATTTGTTTTTTTGTTTGTTTTTTTATTGCATTTACAGTATACTATTTGGGGGTTAAACCATTTTCCCGAACCAGAAAAAAAAATCAGGTACAGTCTTTCTTTTTACCCCAAAACATGGTGCTAAAAAATAATGAAGGCAATATCATTAAATTGTTTTGGTTGTTGTTTGGTTGTTATACCACAATGAAACTGTGAGTTGTGGGAGTGGATGTACAATAAGAGTTCTACTAATACATCCATGGTTGCAGGGCTAGTAGCCTTTAGCATGACATGCTAAACGAGCTAGCTAAAGTCTATGGAGACTCTCAGCTAAAGCTAACATTGTGACCGCTCTTATTTGATGCTACTGAAGTGTGACTTTCTCCAAATATGGTCATTAGCTTTTTAATATAGACATGTATAAGCTTTCACTGAGTCATAAACAGTTTTTATGGGTGATGTCAGATTTTAATGATCCACTATTTTTGTAATGTTTTTGGCTGCAACTCAAAGGGGCCTCACAGCTAAGTCTGTAGCATAAAAGTATCATAGTCAAGGTTTATTATAGCATATTTAATTCTCAAGACAGACCACTCTAATTAAGTATAACATAATGTATAACATACATTTCCTTTGCTAGACTGCTGAATTCTTTTTGGAAAATTAGATTGTAAAAGAGTCAATATGAAGAATAACACTATTATGCAATGCTTGTTTAATATTATGAAACAAAGAATAAGGACAACACTATAATTAATTATTATTTCAATTATTATTCCTCCACAAGTGGAGATTTGGAGAAATTAGGCACCAAATGAGGAAGATGTTCACAGCAGCATAACGATTTCACTCAGGATTAATTGCTGTTGATGATGAGTTGTGGCTCTCTGTTTGTTTTTGACAGAGCTCCTTTCCGGGATCCATTATTACAGGTTGAGGCAGCTGCAGACATCTGAGTTGAGCCGTGAACTCGTCTATCTCAGGTTGGCTCACCTGTCTCCTCCTACTCAGCAGATACAGGTCCACAGAGAGCCTTTTACTGGACTTCACAACCCACCGCATCACCAAACAGTCGGGACAGGTCGTAGAGAGGAAAGAACCGCTCAAACTGAAGCGACCGCCCACGTCAAATTCAAAGCTGCTACCTTCAACTGAGATGTTGTAGGGCAAATACTGGCACTGATCTCCAAAGCGGTTAACTTGGGTGTAAGAGAAGGCGGACGTGTCGCTGGTGTTGGAGAAGAACGCAGTAATGCTGTCTCTGAGTTTTAGTGCCTCTAGTGCAGTAGGATGGTTGAGACTGCCTGCCACAAAAGCCCATCTGCCCTGAAAGTCGCCAGGTAACAGCCCAACTTTTGGTCCCACCAGTTTTTCACAAACCGGAAAGGCCGACTGGCTCACAGACAGCAGGCAGAGGAGGAGGATGATGGCAAGTGCAGCAAACATGGTTCCAGCTGAAAACTGAAGAGGGCCTAGGACGCTTGGCTCATTTTATACATCCAGGTGACCAACATAAATCCACAAATGTTTTGCAATAGAGTCCACAGTACTTAATGCAGAGGGATTCCCATTGTTGGGCAACAAAGGAGTCTTGTGATGTAGATGTTGTACTCTTACTTTTGGTCATTTCTGAGCGTAAATTTTTCATTTTCTGGGAAATTGGAAAAAAAGCTTTTTTCTCCCCCTTTACACAAAACATGTTGGACACAGAAAATATACATGAACTTTGTGCAGAGAAGTCTGGGATTTTGAAAGCATTTATGACGAAACTCTTTGTCCGTTAAAGAGGGCACAAAGCTGAATAGTCTGAAGTAGAATAATGGTTGAATGTTTATCTATTGTGAAACTAATTCAAGGTTCAACTTCTAGTACAAAACAAAATGTTCACTTGCTGCCTAGAATATCTCATCCAGTGACTAATGTCATGGTAACCAGAAAACCGATGTGACTGTGATTTTTAAACGTAAACTCAAAGCTGTTTTTAATGTATTTATAATGTAAAATAAAGTGAAACAAAGCCGCCACTGTTTTTAATGATTTTATCATTGCATTAAGCCTTTGTGAAAAGTACTCTATAAATAAAGTTTGATTGATGGATGATTAGTTCTTTGATTTATTCTGCTTATCTGCTTTCTCCGAAAACAAGAAACATGCATCAGAAGACATTATTTTTGAATATAATTTTATTATTGAAATGATCTGTTTAAAGTCTCATTTCTTAATAGTGTGGACGTGTGAAAAAATGGCTTTTTCATGCTGGCAGGAAGTCATTCATTCATTCTCCACCACTTATCATTTCTGAATCATTTATTGCATATGCCTCTTTAGCTAGACACTCTAACATGAACACATAACAATCAGAAATGTATGTATTTAATACATACATAAATTATTTAATATATAAACAAAGTACAGGCAGTGTGTTTAAAATAGTTGACATTAACAAATTGTCACTGTTTGTTGAACTAGAATAGATCTTGTACATCATAAAGTGGTTGTTAAGCTGTCTGTCCCTCAGCCCTCTCCTCTGTGGGAGCAGGTGTTGTGCCACTGCTCTGTTCTGGACACAGCCCCTTGGTCGGGTCCATCTCCACAACATGAGACTTTTTCAGACACTCCACCTGAGCCTTGAACTCCTCCATCTCAGTGTGCTCCACCTCCCTCCTGCGACTGAACAGATAGAGCGGCGTCGGAGTCTTGGCCTTACTGTCAAAGTGCATCATCAAACAGTCTGGGCATGTTGTGCGCATGAAGATCACTGTGATGTTAAACTGGCTGAAAGAGAAGCCACTGCCTCCCACTGTGACGGTTGACTCAAAGTACTGGCAAGTGTCATTGAAGCCAAAAACACGTGTGAAGAGCATGTCGGTTCCATTGGTTCTGACGAAGTTCACGGTGGCGCTGTCCCTGTGCTTGAATCGCTCCATTTCAGAGGTGCTATTCAAACCGGCTGCCACTAGAACCCACTTTCCCTCCAGGTCTCCAGGAAGCATATTATCAAGAGGTCGCAGCAGCTCTTCACACGACGAAGGAGAAGGAGCTGATTGGCTCACGAGAACCAAGCTGAGGAAAAGGAGAATGTGTGCAACAAACATGTCTGTGATGATGCCGAACCTCAGTGGGTCTAAAAGAGTTCAAATGGGAATAGAGTATGTTGGCTCACTTTTAACTCTTATTGAGTTATATCACTTTCAAGGTCAGAGAGCAGAGTCCTGTGTATTCTAATGTTGTGTAATGCAAAAAACCAGTGGCTCACCTCGTACTGACCTGTACACTAATATGCAGACTGATAGATCAGACCAGAGATGTTTTTGATAATTTTTCATTCAGTCTTGATTGGTGAGAGAACATGCAGTGAAGGGGCCAGAGCAAAGATTCAAACCTAGGCTGCTCTACTTATCAGGAGCCCCACACAAATGTAGACTGCAAGCTGTGTGCCATAAATAGTGTTTTGCAAAGAGCCTGGTGTAGAATTGGGTAGAATTCATTTTTATAATGTTGACCACTTAGTGTTTCAGATTTATACACAGGTCGTAATACAACATCTGTCTTTAGTTGTCATTCATGTTCTATAAATCTTTTACGGACAAGTCAAGTCCTTTCATGGAGATGTCACAGATCAACGAGTAACTGATGTTTTGAAAAAGTCAGTTGATGTCAGCCCTATAATCCAGGTAAAAGCAGAACAAATTGCAAATGTTTGAGAAGTTTGAGATTCTGAAAACACATCAGTCAGTAACCATATGTCTCTATTTGCTGCTGTCATCTTCTATTACCGTCTACAGGACGAGGATGTTTGTGTGATTTCAAGTCAAATGACATTTCACAATAATCAAAATGCCAGAGAGCAGAGTCCCTGCTGATTCTGTGATTGCGACATCAGCGTGCTTTCAGTGATATGCCATTTCATTATTTACACTGGAGGCACTTGTTCTGTCTTATCTGTGAAACTGTACTTCTTAATAAATTCAACACACTTTTGTTGTTTGAGTTCGTTCCTTGTTGTTTTACAATAAAATATAAAGGGTGTAAAATCTGTGAGGCCTAAATTGGACAGACTTGATTTAATGTCATATAAATTCTGCCTTTTTTTGAAAGATTGTGTGATTCAAGCAAAAAGTCCAGCAGGCAAAAAGTAGATTGAGCTTTCAGCATTTGTTTAATGATTTGATTAATGAATGAATGAAGAAAAGGCTAAAGCATATGGACAAATCATTTATCAACAAACTTGCTTTACATAGGTTTGCTTCAGGCTTGTATTTTGTCCTGTGTTTGACTTGTCTCCTCAGGACATAAGTCTTTAGTGGGATCCATGGGCGCGGGTGGAGGCATGTGGAGACATCGCACCTGCTCTTTGAACTCCTGCATCTCATTTTGCTCCACCTCTCTCCTCCGGCTGAACAGGTAGAAGTGCGTTCTCTTCCCTGACTCCACTGTAAAGCGCATTATCAGGCAATCGCTGCAGGACGTCTGGACAAAGTCACCGCTCGAGTTGCTCGCAGGTGTCCCTTCGTAGGTGAAGTGGCTGCCATTCAGGAAGATGGTGTAAGTATGATAGTGGCACTTCTGGTCCATGTGAATAGCTCGAGTGTAGGAGACACGGGTGGAGGTTGTGTTGCTGGAGAAATTAATAAAAGCACTGTCCCGCTGTTTGAACTTCTCCATGTGGGGTGGATGGCTGAGGCTGCCGGCTATTAGGGCCCACTTTCCTTCCAGTCGACCAGGGTCGAGTTGACCTAGAGGCTGCACCAGCTCCTCACAAGTAAGAGGAGCTGATTGGCTTACACTGAGCAAGCCCAGGAAGACAAACAGGCATTTAGAAAGAAACATGTTGGATTCAGCTTTGAGGTTTTACCACATGAAGCACTGGAGGCACACTGGAGGATGAACTGGGAGGCCTGGGTGTTTTGTAGTTACGCAGAAGACCTAGTTTCACAATATATTAAATTCCAGAGGGCATAGTCCAATTATAACACGTGGATTCAGGAATTGGGAAATGGTTGGGAAAATTTAGAGTTGCTGGTAATCGTAATGACCATAATTAACACAGCAAATACTGATAAGACAAAATGATTCTCAAACAATTAAAATGTAGGTTGAGGTATAAAATCAAGAAAGTACAAATCTTAAAGTAACACAATATTTTTTCAAGTTAGTCTCTTTAACCGTAAGTATTTATGGCTGCTGTCTGTAGCTCTGATTGAAACCAGACTTAACTTATGTCCAGTTAATACTCATTATCTTCTTACGCAGGCATCTGTCAATAGGTGGGTTAAATCTGGAAGCACAAAATGTTTCGGTAGTTACACACACAAGATCAAAATGTTTATGGCTGAACTGGGACTGGTGCTCTATTGTTACACTATTGCATGCAGTAATTTGCACAGCCACAAGATGTTGCCAATTGTCAACCACACCACCTGAGGATCATGGGCATACCTTTGTCTCAGTGTTAGTCTGACTGCTTGCACAACACAAGTAAAATGAACTGTTTTAGTACATGTGTATACTTGGGGAACCTGCTGTTGGAGAAATAAAGACATTTAAATAATACTAATCTCAGTATTGTACTAGACAGCTTAAATAGTACATTTTACATATGAATGTTCTGTGTTTTCAGTGGAGCAATGTGTTGGATTTGGAGAGTCAAATATTTGAATAACGAGTAACAAGTGATGTAGCACAAATGTCAGTTTAATCATTTAAATTATTTCATTTCAAAACTGACATACCAGTCACTTATGCTTTTGATATACAGTATATATACATTCACAGAGCTCAGGCCTCATGGAGCATGTCTTAAAAAGCACATTTGGTAAAAAGGAAAACTGTCAAAATAGTTACAATGGCCTTAAAAGAGTCACTTTGGTGCATATAACCATTTAATACTAAAAGTCTGTATATTATGTGAACTCTTAAGAATGGTAATTCAGTAAAATGCTCTAGTCCATATACTTAAATCAATAAAATATGATGCTTTTTAAATTACAACAGTAAATTCTTTATGTGATAGATATAGATCAAATCTTGAATTAAATGAGAACACAATATAATAATTAATCCATACTGAGCATTTTGGGTTAAACATCCAAGATCTGTGTTAATCTGCAAACTTGATAAAATGTGTGAAAACAGCAGATTTTGGTCCACACTGTGCAGTTCCAGAGTAAAGGCACTTAAATGCTACAAAGTCCAAACTATTCAACGTTTGTCTTTATGTTGGAGCGAGTTCACTTCCTCAGGAAGTATCAAAGACTGGGAGTAGGAGGAGGAAGTTTTGAGACGTATAAAAAAGAGGTGAGGGCAGCTGGTGATTAGTTTGTACTAATTCAAATTAAACAGCATTAAACGGAGTGAGATCTCAAGAGAGTGAAGGGGTAGTGGCAGGTTGAGGAGAAGAAAAGTGTGCTCACATGACAGAGCAACACTGGCAGGTTTTATGTTTAGTCGCCTTCGTCTTGTCTGGCTGATCATCTCTGTTCGGGCTTTGTGTCTCTGTCTCAGTGGCACTACTTGTGGCGGCTGGCTTTACTTGTGCTTCTTGAGATTTAGCCTGAGAAAGAAGAGGGTCCTCTTCCATCGGGCTCTGTTTCTCCTGTGGCTCAGACAGAGGGACCTCTTGGAACACCACAGTGACATTATCATGGCGTTTTAACACTACTTCACCTCCCTCTGATTGGTTTGTGTCTTCAGTTTCAGCCTCTACCTGTGATATGGTAATAGAGGGCTGAGTCTCAGTGTAGACAGGCACTGAGGCCACTACAGCGCCGTCTGGAGCTGGGGATTGTAGTTGCACTGTTGTAATGACATCTAACTTCTCTTCTTCAACGCCGTTTGCGATCACTTCACTTTCCAACAGTCCAACTTCATCAGTAGTGGCAATCTTTTCCTCAGTTTTCTCAGATTCAGAAACAGTCTCTTTAGGTTCATCCAAGTTAAAGGTAGCAGTCTCCTCAGTGCAATCGTTTCCCTTCGTTTCTTCTTCAGTTAAATCATCTGCTTCATCTGTGATCATCACACACTCGGCTCTGATTACCATAGTCCCTTCCTCCTCATCTTCATTAGTAATCATATTAGCAACCTGACAAGACTTTGTAGCTTCAACTAGTCCATTGGCAGTGAACTGCACATCCACTGAAGCATCATGTCTTGTGTCTTCTTCCTGGTCTCTTGCACCATTTGTAAGGAATACTTTGCCTTTATCCAGTTGTGGGCTTTCGTTCCTTATTTCTTTACCTTTAACAAGATAAAGAGGAATTAGAAGGAAACAGTATTAATTTGGAAACATTATGCAGTTATTGTGAAGGATGTTAAATGCATAAGCAATCAGTCACACACTCATTATGAAGGTGTAATGATCTTTCATTGAAGCTGATGTAATCAGATGCCTCAACACTGCCAATGTTATTAAGTCATTAAATTCAAATTTCAGTCACATTAGTTATAATAGACAGCTCTCCTGTTTTCGCTCAACAGCTTGAATACTGGATACTATACACTATGAATGACCTATGCCCTAAAAACAAAAATACACTCATGATTGTATTACGATGTATATAAATAACATTGCAATACATGCAGAAATATTCATTGATGCTTGTGTGAAGTCTTGTATGAATGTCATGTAAAAGGTTAATCTGGAGTAAAACTTGTGCCTTTATAATGCTAATTTGGGCACATATATACAAAAGCACAGAGTGGAGAAACTCTAAGGGGATTTCTGTATGTGATTAGATAAAAGGAATATGACAGAGAGAAAGCTTAGAAAGGAAATTGCATATATTTTAGGCTTGGATTAATAAGACACACAAAGATTTGATTATAATATGCACTTCAGACGAGATTGTAGAGAGAGTTGGACATTTTGTTGCTCACCTGATTCTGTTGCAATTTCTCCATTGTGCACAACATCTTGAACCATTTCTGAGAAAGAAAGACACAGCCTCTTAAGGATAAAAAGTGACCGAATGACAGGAGAACAGATGATAGCCGGCAATTGTGCATCTGCAGAGGTCTGTTTCAGTGTTCCAGGGCTAAAATGTCTGAACAGATTGCATGGTTTTGAAGACAGCCAGATGGAAGGAAATACTGCCACACTTATATTTATACTGTGCAGTGGGTGAACTCATCAAATGGCTCAAACATACTTATATTGGCAATATATGACAGTATACATGAATAACTGTTTTTGATTGATCAAAACATTCAAAACAAAATAATTCATTTCACCTGTTGCCATTTCAGCCATTTTCACTGTGTCCTGTTGGTAAAAGAAAAATCATAAGAATAAATCACAAGTCAGACGATAACTAGAATGATGATGAATGAGAGAAATAATAAATGAGAAAAAAGACCAGCAATATCATAGAAGATCACATTAGCTTTTTGGAAACAGAAAGCACTGCCTAAACACTGCTGTTTCTATAATAACAACATAAGCTATGAGACGAAGAGTTCAATCACATTCATTATGCCGATATGTCCAATTCAAATACTTTCTAGCCAAGACTGCTGCCAGTAATATCAAAACAATCTTCTCTTAATGGCTTGATAATTTAAATGATGTTCTAAGCTAAGGTTAAGATTGAACATTTGCGTTTAAAAACACAAAAAGCTCGAGGAACAGCTTTATTGTTCTACTTGTGCTTGGCTGAAGGTGAAACAATGATTCCCAAGTGGATATGAGTGCTGAATTGTTTATGTCTAAGGGCTGCTTACATTCAAAAGGACTCCTGAGTTTGAACTAGAGGCGCTACATCAAAGCTACATTAACAGGGAAATGCATTATTCAAGGAAAAGACCAACAGGCATTTACTGTCTGAGGGAAGTTGTTAGAGCAAGCATGTTGGACACATTACAACTGTCTTCAGTGACCAGCATTAAGTGGACAAGTGTGTGTATCTATTCATGCATTCAGGTTCCTCACTGTTTGGACATCTTCCATCTCTTCTTTTAGTTTCGCCTTATCCTCGTCCAACCGTTGAGTCTCTGACTCCAACCTGAGATGATCATTAAAAAAAACAATACATTCAAGCTATTTTTTTGAAATAGATGATGCTGAAATACAGACCAACTTTGTTTCCCTTAAGTACGTCCATAAATGTGCTTCACATTCTGCATAGAGTGTGTGAGAAGTACTAAGACTTGAAATAACAAAAATTTTATTTTATTTTACTTTTTTACTTGAAAAAATGTCATATCACATCGTCTTTCAAACAGCATTTGGCAAATTAACAAATTAAAACCAAAAAAATGCAGCAAGTGGGGATTGCTTTACTTGCGTTGCTGGCTATTGGGTGTCACAATCTGTCACACAAAAACACTTATACATTACTTTTCCATGCGCTTTTCAATTTCCTGGGCCTGAGTTCCCCACAGAGGAGAGCGGGGTGCTGGGGCGTCCAAGGAGGTAGGAGACAAGGGAGGACCCTCCATTAGCCACTGGTCTCTGAGTGATTTTCTCTAAAATGAGACAAAACAAATCAAGAGGACATGGTCAACTTGGGATTGCATTACATTGATCAGATTGTTTAGATTATTATTTATTATTATATTTCTTTATTGTGACATGTAACGTATAACGTTACCATTTAACCTATACCTAGTTGACAGAACCTGATTTTAACCAACCTACTCCTCCATAAAACTAACATAAGTTGAACATTTATAACCTTTTGAATGATGTAAGAGATAAAGAGGTGTATCGGCTTGGTTATCTCTGTGGTGACATCTTAAAGTGCAACAGTTATTGGACTAAGTGTCAGCATGGGTTGCCCCTAGCAACAAGAAAATTTAGGCTTATGTTTGATTTTACTGACACAAAGTGCTGACAGCACTTGTGGAGATGTAAAAAGGTAAAGCAGAACAAATGATACAAACATTAATAATCTTATGCCAAAAGATGATTATATGAAATAAAAGATGATAATTAAAAATGATAAATGTACACACATCATCGTAAGGGACACTGTATATTCAAGGGTATTGCTGTGTTTCAGTGCCAAATAAATATGATCAAAGTGATACACCAGTGTGCAAAACAGAATATGACGGCATAAAAGTGATGATATGATCACAGAGCCATTTGTCAAGCTGATCAAACCTGGAGACTACAGATCAAATAAATTTAGCTCTTAGCAGAATGTAGAAATCAAACTCGTCTTTGCAACAGAACATTAACAAAGACATTTTCCCCACTCATACATATTATTGCACTTATTACGGCCTATTCATGAGAGCTAATTAGCTACAGAGGAAGCTGGCTGACCTCTTTGTTTGGCAGCTGTGCTGTACCTTCTTGACCTCAGTCAAGTGCCTTTCACTGAACAACAACCCTTCTATATGCCTCATTTATATCAGCAGTGCTACATGTGTGATCAAATGTTACAGCAATTACAATTGTCATGATTTTGCTTGGGTGACCTTTCACCAAGCGCTAAGTGAAGCAAAACAAGTTACTTTAGTTTTGTTAAATAAAGTGTTCTATTATTTTTCAGAACATTTAATTTGGTCTGTAATATTTTACAGACAATAATGATGTCCAACAACAGGTTCCCAAATGTAGTCTGAATGAAAACACTCATAGAACCCATACTTACTCCTAAAAGTTTGTTTATGTCTGGAAGCTTTGAATTTGAGGTTAAGACTGTGGCAACCCTTTGCTTTCATTCAGCTTAAAGTCCTACATTTCCATAATCTGGCAAATGCTAGTTGGTAGCTACCTACTTAAATATAACATCACAAAAACATCTTTGTTTCATTTAGTAAAGAACAAGCACTGGTCTGTTCCTGTTTGGCTAAAAACTCTCTCTTGATGTTCCTTCAGGTCAAAAGCAGTGGATAAGGTGCTCCTTCAAAACATAACCTTACAGCTACACTCACTTTTTCTCAGTCAAATCCTAGTCAATGATATACATACACATATATGTATATACAAAATATAGAGAGTTACTGTACATGTATGCAGATCTGTAAGCACACATGTTACACAAAGTGCACATAACTTGAGGAATTTGCCTTAGGGCAGTGCAACACAGTGGAGTGGGAAGTGAGAACGGCTGCCTGGAAGTAGATTGAAAACAATAGAGCAGTTCTGTGACTGTGTGTAAACAGTCGCAGAGAAACAGGACTGCAAAAGCCGTCATCAACGGAAGACCTGCCTCTTAGGCTCTTGGAGACTACAGCAGAGCCAGGAAGTAAAAGGTTACCCAGTTCAAGTGTTTGTGTTAGTATGAATAAAGAAATAAGAGTGTTTGCAGAGGATTCTAGCTTTGAGAGTGATTAAGGCTGCTTGTGGTCTGTGTAAATGGTTGAGAGAGTAAGATCCTTCTGCAATATGAGCCGCACCTTGAGTTGCTGTAGTCTCAACCTCTCATCCTCCATCTCTCTTTTGGCTCTTTCCTGCTCCTCCAGCAGTCTCCGCTTTTCCTGGAAATAACAGCAAGAAAATAAATACAAACTTGAAAGACAAAAGACTGTAGTGCACTTAATTAAAATTTGGAAAAGAAACTCAAAAGTATAGTATAAGTGAAGTGTGTAAATGAATAAACAGGAGGAGAGAGGCCGTTGAATAAAACATCACTAGGAAAAAGTAAAACAGGGACACCTGGTCAGCCATCTGTCACAAGGACACTCTCACCACAGACATCAGGTATACTCTAGATCCCATAATACTTTGAGCAGCTGTCCCCATGGCAACAGTGTTGTTTTCATGGGAGGCCCAGGCATGCCACATTGCACAATAGTTAAATTATTTAGAAGCTATGGACAGCCGAGTGAGTACTGTTTAGTGTTTTTATGCTTCCCTTGTAAATACGTTTTAATATGTGTTGGTGTGTGTGGACTCACAGCAATGGCCTCCAGACGTTGTTTGTACTTCTCCGCCTCATCCATCTTGGCACCTGTGATGCAAGTAAAACATCAGAGGTTAATCAAATACAAGTCCAGTGGATTCAAGTCCCTATCCAGCCCAGAACTTTCCCTTTATGGACTTTCCAAGAGCAAAAATTTACAGGCTGCAAAGCGTAAAATGTGTATCAAACTGTATTTCTGTGCAAATCCCCAAACTCCTTGGCAGGATGCACAGACAGCTGATAAACCAGTGGCAGGATGTCCTATTTGTGCAGCATATAATTAGACATGAGTCTGGAGTAGTATGCGTCTTCGACTGCACATCCACCGAGAACCACCACCCTCCACACACACACACACACACATGCACACACACACACCTGCCTCAACCAAACAGTCTCCTTCACGCTCCATTAAACCTTTTGCTTCCATCCTGATGCAGCCCCAGGCATCTTCATGAACAGGAACATCTTCAATATTTGGTTTCCCCAACAGCTGACACTGAATGGAGCGATATTTGAGCTAAAGCAATGAGGTGAAAAAGAGAGCACAGACTAAAGGACAGCAAACAGCACAAAGAGACTCTTCATCATTAGTGAGTCTTGCAAAAGCTCTGCGGTTCTTCCTTCAAATTTAACAAACTTCACATTAGAAATAGTTACTGTATTTGTAGAAGTGATTAATAATTCTATACTGGGTGGGTTCATTAAATTTATATTTTTTGGTAATTGGACTTCCATCACAACAACTTGGAAACTGTGGTGCTTAACCATAAAAGCACTGATGATTATGATTGACATTAGAAAACCTGCTAATTGGAGTCATTAATTTACTTCAGCAAATTAAAAGTGACATACTGTGACAATCAACATGGTCTAAAAAAAGCCAAGACATTTCAATCATCAAACCAATCATTGGCTTTCCTATCATCTGCCTGTCATCATCTATCAGTGAAGATTATCTCTAAAATGCCAAAAACTAAACTTTTAAAGTGTTAATGAAAATAACTATATAAAGTATAGTTTTATTTCCTGCGCAAATAGGAGACGGGTAATGCAATGATGTCAAACAAACAACTCTTTGCACCATTGTATCTCTGCAAACCTAGCACTTTGTCTCATTTAGTGAATGCAAGCAGTTTTCAACAACAGAAACAATGACACAAAGGGTCCATAGAACAATCTAGATCCCGCAGCATATTTTACTTTTTTGTATCAAATGCTATGCTGATGCTCCTTATGCCACTTTCACAAGGAGCTTATCAGCAAAAAAATGCACACATATACTTTAAAAGAGCGTTGACATAATCACCTGCTGCATAATACTCCAAAGGCTTCTTCTTGTTCCCCCGAAGACAGCTCATCATTGTTCTTTGATGAGTAAGTAAGGGAGTTATGGTTATGAGGAACTTCCATCTACTGATACCTTAAGGAATCCTGAGCACCTTTCAGCAGTGTGTAGCAAGGCCACAAAAAGCATATTGAATATATGGTAAAATGTGGAGGGAGGGAAAAAGACATGACTATATTTCAAGAAATGAGGTACTGAGATTAAACAAAATCAGGAAAGGGAAACTATAGATCACAGAGAGAAAAAGGCAATGTACTCTCCAAGAGCCACAATGAGAGAATATGTGAATTTGGCAGTGTTTTGAATGACTGGAAGTGAAGTGACAGCTTACAGTATAAGCCTCCATAGGGAGTAGATGCTTGTGTCTCATCAGGGCTCCAGGAGAGCGCCTGGAATAGCAGCCAGTGATAAACAAGCAAACACACACACAGGCTTTGATGAGGAGGTATTGAGGAGCTCCCTGTTGACACACATCGCCTTCAATAATTAGACATGATACGGAGAGATAGAGGAAAAAAGGCTCAGACCGAGACTGTCAACAATAGAAAGAAGGTAAAGATGAAATGCTTCCATTGAGATGCCCACTAAAAGTCAAAGCTCAACCTACAAGTATCAACAACACATAGATAACTTTACTCATCAAATAACTAATATTCACATTACAGATCCACTGGGTATCATCCCCATCTAAAACCAGTTCAGTTTTATTCATGTGAAATTTTACTTGATTCTTTGCACCTTAACTGTGATTTTTCACACAACTCCCACAGTCCTCTGGTGGGAATGAGAGAGCAAAGCAACCCACAAATGCGCTTTGGGTCTGAACAAAAAAATTCACTTGTTCACTGCACCTTGCCTCTGTCACTTCACACCAATCTCTCTTCAGAGGAAGCAAGCAGTAGTGAAAAGCAGCAGCGTGCCAGCGTTTGCGGCTGCTGCAGTATTTAATTACAGCAGCAGCTCACCTATAACACCTGTTACCTGCCAGCCCACATGACTGAGAGGACTGAAGGCTCACTTTCTTCAAGTCGACACTTTTCTGGATTGAAAGGCATTGAATTTTTGCCAGTTGTAGGCTGGCTGACCTCAGAGGTATGACCTCCCACTCAGTTTATGGTCATTTAGACACACTGAAGTTACAGCCACAGATAAACAAAGAAAAGTATGCATTTAAAAAAAAAAAAAAATTAAAATGGAGGGCATTGTTTTCCCGTTGCTCAGAAAAAACATCTGTTGCATTTCATGTCAAACAAAAGTTGTTTTGGATTCATCTTGAAAATTAGGGATATACTACTAGATTGATATAAGAGCCAATACCATCAGATAGTTTGAGGTGATGTATTGAAATCAATTGTCAGTGAGAAATGGAACGTAGTGCTGATCTGATTTTCAAATTAAACTCACTTCTAGGCTTTGGACATGAAGGCATCTTCATAGATTCAAATAATAAAACTAACTGCTAAAATCTTGTGATAGTTCTTATTTGATAATTGCTAGGCTATTAGTATTTCTCACATATTTTTTTAAAGTTTTATAAAAACATTTATTTCTGTCCTGGAGTAAAAAAAGTGTATACTTGCCCCCAGTGTTTATACAACAATGTGTATTTGCATAGTGGGAATGACAGAACAAACAGCAGAGAGCATGAACTGGAAAGTCAGTATCATGGTAAGACCACTTTCAAATTGACAGCATCACTCACATCTATTTTACAATTGTGGCTATGGAGTAACATTGGTAATCTAATACTATGGACAAAGTAAAACAGGCAAAACAGTGCTGCCACATAGAAACAGTTTATACCAGGTCAGCAAGATTGTGACAGTGGAGGTCAACATTTGGTGGAGACATTGCTAAATTATTGACCAAGTCTGTCTGGGTAAAAATCCACTTTTCGCTGTAAGTTTAAGGCTGGTCAGAAAGAGAGGAAGAGTAATCATGTTAGAGTGAGGTAGAGCATTTCTTTGGGAAAAGATCAAAGGGCCACTGTCTACTCCAACAGCTCTCTCTGTAAATAGTAAGCCCTGAACATGCATGTACAGAGCTGCTGAAATAGCTGCAGGTCGATGCAGAGTGCTAGAAGAGGGTGGAAGGAGTCATTAAAAGAGCACCCAGTGACATTTTGTTTTTCTGTGATGATGCAATTATGCTGTTGTTAGATGCCTGGGCCACCTTGCCTCTTTGCACTGTTTTTTCTGCTCTGTTTCTTGCTGAGATAGGGGTAGAGTAAGATCATTGTAAAGAACTATAGATGGAAAGAAAACAGGATAATATTACAAGATTAATAAAAAAGAAGTTAAAAACATTAACATTAAAGCTACAAGAACACGGAAATGTTTATTTTCCAAAATGGTATACACACGCTGTAATGTGAAATCAACAATAAGCAAGTACCAGCATAAAAATTAAACAGTCAGTGAAGCTGAGTCACGTGGCAAAAGAAAGTGATGACCTACCAGTGCTTAGAAAAATAACCCTCTTGCCTTTCTACATGTCTATACCATATCTTAAGGTTTCAACTATCTCCACTTTGGTATGAGCTTGTTTTGTCTGTGCTGTTTGAATATGGATGAAGAGCCAAAACATAGAGATATAGGAATATTATCTTAAAAAAAATATCCGTAAACGTGCAGATTGGCCTTGTATTGCAAGATTTTAACCAGTAGTGTTAAGAATCTAAAATGTCATGAAATTGGTACAAAATGCAAAAGGTGAGATCTAAACGGCCATGAAACAAGTAGAGCCCAATCCATGGCCACAGACTTGAAAAGATGTTTCCTTTCGTATGTTTTGGAACAGGAAAGAGACAAACACAGCCATCCTCCAGACGATTCGAGACAGAAAGTGCAATCACAATGACCCTGATCTCTGAACTCGCACATCCCCTGCTGTCGTCACCGACCATCGCTCAGGAAGGATCCAAGCTCAAACAGACACCTCACGGACTGTAAAACAAATTCCTAGATAGAACTTCAATCGGAGATCCGACATTGAAAGAGGCAATCACTCTGGAGCCTGGGGAACGACTGGGAGAATTGTTGTAAAGTGCTTTTTCACCAGCTATTGATTTTTAGTTGCTTTACAGACTCTGCAGCAGAAATTGCATTATTGGAGATGGATATCCTGCTTATCCAGATGGAAATAAATCTGACACACAGTGGGAGAGTGTGTAGTTGTGTGTGTGTGTATTTGTGTGTGTGGGTGGGTGGTATGGGTGGAATTTGTGTAGCTTGGATGGTGTGTTTCGACAGCACACAGCCAAGTTTCTCTGATTGACAGTCCAGGTCGAGGAATGAAAACACTGCATTCCACCACGATCTATGTGTGCGTGTGTGTACGTGTGTGCGTGTGTGTCAAGAGTGGCTGGTATTTATTACAATATGGAGGCGTAAATCTGTTTTACACCGTTATTTGTGAGGCTTTGGCTCCATAATAGGGGTAAAAGGCAGGCCACTTGAACATAAATCATTCAGTTTTAAGGTTTTAGGTTAGGCATGTTCTAGATAGAACTGTCTAACAATGTCCCTTTAACACATGTGAGGCATCTGTATAAATAGTGTGTTGCCTTGTCACAGATCTAACAGATTCTGAAACACGTTGGCAATGAAATAAACAGAGTACATCACAGGTTTACTTCAAGTCAATTATCACCACTGGAGTTCACCAGCATGATGGCCTGACTTCACTGAGAAGCTCCGATACAGTAAGCACTTCAAAGCATCAAACATATCATCTACCTACCTATATCTGAAGGCAGTTACAATGAGATGCACGATGATCACAGCTCGACACATATACGCCTGGGGGCATCAAAGGCATCACTGCAAAGGAATGTGAAAGAGAATCCTGCACCAGGGACTGGAGTTCAGTTCACAGACTAAAGCAAGTTTAATGCGCTGACTACTTCCCTTTTTCCTAAATGAACAGAATCATGTACAAGCCTTGTACAAACTTGAAGGAACATAAACACATTCACTTCCAGCAGGCCACTACTTGCACAACTCCAACATTCAGCCTAATATTTGAGAATTCCCATCATATATTGAGGACCAACCAGTTGTGGAACCCCACAAATGCAGTACAGCACATAAGAGCACAATAGAAGCTCTGTTGAGGAGGAGGTCAGCGTCATTTGGCTCTGCCCACAGTATGCTACTTTGGTCAAGGAACACTTAAATACACAACACACACCCAGTTCTGTACATCTGATCACCATTTGGGCGGGTTCAGAAACATTTTTGTTGGGGCTCGGGGTTTTTCCTAATGTTTAGTTGGTCCACACAAAAATGTCACCTTTACCTTGAACTGTTTTGTGCTAATGCGATAGAAGCAAAAGAAACCTCTTCATTGATGCTAATAACTGTACTGTATTGCTGTAATGTTCTAATATCCCAACCATTTTTTTCCAAACACAAGGGACAACTCAGCAAAATGAACAAAAACTGAAAGTTAGCCAGAATCAAACTACTACTTTTATAAATCCTGGCAAGCAGCATCATAAAACAGACTAGTTGCAGGGTTCTCTTTCTGTAGCTGCTGACATACAGTATCCTCAACCTGTCAACACACAATTTGTGCAGCCATTATCTCCTCAGCCAAACACACAGGTGGCTAATATACCTCCGGATGATGTACTGTATATCTCTGTGTATACCTTTATATTGCGCCATGTGGTCCCAGAACAGGGAAGCCAGTGATCCACTAGCCTTGGCAAAAAGCTCCATCTGCTTCGCACATTTAAAATATTAGGCCGGTCATTAAACTGAGAGGCAGATGAGAAGTGACAGCATAGTGAAGCCTTTGTAAAACCTTGTCATCCACTCAAATGGGACTCCTGAGATTAACACGGCCGTCCAGAACATCCACATGCATGCTGAAACTAGAGAATAACATGCTACTGGAGCTGGCATGAGTCATCTTAGCTCACTGAGAATTATTAATGTGCAGGATTATCCTTTTAATCTGACAGGGAAGCGGACGTCATTGTTGTATTTGTCTACATTTTTCATTTTGGAAGTGTCCATCAGGTAAATTTCATCATTAAATATGAACCTGGTAATGGTGGTTTTGGCATAATAACAAAAAAGTGATGCATTAGTAAAGCATTTTTTCAGCTTTACTAAGAATTAGAATTACATGTTATAGAAATGCAAGGCAAAAACAAACAAGTTGGGATATGGGTAAAACAAGAACAGGTTTTAAGTGGGGGAAAAAAACAACTCAACAGTCAAATTTGAGTGTGCAAAACTATGTGTTGACCAACCTTGTGAATGTCATGACTTCAAAGCTGGAGACAGTGGGTTATCATCAGCTGTCTCTGTTAAGACTGTAAAGACGAGCTGTCGTAATCACAGTGGCTTCATGTTTTGACATTTGTTCTGACATTTCTTTTATATACACCTTTATCAGGGCACATATAGTGGTGCAGACTTTGTGAGTTGGACTGTACGAGAGGAAACACTAGTATTGGGATGGCAAGCTGAATGAGATAAGATTACATTTTAGTTAAAAAAAAACCAAAAACATTGGACTGAGGACACACTGCCCTTAATAGACATTAAGGCCTTGGACACACTAGATGGAAAAAACAAAAAAAGCCAAAAAAAAAGATAGAGCACAGACATGAAGACAGTTTCATCTGATTCTAAAATTATGATGACAGTAAGACCACATGCCTCCCTTAGGAACAACTTCACACTTGCAACACCACAGACACAAGAGGATTGCAGTTGCTTGTGTGTGTATTTTATTTAACACGTGCCAACTTGTTTTCACTATTCGTTCCATTTGGCTAAAGGCTAGATTTAGAAACGTAGAAACGAACATGGACCTTGGCAGTAAAATAATCACATTGACAATCACATTGACACAGTAACACCACACCAGACAGGTTGGCAGAGTTGGCTCCAAAATTGGGCAATTACTGTTGTCTTTAAAATGTCTAAAAAATGAGAAACTGAAAAGGCAAAAAAAAAAAAAAAAAAGGTTTTGTGAGGACATGTCCGCCTGAGTTCAAACATGTCTGAGTGCAAAGAAAAGATAGCCCTCACAGCTTGCCTTCTCTGCCTGGCAACTGACAAGCCTGATGAAGCAGCAAGGAAGCTTTGAAAAGTGAAAAAATGTATGAATAGTCAAAGAGAAGACTGATGGAGGAAAAAAAAAAAGAAAACCATGCAACAAGCGGCAGGGTTAAAAGTGGTAGGAAATGGTGAAGCGGATGTGAAAAGGGAAATCACAGTTAGACACCTGTTCTGACAAGTCCTGACAAGACACTCGGGGCTGTGACACAACAAACATCCAACCTCTGCTCCTCTCACCAAAGACGGCTCACTGTTCTCACCGAGATGCCGTTCTTTATGTGCCAGTCTCCATTTTGTCAGTATCTTACATGCAGACACATGCACAGAGATCTCAACAGCATGGAACAGAAAAAAGTGCTGCTACAGTTCGACTTTTATCTAAGAATAAAAGACCCAAAAGAGTGGACAATTTTCTGCATAATTGTGCTGCTTGGACTAACAAGAACTCTTCATATGTTGTAATGGAAAGAATCACTACAGAAGTTTTGTAGCAGAGAAACTTTTGGCAGAATTCAGCCACTGATCATGAATTATTCAAGTAAGGTTGTCCATTGATGTTAACAATTTAGAGGTCAGCTCCCACAACAGCTATTTTAGATCAAAAGTGGCTCTTCTCTCCTGTGCATTCTGTCGGTGTGTGTCTGCAATGAAAGTGCTGGCGGCAGGTTACTCTTCATGCCATTATGTGGTTTAATCAGTCACCACCCTGCACATCAGGGACAGGCAAAACAGCACTAATGGGGACATGTGATTCTCAATGAGCAATGGATCACAGTAAACAAAGGAGGCAAGCTGGAATTGGGTTTTTAAAGCAATTTGATAGAAAAACAGCAAAGCATACAGTTATGCCAAATGAATGAGGTCTATTTTCATAAACATGCCAATTAATATTACTGATAAGACATTACCACATGTTCTCCTAATGGTTTTACCTCTGAATACATATTGGGACAATATACTTACTTCTCTGTGCACACAGTCGGTAGGACAAGTATTGGCTTGCTCTGGCGATTTGTCTGTGTGCGCAGGATTAGGATTCAAACAGGTTTGGAGAGGAATTTAGGACTGGTGTAATCCGGTCTCGGTTCATTTTCACTATTGTCATGGAGTCAAAAGCCTGTAGGCCGGTGTGCTGTGGGGCCTCATAGCTCACTCATGATTACACACATCATCTCACATAACACACTGCTGCTCGAATCGGAGTTCAACTTCCACTGAGCAGCACAGTGCATCTGTAGAGTTAAACTTTCACATAATGGTTCCCTTTAAACACATTACTTCTTGTAGCTTCCCACTGCATGGGAAAACTGCAGCAAGGATTTTCAGTCACCTTGTAAACACCTAGCGAGACGTCCTAATGTTTAACTTCCCCCTTTTCTCATTAAGCAAACAAACTGACATTCC
This sequence comes from Rhyacichthys aspro, assembly GCA_036850595.1. Taxonomy (NCBI): domain Eukaryota; kingdom Metazoa; phylum Chordata; class Actinopteri; order Gobiiformes; family Rhyacichthyidae; genus Rhyacichthys; species Rhyacichthys aspro. The sequence goes on along the minus strand of CM072148.1, from coordinate 10,614,614 downwards.
AGCTCAGCAGTAACAAAATTAGAGTCAACGCTCTCCCTCTATCCTCAGTCTTTTAGCTGATTAGACCACCAATTTAAAAGGCACAAACAAATACTTTCAAAGAAGAGTAATGCTATCAAATCCAACTCAGTCTCTTCAACGGTTATACTTGAGCATAATAAGTAGTGTTCCCCAGAAATCATGCTCACTAAAGCACTAATGTTTTATATATTTTTCATGAGGTGACCTGGTTAAAGCTCAAGTTGCTTAAAGAGAGTTCATGACATCAGCAGCTATGACCTAACAAATTTGTACATACAGACTCCAATTACATAATCAGTAACAGAGATTTTACATATCCTTGGGGAGCAGCAGCTGAAGTTTATGTCACTGCACTTCTTTAGACATGGTTGTTGAACTCTGACCAAGCAATATTTGACTTTTAATTTCACAAAGTTGGCCAGTCAGCATCAGCTATAAGTACATTGTGGTAAAAAAATTTATTAATTGTTCAACTGAAAACCAAAAATTATGCCTCATGCAGCAGCAAAGAACTGATGATGAATTTATGTTGCCAGTTGTGTCCATCAGTTTTAGAACTGTTACCAACACACTGATTAAATGTGGAGCAGTGTGTAGAAGCTAAACAAAACCTGATGGTAGTGCAAACACTTTTCTGTGCAGACTATAAGATAACAGCAGCCATGACGCAGAACTAACCACAGTCAGATATTACACAAAAATATCCTTGTGCAACCAAGGTGAAAGTCAATACAAGTCCATTGTTTAAATGAGACGACATCATGGCATGGAAAGGCTTCTGGGTAAGGATTTGTACTCCTGAGACACATCCTCTAACTTGGGACTGGCAGAAGCACTAGATCTGAAAGTGGTTTGACAGATGTAGTGTGCCGCCAGAGTCTATTGTCACAAGAAGCATGCAGTGAGCGACTTACATTTGAGCATCTTCTGGCAACAAACCGAACACTGATATTCCAAATCTGTAGAGCATTTCAATTCAGCCAAAGCTCAGAACAAAACCACAGCCACAAACCTGCCTGTATGCCAGCAGGGTATAACGTGAACCTTTTGCTGGCATTTTGCTCAATTCAGCTACAAGTGTGTATTTTGCAAATTAATCATGGATTGGCAAAGATGCAACCTAAGTAGCAACAATTAGACAAGCTGCTGGAATTTTTTTTTTTTAATGTGGCGACTCTTTTACCCCTCTCTCTTTTGCTACAAACACACATACATTTCATCACAACAGTAAATGCTGGCTTAGTTCTGCTTGGTATTTTTGATGGTTTGTTGAGGTAATCTGATTTGGTACATAGCGTGTAAAGCTCATCCAGTTCCAAATTTGTATTCATCCTCCATCTAAATTAAAAAGAGGCTGTAAACTGTAAACAGTGTAAAACTGACCTTATATTTTCATGAGCTCAATAACCCTCTCCAGCCCCTTTAAATCTACCCTTTGCTGAAGTACAATAAATGTATTATGTAATGATATGGAATGTCTGCACCTTGATAAACTGTGGAACAAACAAACAAACTTTAACTTTCACTATTATGGAGAGCTCAGGTCACGCCCCTTCCTGTACACACCATGGTGCTTTTGAATGAAGTCAATGGGGAGCAGCAACATTTTTTGATACTTTTTGTGTTGTGCATTCGGATACTGATGCATTGAAAGATTCATATTCATTGAATCGATGAAGACAGATTATTCTAACAATTATTTACACTGTAATAACTTAATACATTGAGTAATAAAGGATGAAGTAAAGTTACTAACCACTGCAAAACTGATTTGTTTTTTATGAGTGCCCAAGATTACACAGAATTAAGTTGTTGTCTTTATGTAAACAATAGCTTTCTTCGTACTAAGTTCAACCCACAACGTAAGTGAAAGTAATGACACAAAAATGGTCTGCTGCTTCCCAGACTAGAGAACTGACACTGGAAATATTAGAGCACTTATAAGACATTACTCCAGTGTTTATTGCTCGTCTCACATTGTCGTGTCAAATCCAGGGCATGCGTCAAATGGGTGGTTGGAGAAGTATATGGGTTTGTCTCATCTCCAACAACTGTCAGCCAGGATTTCTGACATTTTAATTCAACACATTATCGCACTTAAAAAGAAATACCACACACACACGCCCACGAGTAAAATCATTTAAACTGTCCCGGCCTGTCTCGACAAGGCCTTTGGTGATTAAAAAAAGAAGAATGCAAAAGAGGACAGACAAAAGGATGAGTGCGTAAAATTCGTACCATTGTCCACACATGAATGTTTGGGAGTGGCTGGCAGCTCAGGTATGCTAGTCCTGACACAGTGACATAATGCAAACGCGCTGGGAAGAAATTTACTACACAACTTTAAACATCCTGCAAGAGGCAAACAAAACTAAGACTAAACAAACACAGGAACGAGCAATACTAGAATGCTAATCTGTTGTGTGGCCTTACTCAAAGATATATGTTGTATCGGTGCAGCATGGTACCTGTCCTTAAAGTGGGAATATATCAAATAATCGAATAGAGACTATCGGAAACAAATGCACAATCAGTCACAATGGAGTTTGGGAGTCTCGTGGTAAAACAAATCCATTAAGACGTAAAGTGAAAAAGCAGCGGTGCAAAGACATGAGCAGATACGCTGGAGGGCAATTTGGCAGTGAAGAATCCCCCTCCTGCTGAAAATTCATCCCTCACCCATTTACTAAGAAAGTGGTGGATTTCATCACTCTCCGCTTGTCTTTTGTCTCCGCTGGGTTAATCTTTACGTTTTCATCTCCCTTCATCTTGACACTCTCTCTTGCTCTATTCAATGCGATTTAAAAGATAAAACTGGCGATGATTGGTGAGCCTGCCGACCACACAGTGTTCCTATTCTTTTATCTATCTTTAATAGACACTGCACTGAAGCACACTGGAGGATTTCTACAAAGTTGGATCAAAAAGGTTGCTTTATAGCTGCTGTCCAGTAACATAGAGGGTGAATGGACATTTTTTCTGTTGTAGGTTTAAAAAAAGCTTTAGCCTTCCATTAAAAAAATGATTTGACATGGTTTAGTCTGGGTTCAAGATAGCCTAAGCCTTATCACTTACTTCAGTTTGCAGTATTAATGTAATCTAAAATAGAATCTCTAAATATTTCACAACTCTTTGCACAAAATTATAGTTTTTACTTTAATGTAGATGCAAGATTGTGAGGCGAAATCAGTCAACACAGCCACTATTGGAAATAAGGCAGCTGAAATCAAACTTGGTTTTGGACCATATGGTGTGACAAAAAAAAAAAAAAAAAGTGCAGTGGCATACAGTCATCATCATTTATCTATTTTGGTAACTTAGTGTAATCCTCTGAAAAGCCTCTTTTCAGATGTTTTATGCACAGTGTCTTAAGTTCCTTGATGTCTAAAAAAATTAATCCATAATTATATTCGCTGCAGTCCTTCAAGAAAGTTAAGTGAGCAAGACCTTGAGGATATCATGGCCGTAAGCCCTCAGTTCTTCCGTCCAGCGGCAGAACAGCCCAGTCAGGAGTTCCTACTACTTGTTAATCAGTATCTTCACATGCATGCTAAGCAGTACTTTTTGATTTTAGATATAAGCAGGAATGCCCCGATGAACCAGATGTGAGTGTGTTTGCTGCTCTAAAGAGTCAGAAATGTGACAGCCTGAAAACAAACTTGTGGTTAGAGGTTGACAGAGAGACTTGAGTTTGTTTTGTTTTAGTGTGCACTGGTGGTAAAGTGCAGCTAATCATCTACACAGCAGCTGGAAAAGTGTCAAAAGACAGCCTCGCTATCTAAACCACCACATCATAAAAGTGTGGTTTATGCTTTGCACGGTTTTGGTCTTATTATGCATCATGCAGGAACAGCTATTCTGAGGGCAAATAAATAAGAGACCCAACACAATCGATAAACTCTATGTAAGACTACAATTAGGCTATGCAAAGCTTTATGTAATATAGGTCTAAATACACTCAAACTTCTGAATGGTTTTTGATGTGTAACTTTTGTTTGCAAAGCTTAACAGAGGTCAGACAAGTCAATAGCTCCGGCTGTGGGCTCACTTCCAGTTGGCTCAGTACCAGACTCTGTGCAGTATAAAGTTTTGTGTTTTTAATCCATAAATATACAGACTAAAAGAAAAAGGAGTCGAATAAAGCCTTACCTGTTCAAAGTTGGCCACTTGATATGGTAATTCCAGCAAACTAAGGAAAGAAAAGGAAACCAGGGAACAAATTCATGAGTTTACAACTAAAAAAAAAAAAAACACCAAAAGGAGGCAAATCCTGGTAGATCTTGTGGAGGTAAAAACAACACCTGAGTATCTTCTTGCACTGACCTGACTCCCAAAGCGCGGCTCGTCACGTGAACAGCGGGCGACACCTAGCTAGCTAACTCCGATTCAAACTTTTTTTTAATGGCGCAATAAACTTTAACTTCAAATAGTGAATGGCGGAGTTAGCTGGGAAAACGTGGAGAAGAAACGCACTTCTGCCGGCTGTCTTCGTGTGTGAGTCCGTGTGTTGGGAGTGCTGCTGTGCTCGGTGGCCGCGGGTGGTTACCTGACTCCAGTCATTCCGGTGAGTCCAGCCTCCAGAGCGCAGCAGCTAACTGCGGCTAACTGCGGCTAACTGCAGCCTCATGTTTCCTGTTGTTGTCTTTGGGGCTGCGACGCACTGCACGTAACAGTCCTCCAAAAGTAACAGGTTCGCCATGCTGTTTGATTGATTGATTGATTGATTGATTGATTGATTGATTGATTGATTGATTGATTGATTGGTTGATTTTATAAACTACTCGGCTCTTCTAACATAATAATGTGCATTCAAAGCCCATAATCCCTCATAAAATATTATGACACTGTAAAACTAAAAAATGAGTAATTATTTGTTGTAATGGCTATAACAAAAATAGGGATTAGCTATAGATAGGTGAATTAGATCAAGATCAACTTTACTGTTCCTAAGCAAACTTGTCTTGGGCTATATTTAAATTAAAAACAACACACATACAACAGCAATCAGGCAACATAAGTAAATATATCAATAAATAATATTAAAGAGGCTATTGCACATATTTAAGGTAATACATTAAACAAACTGCCACAGTAAGAAAATAAATAAAATCAAGCAATTAAAAGGCAAAACTTTGACTCAAGGATATAAATAAATGGGAATACATTATATAAAATGATAAGAACAATAAATAAAAAGGAGAGCTAAAAGCCTCAGTGCACCTGAGGTTTGATCAGGTTTGTTCCAAAGTGTGACAGATGTTGGGATAAAAGAGAGTTTAAAATGATTATTTTTGTCTTCCAGAAGAGACAAGTTCATATTCACCATGCAACAAGTGGGAAGGGTCCCTGGGTTTCAAATTAGGTTTCATGATCAGGTTCTTTTGGGTAACACTTTCTTTTTAATTGCTCCCACTGTTCAATAGGTCACTTTGGAAGTTGTTTGGCTTGTCATTCTCTGTAAATGGTCAATAAAGAGGGGTAAGTGGTTAAAAACAGGCAAAACTGACCACTTGAGGCCAGCAGAAACACGTTAAAGATGTTTTAGTTGCCAAAATGCTAGATGACAGTGTCAACTTACCTAATTTATTATTATTATTATTATTATTATTATTATTATTATTATTATTATTATTATTATTATTATTATCATCACTTTCTTTCTTTATGCTTCAGTGTTGGTGAGCTCTGTTTTTATTCTATCATGGTTACAGACTGGAAGAGTTACAACCTACCCCAAACTGTCAGTTACACATTACACAAATTGAGTCTGAGATTGCATGTAACATAAATTCAGTTTTCCAAATCCAAAACACAATTGTTCACCAGGAGTCAGATTTTTGTCCATGGGGTTTTTATAACACTGTATGACTCTCATAGTTTAATCATTTAGAAGTATTATCTTCTAGTAGTATCTTATTTCTTTGCTCATTTATACTTCCTATGTTATGTTTCAGATTTTGAATCTGCTTTTTAACCGTAAGCAGAGTAATTGCTGTATTGTTTTTTCTATAGTGAATGTTGGGGTGACTAATGTATTCTGTTTTACATCCTCAGATAGTAATCTGAAGTCTGACCCTAAAGAATTACTCAGAAGTGGCAGCAAAGACAGAGAAAAGGCACTCTAGCCACTCCAGGCTCTGTGAAATAAAAGTAGGCCAAGCTATATTTGTATATTTCATTATAGATTACTTGTAATTTATACCACAATATACTTGAGGCCCATTTAATTTACAATTAATAGCTTTTTTAATATGCTTAAATCTAGGGTATAAACCCCTCCAGTACTACCGTATTAATTTCTTGAGCCGGTCAGTGTTTTAGCCACATAAATTACAGCTTAGCTGACCTCTGCTGTTCTTTATAATCCCATTTAGCAAAAAATCTGATTAATTCTTTATGGTCTAAATTCCCTTGTACAGCATTTTGAAGCAAGAATGTCCTTGGCTGTGATCCACAGTGATAGTATAAAATGAGCACATCCACTGACATGGCCTAATTCTGATTCTCAAGTCTTCATACGAGCAGCCAGATAGAAGCAGCCATGCACACATATCACACAGCTTTTCTTGAACAATATGGCAAACTGCCTTTTGTATTCATGAAAGGAGGTGTTTGTTAGTATAGTTACCTTTTGTGACAACACTGACTATGTGCTTTTGTATCTGTGTACTCATGCATAGAGGTGCACTTCTCTTTGTTTGCTTTCATGCTCTGTGAATGTGTGTGTTATACAGTGGAAAGCTGTTTTTGTTCCTAGTTTGTAGAGTCCAAAACCAGTCCCAAACAAGTCCCAGTGCAAAAGACTTGTATCATCAAGAGACAGCTAGGTTCACCTGTGTGAAAAGGTCAAATAAACTATTAACAATTGATCAGCAATTGACTTTTTATCCAAGATGGTTCATATTAAATACAGAATATGTTTATTAGAGGTAGGACAACATGTAACCGACCCCACAGATTTTTAAAACAAATAACATTTTACAGTATATAGCGATTACAAGGTCTTAGGGTATTTTGTGGAAGCACTGTACTGATTATATGGTCATAGATCTGTCTCCTCTCTGCAGAATCTAAAGGTGGAAGATGTTTGTTGGTGAAGACTGTGTTGGGAAATAACACGTCAGTGTCTATGTAAGATGTATGTGTGGCTGTATTTGTGCCTGTACCTGTTGGTAGACTTTGCACACACACACACACACACGCACACTCACTCACGCACACACGCACGCACGCACGCACACACACACACACACACACATACACACACACACACACACACACTGCTTTGTGCTTACTCTGCTCATAGAGTCCTCTAATGGTTTAGCCTTGACATTATGTCCTTGACTTAAAATGTTTTCACTCTTTACATTCTGGTGTATGATACTATCTCACCTTTTTACAGTACATTCAAGTCGAGACATTTATGTTTAAGGGTATCATTCAGGGAAGAAATGAGAGTAAAAAGCTGCACACTTGTGTGAGTGATAATGAAGTTGTACCTTGAGAGGTTGTAGAAGGCTGATATTCCTTAAAACACAGTACACTGCAGTTTTTTGTTCTTGCAGCAGCTAGGTGATGTTGTTTCACATGAATATATTTACTGAAAATGGTTTCCATTTATTATTTTGCAGCACAAAAAATAATTGTAGAAGAGCTCTCATGCCGATGTTTACAACCCACTGTAGACATCAATCTCACTGAAAAAAAAAAAAATTGTATTGCAAATTAAGCAAATCTAATTAATGTGCTGATTAAATGGATGAAGTCAATGTTTCTTCTAATTGTCTAACTAATGTAAAATGGTTTTAATTATGCTTAAAAAAAAAAAAGGCCACTCCAATGCACCATTTCAGATTATTTATATTTTAAACACTTTAAAAGATTAAATAGATGAAACATCAAACCATGATTAATTGTGTCTGATAATATGAAACAACACAGCCTTCTGTCTGATTTGGGGTTTTTTCTGAAAGCGTCATCTGAGAATCCCACAAAATGTCCTCATTGTTCATTTTTTTATATATATTTGTGCCTTTAAATGTTAAGTGTTTGTTTATGGGTATATATTCTCACTCAGTTTTATCAGTTTACCTGGTTGCCATAAGATCATATGAAACCATATGATCTGTTCCATAATTTTGGAAAAAGAAGTATGTGGCTTATAGTCCACCTGTGAGGGATTTGTTTGAGTATAGCCTGTTTTTAAGCTGTCCTGTGCCTTCCTGTCCCTTTCCTTACAGATTTTGATATAGAGTATGGGGTTGTCTACAGGCATGCACTGACAATTGGCTTTGTTAAGTTATCATGCAAGTCAATTGTTAGTTGCATTACAGGGCTTTCTGGGTGCCTCTTGCCTTAGTAGGCTGACACATGAACTCAGTTCTGAATGAAATTTCCTGGGTTCACTTCCCAGCCCTTTGTTATCCATCAAGAGCAGAGTCACCCCTAGATCTAGTATCACAAGAATTTGTGTAAGTAATCTTTGAGCAAATATATAAAAGTGACAAAAACACAATCATGCACATACTTAAAACAGATTTTAATGTCTTGCATTGACATTAAATGTACTTGAGGCACTTGACTATTCTAAATGCCAGATGCAGAATTTGTAACGTTCTTTTCCTTTGACATGGCAATACAACCATGCCTACACATCACTCACGATATACAGTATTCATACAGTATATAAAATTGTATACAAAAGTGTGGCAGGATCAAAGTGGTCTCCCAGAGTGTAAGTGCACAGCGTCTACCATGTTAGCCTGTGACACACATACACTCCCTCCTTCTCTCATGCACATGCTGACTCTCCCACTGTTCCATTCTCTTTTCTTCCATTCCCTCTTCCCACTCGGTTTTCTCCTCCTCCTCCTTGCCTCCACTTCTCTCAGACACGCATTCAGACGCACACACATCCTCTCTCTCTTTCTCTCCATCTCTCCTCTCATCTCTCTTGCTATCCTTGTATCCACCGGCAACTGGGCTAAGCAGCTGCTTTCACCAAGCCCGTGGATCCTTCACTTGACTAATTATCCTTGAAGTGCTACTGAAGATCATCATATTTAGCTCAGAGACCTAGTGGCAGAGTGCAGACAGATATAGACTGGACTTGCTGGAGGCAGGGTGTCTGACAGTGGACAAGCTCTCTATATTTTTCTATTCACGCACAGAGCCCAGGGCTTCGCGCAGTCACATCGTTGGAAGTGAAAAGCGCTTCGCTTTAAAAGATACCAGAAGGCAACAGAGGAGCAGAGCTGAGAGCGCAACAGAACCACAGAATGCTAGTCTGCTGCAAGAGCAAATCCTCCTAGAGACAGCAACTCAGAAGAACCACTGGTCTCTGTGCATCCAGAGATTTAAGGTGAGAGGTTTCCAGAGCAGTGCTTTTTTAGTAACCTATTCCCATAGTGTGAATATGTGGCAGTGAATGTACATCACTATGACCCACATTGGTGAACCTGTGGTGCAGCACAGCAGGCATGCTTTATTCCTCCTCTCCCTCTTTCTCTCTATCTCTTCCTCTGTTACTAACTCGGACATTACATGTGTGGCACCACTTGTTGGCTCAACGTCTAAGTTGGCATGTAACGAATGCTGTAATGATGGTCATGTCTTTGCACCCCTGGGTGTATGTCATATAAGTGTGTGTTTCAGTCCAGTGAGATAAAGTGTGTGTTCCTCTTAGTGTGTGTGTGGTTTTTTTTTTTTTTTATCAGTGAGCTACTGAGTGGGTCTTTTGTTGCTGTGGTGCCAGTGCAAGGCTTACAGATGCACATCATAGTGAACAACAGAGACAGCAACACAAGACACAATCTGTCACAGCAGCCTAAAGCTTGATCGCTTCTGACTGAGCGCAAAGATGGGACAATGGAGAAAGACCTGCACACTCACATCGCAAATATATCAACTTGTCTATTCATATTACTGACTAAGACTATATATCAATGAATAGTGTTTACCAAGTATTGAACTCACCATGCACAAACAACTAACACATAAAACAAACTAAATACACTCTGTAAATCACTGGTTTTGTACCTTTGTGTTTTACATTTATTCACCTTAGTATTTGTCCAAAGGTATCCAAGCCTACAGTGTCCTCTATGTGTGACTTTTGTAAATACATCTTGTGCCAAGCTTTCAGAATGGCTTCCTTGACATTTTGACCATTCACCACCAACAACATGCGATTCTATAAATAAAGGGATGTGGTAATAAATAACATAAAACACAAAGTGCATCTAGTGCATAATTGAAGTTCAACTGTGTTGACTGTCAAGCCACCTGAAGGGGTTTAGCAAATGTATATTTTGTAATCCCTAAATCGGACATGCTCACAATAAAAGCTTGATTGACTGAATATCTAAACTGTTGCAATCGTACTGTTGTTGCTCACAAGATGCTCGTTAATATGAATGCTAGAGCATCATTCTGTTGGCTTCAGACATTTACAGAAATTGTATATAGGTTCCCAGTTAAAGGGATGCAATTAAATCCATCAGAGTGTTACATCTTTAATGCCTCAATCATTAATACAGAATAGCACTTGTTAATCATATTTACTTGTTAATGTTTAATTGTTCACACGCTATTGCAGGGAATATATTAGTGATTCATGGTTTGGCTATATGCACATTTTATGGTTATGGGTTGTTCTAACCACTGATTAGGTGTACTCCAAAGCCATGGACACTTTACAAGTGCTCCCCTCCCTCTCACCCTGAGCACATGAATGAAAAAAGGCCAACACGTTTTTTCCTCAGCTCAGTATCAGGGTTTTTGTCAATAAGATGTGGTAAAATTATAATATCTTACAATACAATATCTCACAAAAAGTGCCTGGGTGTTTCTGGTTCCTTAAATCATCATCAATTATAAAGATCTGTATTTGAAGTCAAAGCTAATCCAATATGTAGCATCCATACTCCTAACTTCAACTCTAAAAGCCCTCCAAGCATCAAAGTTGTCCTTACATTTCTTCTAAACTTTTCTCATTTACTTCCTGTACTGCATATTCAATTTTTTTCTACCTGTATTCTTCCCAATCACTCTCCACTGCTGAGTCTGCTGCTGTTCACCCCACCCTCGTCACTTCTGAGTTTCCAAACGTCTGCATCATGACTTTGTCTCTCTGTTATCGCTGTCTGTCAGGCTTTTGTTTTTGATCATCGCTCCTCTGTTTCCACTCTACTTCTCCTCCTTTCAACCTCATTTCTACCACCTCGCCCCTTCTCCCCATTTTTTAGATTGCCAAAAATGGTGTGAGTATATGTCTACCTGTTTGCGCATTTTTGGTGCATCATGCAGACATGTATTTTTGTGTGCACCTCTGCATTTAGGTGTGTTAGCGTATGTGTGGGCGAGCGTTTGCATATTTTCATTTTTATTCTGATGAAACATGATAAAAGGAGTCTGTCTTTGTGCTCAGATGTAGTTACTAACACAAATGACAACAAAGTGCACAGAGCTTTAAAGCTACCTGATTAATTCATGGGTTAGTCACATTATAATCTTTTCAAAGGTTTATTTTACCTTGAATTGAATATGCTTACTGCAGTAAGCATATTCATGTTGTATACAGTAGGTTGTGGTTTTAGGCTCTTACATTTTCTATTTAGAGTTGACATAGTAGTGTGAAGCATATTATTGGTGGAGGAGAAACAAGAGCAACTGCAGGTTATTAATGGAAAACAACTATTTTTGAAGCTTGAATTATTTATGTATGTATGCATTGTTGCATATCATTTGTGCCTGTCAGCTTCCATGTGAACTCAGTCACGACAACAACTCAATTACAGATAGAAATGTTCACACTAGCCTTGAAAGTGGTCCAGATCCGATTGGATTTGTTTAGATGATAATTGTTTATATAATGTGAATGGGCGAGACCACATAGAACATTATTTTTATAACTGAGATTTCTCATGTGCTCTTTGTGTTCCCAGGTTTATATAGAACCATAGTGGTGCATGTTGCTGTGCCTTTGCTTATGAGCAACAGTTTATCACACCAAAAGTCACATCTGGGCCATTTTCCCTGCAACAATAGTTTAGCCTCACCTACAGACAGCCCTTAAATTACTGTTATTTAGACTGCAGTGTTATGGGAAATGCAGCAAAAAGAAAGAAACCTAGTGTTACACAATTCCCTTTGACCCACAGATGATGGAAAGTCGGTTAGCAGCGCCGAGGGGGCCAATGAGGAACATTCCTGGAGACAAAGGCCAGATAAAGACCAGCACCTACATCGTTCCCTGCTTCCTTTTTGTGGAGGTAATTCACTGTTTATTATTATTCTTGTTCAGTGCTTTGTTTGCCTCTATATCTGTAACTTTGTGCGTGGACTGTAATAAACAGAAAAAACATAATTTTCTTCTGGTTGTTAGTTTTCCACTTTCAGAAGTGAATCCAAAGCGCAAAGTAAAGACTGAGATCCTTTCCTCCTTTCTAAAATGGCCAGTCTAGCAATTTGTCAATGCACTGAATGTGTCCTGCATGATCACTGAACACATCCTGAGAGATTGGATCTGAGGACACATTTGAGGTTGCCTGGCTCCAGACTTATGCTCATAGAAGTGGCACACTATTGTATTACAGCTCAAAACTACATCAGTATTTATTAATAGGATTGATGTAGAATACCACAAGTGGATACGAGGAGTGGAGCTGGTCACATGTGTCCAGATAGTTAAAAGAAGGATTGAAATGAAAGGTCTGAAGTGGACCTAATATCTTGCAGCTCTAGTGGTGATAGTGGTAAGAGGTAGTAGGGTTTGCAGGTGTTAAATGTTTAGGAAGCCTCAGGCAAGTTGGAGCCACATGGAGCATTCTGATGGACAAATGAAAGCACATTTTCCAGTCTTCTGCCTTTGAATGCTCTCCTCTGTCTTATTGCTGTCTCATTTCACATCACTTGCCTCTATCGTTGCAAAAGCTTCTCATGGCAGATTTACAACAATGGGTGTCATTTGGGAAATTGTGTAAATTAGTAGGCTTCTGTTTTCAATCCACTGAATCCCCAAAGAAGTGATTGATTTGATTAAGATGTCACAAATGGGTAATTACCCAATGAGTTCATGAGTCACTAAGTGATAACATTGAGCCGAATGGTGAATGCATCTATTACTGCAACAAAGACCTTTTGCGAGTGACCTCTTTGCTTATAAGCTCTTCATTTTTTTCTTTCTTCATGCTTCTTCTCTTCCCTGATCGTCTTCTGTCCTTGTAATCCCTAAATGACCTGGTGGAGCGCTTATGGCCTCAGCTGTATTTTCTAATTAATTGGCCTAATTAGGAACGGAAACCCAATTAGCCCATGTAACCGCAAACTTGCTCCAAGCCTGCAGTTCCTCTTAGCTACTGAACACTACAGCTGAATGAGTTCTTTTTAGCACTACGATTACATCTTCTGCTTTTGTGTTCAGCATAAATGGGCTATAGCATTTGCCCATGGGTGCAAATATTACATTTTAAAATTGGTAAAAATTGTTGAGTTAAATTTTGCCATAGAAACTCAACAATAGGAGTCAAAAGTTCAGGTTTTGCAACAGAAGATATGGCCATGAGGCAAACAAAAAAAAGTGATTTGGACTATTTCTGTCCCACAGCTGAGACAAACTTTGGGAAACTGTGGGAACGCCTTGAATCAGGATTGTATCAAACCTTGTTGTTCTTCCTCTTTTTATTCCATTTATTCAAATCCTCATGAGATCAGACTATAGCTTTTTCATGTGCATCCAACACATAAACCTAACACTAACCGTATATTTGAACACACCTCTGTTGAGTTTTGCATCTCTTTATGGCACAAATATTTTACAATCCCCACAGACTTTAACATAGTCTTAAGTAGTGATTTTTACTGCTTCTGACTTTGGCTTATTCTCTCCATCCTCATGAGGACTTATTATACTGATTTTACAGCTTTTAATTTTTACTCTCTGTCTATAGTATCTCAAGGCTTTAATCTGTCAGCAGTCTTTCTCCCCTCGTCCAGAATTCTCTTTGACGGTCTCCTGAGTACTGCCCAGTCAGTTTCTCCTCATCAGTCCTCTCCAGCACTTACTCCTCTGGAGTAATTGCTCCATGGATCTCTCCATTATTCTCCTTATAACTTCATCTTCCCATCTGGCATCACAAGACCTTCATTCTCCTCATTTCTCCTTCATTTCTACATGTTTTGGGTTAGGGAAGGCAAGGGTGCCCTTAGCCCATTCCAACAATAAGGTGACACAAATATCTTTGTGCTCTAGGAAAGAGTGTTATTCATAACCTTTTGTTGCTTAATACACTGTGTCACTCTAATTACCTTCTTCTGCTGGGTTTGGTTTGATTGCAGTGACTGCATCTTCACCTAAATGAATTCATGCTGCAGTTCAATAAAGGGCATTTTAAATGCTATTCCTCCTTGTGCTGTGTTCATAGTGAAGCTGCCTGCTGTAGCATAGCTCTCCCCGGAGGGCACTCACTCCTTTGTTGTTACATTAGCATCTCATTAGCCATTTCATTTCAATTCAAATGCCCTGTCTTGTTATTTTTCCTCTTCAGCAATGTTTTGCTGTACTTTCTGTTAATCTCTTCTGGACTTTTTCTTGCCATTACAACTTACTCCATCTGTACTGATTGTTTCTTCTACATGTTTCTCAGTCTGTCCCACTGTCATATCAGCAACCCTTCATCTGAAGCCTTGTCACACTTTGATTATCTATTTTTGCCCATTCTCCTTCTTGTATCTTTCCTCTGTCTCTTTTTCATCCTTTCTCATCACATTTTCTCGTTCTTCTCCCAGATTAAAAGTTGTGAAACTGTTCTTATCAGCAGACCTATAGTTAAAACTAGAAAACCAGTCACATTTTCCATTTATGCAAAACAATATAATCAGAAGCAGATAAGACTTCTCTTGCTCTCGCTGTTTCTGTTGCTCTCTCTTTGCTGCTGCTGTCACGACGCAGAGCCACACCAGAGACTGGTCTGGGGCCTAACACAGGCACTGCTTCAAAGCAGCATCTTTAAAAAGTCATTTTGATACAACAGATTTGTGACTTGCTCTAGACACTAGTGGGAGGGGAGTGGGGCTGATCTAGGCCAAGTGGGCCAACTGTGAAAATCTGTTCTAAAGCTGAGTAACAAAGTAGTCACAGTGACTACAGTCAGATTATGTGAGCTGTTAAAGCCCCGGAGTAGTAGTAGGACTGTGACAATTGTGCTTACTGTCACTGCTTACGTGTAGTATAAAAATGTTTTATAGCTCAAACATCCTTTTTACACTAAAGTTAGCTGATTGCTAGTTATTGGTTGGTGCTTTAGCCTTTTTTCTTTGTTTTACAAAGAATATAGAATCTTGCCTTGTCTCTTTTCACTCCATCACTTCAGTGAAAGTAGTAATAGTTTAAGAAAAGCCTCTTTGTGCACTATAAGACTGTTGAAAAACTTGGCTCCGAATCTCTTCAGTCTTCAACAGAGTTCCTCTTGATTGAAGGCTTCTGTCTCCTCATAATTACAGACCTGTTTTGGATCATCTGTTAAGCTAATCATGTGCTCTCTACTTCTTTGTTGTGCTGCCAAGTGCATGAACATCAGGAAACAGTTACCTTGCTTGTTGACAGGATGTGCTGCCTCTGGCTTTTGGGATGCATGTGTGAAGCCATCACAGCCTGAATGTAATAATGAACAGTAGTATCCTAAGCTCATCAGTTCCTTCCTCTTCTGCATGTGCCTTTATGTCCATATTCCCTGCTGGGTGTCACACCACATCAGAAGATCTTCTACCTCCTGCCAACACTTTTGTTCATTCTCTTTACTCTTAATACAACACATGTTGTTCTGAAAACATTTACTTGGGCCAAGTCCAAGAGTCTTCCGAACATTACAAATAACTCCTTGATCATGCAAACATGATACAGGAGTACAATTTATGCTGTATTCAAGCTACATATCATATTACAGTGAAACCTACTCCTACTATTGTGTGTGAGAAGTCAGTTTGATACCATCACTTCCCTGAACACATTACTTTACTTGTATACAGTTCTCTGGTATGCTCATTTAAAAACACTGGCAGTTTCACTTTGTGTGCCCCCTCCCTCTTTAGCACACACGCTCACAGATATTCACAGCAGAGACAGCATCACAAAGACACAATAGCAGTTCATTGGCACATATACTCACCATGGTTTCCCCCTCATTATCTGTGTGAGTCCATGAATAGCACCTGCCTGTCTGTCTGCTGCGCTGGGATTCCTCAGCACTCTGGGTGGATGTTCGAAACACTTGTTAGCTGGTGGGTTGCCACCTGTTATCACTTCATAGACAGAGGAGAGGCCTTGTATATAACAATATGTAGTGGGTTCATCACATTGCTGTTTATTGAATGTAATAGCTTACATTACAGCATCTTTAGCTTTAAATTCTTATAAGACATTTGCTTGGTATGTGATTCATAAATCTAGACTGATTATAATTGCAGATGATAACACCCAACTAAGGTTGGCTTAATGACTTCATGGAATTTCAGAACAAGAGCTAGTGATGATTTCTTCATTGCCTATTCATTTAACACAGTCCCCAGGAGAAATATAACGTACCAGACCAACAATGTACTGTATAAAGATATTGCTGTTACTGTTACTGTACACACACACACCATATACATTTTAATATTTGCTGTAGATATGGTAGTGAAAAATCATTTTGTAAGTACAAGATATTTGGACATCATTATATTCATTGAAAATATGGGGAAATTGTCCCAAAGTCTGCAGAGTGCTTGCCCTTAAGTAACAAAAAGAAATAACGAAATTTCAGTAAACTGAACTGTTCATATTTCCTTTTCTACATATATTGCAGATACTTTTGGGTTTTTTTTCACAATACATTTGCCCTTGAATCAGGTCTTTATATGCACAGTAGTCTGTTATCCAGAGAGCTCTCTCTCATCTGTGTGTGCTTTTATTGTTTTATTTGTCGATGCGGGGGCATGTGCGCTTGAGGGATTTTGTGCAATTATGTCATTGTTCTTTGGTTTGTGGCAGGCAGCAGACATGTAATGATCCATATCTGTAGTCCACTTGCTAGAAAAAGAACATGTAGTGGAAAGAGAAAGAAATGTATCATTGTTGTCAGATTGTAGGGAAATGTGTGAGTTCAAATATAGAGACAGTGTGGATGAATGAAAGACAAGAAAGTAAATAAGGCATGAAGTGTGTGGGCTTGAAATGACTGAAAGAAGATTTTTCTGACAGATATGGATTTCAGATAAAGAGAGAATGGTGATCAAATTCACCCAGTAACCAGACATACTCTGTATAATAGAGGTGGAAGCATAAAAGACGGAGACAGAAGTGGGGGGCGTGTGTGGGTGCCTGAAAGATGAATGCCTGCTTTGATCATCTTGGGTTCTCTTGTTCCTCTTTCTGTTGCACCTTTCTCTGGAGCTCACTCTGTTTTCTTGTCTCATATATTCTCATTTAATCTCTTGCCCATCCTGTCCCCTGCTGTTCTTTTGTATGTCTGCTGATCTGCTTGATTTTATTTCCCAGTGGCCTCTGTGTCTGTCCCAGCACATTCAGTAATATAATAATGTCTCATTAACTGTTGTTTCCCCCTCCTGCCGTCCCACGGGTCTCTTTAAGTTTCTACCTTTCTGGTCTGTCCACTACTTTCCATCAGTAATCTCATCTGTCGTTTTGTTAAGTGTGATGCAGTACAATGTGATGACACCAGGAGGCAGTCAAAGCCATTCAATTTGGTGTTGATTTTCTAACTTATACTTTAAAGTCTTTGGGCTTCATGCTCAAATATTTGCTTGTCCTTTAAGAAGATATGAATATCAGGCTTATCTAAAGTTAGACCTTATACCTGAGTTATCTGATGAAAGATTAAAAGAGATTTTACCAACAATCATGAAACAAAATAGGGTTGCAGCCCACTCTTTCTAAATCACAAAGCAATAGCTCTAAGAAGCCAAACAACCATTCAGTAATGCAGTCATTATGATATTTTAAAGCAACACTATGTTACTTCTTACCTCAAAATAGTGCATTGAAATAAAAGCCACAAATTATTTTTGAATGAGATGGAGAGAAATACCCATCTTTTAATCACAAAGTTAGGTTAGTTCAATAGATATTCTGCAATGTAAATATAAGTTTCAGGACATGCTACCACTCTGTGAAAACACATAGACTGCCAAAGTTAGTTTACCTTTAACAGCAGCTGGATTGCTGGAGAGTGAGTTCACAAATTCACAAATTGTACTGCTCCAGGCAAAGTGTCTGCTTGTAAAGTGTTGCTGGTTCAGGTTATCTGGTAATCTGGTTACTGATTGGTGATTCAGTCAATCACTGACCAGGTATTCATTTAAAGTACCTGCACACTGCAAACGTTCTTTGGAACAGACCATTTGGGCAGCCATGTTAACAGTCTGTCACATCAACATAAACATAAATAAAGTTTTTACCTTTTTACCTTTTAAGTGCAATAGTGTGTGTATGTATTATAGGTATTGCAAAAGTAAAATGTCCATCTTAAAACACAGAACAGAATAAAGGAACATACAGGTTACTCACAGTGGTGTGACATTAGTTTTGGCCCTGCAGGGTGCTGTCATTACAACACCAGCCCATATGCACTCACTTTTGCCCTCTGTAAATATGAACTTTATCAGTTGACTTTTGTGCCATCTGGCCACTCCACACATGCCCCAGGAGACATACTTTCACTTACACTTACATTCACTTTTTGTCCCTACAACACTGTCACAACTGTCATGTGTTGGCCTTTCAGTTCATTTTAATAAAAGTCTTTGAAAACCCAAAGATTTTTCTAACCCATCAATGCTGTCTTTTGCTCTCTTTGATTTCACGCTTCTGTAGACTTTGTAGTGCAGAGATTAGACTATTAAGCTGTAATTACACAGCCTGATCGCTCCTTTGAGTTTACTGGGTCACTTTCAGTTTCATCGTAAACACATGCTTCTTTAGTCTGCTGGTTTTCACAAATTGCATCAATATATCTAGCAGTGTTTCCATGATATTTGTTTATGTTAAAGATGTCATGTGAGTGTTGATTTGTGATGAACATTGTTTATGTGCATGCAATAGGAGAGTGGACAAGCAGAAAGTCCTACTTTAGCTTATGTTCTTACATTTATACACTTCATGCTGCATTACTGCTCTTGCATTGTTGTTACTTCTTGAAACTTTCCCCAACATTTTCTATCAGAAATCTCTTCTTGTCTCGGTTTGTCTTTCGGGAGCTGCTATCTCTGGTTTAGTATCTGGGAGAATGCAGCAAGATCATACATTACAGTCACCACTGAGGGAAGACAAAATCATCGAAGTCAAATGATTCAAAATTCAATATTCAAAGTATTTATTGTCATGTGTACAGTATGGAAACAGGTTTCCCCGTACAATGAAAATCTTCATTTGCTGTCCATAATGAATGCCAGGCAATGTAAAAAATAGAAATAAAATAAAAATCCTAAGTATAAAATAGATAAATAGGTCTAAATACAAATATACAAATTGAAATTGAATAAGGTAGGTGAAAAAGCTGTATGTGCAATTGGCAATAAATGTGCAAATGTATATGTGAAAATTGAGGTATATAAACAGTCAACTGAAAGCAGAACAGTGGGGATAGTCCATGATTGTAGACTCCTGTCAGCTGTTTAGGAGTCTGATGGCAGAGGGAAAGAAAAGAGCAACCTGTGATTCGTACTGTTTTCCGTGTATAAATCTAGATGAACCCGTTTTTAAATGTGTTTCTTTTATGCAAGTGATATTATTAAAGATTCAAAGCACTGACTCTTTATCTGGAATAGAGAGGTCACAGTCAGGCCAGCTCAAGGTTCATTATTAAATGACATTTGAGCAGATGTTTTGTTGTTGTGTGAAGTATCTCCCATGTGAAAGCCCAGGCTGAACAGCTTCTATAGATGACAGGATAGTGCCAGCCTGTTTTGAACCTGTATGACCCTGTGCAGCTCTAGCTCATCAGGTGGACCCACTGTACATGACCATACCATTTTCCAAACAATTTCCCATGCAAATGAATATTCCAAGGTGACCTGTGCAGCATGTGCTCTTTGCTAATTTGCAGCTATCAACTTGAAGCTGCTCTGACCTTTATGAATATTTATTAACTGTCTGAGGCTGTGGTACAGGAAATTGCTTATTAGCTCATGTGGAAAGGTGGGGATGTGTGTTTTTAGGGCATAGTGGCTTTTCTTGCACTAAAAAGTATCTGCTTGTCACAGAATTACATTTTTCTTTCAGCGTGCTCTCATGTATTATTTTGCAGCCTGACAGTGAAGACAATAGACACTCTCATTTTAATGTTGCTGTTGTAAAACACATTCAAAATGACAAGCATAATCTCCCGGCTCTTGTCTTCAAATGTGTGTTTAAACTTTGATGGCTAGAGTTCCCTCGCTCCACGCCTCCCACCTTTTCCACACCTCCCTGCCTCCCTCGCGTCCTCCCTCAAGCCTTCTGTACAGCAGAGCGCAGCGAGAAGAGAGGTTGGGCTGATGGCGAGGACTGTTCAACATGAAGCGCCAGTGTCAGAGTTCCTCCTCAGACAGCACCCACATGCCTGCAGACACAAACTGACACAACACACTTACGTACTCTCGCACACCCACATACTAAGCTCATGTGCATGGAAACAAACATGGAGAAAACATGGGGAAAACATGGCTGTTTCATATCCTCGGCCTATATATAAACTCCCGGCCTGGAAATGTACATCTCCCTTGTGATTTATTTTGAATGGCTGTGGGGCACGTGTTGTCACTGAATGCATTGTGCCTGGTGGAGTTAAAAATGCAGCCATGTCTCTGCAGCCAGTCGGTTAAGGAGCCAAGTTGCCACGGGAACAGGCCTATCAATTATTCAATTTTGCAATTCATATAGGAAATTATACACGCTAATGGAGACAGGGAAGAAGCAGAAGAGCAGATCTGACAGTGGAGCGGGTTTAAATTAGGTCAACCTCTCTGGTCTGCCTCCTCTCCTGTGATTATTGTCACTCTTCACTGCATTATATAGCTCAAAGTGTTACGAGTCTCTCCGCTCCCTTCTCCGTAGCGTTGGTCCGAGTGGCACTCCTCCATTTTACTGAAAATGATAAACATGTTGGAGGAGCTTTTCTCAGTGGTGTGTCAGCCATCTGCCACCATCAAACCTTTTTATTTAGTGCTGTAAAGTACAGATAGATGACTGTTTATGTTAATGATGATGATTAGCTCGGCCAGATTAGCTCAAATGGAGTGCTCCAATATGCTTTGGATAGGAAGTGATTAAAACTTGCTGTACTATAATCCATGCAACACTAAATTAGATGTTCTGAGTTACCAGTTCAACAATAACCCAGTGTGACCTTGGGACTGACGTAACCTGTGTAGTTTATGTTCAGAGCTATAATTTTTTAAAACATTTTCGATCCCCGCAGTTTCGTGTCTAAGATTAAAGATACAGCCACACATGACAGCTTCATAGTATGCCTGAGGAAGCCTTATACATAAGTAATTGCATTCAGCAGCATCTGTAGATGTCCATAAGGGGCCAAGCCCAATGAGTTTAATTTGTGTAATTTATAAACTAATTCCAGCTGACAGTGGACATTCAAAGTACAGCTTTGCAGAACATCTAATCTCAAGTATTGGTTGTCAGGGGCTTCTACAAGATCATCTCTAATAGTAAGTTGGTCATCAAAGGGATTTAATATTAAAGTCAGGCCCAATGGACATAGTAAACCACGGATGTTGCTCGTGGAGTGTAGCAATAAATCATCTTCAAATCTTTTTTTTTTTTTTTTTTGGTGAACAGTGCTCTATCATTCTTTTATCAGAGAAATATTTTGTTTCCGTCTTCAATGTGCACTTGTTGTGTATGCTAATCTTATTTTAACCTTGAGTAGCAGTCAGATGGTGGTATCACACCCAAAGCTATAAAACAGCTCAGCCCGTTGGTCCTCATGTTTGACTGCTGATAATTTTCTCCTTGAAGTACAATGTGAGTTCGGTGAGCAAACATTTAGTCTGCGGATGATAAAACCCAATCAGCTCACTAAAGTCACACTTCTTTTTTTTTTTTTTTTTTTTTGAGCGGCTTTTTATGCAGATGTTGCTTTTCTGAAGAGACCTGGGCTAAAGCTCACTAGAGTAGAAATGAATAATTAGTGCTTATGCATCTGTCTGAGATGCAGAGTGGCACACTTTTTTATATTCTCTGTTTATCTTGTTGTCCCTCACTTCCGCTCACACACTCTTTAATGAATCATATATTTATTTTTGGATTCTGAAGGTCTGAATACGACATTCTGAAGGTCATATTTCAGAATTTCACTATTTTTATGTAAGTAGTCACTATTGGTCTTTCCTTTTTGAAAGACTCTTGCCCAAATCCACTGCTCTTTTTCTTTTACCCCATCTGTGTCTCATGTCCCTTCCTCATTCTTCTTCCTCTATTCTCCTTTGCACTGTTATTTTCTGTGATTGCTCCCCGTTTGTTTCCTCCCACTCTGCATACAGAGAGGGCCGAGGGGAATCTCATCTTGTCTTTCCCCCTTTTCTTTCTGTCGTTCTGCCCGTTCTGTCTCTCTCCCTGCCCTCCCCCTCCCTTCCTCTCATCCAGTTCTCTCACTATCTCTCTACACGCACTTGATTCATTTTACACATTACGGAAGCATCCATCATTTTTTCGCTCCGTGCAGGAAAATGCTGCTTTCATTTTGAATGAATATCTTTTGCAATTTTTCACACTCTTGCCTGATTCTAAAGCTGGACCCAATATGTTTTATTTCCAGTTGGTCATCATGGCAGGGACCGTACTGTTGGCGTACTACTTTGAATACACAGACACGTTCCCAGTGCACGTCCAAGGATTCTTCTGTTTCGACAAAGCCTACTCCAAGCCATACCCTGGACCGGAGGACAACAGTAAAGCGCCGCCTGTCCTGGTCTACTCCTTGGTGACTGCTATTCCCACTGTGACGGTGAGTTTGAGCTCAAACTTCACATCCACAGGTGCGCAATACATCAAAACATCTGACAGTCATTTAGTCCGAGACATATTTAACACATATACGTGAACACATCATTTTTTCCTTCTTCTTCACATGTGTTGAGTATAAATCGAACACTGCCGGAGATGTGTAGGTGTATATCCTCGTGGTCTTGCTGCTCTGTTTGTGTGGATGTGGCATAACCATGGCAACCGACACTATATTTGTCCTCGGCTAGAGCAGCAGTTGGAGATAGCTAGAGTGTATCTTAATTCAGTGTTCCATGGTATTCATTATTTTCATCTTTTTAGTACAAATGAGCTATCTTTAATATTTCAGCATCTATAACAGCAGGTGTTGGTCACATATTCTTGCCAGTTTGCCCCAAATCCACATTGAACTGCTTTTTTCCGTCATAGTTACATCATTTGCTTCATATATCTGGTTCTATTTGTAAAAGGAGCTGGCTGTTTTTACGTATGGCGGATTATATCAGGACAGCCATACTTTCGTGTCAGTACAGTGGGCTATTAATAATGAAGCATAGCCTCACATCCTCATCAAAGCCTTGTCTCTGTGACTGCCTCTCTGTCTGCCCCCAGGGGTTTGCCTCTTTGATGTCACACGGTTAAGTGGCATTAGAAGATTGCAGCTGTAACCTTGTACTAGCATGTTGTAACCACACAGTGATGGTCCCAATTATTTATATGGTTCTGTACTGGAAAAATCTTTATCATCTTTAGGCAGACCTAGGAGACATCATTCTTGATTGCATCAGTGTTCAAATATAAGTGAGAGTGGCTCTTTAAGCCTGTGTGCTTCTTTAAGCCTGATATGTGTTAGGATACATGTGGGCATTGGGGGGCACATGAGCTATGCAGAGTGGGAGCATTGTGGCATGATTTTGCCTCAAGTGCGAAGTCTTTTTTTAACGTCAGAGCATCTGTGTTTTCTCCCACTCTGAGATGTTGTTCCTTTACTTCACCTCGTAAATAAACTTAGTTCATTCCTCTCACGTACTTGTTCAATTTGAGGAAGTTTTAAAGCCACAAACTACAAATGCATGAGTTCCTTGACTGACATTTAAAAAGGTTTAGTGGAACAATAAGGCCGCCTCTGTGTGTGCAAAGTTTACCTGAATTTGTGTTTGACAGCTCAACACAGTGTTTTCCCAACTTATCAGGAATTCTACTGACAAACTTTATTCTCCCTTAACGCCTGGGTGCATTTGTGTGGGTTTGTAAAATCCAATGTATAAAAATGTTCCATAAGATTGGTTCAAGTTAACATTAAGACCTGTCTAAGCCCTGTTTATTTTTGACCCAGCCTTTTAGCTGTGATTTAACAGTGACATGGAATACTGCATATGACCATGCATTTTGTGATAAAACTGTTCCTTGACACAGATAGAACATGGCTCATATTGTTCTTGTGCAAAACTAAATCCTAAAGCCCATGTCCATGGAGAGGCAGATGTTGTAACACACATAACAACTGTCACTCTTACATCGTGTGATAGATCCTCCAAAGACTAAAAGAAGTCTCAGAGGAAAATAGAAATCTTGGATATCCTAAAAAATACACTCTCAGTTAATGTAGTTTTAGTTTTGTTTCACACAATTCAACCAGTCAGAACTTTACATTACACATTTACATCATAAATATAAATACTATAATTAAAGTAATAAATAATAAGAATTTAAGATTATGAATGAATTGCTGGACACAGTGCACACAGTAATGTAATGCAATGCACATACTATTCTACCACCACATTCGAAATGCTGTAAACACCGGCAGTGAATACAACTTTAGATTTATCTGTCTCTCTTTTAAGCGGGAAATGACAGAGCATCTATAATCAGTAGCGATGACTCATGTCTTTCGAAATCACCAACCAGTTAGAGATAAACACAATGAAAAATCACACTCATATTCATACAGTAAATATGTTCAAGTTAATGTGGATGTTATGGTGGATGTAGATGTGTGTGTGAGGGACCGATAGGATGTGAGAGGTGAGTGAGGCAGCCGCTCTTGTGTGGTATTTGGCACAAATGCAGTAAGTTTGAGTGCATCAGTGAAGGTAGCTGTGTGGGTGGATGACGGCGCACAACCTCTCCTCCACTGATAACCCAGCCTGCCTGTAGGTGTATGTTGGGAGTGTGTGAGAATAGATTTGACTGATGTAGACAGTTGTAGCCACTCACATCTCACTCTGACTTAGTTATATCCTGGACTTGCCTTTTCTTGTTGTGCCTTATGCGATTATTGTTATGGCCCTCAGTTAAAGTATGTTTAAGTTGGTTCAATGATTTTGAAAAGATTATAGTGGTCATTCATTTTATGTTAGAAATAATGATAGTAATCTGACAGGACTTATAGAGTAGCATTGGATGGCAGTGATTTTACTTTAAAGTCTGTGGATTTCTTCTCATTAAGAGAAAAGGAGCCAAGTGGAAAAAACCTGTGGAGTGAGTGTGTTGGGTCACCTCTTGGTTTGTTTGATGACTACAGCTTTAAAAACAGTGTTTTTGTTTTTTTGTGAATATGAAGTGAATATTCTTTGTATAAATTGCCACAGTTTTTTTTCTTTCATTTTAGGTTGGACATTTTATGCTAAAACTCCTCAGATTTTTAGTGGGGCTGGTCAGTTTGGAAGACAATCGAAATCATCACTCATCTTGATGAGAGATGCACTCAGTGAGTGTAAAATAGGTAAACAGGCGAAGACATAACACTCAACACATTTCAGTTCATCAGTGATTGAATCAGCAAATAAACAGATGTAGGCAATCACAAAACATGGCATCATTCACTCCAAGTAAAATGATAAATACTGTTACACAAGACTTTAAAATTAATGAACGCAGAAGTGAGCCTGCAGGCAAGATTCTTCTATGGCATGTCTATACTTGATTCTGTATATGGACCTTATTACATGTTGTTCAACTGTTTAATTATATGTTAATTGTAGTGGGTAACAATTACCCACAGACTGTTGTCGTTTTAAAGAGCTATAATAGTATAATGGGGCAAAAATCAATCATTCAACATAATCAAAGTAAGTTAGTCGTGATATTAATTTGAGGTTGCACAGCCTTTTGATGACTAGTACTTACACACATGTAATATAGATAATTAACTGTAAATAATGGTAATCTCTGGTATGGTAATGGTAATTCCATATGTTCCTTTGATTTTCACCTGTCACATTTAAATGAGGATTTGGAAATAAAGGAGCAAAATGATTTAGGTTAGGCTGAATATAAACATTTGCTGGAACAATACATATCTATGTTGTGCCTTGTTCTGTTCAGCACTTGTTCTAGTGGTGAAGCCAACTTGTTAAAAGCTTGAAGTGCTCTTAGTGCTGTTTGTGCGACTGTGTGTATCACACAGCATAAAATACTAGAAGCTGGGCCCAATCACAGGATCAAATGGTAATTGTAGGCTTAAGATGCATGCAGCACAGTGCGAGCTGCGCCTACTGTTTTGTACAACCTCAGAAATACAGCAAAGAGGAACTGTGTTAGGAATGAGTGACATTTTGACTGTGGATATTTATTTCTCCACCGTATTATGTGGATAAAGGAGCTTAATGCTAAATAATGCTTTTAGGTCTTTAAAAAGCGTAGAAGCTGCAGTGATTTTTTTGGTATGAGAGTTTAGATGAGGACGTAATCAGAGTAACATCTGAACAACACCCAGAGAGGACAGAAGAGAGGTCCATGTCCACAGGGGATACCTATGTCCAGATCCTGCTCCATAATTGTTTTGCTGCTGTGTGTTAAACCAAATGAAGCAGATTATGCATAATGCAGATATGTGCAACAGAGAGATGAAGATTGGTGAAGCCATTGTAGAAGAGTTTATTAAGTGAGTTCTCTGTTTATACCAGAATATCTCTACAAACAAATGCGGCAAAAGCTTTTATGGAGGTCTGCGTTATACACAGTATTCTGTGGAACCTTTTAAGAGGGGCAATATAAAGAAGTGATGGATTAGTATAGGAGGTATATAGTCTTAGTTTCAGCAGTATATAGGCTTTTTTAACTTTTTCATAATATTCTTCACTATTAATCCAAAAGGAAGCACTTCCTGATTGCTGTGCTGCTTCATTGAAATCACATGAATGTGAGGTAAGCCCTACCATCAACTGTTTCCCATCATGCCTGGTGACTGCTTTATTATGCTGTTTTTTCCTGCAAATTATATTCAGAAACTTTTTGGCCTTTTTCTATTCTATATTTGCCCTCTATTCTTACTCTAATCATGGCTGTCATCTTTGACAAAAAAGCCAAAAGAAAGCTGCTCAAACGCACTCATGCAAGCACATTCATACTATTCAAGCCAAACCATAGTGTGTGGAACTGATGCAGTTCATGCATTCAATCATCCTCCTCCTCTGACATTTTTAACTGTAATAGTTATTTGATTTTTTAGAAATGTGTGTGCGGACCGTAAGAACAGAGTGTCCCAATAGCAGACAGTTCAATGGCCATATGCAAATTGGGCAGAAGTTTGCATAGTGTTAAGCCTTAGGACAATCCTTCATGAATAATGGAGTTCCATATGACAAAAGAGGATTGGGGAGAATAAGGGGCGGAAGATCTCCATCCATATCTGCCCCATAAAGGACACACTAAAAACTAAAGTTTTTCCCCTTTGCATTTTGCTGAGATACCCACAAGTAAAAATCTCTACATTAAAGCTGTAAATCACACAAGCAATTATGTAGTTCATTGCAAAAGCCCCAAGAAAAAAGGCAATTAAAAGGATTCACAACAAAATGCACTGCATCTTATTTTGTAATAAGGCTTATTCTTAAGAGGTTGGTGTAGACACAATAGTATACAGAATACTAAGGCAAGATATCTCATGGCTAAAGCAAAAACACAACAGACAAATGTACCATAGAACAGTAAACAGTAAAGGGCAAAGAGTATCGAAAGCCCCATTTGATGATGTTACATAAATAATGACTTTGATGTGAAGAATCAGGCTTTATTGATCAATAATACCAGTGTTTTACCAATTTGATGCCTACAAATACACAGCGAATGCAGAAATCACTTCTGTTTTTGTGTGTATATGTGACAGAGGGAGAAAATCTTTTTCAATAAAAAAGCGTGTCATTGCAGTGGCACTTTTGAGCTGGAGCAGAGAAAAAAGGGCAAGGCTAATAAAGGATAATCACAGCTTTATGCTCAGCCTGCCAATCACACCAACTAGAGAATTGAGGGATGGATATACAGCGGGTCACTCAGCCCTGTGTCGATTGCTCTGGACAGCTATTTGCTCTCAATGAGACGGTCTGTGAAATGTGCACCCATAAAAATAAATGTAATTCTGCTCTAGGGATGGGAATCACAGACATACTCACACTGAAGGAAGAGAATGGTTTACACAAACTTCTCCATCTCACAACAAACACCATTCCAAATAAACATTTTTATATCACAGTTTGTGTCACAATATTGTGTCACAAGTGGCACATGATATGATATTGATGCGTATTGACATGTTTAGACTATCTAGGAGGAAAAAAAATATCCAAAAGCAGAAGGCAGACTGGAGAAGATCTAGTGGGAATTGAGGGAGTGATGGAGTAAAAAAGGATGTGAAGTGTGAAAATGAAGAGAAGGCTAGTGATGAAAGAGGGAAAGCAGAGAGAATAGAAGAAAGAGGTCACACCTCCAACCTAAGCTCAGTGCCTAAACAGGATCTGTGAGGTTGCAAGCACAACGAATGCAGAAAAAAACAATTTATATTTACTTCAAGAATGAAAAATGGAGGGAATAACGCATTATGTTTGTGGTAACCTAGTTTCTTCCCCACAAAGACCCTGGAAAAGCTGCTTGGCCACAAGTGAAGCCTAGCATAAAGGGAGGATGAGACATAGAGAAGGAGATGGATGGAAAGCGAGTGGGTGCTGATGAAACTGAAGCAGCTAAATTGTCATGGTTACCATCAGTGCTGTGTGAGAACGCTGTTTCTGCTGCTCATGTTTGTGTCTGAAGTACAGAACTGAGTTTGCAATGTCAACAGATCTCATGTGATATTTGCAAAAAACCCCATGTAATAATCCTCATAGGGTTTAGTGTTTCTTTTTACAAAAAAAGGATAAAATTAGTAATAATAAAACAACTGAAATGCTGCTCATATGATATCATTAGCATCATATGCTTTTAAGATCAAACAAACTAAAACATTTGTCATAGAGTGAAGTGAATGCATTCTCATGCCTGACATTTCTGTGAAAATAAGCTGGTACACTGGCCAGACTTTCACACTCCTCCATAAGATTATGTTGCTTTTTATATTTTTCCTCTGCTGCATCACCTGTTTCTCGTCTGAGTCTTCTCAGTATTATAGTAAGCTATGGTGTTGTGCAGAACAAATGAAACCTGGAATTTCTGTTTTTTTGAGTGACGTGAATGGTTGTGTGTAGGATTTTCTCTTGATGATCTTAGAGTCCCCCATTAGCATTTTCATATCACAGTATTCATGCCTTACCTTACATTGTTGATGTCTTTTGGTATGGTCATTTCATTGTGTTAAATGAAAAGGGGTTGTATGAGGTCCATAAGGTGATGAAAAAATAATCAATTAGGACCACTTAGAAGCTGCCAATGATCAGAGACTCTCAGCTGAGCAGGTACTTGCACTGCCTTAATGCATCTAAAAGTGCTTCATAAATCACAAACTAAACTGTCCTTTTAACCATCGACTTTACCAAGTTACCAGTTTCTTATCTTTGAATTGATTACTATTTTTGGACAGCAGTGCATTTATAACTTCTTCCACATCTTTTATAAACTCTCACATTTAAAATCGAGTTCAATTTTCAATTTTAAACAGCTTCTACAGCAGAGGCATGCAGATGTTTGACATGTGCCCCCTGCTGGTTGGGTCACTCATACTGTAACCTTCTTTATACATACTCCACACATTTTCATTTTCAATGTTTCCTAAATGTTTTTCTGCTCCTTTTCCCTTATTTGCGCCTTACCATTATCTACTAATTTGCACAAGATAAACAATACAAAAAATATAATACTAAAATAATAATAATTACATATAGTATATCAATATAGTATATTAATAAACATACATACATTTTTACTACATTGTACTTTGTACAAAACAATAAAACTTACATTAATTGATATACAGCAAAAAATAAAATGCATATGTAGTGTAGTATAGTCCAGTGGTTCTCAAACTGTGGTACGGGTACCACTTGGTGGTACTTTGGCCGGTGGTACTTGAGAATCTCTGTTAACTACAAAATGTAGGACTATTGATTTCTGCTACAGCTTTTTTGTAATACACTTTACTATACCACTAAAGATTTGGACTCTTAAAACGCTGTGGGATTCATAATGTTATTTCAATGAAGCAGCACAGCAAACAAAATTTATTTCACAACATTTATAAGATAGGTATGTGTTCATATAAAACTTGGCACAGATCTGTATCAGTGTAAAGGTGCTACTTGGAAAGACAAATATTTCTGGGGTGGTACTTGATGTGAAGAGAACCACTGCTATAGACCTTTGCAGATGATGTCAGGTGAGACCCTGTCACATGACCAGATGAATCCAAAACACTGTTGCCTTGACTACAATATACAGAACAATAATAAAACCAGACAATTGAACACTTAAAAGTGAATTGTGAGGAAATGCTAACCTTTGAATGTTATGAATTGTTAGCCATCTAATGCCTCTCTATCTTACAAACAGGCTCTGTGCTCTTGTATCAAACTTTGCACACACACACACACACACACACACACGTATACTCGCTTAGGCCATTTTTGGGGGCGCAAACTCTAAACCCCACCTTTGAGGACAGCACTTTCTGAATGGTTTAGAAAGATAATAACAGGTAGAATATGTAATTTGGACAGCCCACATAATGAAAATCACCTGAGATTTTAGATTTAAACAACTTTTGTTCCTTCAGAATTTAAACCCCTAGATTGGGGACAAAGAATTTTAAGGACACTTTTGAGGACTTTGGTTGTACACAAATACACAGAATGATAAATGTCACAAATGAGTACCTGACTTTCCTTTGGGGACAAAGGTTGATAGCTTTAATAGATCGCTAAAACTGGTTGGACTGTATCAAAAATCATGAAACTACAAGCAATTGAAATGCTCAATGACAAGAGAGAACTCTTGTGTACCAGAGATTAAGTGCTTTAGTCATGGACTTGTAACTACAGTCAAGTCATTGGCCTCATTTTAGGATCTCTTGAGCATAAACTTCAATGACTCCACTCTGACTTGGGCTAACCTCAGACTTAGACTTGGACCATCATCGTAGCACTCAGCGGCAGAGCAGCAAAGGGGTGGGTATCTGAGCAGAGCAGATTTGGGTAAAACATATCTTCTTAGCAGAGAAGAGGAATACTGTAGGTTGTGTAGTTGTAAGTTGTGACCAGCATATATTTAACTGTGACAAAAAACAAATGTCATTAAATGTCTACTCATAAAATAGTCAAGAAAGTTCAATCCAATAAATGTGTCAGTTATGCTCCTACATAGGTACTTCTATTAGCTCACTATTAAACGTGTTAATGCCTTCTTTATGATTTAATTCACCAAGACACAATGAACAAAGATCTGCAAAAAAATAAAGACACAAAGATTTTGTTTTTTCTCTTAACTTAACTTTACTTCAAATTTAAGCATAATGAACATGGAAAACGTTGAGCCACAAATATCTTGCTTCCCATAGCTCACACGGGTTTAGAACAGAACAGAACTCTGGACTCTGATGTGACACCATTTTAGTAAAAAACAAGCAAGACATGAACACCGTTGGGCCGTTCTGACTTTGAATTTGATGCAGCACATTTTAAAAAAGATGGGACATGAAATGGCAAAAACGACTGTAAACGTCAGTTGAGTAGCATTTGACAACTAATTGCGGTTATTGTCAAGGGGTCAGTAACATGACTGTCTTGCTATTAAAATCAAAAATGTCTATTAGCAGTACTAGTAGATGCCAAATTCCTCATTAGTAGTACAAGTGCACCTAATTTGTACTAGTAGTAGTAGCACTAGTGGCCAAAAAAGGCTGATATTGGTGATATCAGAGTAAATCCTCAAACGGCCTTCCATAGACAGGGTATAAATGGAGCATTTTAAAAACACAGTGTCTCTCAGAAGTAAAGATGGGCAGAAGTTCACCAATCAGAAAAAAAAGTATCTAAAAATTCTGAAACAACCTCAGAAAAATGTAAAATTACAACTAGATTCTATCATCTACAGAACAAAAAAACATCTCAAAAAACACATGAAATGTCAAACATTTTTGATAAATGATTGGTGAATCTCAGCCCATCTTTACTTCTGAGAGAAAGTGCTACTTATTCGTATTCCTAGTCTGAAACAAACAAACAAACTGTAGATACAGTCGACCAAATTTGTATGCTATTTAGTCGACTAAATCTTAGTAGGATTAGATGACTAAATTATGACTAAAACTGAATTGCATTTTAGTCAAAAGACTAAAACTAAAGCTTAATAAATACTGTGCCAGATGCTCCTCCAGCTTCTTTTTTTTTTTTTAGCATCACTTCCTAGCCTATTGTCCCAACTTTTTTGAGATGGGTTGCTGCATCAAATTCAAAAAGAGCTATTATTTTACATGAAATAATAAATTCTCAGGCTCAGTTTCAACACCTGACTATGTAAATATGTAATAGTTATTTTGAGATTTGCAAATTATTCCAAGAAAAAGGACAGTTATTTTGAAAGACAGAGGCCTTTCTTTTTAAGGTACTCTGCATGTATTAATGAAGTGTATCATTTGCCTTTCCACTGCGTGTAACCCAGCCTCCTCCCACTTTCTATTTGGGTTGCGGCGTTTGTCTATGAAGAAAAAGAAAAACATGGTAATGTCATCTCAACAGTTCATTAGCATTTTTTTAAAGGTATACAAATAAAATAAATGTGGAGGTTCTCAGTGTCAAAACCAAGGAGCTAGTGGTGGACTTTAGGAGACCCAGGCTACACCTGCAGCCAATATCCATTGAGGGCATCAGCGTGGAGTTTGCGAAAACCTAGAGATACCTGGACCTGCAGCTTGATGACAGACTGGACTGGTCAGCTAACACAGACTGACGATTACTTTATAGTTCACCTTAACATCTGTACTGCACTTTAATTGTAAATTGTTTACACTTCAGATCACTGTCACCCAGTGCTTTCACTGCTCCTTTAAACATGCTTTATATTGCCGTTTTTCAATAGTTAATATTGCCTTCATCCTTATTGTTATTGCCTTGTATTTTCTTTTATTCTTATTTTCACTAAATTGCATGCTCTATGCTTATTTGTAAGAACATGTGATAGATGACAGGCCACTGCGTTTCAAACCCGGAAGTGTGTTGTCAGGCTGTGTCCTAAAGTGGACCTTTGTGGAGGACGTGGACAGACTCACATAGCCGCACCACGTGTTATTACGCACCGCATCAGGAATGTTCAGGACTGAGATGAGCCAAGTGCCGCTGAATTGTTTGTTTGCGTGAGGCATGAGAGGAGTCACATAAAGGTTGCTGTTACGTGTACAGATGAGGGCTTTATTATTTTCACAGGACTCAGGTGACTAGTACACCAGGTGAACTTATTGCCACACAGACTTTTGTGCCAAGATTTTGAATTGAACAGTCCTGCCCCTGACCACCACCTTAACCAGGAGCTATTAAGATGAAGTCAAATGAGGAAATATAACATCTTTTTAGAGCTATATAGCACAATGACAAGCTGCAGCAGGAAGATACAGTAAAAATACTCGATTCATTATAAATATTGCTATAAATGTGTTGGACTGAAATTAATGAGTGAATAACTGAGTTGGCGATCCCAGGGCAGGGTGCGCCAGTTCAGAGTCAAAGTATGTGTCTTAGTAAGACGCAGATAGTAATAAATATTATATTACAAACATTTCTAGGTAGAGGTGGGTTCAGCTTTGGGATAACTGGATGTTACCTTTGGGACTCACAGTCCTATAATGTAATCAATCAAATTTTAAAATCATCTGGTAGGCCAGAAATTACTGGCTGCGGGCCAGAATGTTCCCGTGGGACGGTGGTTGCCTAACTCTGATCTAAAGTATCTATCTAATATATAAATATTCCACCATTAATTCAAATTTAATAAGGGCCTCTCGGTAGTGTTTCCCAATCACAGACATCATAAGGTTAAACATTCTATTTTGCATTTGGGAAATTACAGTTAATGTAGTAACTTTCAAACTCATACCTGAGGTCTGTCATCGTCACTGGTCACCTGTTCAGTGACATCAGGTGGAGACTTTTCCTGAAAAAAGGATATCAAATGAAATAAACACTTCATAATCATAAATAAACAGTCTGAATATTAGTTTGTCCAAATAAGAAAACATACTAAAGGCTCACTTATTTACTAATTTATTCATGAGTCTTTGACACCTGGGACCATTATATAATTCAACTAGTTAAAAAATTTGACTGCACAGCTGTATTCTAGGCTTTTTGTCTTTTATGCAACATTATGATTCTTTTATATTATAGGTTTAAATGCAGTAAAGTCTACACTGACACCAGTTTTTTCCATATTTGAATACTTTTGGGGTCATTCTGAACCCTCAAACACATGACCTTTAGCCAATTGGGGACACTCACTCACACTGAACATATGACACAAGAGATGGTAATATAAGAATACTTTTGGGGTCGTTCTGAACCTTCACACACATGCGACTTTTAGCCAATTGGGGACCCTCATTCACACTGAACATATGATACAGGAGATGGTAATATAAGAATACTTTTGGGGTCGTTCTGAACCTTCACACACACACGACTTTTAGCCAATTGGGGACCCTCATTCACACTGAACATATGATACAGGAGATCTCTATATAGGATTACTTTTGGGGTCATTCTGAACTCTCACACACGACTTTTAGCCAATTGGGGACACTCACTCACACTGAACATATGACACAAGAGATGTCTATATAAGAATACTTTTGGGGTTGTTCTGAACCTTCACACACACGACATTTAGTCAATTGGGGACAATTATTCACATGCTGCAACTTCAGTACACGTTTCAATACTTGGGGCTACTTGTGCAACAAGTAAAAAGCTACATAAAGATGCCTGCTCATAGAGCCACAAATCCTGCATTTTATAATAACATGCAACCTGTGTACCTTAAAAACAGGCCTTACCTTATGCCTGTCACTTTCAACAGTCTTCTCATTCATGTCAGGCATTGATTTCTGATGAAGAGAAAAAAAACAAAACATATATAAATAAACAAATATCATATGTTGACTTAAATCTTTATACTGAAATACAACATGCCACATACTGAGCATGTCGTTTGGGCTGAGTGATTAATTCAAATGTAATAATGGCCTTCCAGTAGTGTTTCCCAATCATAGAGAATATAAGGTTGAACCTTGTATTTTGCATTTGGCAAATTACAGTTTATATAGTAGTATCTTTCAAACTCATACCTGAGGTTTGTCATTGTCACTGGTCACCTGTTCAGTGACATCAGGTGGAGACTTTTCCTGGAAATGATATCAAATGAAATAAACACTTCAGTCTAAATATTAGTCTGAACAAATGAGAAAACATACTAAAGGCTCACTTATTTACTCATTTATTCATGAGTCTTTGACACCTCAGAACCATTATATAATTCAACTCTCACTAGGGATGTTAAGTAGTTAAAAAATTAAAAGTTAAATGCACAGCTGCATTTTAGGCTTTTTGTCTTTTATGCAACATTGTGATTCTTTTATATTATACTTTTCAATGCAACATAACAGTAAAGTCTACACTGACACCAGTTCTTTATATATTTGAAAACTTTTGGGGTCATTCTGAACCTACACACACGACTTTTAGCCAATTGGGGACACTCATTCACACTGAACATATGACACTGGAGATGTCTGTATAGGAATACTTTTGAGGTCGTTCTGAACCCTCACACACACAACTTTTAACCAATTGGGGACAATCATTTAAATGCTGCAAGTAAAAAAGCAGCATAAAGATGCCTTCTCTAGGAGCCACCAATCCTGCACTTTATAATAACATGCAATCTGTGTATCCTAAAAACAGGGCTTACCTCATCCATTTCAGGTGTTGATGTCTGATAAAGAGAAAAAAAAACAGGTCTAAATTACAAAAATATCATATGATGACAGAGCTAAATTTAATAAATCGGTCCACACCTATCATTACCACTATTCATGTTAAGGTAAATAATTTATACTGCTCACCTACCTATGCATCATCACCTCTGTGAGCCCCCACTAGCCATGAGGTGCTCCTCCTAATGCTCTAATTTTTCTAGCTTAAATTTAGCCTACCTGGAATTGTCAAAACTACTCCGTGCAACTGTCAATTGTCT
This sequence comes from Rhyacichthys aspro, assembly GCA_036850595.1. NCBI lineage: Eukaryota > Metazoa > Chordata > Actinopteri > Gobiiformes > Rhyacichthyidae > Rhyacichthys > Rhyacichthys aspro. The sequence goes on along the minus strand of CM072148.1, from coordinate 10,578,145 downwards.
GTCCTTACTTAAAACAAGAGAAATGTTTAAGGCTATCTCTTTACAAAATTGCCAGATGGTGTTGTCCTTCTCAGCTAACTAGCTAGCTAAGATTAGCTGGCCTTGTGCTAGGAGTCTATACTATAGAAGTCTATAGAAGACAGTTTATACCAATTTATCACTTTAACAATCATTTTTATGGACATTACAGACTGATTGAATTGCACAAAATATACATTTGGTCAGTAATTACCAAGCCACCAAGTTTTTTCTTACCTTCAACAATGTGGTTGTCCGCTATGCTGCTTTCAGGTCTCTGTAGCATTGACCATGTGGTGCCAGCACACGCAGGTAGCGCAGTAATGTAGCAATTTACCCGCGAAAACAGCAACTTTCGCGCCACGCCCCGCCCCGCCCCTCCCCTCCCCTCCCCTCCCTCCAATTACAGGTCCAATCTAGTGTTTGTCACTTATGTCCATTAGGTTCTGTGGTGTAGTGGTTAAGCATTGGGCTTTCCCCCTGGGGACCAGAGTTTAAACCCAGGCTGGGATTTGCATTTTTGTATTTTCTTTTATTTTCAGAATTAAATGTTAGTAAAAGAAGACACATAAATATCTTTTAAATAAAATGTAATAAATAAATAAATATAAATAAATAAATAATAAAATAATAATACTTATTTTATATATTTTATATTAACATTACGTTAACTTCATGTTCATTTGAACACTGTTTATAACAGCTGATCTATCTATCTACCTACCTACCTACAGAGGCCACAGTAAGACCAGAGGAGACAGAGGCCACAGTAAGACCAGAGGAGACAGAGGCCACAGTGAGACCACAGGAGACAGAGGCCACAGTAGGGCCAGAGGAGACAGAGGCCACAGTAGGGCCAGAGGAGACAGAGGCCACAGTAGGACCATAGGAGACAGAGGCCACAGTAGGGCCAGAGGAGACAGAGGCCACAGTGAGACCACAGGAGACAGAGGCCACAGTAGGGCCAGAGGAGACAGAGGCCACAGTGAGACCACAGGAGACAGAGGCCACAGTAGGACCATAGGAGACAGAGGTCACAGTAGGACCACAGGAGACAGAGGCCACAGTGAGACCACAGGAGACAGAGGCCACAGTAGGACCATAGGAGACAGAGGTCACAGTAGGACCACAGGAGACAGAGGCCACAGTAGGACCATAGGAGACAGAGGTCACAGTAGGACCACAGGAGACAGAGGCCACAGTGAGACCACAGGAGACAGAGGCCACAGTAGGACCATAGGAGACAGAGGTCACAGTAGGACCACAGGAGACAGAGGCCACAGTAGGACCATAGGAGACAGAGGTCACAGTAGGACCACAGGAGACAGAGGCCACAGTAGGACCATAGATGACAGAGGCCACAGTAGGACCACAGGAGACAGAGGCCACAGTAGGAACATAGATGACAGAGGCCACAGTAGGACCACAGGAGACAGAGGCCACAGTAGGAACATAGATGACAGAGGCCACAGTAGGACCATAGGAGACAGAGGCCACAGTAGGACCACAGGAGACAGAGGCCACAGTAGGACCATAGATGACAGAGGCCACAGTAGGACCATAGGAGACAGAGGCCACAGTAGGACCACAGGAGACAGAGGCCACAGTAGGACCATAGATGACAGAGGCCACAGTAGGACCATAGGAGACAGAGGCCACAGTAGGACCACAGGAGACAGAGGCCACAGTAGGACCATAGATGACAGAGGCCACAGTAGGACCATAGGAGACAGAGGCCACAGTAGGAACATAGATGACAGAGGCCACAGTAGGACCATAGGAGACAGAGGCCACAGTAGGACCACAGGAGACAGAGGCCACAGTAGGACCATAGATGACAGAGGCCACAGTAGGACCATAGGAGACAGAGGCCACAGTAGGACCATAGATGACAGAGGCCACAGTAGGACCATAGGAGACAGAGGCCACAGTAGGACCATAGATGACAGAGGCCACAGTAGGACCATAGGAGACAGAGGCCACAGTAGGACCATAGATGACAGAGGCCACAGTAGGACCATAGGAGACAGAGGCCACAGTAGGACCATAGATGACAGAGGCCACAGTAGGACCATAGGGGACAGAGGCCACAGTAGTTTTCATCCAATAATTGAAAAATGCTTTGTAGCACAAACCCAAGCTTACCTTAACCTTTTCACTTGGTCTCCTCTCATCCTCTGTCCCTCTTGGTCTCCTCTTTATTCCTCTATGTCACTTGGATGTCTCATCCACTTTCTCTAATGTATACCTTGTCTTCTTTTTTGCCTCATCTACTCTGGCCTGTTTAGAGAGCTGACAATGAGAGAATTGATCTTTGTTTTTTGTGGCATCTTAAAGTAAGAAATAGGTTCTGCAGTTTATTTTATTGTGCTCCACTGATACTATAGTGTAGGGAAAAGGAGGGAGGGACATGACCACAATGCGTTACAGAATTAGCTATACGTTATAATAATACATGACACTATATATAGAGAGATCTATCTATCTATCTATCTATCTCTCTATCTCTATAGATATAGATAGATATTAGCTATACGTTATTTTATATATATATATATATATATATATATATATATATATATATATATATATATATATATATATTTTTGTGATCAGGCAAAATGCTGGACGACTATTTAATTTCGGGTCCTTAGACCATGTACACTTCCAACAATCCCTCCAATTGGGGTCATAGACAATTCCATACACCGCCACTAGTAGCCGATAGAGAGTCACACACAAATTGATGGGGGGTGGAGTGGGGGGTCACACACATACACAAAAAATCTGAAACATGTCACTTTCAGGGACAGTTGAGATTTTAAGAGAGAAATACATTTTGAAGCTTGGACATTACAAATTCAATGAAATCTAATCGGGGACCGTGGTTTTGGTCCCCGATTGAAATGCTGTCCCCAATCAACTGGTGTGTATTCTGGTTTGAGTCCCCAATATTTACCTAAGCAAGGACACACACACACACACACACACACACACACACACACACACACACACACACACACACACACACACACACACACACACACATAAAAGATCAAGACACTGATTACAGCCTAGTCATTGTTTGCATGAACAATGATTACTGTACTAAGTGTGGTAAATAGAAGGAAGCCTAGGAGGAGGCAAGGTTACTTTAAGTCAAATCTTTTATTGTGATTAGAGTGGCTCTGTGAAGCAGTAAGGAGTAACCATTTGCTGAGATTAGTGTGAAAAGGAATTAGTATTGACATTAGACACTTTTGAATACAGAGCTGTGGGAAAACTGTGCAGATAAGAGGCCAGTAGGAGGACAACACTATCTGATATATATGTGTGAGTAAATTAAGAACTGAAGCGGGGAACGTGATAATGCAAGAGACTTTCACAGAGATTTTATGAGATCTTATTTTCCATCGGAGCAAGAAACACTGCAGAGTATCACTGAGTGTCCAATGTCACACGAAGGTCTTTCATATGACACAACACAAGCAGAGTTTAACAGTGAGCACTCTAAAGGATGAATAAATCATCAAAATGTAAACTCTAAAATCCATGTCAGCTCCAGCAGCTGGCAGCTTTTTTCATTATTAACAAAGGCAGGCCCATATGCACATCACTAACGTCTCTCAGCTTCTGTTCCTCAGTCTCTCAATTCTACTGCTTTTGTGTGATGTTGCCTTCCAGGGGTTATCAAGAAACTCATTCTTCACGCTGTTGCACCAGAGTGAAAAACATGAGGGATGTTTTTGAGGTTCTGAGAATAAAATGTAAGAGTACCATTGTGCAACCTGGCAACAGTGAAAGGAAATGTCATTTGGTCTTTGTTCTTGGACATGGTGGAGGTTTGTCAAGAGTTTAAGTTAGATATCTGTCTGTTTTGTGTTAAACCTGTATAAAGTTAACATCACTGTTTTGTAATGCAGTCTGGGGGAGTCGTTTCAAGCGTTGCAGGAAGCTTGCACTGTAGGCTGCTGTAAATAGATGCCACCTCAGTTTTAGTTTTACACATATAATGGCAGCATTAATACAGAATTGCTAAAATGCACCTTTTTTTTTTTTTTTTTGGACTACTCACTGAGTTCTTATCTTTTAATAATAGCGTGTGGGTAATGTGTTTGGAGAGCAGCCTACAGGTGAAAATACACCAGATATGAAAAAGCTGTCTAATCTTCAGCAGCCATTGCGCCTGCAGCAACAATCTACCAACTAGCACCGCACCAGCCAAAGATGAAGATGTATGACTGACCCTTCACAAAAACCTTCTTGTAGGAATAAATAAAGCACGGCCCGTGAGCACAATGTTCAAGCAGATACAAGATAAAAAGAAATAGACTGTAGTTTTACTCTTACAGGACTTAAATACTGCAGCAATGTGTAGCAGTGTAGCAAACAAAGCACTGAACATTTTTAAATGTTTTCCCAGTGTGTGGGATACATACAGTATACATTACAAGAGAAATGTATGAGATACCAAACATTATGTATCTTCTGTGTTACTACTACTACTTTGTTAATTTATGGGATAAATTATTGACTTTTAGGCATCGTTATAAGATATAATAATTGCTGGCATACTGGAGTTTCTCTGTAGTTCTACTCCTTCAATATCTGTACATACAGCCTTCACACACAGTTTTGGTGTATAACCCCACACTGCTGATAGTTTGCCATGTATATTTTATGAGTACATAACCTACATTTGTCTAAATTCATGTCATCATGTTAAGTCAAATGACATTAGCTGATTTCATTTTGTTTTGTTTTTTTCACAAAATGTGCTGTAATCCAAAACTTTTCAAATGAAGGCTTTGTTAAATTAAAATGATGGTAAAACATTGGCTAATGAATTTTAAATAATCTATAGAAATGTTATTAGCTTCATGTGATTTATGTTAGCAGCTCACCCTTGATGTTTTATTGACCTCACTAGAGAAAGTAATGGATAAAGGATTTTAAAGCTGCAATAAAGCTTGAGAGAAATGAGAGTAAAGCAGAGAGATAAATGGCCTGTGTGACAGTGAGGATAACAGTCTGTTAGTGCAATAAGATTGGATGGGACGTGCTAATGGAGGGATTTAGTAAAGCAGGATAAATTTGCCAAAAAGTGAGGCAGTGAGAGAAACGCTCATTAATTAGAATATTTTGGTGAGCATGCTGGACAGTTAATAAAACAAATCCTTTATTAATCAAACATTTTTTAATTCAAGTTCTCTTTCCTTTTGTAGATTCTGATCGGGGAGGTGACTAGTTTCTTTGTTAAATCCGACGGGGCTCAGGAGAAGACCATTGTGACGGCCGACTGCTGTTATTTCAACCCTCTTCTTCGACGGATCGTGCGATTTCTAGGTCAGCTATGTTTCCAAAGATCACAATTCTTTAGCCTTTATTCAGTGGAGGACTGTGTGGATTATGGCACAAAGCTCATTAAAACACACTCCAGCTCTACTTTGTCATGTGCAGAGTGACCACAAAGACTTAGCTGGGTCTCATGTGGGGTTATTTCTCTCTGCCATCCTCTCAAATCCAGTTGTGCAACCCTTTCCATTTGCTCGATAGCTCTTATTTATATAACCAACCTAATCAGTTAGACAAAACACATAAGGGTTTTTAAGAAGGTCCAAACCTTGAAATCAAAGGTAAATATGTGTGTATCTGATATTAATGCTCAAAAAGGAAATCTGCATGTATTAGAAGTGGCCAGCATCTATGTTTTACTGCATTCCATGCAATATTAAAACATGTCATATGCTCTAGTTACAAACCCAAAGATATCTCAAGTCAAGTCATAAACCCTTCTGACTGAAAACATACACATTACAAAAGAGGGGATTGGCCACATCTGGTATTTAAAAGCAGTTAAACAAGTGATATAAAAGAAAAAAAAAGATTATTAGAAAAAAAAACTATTGCATTGAATTGCTATTAGTCTAGTTTAGTTCAGGGAATGGAGCATTGTGAATTTGTTGACCCTTAGGTAGGATAAGTAGATTGTTAAGACTTTCACATCAGAGCAAGATAATACTCTTTGATAGTGCCTTGTGATATTTCTTCTAAATCAAAGATCAGTGATGTACAAGAAAAGGAGCTTCTAAATAAATCAACACTCTTTTCATTCAGGTGTCTACTCCTTTGGACTTTTTACCACCACTATTTTTGCCAATGCGGGTCAAGTGGTGACAGGAAACCAAACGCCTCATTTCCTGTCTGCCTGTAAGCCAAACTACACAGCTCTGGGTTGCCAGTCTCCTCTACAGTACATTACTGAGCGGCGGGCGTGCACAGGAAACCCGTACCTGGTGGCATCTGCACGCAAGTCCTTTCCCTCCAAAGATGCTGCACTCAGCTTCTACTCTGCTGTTTACACAGTCGTAAGTGGGCATACAAAACATAATACTAATTTAAACTTTGAAAAGTAACACAGAGTTGTATCTGTAGATGTACGTGACCCTGGCCTTCCGGACTAAAGGCACTCGTCTCACTAAGCCCACTCTGTGCCTGGTGCTATTGTCATTGGCTGTGCTTGTGGGTGTTGTGAGGGTCACCGAACACAGGAACCACTGGAACGATGTCCTGGCTGGATTTGTGACTGGAGGAGCCATTGCAGCATTTCTGGTAGAAAAAATATACAAACAAACCAAAAACGTGTCATTCTGGGGCGATATTTCTTGTTTATCTTTTCTCTGCTTTCCACCAGGTGTCGTGTGTGATCAACTCCTTCAAACCAGCACAGACAGCTACACCAGTGCCACCACCTGCTGCTCCACAGCGTCCGGAGGCTCCAGCTGGAATCCCCCTCCTCAGCCTGCCCCGTGTGGAGAGTCCACTCGAAAAGTTAAGTGGCCTCCAGGTAAGGGGAGGGATGCCCTATGAAAAAAAACAAGAGAAACTTGTTTAGGTAAACTTTATCATCTGTTTAGTCTTCATTGTTTACTGCTTTGTGCCTTTAACATTTACCATTTTTATTCTTGTTTACACAGGGTTTGGACTCTTGAGTAATATATTTTTATGAAGTGTAGTTACTTGGCTGATGATCTGGTTGTCTCTGTCTTTTAGACTCCAGGGTTACCGTATTCTGAGATCACATGACCCTCAGCCAACCCCGTCCCCCGCCCCACCCGATGTGCTCCTGCCCTCACGTCGTTGCCTCACCAGCGCAGTCTAGATCTGCCCTCAGAGTGCCCCCCACCATGCCCTGCCCACCCTGAAGGGCGACACCCTCTGCGACGAGTCAAGTCCACTCAGGTCTGAGACTAAAGAGGCGTATGGCAAACACTGAAACTGTGATACTCTTAAGAAGACGGACACCTTATCATCCTTTTGTGTTCTGTTCGCTCCCAAGTTGGCCTCCTTTTAGTTTTATAAAAGACCAGGTGAATGGCTCGGCAAAGCCAGAGTTATGAAGCAATACTGTGTCCTCTTTCTAGTCCTTTTTTTTTTTTTTTTTTTTTTTACAAAGACTCAGCATTTCCAACTAAAGACTGGTGGCTGGGGATGACTTCATAAAACACTTAATATAATCAAAGTCTCAGCTGAGCTGAGTGTTCAGAGTTGAGAAAAAAAAGCCTAATCACTAGTGGCTCATCTTCAAAAGACTTTTTTGTAATTCTCAGGACAAATATGTGGAATCAACGAAGAGTAACAACAGACCTTTGTGTAATCAAAATGCAGGTTCCACTGAAGATATTAGTACTGATTTTTTTTTTTCCTCAAAACTAACAAAAGACTCTTTCAAAGAGAGAAAGCACTTTTGTAGATGAAAGCACAGATGAACCAGTTGAGTTCAGTGTTGTATCCTGTTTGTTTTGGGAGATATGGATTGGATCCTTTGCTGTATATTGTTTGAAATGATAGATTTCTATGAATGGGAGTCATGCTTCTGATACCACTTTTTTGTGGCACCAGTTTATTCATCACTGAAGTAAAGTGCACCAGATTTTCATTAACAAAACAAAAACTTTTATCTCAGATATTATAGATGTCCATGTCTGTGTCTACTCTGTAAAGTACATAAGGTTCATTTATCTTACTGTGGAGTTTCTTGTCAGCGTTAGAATACATAAAACATTTTATATACTCTACAGCTTTCTACTTAAATCTACGTGTCATTTTTTTAATTTTACAGTATAAGCCACAGTATGACCTTTTATTTGTACAGTTTCCATAGTGATTTATCTGACCTCTCTTTCACCTTCATTTTTTACAGTGTGTCACACAGTGGTAAGACCTCAGAGCTTTGTATAGTGTACATTTTATAGGTTTCTTTACATAATATATACAGTGAATCAAGTACGTGGAATACATAAAGCTATATCTGAATACGTTTCCATGAGTTGCATTCTGATCATAAAGAGGATCGTGGTAGAGTGGAGGTGAGCACAGCTAACAGCACAGAAGACTTCTGCTCAAGGACAAGAAGCTTCTCTTTCATAATGTGTTGAAGATATGAAGAAGTTATCACTATTGTTTTATAAAGTGTGCATGTGAGTATGAATGTGAGTGCTTACTGGGGCTTGTGTGTTTATAATGAGCATACAGTATGGCAGCCTAACTGTTAATTTGGCAATCTGTTTCTTTAGTTAAACTGTCAAAAGTAGCTGCTATAATTACACACTAGTGTTTGTGTGGAACTCCAGGCCTTCAAAGGACCCCTGTCAGGGTGTCTTAATAATGCCTGTTATAGCAGAGTGTTCTCATTACAGCTATGAGATTACCTTCAGTTCAACTTCTCACTCTTGATTTTTTTATTTTATTTTTTGTAGAGAACTCCATAAGCGTTCAAATAGTGTTATTTTCATGGTCAAATATCTGTTTTGTATTAACTTGGCAAAATAAATGACAATTAACACATTCTCCAGATTTGTTGGTTTTCATTCTTTAGAATATAGACTACAAATCATTTTGAAATGCTATAAATACAGAACTATTTTCTGTTTAATCTAATAATGGTTGTTACTCTCTCTCTCTGTGTTTAGTAATATGTGATAATAAAATATCAAAATGTCCATCAACATATCAAATGTTCACAACTTGCTCAATAATTAAATGCTGTGGAATATGAAACTCCACCATGTTTGTCAGAGGCAGTTCCGTGCTGCCTCACAGTGGAAATTAGACCACAGACCGAAGTCGTTTATATAATAATAAAAAATAAATAAATCACAAACACAATAGTAACACACTGTTATACGTGACTTGGTCGTATGTGTCAAGTGCATTTAATAATTTACAAATGGAAAAACACCAAATGGAAAACAGTGACAAAAGTAGATGTAGTATCGCACTGTGAACACAAGGGGGCAGTGTTGACCGTGTTATGACCAAGCGCTGAACCCCGGCTGTGATATTTATGAATTCAGTATTTTAAAAAAAATAAAATTAAAAGTTGTAGACCAGAAAATTTTAAAGGGGAATTGACTAGAAACGTTCCTTTGCCCATTTGCAGTCTCAAGTAATTGCAACGCAGACCCTTTCTCCTCCTCTTTTTCTCTTTCTGTTAATTGCCCATTCTCTCCCCGCCCCCTCTTTGTGTTCCTTTGCATTTGTCAGTCTTGTTAATGACAAGACAAGCACAAACCACACTGACTCACGCACACTCAAACAGAGAACTCCGTGCACTTTCTCAACAACATTATCTTTTCCGGAAATTGCTTCTCAAGCACAGCCGGAGCCCCATTAGAAACGAAGAGCTCTACGCTGTAACCTTTTTAAAAAGCCATTAGTGATGCACCTGCTTCTCTCCCTCTCTCTGACTCTCTCCCTCTCTCTCTATTTGTGTGTCCTATTTGTCTCTCTTGTTAACACTGACACACACATCCTGATTGCCAGCTTCCCCCATTCCCAGTCCCACCAAAAGACTACTGCGCAGCCAAAGCATCCTTCCACTCCAATTAGAGTATGAATCACTGACATCTTAAAGTTCTGTCTCCGAGTACAAAAAACACTCAATTTAATAATTTACGTGTGTTATTTGAATGGCTTGCCAGTGTTAAATCAGTAGCTCGGACATGAGTAATTCTCTTTAAGGCGTACACAGGAGGACAGATTATTTTTCAGACTTCTTATTGCTTGTGCTGCTCAGTTACACACAGATTTGACTGATACACATGATTAGACTTAATGTGAACTTTTGGATTTAAATACAAAAAAAAATAAAATGTCACTTTCGTAAGTTTGGATGGTGCTGAATAATGAAAAAAAGCATGAATAAATGAACGAAGGAAGGATGGACAATGGGTGTAGTGCACTATCCAAAGTAGTAGGATGACTGTGGTTTATCACACCCCAAAACAAACCAGCAGCCCCAGGCTAATAAAAATGTACTGTCTGTCATAGTAAATTACAAATATTGGTCTTCGCCTTGCTGCAGTCTCCTGATTATGCTCAATGGTCTGCCTCTGACAATTATAAAGCCATTAACACTGTGTGCGTGTGTGTGTTAAGGCTGCACCGAGAGAACCCACAGCTGCTTTGTGAGGAAATGTGCTGTCGGCCTCTTATAACCTCCAATCTAGAGCTCTCTTTACGATATCCCTGACCCAAACGCTAATGAAAGATGACTGAACGTCTCAATAGTTACAAATCTTTATCCCAAAGAGCTGAACAATATGTACATTTTGTGGAGAGGATTATAACAGGCCTTTAAAACCAATCCCAATGCAGGACGGCCCCTGTGGAAGACCATCATTTGGACACAGGTCCCGCGAGACCGGATTAGGAGTGTCAACACACGTCTCACAACAGACTTTGCATGATTCTCTCTCTCTCAAACGTATTAAACTCACGAAGACCCAGAGCCATTATGACTTCTGTGCTAATGACCAACTAGTGGCTTTGTCTCGCAGCGTGCACCGCCTTTTTATTCTCTCTCTTTCTCTACGATGAACTGCGACACAAATGACGCCACAAATAAGTTTCATAAATGTTTTAGACCTCCAGAAAATCAGCAGCAAAGGCATATAAAACAATTAAAACCCTCTTCTGTGGAGATTATAGTCCTTTAGTGTTACAAGAATCTTCCTGAAAGGGTTTTGTCCATTAAAGCTTGATTTACTGTTGTGGTGTAAGCACATTACACGTTTTAAAAGGCGCCACAAACTGCAACATCCAAGATTTGCTTTGGAGATAGATCAATATTATATGGTAATAGCATTAAAATCTTATAGGGGCTCTGCTGAAGGGAGGCCGGGTGATTTGTTGCATGGCTGTTGCACAGGGTTGCATTGTACTTTACTGTTCTGTCCATCCCTGTTATAAAGGTGTAGCAGAGAGAGAGGGCAGCAATCACAAAAGACTCTCTCTGGGATTGAGCTAATAAATAAGTAATGCCTGATTTATTTTTCACATTATAATTATACTTCTGCGGTCAGAAGTTTGAATGCATTCACAATGGACATGAATGCCATGGCAACATTTGTCTCTCAGTGATTCCTTTGAACTGTTTTATGGTTGTACGACATGCATATTTAATAACTACAACACGAGTGTGATGCCTAGGTTTTTCACGTACTCTGGGTTAAATACTCGTGAGAGTGAAGTGGACTGAGCTGTGTGGAGCATTCATCTATTCTAAAAAGGCCTTTCAAACATTAATCTGATTGGTTGGTGTTAGAATGAACAACAATCTTACAGAAACTTGTTAAATCACAGATACATACACAAATAAAAACACACTGTGAATCTAAGGCCTGTGCAGATTTCAGACTTTTCATTATTACTGCTACTAAAAATTGAAAGTGTTAAAGGGAAAGTTGTATGTCTCTGTACCCAATACTAATTGTGTTTGTAGTTTATTACTGTGAAAGATTTCCAAAAGAACTAAAGAGCATTTTTATGGAGGAACACTGATTTTCCCATTGGACTCTGTAAACTGAAGTTAAGTTCAGGCCTGTTACAGTTTATGAAAAGAGTGTTTTTGGTTCTGCATCTTCAACCACTTTCTTATTCATCTAATTTCGAAGGCCTGCAGTAGCGCCCCTTTTAATCTTAGAGTCCAAACATCAAGACAAACTAACTGTTGCATTTTATTGAAAACATACCACAATCTTGAATGGCTCCTGTCTGGACACTTTTGGGTCCGCGGACCGTAGCTTGAGAACAACAGCCCTCTAAAGCACGCTCTTCAGCGAAGAAGAGGAAAGAAAGGAAGAGGAGGAGAGGTGAGAGGTTGCAGCCCAGTCGCTCGGGCTGCTGCTGCTGCTGCTGCTGCTGCATCGCTCCGTCCTTCTCTCGGAGCGAATGGAAAAACAAGGAGTGGTTATGTTCCCCGCAAGCAGCAGGAGAAGCGCGGGAGAGAAAGGAATAGCGGGGAGGGGGGGCGTTTCCCTGCACGGCACAGTCTATTCTCACTGAAGCACTGTGTAGCATCTTCACTGGACAGCATTTCACAACAGGCGAGATGGTGAGTTCAATATTTTATCGCTTTTTACAAAGAAAAACGGCTGAGACAGTTCTGTGTGCGACACTGCTCTTGCTTTCACGACTTTACACTGTTCCGATGTTTGTAGCCTGTGTGTGTTCATTTTCCTCAAAGTGTAAGACTTTAACATCTGAGTGGGTTCATGACACTGCATGCTTGTGGGATTTCTGTGGCTCGCTCTCTAATTTGAGCCTGACTGAACAGGTTGGTCCCCCAGCATCACACTCAGGTGCCTATAAATGACTTGAGGAGAACTGCACCTGCAGGCATCTCTTCATGTTTAACACACAGCATGTCAGCACGTCTCTTTCCTTTGTACACTGTCAGAGAAGAGATCCACAGTCCACACTGCACGGAAAGGGTTAAAGATTCAATCCACGCTGCCCTTTCTGAACTGGCCTTGTCACTGGGAGCAGCGGATGTATTTACAAACAAAGAAAGCTTAATATCCAGGCCTGTCACGTAGAGGACAGGTGCTGCCTATGTGCAATTTTACATTGGTGAGTTCTGTCTGATTATCTAGGCTAGTAGGCCAACTGTAGGCTGTGCGTTAAGGCCCAAGAAGATGAAGGGAAAAAAAGTGCCCATTAAGTTTGAAAGTTTAGCCATTGGCATATTCTCTGTGTTTATCCTCTTGGGCTGATTTTGTTTCACTGGCCATCACTGAGCCATGTATTTTTGCATCGAGGTAAAAATGATGGGAAAGATTTTCTATTGCAAGCTAAAGCATAAACATGCTCATAACAGCGCCTTTAGTTCCAAGCAATTAGGCAGTAATGTGCAGCAGCAAACCTAGCTTCCGCTCAGTGTCTGTCTCCATCTCAGGTCTGTCTTGTCTTTGCCTCAGGCACAGCCACTTGTATTTTCTTGAATCCTGTCCCTGGTCAGGTACACTAGAAAGGTTGATAAGTCTAGCAGCATCAGACGTAAATATGAAACACAGACCGATTTTCTTTCATTAGGTCTCCCAGATGGAGCCAGTTTGCCTTCAATCAAGTCTATTCAGGGAATTGATTTTCTTATAAATGCAAACCAGATGTCTTTAACCCTCATTTTGATGTCTGATGTAGCAAGAATATGGAGGTACATGCAGGTTGTACAAAAGGTGAGGATACAGCAACAAAAATAGCTAGATAGCTATCATTAGAGATGGGAATAACTTCACTGTATCACCACACAGTCATTCCCTAAAGCATGACAATGTGTTATATGCAACTAAATAAACTCCTTAAAATGGAAAATGTACATTATTGCAGTGTTGAAAATTAAAAATGAAACAGAAGAGGTGAGTCGTAGCTCCACACACAAGTGCAACGTGTCCATGTCTAAGTGCTGTAGTGTTAAACTGTTACATTACCAAACAGACACAAAAAAGAGGCTATTTTCACGGTCCTGTTGACTTTTATTAATTCGTATCTCCATTCATTTGAGGATAGTCCTATAGGCAGAATCCATTCATAGACTGTATATTAAAAATGTGCTTTATGAGAGAAAACAAGGTGATACATTTTCACATTTTCACTACCCCACCCATCTCTGCTGTCTCCAGACTCTGAACATCCATCCATCCTTTCATCTGTAGACGTTATATCCCTCATCACCAGTCAGAGGTACTTCTGAAACACATCTTCAAATTAGATGGAGACATTTGGTGACACAGAGCAGACATGGGCCGCTCCTGTGTAGCGAAGAGGCCAACAGCAGGATGTATTTTTACACCAGATCTCTGACACCTACGTACATCTCTTCACAGCTCTTGGTAAGAACAGAAGACATGTCCACTTGAGTTGTCATCATCAGCGGGCCCCAGACATGGACAGTTGGGATGGAGGATGAGGTGAGATGAGCAGAGAGGAACTATAGGTAATGAGGGAGACGCGTGTCAGGCTCTTGTGTGATTGCCCTTTCTCTTTTCTCTCCTTTTTCTGTTTCTTCTTCTTCTTCTGCACTTTCTTTACAATGACGGGGTTAGGAAGTGGACTAGCGCAGGTGTGAGTGAGGGGAGAGCGCTGTCAGTGGCAAATGAAACCCTCCGTGGGAGTGTTAGGTCTCACGGTGCGTGCCTTTGATAGGGAAGAGAGTTTGGATGGATAAACAAGCGGGGTAGAAGGTTAAACACGAGGCGAAAGGGGAAGCGGGGAAGCAACCAAGGGATTGTGATGATTACAGAGGAAAGGTTAAAAGGGAGAGAGTCATGTCATGTTTGGAAACTGGAGCCGGAGTTGTCCGAAGGGAGCTGTCTATGGTGCTGATCCCCCCCTTCGCTTCCTGTATTTCCCCCCTCTTTATTCGTTTCCTTAACACCCCTCCTTTCCCAATAACTCCCGTGTTCTCTCCTGCTCGGCTGCTGATTGACAACTACTGTGTCTCTAATTGGCAAGTGTGGATAGGGAAGAGCCAAGGCTTATTCTCCGTGGGACGGACCAAGGAAGACAGAAAGAGACTGTGTGTGCTGAGGGGGAGGAGAAGCGGGGGGCTAGGAGTGGAGGGGAGCGGAGGGGGGGCATCCCAGGGAGTCTTTTCAGCCAGAAAGAGAAAAGGAGGAGAGTGGTGAAGGATAGCACAGAAGACAAAGATGGTGAGAATTAGAAGAAGAAAAAAATATGATGTTGAATAGGAGGAAGAGGGAGGGGGTGGATGGAGGTGATGGCTGAACATCTGTTTGGTAATCACTCGCTCCCCTTAGAGCGCTGTAACACACACTGACACCTATTTGATAATTGGTGAGCCTGGCCTCTCCCTCAGCGCTTGGCTAAATGGTTGCTTGATACCAGGGAGAGCAAAGGGACTAGCTGTTGGCAGAGTCATATGTTTACTCGCTTCAGTTCAGGTAAGGATGCATAGCAGGCTGCCTGTGTGGGTGTATGTGCTGTTCCTTAACACTTAAAATAAGGCAATTAGTCCGACAATGTGTTCCGTGATGGGAGTGGAAGCATGTGTGAAATGTGTGTGGAAACAATTCAGCCACATTGCGATTCAAGGATAAATATGATTTCTTTTCTCTTCTTCCTGTTCTAGGTGCTGTAAAAGAAATGCCCGCGCGGACCTCCTCCTTCCATGCAGCATTTTTCTCCGGAGTGCACAGAGCTGAAAGGATATTTGCAGAAAAGGAGAGAATGAGGTCCAGAAACAGCAAATGGATAGAAGGAGTTGGGCCTTACTGCTCCAGTCTCGACCACGGGTATTCTTGGGTTGATAATACAGATGTGGATGTTATTGCTTGAGAATACGCGTAGTTGAGTGGAAGCTTCGTCCACTAAACAGGACTCAGAACAACACTCTCAATGGAACAGTATACAATCATGATTATGTGTACATCCACAATATAAGGCAGCGATAAATGACTTTAACCTGTAACTTAACATAGTCATGGTTAGCAGTTCAAATAAAATCCAGCCACTGAAAAGGTGTTTTATCACTCAAGGTTTATCAAGCGTGTTGCTCTTTACACCTTGGCTGGAAATGAATTTGTGGTGCTGGTCTCTCCTCCAGGAGCACTGATTGGGAAAAAACTCCATCAGGGTCCCAAGCTAAAGCCTGGGCATTAGTTCAGGGAGCTTAACACAAAAATCTTCAGACGTTAATTCAAAGCCTTCTTGATTACATACCCTTGTCAGTCACTTGTGCAGACCTGTGAGCTTATAATCTTATCAGTTGATGAGTGTCTTTCACAGCCCTTCACACACAAGACATTTTCCTCACATTGAACAGAAGTCAAATTTGTAACTTTTGCCACAGTACTTGGACGTTAACCACTAATGTGTGATTGTCTTGTAAATGTGCACAGCCATCTAACCAGATCACTATTTTTGACTAACCAGATCAGGCTAAGAATGTGTGAGAGTTTGATGCCTGTAGCAGCAACAGGAGACAGTAACACATGAGGACATGTCAAGCCTTGCACACATAGTCTGACATTTCAGCATTCGGCTCAGCTGACTGGCTGTCATGACAGAGTCTCACAAATACACATAGCATGAGAGTAAACTGCACAGAGGTTCACACCGTCCACACGCCAACAGGGAAATGTGGGATAGATGATCTTAAAACGCACGCTTTAGAGACAAGTGCTCGTGTGTATAAACATGCTGCAGCTAGGTTCTCTGGCTCCAAGCCTGTGGGGACTAAGGGACTGATTGATTTTTGGAGTAACTATTTTTAGGCAGAATGATGGATGTTTATGTCTTTTATTGATCAATTTAGGGGTGGGTCTTTAGAATTCTTAAATGTCAGGGGATGCTTATTAATCAGGAAGCAAAAGTCCTGTAAAAAACAAGTTGTATTAAATGTTCAGTACATTAACATTATTGCTAAGTATTATAAATGAGAAAATCAACATTTTGATGCAAATTCAGCAATATATTAGCATCTGTTTGCTAATGTGTGCATGATGAATTACACTCCTATAATTTACTTTTCCATGATTTACTAACGCTGTGTAAGCAAATCCCTTGTTCATTAGCATAGCGTGTAATTGTAATTTATTTGAATTTCAATCTGGCATTGGGTGAACTTGTTGAATGCCATTTCTTCATTTTTGTGTGTATTTGTCTATGCATGAGTGTGTGTGCTTCTAAGCAACAAAATGACTATTGTGAGCACAGCTCCAGGTGCCTAGCAACCGAATCGCTCTGTTTCCTTGGCAACAGTTGCCTCGCACTCACTGTGTGGGTGATTGGCAGCCTTGACAACGAAGACGGAGTGACACTTGACCTCGCGTGCTGAATGGAAGAGAAGAAAGGAGCGGCGAGGAACAGAAGAGAAGCGATGGCGGAGGGATGGGGCGCACAGAGACAGAGGAGACACTAAGTGATAATCATTCCCCATTGTAATCATCCTCCAGCATGTTTCATAAGGCGTCGTCAATACCTCTCCAGCTGGGGTCCATCATCAAACACAATGCACAGTGCAGTACGCGCATGCACTGACACACTCTTCCTGGGTGGAGAGCCCAGACAGACACTCCACATCTCATCTATTATCACTCAGCTCTGCCTGGTGCACAGCCCTGCTACACTGTGTCTGCTTTCATTTGTGGTCTGCTACATCCTGTGCTCACTGCAGGGATGAATGGATACTGGACTTCTGGAAAATGTGTCATGTCACAGATACCAGAGGAGAGTAGATCACTAGATACACTTAAAATACAAAGGTATTTCATTTTAGATTAACACCTGCAGTAATTTGGACATCCTGATAAAGAGATGCCTTGCTTTGTTTTCACTACTGATAAAAATGGGTATGTAATGAAATTAAAATTTCATTACAAGGTGTCAGTGCTTTCTACACACCCTCCAGAAACAATAGTGTGCTCTTTCTTATAAAAATGTTTGTTTTAAGCTGTTTCTTACTTCATTTTTATGTTCCCTGCTGGGGAAGCTGTAGCATCTAATAATTTGCCATCGTGGTAGGTCGTAGTCTGATTTATTGTGATGTTCCACGTTTGAACCTCCAAAATCACTGTATAATTAAGTCAACAGACAGGCTTTAATGCTGGGCTGTTCAATTACATTTCATACAGTAGTTAGCAGCATGAAGTTACCTCTGTATAAGGCTGGCTGACATTAAAAACCATAATCTTGTTATTACATTCTTGTGTTCTTCAGTATCTCGCTTGCTACTAAGAAATTAACCAAATACTTTATCCATGCATATGAAAACTGCACTTTCTTTATTAAACCCCTCGAGATGATATCTAATTTGAAATATTATTCTGGAGTTGGCAGCAGCTGCTGCTGCTCAGTGTTACCCTTTGTTTTAAAAGTAAATTCTGCACAGAGCCAACACTCACTGGTAACAAAAGATGCTTCTTTATTCCCAAAGACACATCACGTTCAATCTCGAAAAATGTTTTTACAATAGAAAAATAAACACTCAACACTACATCGTAATTCAGTTTTGATTCGCTTCCATTTCTTAAACAAGTACATTATTCAGAAAATTGCAGTCAAAATGTAAATTAGACAAATTAAAACCTGCCATCTAAGCAGCAAAGCTAATGTACTTTTTCTGTCCAGTGGAAAGACATAATGCTGATCTTCTGAAGAGGAAGTCGGGAACCCATGCTAACAGTGGTCAACCTGTATTGTACTAAAAGTGTTAAGAATGTTTGCATCCTACACAATACTTTCTCCGAGGCACACCATGACAACTGCTTGTTTAAAACACGTAAGAGAAACACTACCTCACCTCTCCCAACTATGCTTGTTCAGAAACTGTATGGTAAAGTGATAACATTTCAGGATCTAAACGTGCTTTTGTGATTGAGTTCAAAGATGATGTTCTTTTATTTTTCCTCAACAAAATTCCTTGATGCCATAAGCCTGGTGTCTATTACACCTGATTTTTTTCAGAAATTATTTTATACAACTCAAAACTAAAGTTCTACAACATATTTTTTCCCATTATCATTTATATTAACTGCATTTTAAAGAAGTCTATGCTGCATCCAAAACTTTAGACCAGTCCAAAAACAAATTAAACTAAACTAAATAAACTATGATTTGTAGTCACTATGCTAAGAGGATTATATTGGGTTTGAACATCGCATGCAAATCTTAAAATAACAGGAGTTTTGAAGACTGCATAAATAGTGGCCTTTGTTCACACTTCCTTAGTAAAATATAGAATACTGTCTATATTATATGTTGCAATGTCTTGAAACTCTCTGACTCAACTCAGTCACCGAGGGACAGTTATTACAAGCAATGGCAACCTCTTCCTCTATGGCATCCAGTTCCACAAGGGCTACTGATTTGCTGCTTCACAGGCGTCTATCCAATCACTATATACATCAACAGGCTCTGAAAGATCTGTGCATATTGGGTTAAGGATGACAGAGATTTGGTATTTAATGTAAACTTTGACACAGTTAAAAAAACAGTAACAGCTGTCTGAAGGTTTAATTTGTTAAATCTATCCCATGAGTAAATCCTGAGGATTATTCTTGAAGTGCAGAGTTTTTAGTTTACTATTTTGCAAACAAAGGTGTAGTAAAGGATACATGTGATGGGGGTCTGGAACTCCTCGAGGCAGACGGAGCAGGATATTATTCCAGTATTCCTGCTTCGCTCCCTGTTAATAAAGAAAACGGAGTGTGTGAGATTTAAGTCGGGCTTATCAATAAGTCATATTTCTACTTCTGCCATAGAAAGGCATTTTGTTAATTACATTTTTACGTCACAGGACTTCTCGTGATTACAGAAAGGACACGTGAACTGAGACTCCAAGTCCCCAGTCATCTTCTTCTTAGGAGGGGGCTTTCTTTTGGACTTGCGGCGACCCATTGCACAAACAAAGACTAGTCTGCAGGGAAGCAAAACACAATTTTATTAAGTCCTCATCATCGATTTAAGCTGACATGAGGAGAAGCGGATTAACGCTGGGCCTGCAGGAAAAAAACACTGGCTACTGTTCGAAGACTTTAGCAGGCTAACGTTAGCATGTTTGTTTTAGCAAACACAAAACTCCATAAAGAAGTGTTAAATGGGCTCGTATAAGGAAACGTCTGTATACATTGGGTAACATCAAGTCACATTAAGAATTCTTAATACTCCACGACGATCAGAACATGAAATAAAAGTTTCCAAACACATTATTTACCTTTGGTTGTAGGAAACACGCGTTTAAAATTAGAGGAAATCCCAACCCTTAACCCCGGCACCGGCAAATTTTTCCGTTATATGATTGGAGGGCTGTGGTCCAATCCCAGTCGGTGATTGGCTGTCAGACCTGTCAGTCATGATGACGACACTACCACTAGTCTGGTGTCCCGCGTGGTGGCGACAGAAACGCTGGAGGTGTGTTTCCCAAAAATATCAACAAAACCTTTTGGTTAATGCTTAATACCGCTTCTTTTTAGCTTGTTGTTTTCAAACCCGAGTTTATTAGCAGTTTGTTTAGAAAATGTTCGTCCCTTAAAACCACAGCTAATGAGCACAGCGTAGTCATTTTTCATGTGATGAGACCAATGGCGTTAGCTTCGTTGAACAGTTTGTTTGTAAGCACTGCTTTAGTCTGGGAGAGTGTTCCTTGTCAAGATTTTAAAGGGCAGTATTACTGATTTTGTTCATATTTCAGGTAATTTGCTCATGCAGAGAATTTCAAAGTAAAAAGGTATTAAATCTATAAAATTGACTTTTTAACTTTGAAAGGCAACATTATTTCCCTATTTACTGTTTTTAGACACATTGCAAATTGATAAATGCTATTGATAAATACTCTTTGTATTTACAGGAAGGTGATGTGGACGGTGAAGGTGGTAGGACTGGGGGTGCTCGCCCTGTCTGTGAGTGTTGAGTTGCTTGGCTGGGTCCATCGCCGTTTTCGAGCAAGAAAAATACTTAATGAAGTCCTATTTTTCCCCTCTGAGATGGCCTGTGTGGAGCACATATTCAGCCCTTCGCTGCCTTAGTAGGTGCAACATGACATCCAAAGGAAACCACTGAAACAGCAAATTCCATGTGCATGCCAATGGTTTTCTTTTGTTTTGTGCATTTCTAGTCCCTGTTACTGCTCGTTGCCTCATGGTGTTGAGACATCCTTCTCCCGTCTCCTCTGCCACATCCTGTCTGCCTCATCATCTTTGGACTTGTGTGTTTTTGCTTTTTCCAACATGGACCTGTGCAGGGCTGTTCTAGCACTACACAAGAAAGGAGTTATCATCCGGGTGCTCAGTGACAAGGACTATACTGCCATCTCAGGCTCTCAGATTGGGCCCCTCCGTAAGGCAGGTGAGGAAAACAGAGCTGTTCTCTCTAGTCACATTGACAGTGCATCCATATACCAGGAAATCAACACATCCAGGGCCAATGAGTTGCATTTGTGCAGTGTGTTAGATATGGAAATACTGGAAAGGATGAGTCAGCTTTCCCCAATAAAAGGTGTTCACAAGGTGTTCCCGGACAACCAGTGATGTTGCCAGTAAATTACCGACAATCATTGGTTGTGAAACTGATGGTTGAAGTGTTCTGAATGAATGGGGGTTTCAGTGTCTCACTGTCAATAAGAGAAACATTTTGTGTCACATGTCTGTCTCTCAGTGTTGTGTCTATCTCAACAGTCCATTTAATAAATTGCTTCTTCTGTACAAGTTTAAGTAAGAATTAAGTAAGTACAAAATTGGCATCCGGATAGCTTATTTCATCAGGCAAAGTGTTTCTGTGTCTGCACACTGCAAACCTCAGCATATCACTTTAGAGGGAGGAATACTTCTCAATCAAAATATTTTCTGCAGAAAAGCTTTTAGCCTCAAGTAGCTGTAAGAGGCTGATACTCAAACAAAATTGGTTACCCAAGGTTCTGGTTAATGGTTCACAGTTAGCTGTCATTTGTTCCAAGCTGGAAGTGCTAAGAAAGGTTGAAACAATTACTACCCTTTTCACTGTCTGTATTTTGGGCTCCATAACATAACATACAGAACTCAAAAAATTAAAGAATCAAAAAAGAAGAAGAAGATTCAAAACGTAACTGTTGGTTTAAAGAAAATTCCCATTTCACACATTTTTGCTCATTTTGACAGTTAGTCTGCACTCTAAAGTAAAACTATTCTCTGAGTTGATTCAAAGAAATTAAACATCAATATATAAATGACACCATTTTTAACAGAGCATAATTGTTTTTTATCAGCAGTATTTTATACAATATGCTTTTTTAATACAATGCAAATACCGCTCCTAACATTTAGGTAATGTAACTATGGCGCCTAATGCAGTGCTCGCTAAGATAAATAAAGTTGCATCCATTCATCAGTTTCCACACCTAACACCTGTCTGGTCCTTCAGGTATCTGCGTGCGCTGTGATGTAGGCTCTGTGTATATGCATCACAAGTTTGCAGTGGTGGATGGCAGCCTGCTCATCACTGGCTCCCTCAACTGGACACTGACCGCAGTGCAAAGTAACCTGGAGAACATCATTGTCACCACGGAGCCTGACCTGGTAAGGCCCTTCATTAAGGAGTTTCATCGTTTATGGGAGCACAATGACCCAGTCAGAACTCACTGCTCCTATGCAGAAAAAACTGCTCATGCTGATAACCATACTTGAAGATATGAATGATTTTTGGGCTAATATAGAGCCTCTCATTCCATGTGAATTAGTTCATTAATCCTTGTTACATAATCTTTTTGTTATACACATTGTTGGTCCATTTGTACAATTCTAAGATTCAGGTAACTCGTTTGTAGTTAGTAACATGACAAATTTAGAATTAATTCAATTTTCTTATGGTCAGAAACAAGTCTTTGAAAGAGAATATGTCAAATACTGAAAATGTCTTTACTTACTTTTCTTTATTTTCTATTTGTTTGGTTTAGTTTGTAGTCATAGTCCATTTTTACTGAGTATGACATACAAAAATTTTCAATCTCCATTTACCATTGTCATGTATTCCAGGAGGGAATAACTTGTTGGTAAGGTTTGTTTTATGCTTGTTCGTTTTACACACTGTACTTGTGTATATGCACTACAAATATTTATACTTGGTAATGTTACTTGTTTGTTGTCAAGTCATATTTTGTTTTTGCCAGACTTCAATAAAAACATTTTTTCATTCTTTGGCAGCTTTATTGTGTTGTTACCCTGCAGCGACCGTCCTCTCACTTGTTCCAATGTGATTCACTCAGTTTTAAATTCATAGAAAAGCTTTACAGTGCAGGGAAACTTTGGTGTTGGTCTGTAACAATGGGCTCTTTTTGAGGTTCCCACTTAATTTCAGACATGATAATGCTCCTGGGTGCATGCATGAGTCTCTGCTTTGGTCATAGTCAGTTTGTGGTCAAGTTAGGCTGGTGTTAGTGTTGATGAAGCCCCTGCATTCCCGTTTTCAGTCATATAGGTCATAAGGTTAGATGCATATGTGGTTTTAAACGTCTGTGAAATAAAATGGAACAAGCAGATGTTTACAATAAATCAGTTGTCAAGCCCACTGGCGACTGAAGAAAAGTGGTACTCTCACACACGTGGTTTCATATTGACTAAACAATTTTTACGAGTTTTGCAGTGGTATTTGTTTGTTTTAAGGTGAAGTTCCTCACTAAATGGATCCACTGTGTCTCATGATGTCCCACTAAAGCGAAGCCTTGGGGCGAAGACGCACGTGATGACTCAAGGTGACACGTTTCCCATCGGAGTTGTATTATTTTGAAGCTCCCCGACGGAAGCAGCTCCGTCACTCTTTGGCCTGTTATGTCTCTGTTACGCAGCGGTCGGACATCCACGGAGATCTGACACATGCACAGTGCGGAGATCCGGGAGCGGAGTGTCCGAGCGCAGCGCTGCTTCAGGTGGACGGGCGCACTCGCTTTCCAAGGTATTTTTAAACCATCGATCCAGTTTTGGGTTTAAACTTTAGGTTTTTGTTACTTCTTTATGTTGATTAAAGTGTTTTCGCATGTTTTTGTTTCAGACTGTGGTTATTGTTTGCACTTGAAAAGTTATTTACCAGTGTGTACACGTGATATTTAATCTTCAACAAGTGTGTGACCTGTTGTTTCTTAACACTTCACACCTGAACTGAAGTTTAGAGCACGTGTCTCAGTGGCATCATTTAAACATTGGCGAAAATACTATCCTTTAACCAGTGTGTGACGTTTATATTGCGCAATTTTCTCTCTCGTATCATCTTATACAGTATTTCATAGCCTTACGGTATCTTGACGCATGCGTGGTTATCGGCGTTTTGAATGAGTACCTCTTCCAACGTGCAAACCACCCTGCTAGACTCTCTTTGTGGTTCTGAAAGTGGTAATGCTGAGCTGGTCTCCTGAGAGCTCCGAGCAATCAGAGAGAGTTGGCTTCTGTCAGCCCCTCGATGATGCACTCGAGAGAGGTGGGGAGGGGGGCATGGGCAGGAGGAGGAGGAGGAGGAGGAGGGGGGCTGGATATAAGGATGAATGAACACTCCATCCTGCTTATGATGCTGCGGGAAGGAGAGAGGAGGGAGTGTGCAGCAGGCGAGGTTTAGCTGTAGATGGATGATGACAAGAAGGCTGAATGAGTGTGTGTGTGTGTGTGTGTGTGTGTGTGTGTGTGTGTGTGTGTGTGTGTGTGTGTGTGTGTGTGTGTGTGAGAGAGAGAGAGAGAGAGAGAGAGTGAGAGAGAGATAGTAAAGGAAGATTAATGGTCCTGTAAGTGAGATTGTGTGTGTATTTAATCGTGAGTCAGCCGACGGATGAAAGGTCAGATGGATGGATTGATGAAATATCCCAGCGCCTCACTTACTGCTCAGCAACCACTCATAAGTTTGGAAGTGAAAAATGCACACACAGAGCAGCTTGTGAGTGATAGAGGGGATACAGTGAAAGGAGCACGCCCCGGCTCTGATTCATACCAGGCAAATGACACAGATGAAATATGAGTGAAGAAGAAGACGGGGCATTTTAACATAACGCCACCATTTACCAACAGTAAAATCTGCTTGTCTGCTTGCTTCTGCGATTTAAACGAATTAGTTTACAAAGCTCAAATTCATCCGACTGGAATTTAAACAACATTAAGGTCTTGAAACTCATCAAACTGGCCGGACACCCCAACTGTTGGCTACTTTGTTTAAATTTTAGTCATTTGCACTAACATTTCCACCACGTATGCATATAAATTAAAAGTAAGAACTAAATGCTGTTGAAATTATATATTCTGGGACTGTACATCTCTGCTTGTTGCCCCGATGCAAACTATCTTCTCGAGCCCATGGACGGACCCCGGTCCCCATGTGGTCTATGACTGTCCTGGTGAGCTCTACTGTAGTGTATGTAAGTCCCATGGCTCCCATAACAAAGTTAGAACATTTACATTAACGCTGCAACCTCATGACAAAATGCTGCAGAAATTATTTTTCATATTTATGACATCTCTGTTTAGAAGCAGCTTGGGTTATTGCTGCCATATAAATATAAAAAGTTTTTTTTTACTGTTATCTACGTGTTTGTTGGGTTTTTTCTGCATTATTTTGTTGCATTATTCATTACACAGTTCTATAAAACACATTATTTTGCACTTCTCTTTTGCAGTTTTCAGTCTTCCCTCTTTTGATGGTGTCTTCTTATCTGAACAGATGGCCTTAGCCAGAGATCCAGGTCAGCAAAGCCAGGAGCAGAGAGATGCTGCTGATCAAAACTTTGACTACATGTTCAAGCTGTTGATCATCGGCAACAGCAGTGTGGGAAAAACCTCCTTCCTGTTCCGCTATGCAGACGATTCGTTCACTTCAGCCTTTGTCAGCACAGTGGGCATTGACTTCAAAGTCAAGACGATCTACAGGAAAGACAAGAGGGTCAAACTACAGATCTGGGTGAGATGTACAGCTCATCAATAAAGTATTACTATATCATCTTAATTATATGTTTTAATTTCAATTTTATTTTATTTTTTACCTGGTGCATGTAAAATAGTATTAAGTTTAAGAATCCAAGCACAGCTACTTCACCTTGATGCTTTCAGATTTTTAGGAGCACATACTGTATCTTATTTACAGCAGGTAGCAGGAGTGAATAGATACACTTAGTTGACTCAGAGAAGGATGTTTGCTCAGTGCACATGTCGGGAACTAAAACCTAGCACACTGCATCACACTCTGACCAGATTAAACTGTAATTAATTTGGTTTAAGACTCAGATACTGATTGACTGACAGTGTGTACCAGAAAACCAGTCATTTAAAACAGTTTGATTATGCTTTGTTAAAAATTAGTTAGTAGTAAAACACTTTTTTAGACACACAAATAATTGGAAATATATATGCAGACATATCTTCTGTGTTGAAAAACATCAGAAAAATCCAAATGATGTTCACACACAATACATTTAAAGTACTTCATATTTACATGACACAGGCATTTCCCTCAGCATCACCCAAAGGCACCAGTTTTCAGAACCCTTTGTACAGCATTATTACACAACACTGGCTGTTCATCCTCACTCTCTAGCCCTTTGTGCGCTGCTGGCTGTCGAGGATGTAGCGTAAACTAATTTCTCATGCTCTACACTTAATGACAGTTGATGTTTAACATGGTCCCCAGACGACGGGGTTCATGAAAGATGCATGGCTTTAAGCTGCTGAGCTAAATGTGCTTACTACGCAGACTGATGCCCAGGACAGATCTATTACTGAATATGAGCGGAAGGCTGCGAGAAAGCCACTGTACCACTGTTAAATGAAAGTCATACATCTTTTTCTTTCATCTAATGTATTCAGTACAGTTTGCTTTCTGTGCTCGTCCACTGCTCATACAGGCACTGTATTGGTGCATATAGAATAGATACTTATGTGAGTTAATGAGTTTCAGTGTATTCTGAGAGCATGACAACATCAACATAATGGGGATTTCCTGGTCAGAAATTACCTGATATTTCATAAGACAGCTAAATTGGTAGTGCTTTTCTAGTATTTCAGGGATTACTTTAATTTTGATTAATTTCTCAATGTTTTTCTTAAAATGTCCTATGTTCCGCAGGACACAGCAGGGCAAGAGCGTTATCGGACCATAACCACAGCTTACTACAGAGGAGCCATGGGCTTCTTGCTGATGTATGACATCACAAGCCAGGAGTCCTTCTCTGCTGTGCAGGACTGGTGGGTAGAATGATACCTTACCTGATCATGTATGTTGTATGTCTTTATTGAAAAAATGGAAATGCTAAATATAAATAAGATTAATAATCTTGAAGGATGAACTTCATAACAGTGGTTCTCAAAATGTGGTACAGGTACCACTGGTGGTATGCTGGCTTTTTCTGGAGGTACACAGGAGAGACTGTGATTATTTTTTAAGATTAAATAGCCATTTAACAAAAATGTGTGGCCTGTTCATTTTTTTTTTTTTTTATCAAAGTTTTATTAACATTAGCTATTGGGCCTATTTTACTACACAACTACACTCAGTATTAGCTGTTTTGGACACTTCAGTGTGACTTCAAAAGTAGGTATTTGATTAAGAAATATAGTAATAAAAGGGCAAAGTAGAACAGAGTTGATAAAAGTTCATATTAAATAACATGCGATTCATTATATACATATAGACATTTGTCTGCTGTTTAAACTATTTTACAACTATATCATACATAAATAGACTGGCAATGCTGTATGCTCTTCTGCCATAAAGGTGGTACTTGAAAGTATATTTATTTTTGGTGTAAATGTATAAAAGATTGAGGAAATTATTTTACCTGTATTATAAAACACAATTTTAATCCACAATTCAGTTTCCATTTATTTAAACAATAGTTAAAGCTTTGTTGTAGGAAGTAGGAAAACAAAAAGAAAAACAATCTTTAGTCACATTTGCTCCTTAGAAAAGATGGCAGTATCTCCTAATAGGGCTGAGATTATCTGGTTTTACAGGTGTTTGTGTTATTTTTGTATGTCTCTCTTCATACTAATAAACTGACTACTTACTATTAAAATGAATACAAATAACAAAAACGGTTGTCTCTGTGTTTCTCAGGGCGACCCAGATCAAGACTTATTCATGGGAGAATGCTCAGGTTGTGCTGGTGGGCAACAAGCTGGACTTGGAAGAAGACAGACAGGTCCCCACTGAGGACGCACAAAGACTGGCTCGAGAGCTAGGTCATCCTTTTATCACGTGCCTATCACATTCAAAACACACAACCTTCCTGCTCAATGATTAACACCAAAGCTCACGCACATTTTTCTCTTTCATGTTTTGCAGGCTTTCAGTTCTTCGAGACAAGTGCCAAAGACAACATCAATGTTAAGCAGGTCTTTGATAATCTGGTGGATGTCATCTGTGAGAAGATGAATGAGAGTGTGAATGGAGATGCCGGTCAGTCAGCCAACAGTGCGTCAGCGGGCCTGAACACACCGCTGGGTGCTCAGCGAGGCTGTGCATGCTGATAATTGACAGTGTATCACAAAAAAAGGTTCTGACCTGTTCATGTACACTATGTAAGTGCTTGGTTCTCACTGTGCATTTGAATGTGGCTGTTACAATGCAATGCCAAAGAATGTTTAAAGATGTGCCTTTTGTTCATGTTTGTGTCTTTGTTTCTTGTGTTTTTGCCTCAAAATGAAATTGAGAAGCTTGACTGACTCCGAACAATACTCGTAACAAAACTAGAGATTCACATTTGTTTTTTCTTGTGCCATGGTTCCCCCTAGTGGTTATTTTACCATATCACTGTGACACCAGCCAACACTGTTTTTTATCACTTCATCTGGATTCTGTATTTATCATTATGTTAAAGTCATTGTTTCCATTTTATATGTTTTTTTCTTAAGTTAAGACTTGCTAACAGGATTTTACAAGTCTCTACCAAAGTTCATTCACACATTTTGGCAGAATAAGCAAAAAAGAGACTGTGTTTCAAAGTATAGACACTGGACAAATATTAACTCTTTTGATTGACATTCACCAGACAGCAATTTCTCCCATGACTAACCTTTGTTATGAGGCTGATGGAATAATCTCACTTGTAGCATCCACTGACAAAACTGAGGTGAGCTTAACACATTTTGTTGTTTGTTTGTTGCCATCCTTTTTTTCCTGTGAGTGGATTTAAAGGCATGCATGTATGCTATGTGTCTTGCTTGTCTCGGCTCTTGCAAAATTGTTATAAAGATTTCTTTTTTTAAAGCTCCATGGTTTTCACTGATGTCTGACATAAGTAGGAAACCCCACAGAAGATGCTGAGTCATACAACAATTGATTTTTCCACACTAAAAGCATTTATCAGGCTGGAGATCAACATTAAATAGTTCACTGACTCACACACATCTGATGTAAACATAATGTTCAATTGTTGTCACATTTCAGAAATCATTAACGTCAGTCTTCCAGTGGACAGTTTTCTACTTGTAAAAGTTTATTGCCATTAACTACTTTTTATAAGGGACTTTGCACCAGGAAGTCTTCTGCCTAAATTAAATTCAATGACGTCTGCGTGACTTCCCCTTACCATATTCATGTGTGCATGAAACCTGTGAGAGGATAAAGGGGCATGTAGAGAGCACACTGGGCAGACACTCCTGACACTTCGGACCTCAGCAGACATACTCACTTCACGTCAGGTAAAGTGCATTTGTCTCTATTCTTACAAACCTTTCATCTCAGCTTGGAAAAAGTGAGCCATTTTTTCGAAATTGTGTTTAGACATGGCTTGTTTACTGAGCTATGCCTGTGAAACATGTCAATATTAACTCTGAATGACCCGTTTTGGTGACTGCAATTTCATAATTTATTTGTATGGGGGCAGCGTATTGTAAAATAAGCTCTAAAGCAAATCTGTGAAGCATCATTCTGTGTGTGTGAGATCAAACTGTTTTCACCACATTTCCATTTTGACATTTTGTCTACTCCTAAAAGTTTTCAATCCAACACGTTTATTTGTTCACCAAGCTTCATGAAACATTCTCATAAACGTGACCATTTCTGGGATTGTTGATTTATTGTTTGTCGGAAACAATCCAAGCAGGTTGCCAGTATGTGATAGTAAAGGGTGCAATAAGGAAGAAGAAACAACAATAAAGTGAGCTCATTCCTGGTGATATAATTGTAAGTTGGGTGTTTTTAGTGCTACTTGTTTGACCACCAACTTGATAAGATAAATTTGTTGCATAAAATCCTTCAAGGCCATTTGGTTCATACTTAGTTTTGGGTTTGCTTCAATTGTTTGTACGATTTTGAACGCACATTCAAATATGTTAAAAAAAAACAAACAAACAAAAAAAACAAAAAAACAGTGCTGGGCAAACGACAAACATATCGACTATAATTAAATCGCATTATGTTTTTCAAAAAGAGTGGAATAAAAATAAAGTGACAACATAACAAGCATCTCAGAGTTCAACCGAAACCTTCAATGACGTCAGAGAGAAAAAAGTACCAGGCTGAAAGAAGATTAAGCCCCTCTGCTCTCTTCAAACCAGTTGCTGCTGTTAATGTGTAACTTAAGCAAACGCCATTTGACCCATGTTAGTGCTTTTGTGTGTTGTAAAGTTAGCATTGCTACCATACAGTTCCCTCAACAGGGAAAATAATTCACCAGACAAAAAAACCCTCTGTCATTTACTTCCTCCTTTCTAAGCTCCATTGTCTCTTTTACAGAGCTAACATTTATCCAGGCAAGATGTGTTGCAAAGGCTTACTCAAGATTATGATGTTCATCTTCAATGGCGTCATCTTTGTAAGTTGTAAAAGATCTGTGTTAATGACATCCTCCAACTCATTTGTTACCTCAGTGTGTTTATTAGTTTATTAGCGTTCATTAGTATCACGTGTTCATTTTATGGTGCAGCTGGCAGGTGCTGCAGTCCTGGCTGTGGGTATATGGGTGAAGGTGGACAGTGGTTCCTTGATGACCATACTGGGAAATATAGAGGGTGTTCCACCTGGCTTAGACCAGTTATTCAACGTGGCCTACCTGCTCATAGCAGTGGGTGCTGTGCTGCTGGTCATTGGCTTCCTGGGCTGCTGTGGAGCTGTGAGGGAGAGCCGATGCATGCTGCTGACGGTAAGTTTAAAAAGACTATTTTTGGAAACTCATTGACTGTTTGTTCAGTTGACTCACTTCTTTATTACTGCTTATATTTTTTGTCATTATAATGCAGTCACCTACAGGTAACGCCATTCAGAATATTCAGCACAATAGGGCTGTAGTTTATATTAGATAGGTCAAAACTAGAAACCAATCATGCAGTTTACCTATATTATTTATTTACCTGTATATTTACTTATAAAATTCCATGTCAATGCCCGTTGCTGGGCTCCCTCCCTGAACCAAAACAGTTCACTTTCTTGATATTTGCCAGATATCAAGAAAAGGTTTTCTCACAAGGCATCTGGACGTAGGTTTGAGACGTTTCATCCTCTATTTGTCTCAAACCTATGTCCAGATGCCTTCAGAAAACCTTTTTTGAATATGTGGATGACTGAGAACCTCCAGACACAGCCAGATATCAAATATCATTAACCATGTCATTAGCATTTTTTTTTTTACACAAAATCATAACCATCATAATAAAATTGACAGATTCCAAAATCTAACAATGTTACATAGTACATGTCTAGAGTGATTGGTGCACTGTGTAATGGGGAATTTACATTTCTTATGTAATTAAGTTCCATAATGTTGTTTTACATATTTTAATTTTTCTCTTCTATAACTCTTCATTAAATAAATAGATTTTCCAACACAAGCCCAGTTTTTTTTACAGTAACATCTTTCCCTTTAGTTTTTCAGTATCGTGCTCATCATCTTCATCATTGAGGTGGCAGGAGCTATAGTGCTGCTAGTCTTTGAAGATTTGGTAAGTGACTTCTCCAAGAACCACCGTCAACACCTGGAAACATACAGGGAATGTGGTTCTTATGTTCAATGTGTGCTTTCAGGCCAATCAGCTGATTTTAGGTCTAGAGGGCGAAGTGAAAAAAAGCCTTAATGCTGATTATGGAAAAGATGAACAACTTTCATCTCTTTGGAATGCCACCATGGAGGAGGTACTCTTTGCCTATTTTTAGGATTTATTTTACACATCAAAACTTATTATAGCATTTTATGAATGACTCTTGTGGTGTCTCTCCAGTTCAAGTGTTGTGGCTTTAAGAACTACACTGATTTTGAGGGATCACCTTTTGTCTCAAGCCACGGGGGTAATTTCTATCCAACCACATGCTGCAACAACACTTTTCTTGAAGGCGGTGTCTGTAGTCAACAAGGAGCAGAGCATTCGGTATGTGACCCAACAATTGTTGCAGGTTGAACTTAGCACAGTGACTAATGTTCATCTCGAAATTGTACTGTGTTGTGTTTTTCAGTCAGTTATTGGCTGTTATTCTAAGCTGGTGGAGTTTATAGAAGAAAACGCTGTGATCGTTGCGGCTGTGGCTCTAGGAATCGCTGCTCTGGAGGTATAAAAATATATATCATGGAGTTTTCTTAGCAACATTAACCTTATTAGTGTTATGACATCTGTTTATTTACTGTTATCTGTCTAGATCGCAGCCATGGTGGTTTCAATGATTCTCTACAAAGACATTGGCAGGAAGGCGTAGGGCCACACACCAACCCTCACAAAGTCTTGCCTCTAAACTGATGTTTTTGTATAAAATTTGTTTAGACACTGTACATTTTATTTATGTTTGATAAATGATCTGACTGATGTGCTGAAACAATATTTTATGTAATGACGCACAGAAGCTTGTCTGTCATTCACATTTACTGCAATAATAAGAGCCATTGATATTATTTTTGTATCTTGAATCACTTATAAAGAATGAAAGGCTGAAGTGTCCGTACTTACCGGTATATTATTGCTGGCATGGTATGATTTAATGTGGCTAATGATTACATCAAATATCTTCTAAGTGAGTGCCAAAAAACATTGGACTGATAAGGAGCTATACTTATCACAATCAGTCATGCCACTGGAAAATTAATATCAGTATCAAAGAATCAAAGACCTTGAGCTTAATGTAGGCCTTCTAATGTAAACTGTAATAAGGCCTATTGTATTGTATGTTCCTGACTTCATTCAATAATGTAGTGGGTTTAAACTATTTTTATTGTAAAACATTGGTTTGGCTGCAACAAATTATTCAGTCATTTTCAAACCCACCGTGAAACATCTACGCTTCACTTAACAAGCACTTTTCGAGAGAGATCTGGTGTTTAATACTGTACTGTAATAAGTGAACAATTACAGTAACATATTCAGTTTTTTTGTATAGTATTGAACATGACACAATAATTTACATTTAAGAGCTAAATTGCCCTTATATTGTAATGATACATAAAAAACATAAAACTTTGCCTTGTTTAAGTCTGTTTTCCAGTTGCAGGTGGCTGCTGGCTGCCACTCCAGTCCACACAGCTATGAATGCAGGGCATTTGTTTTCAATAATATGGATGGCTGTTTATGAAAATACCATATGGCTAGGCCTTGTGTTCAGCATTACACTTTTGTATAAGTAAGTGGGAAAACGGTATGTTCTGTAAGGCTTTTGTTACTCAAATAGTTTATAAAACTAGACTTGCACTTTGGAACTGTTTCTTAGAATATACGCAGTAAAAGATTTTACAGTTTTGTAATATAAATGTGGTCATTGTTATGGCATACAGTCCTTAGGTTGCGCTGTAGCTGGATTCTAACCAGATTTGTGAGTTTAGCCCATGCAGTGTCTGTGGAACTGGAGCAGACTCTTGTTTGTCAGATTATCTTGTTTCTGCTGGACTGAGACTTTTTTTTGCATCCTTGCCTGTCATCTGCTGCTGTTCATTTCATCTGCAGATAGAACGGATTCATAAATGTGTAGCCTGTTTACAACCTTTTAAACAGTTAGAAAATTGAGCAATTCCCCATTTTGTTACTTTTGTTAGTCCGTCATATTCACATATATCTTTGTGAGCAAAGAACAAGCAGAACTGTAAAGTGCGCCCTCTTGTGGACCCATCATATTCTGCATCTATCTCGTTTGAATTTAGTCTTTCAGTGCCACAATGTTTCTAACAGGAAGAGCCCGTGTGCAGTGAACAGTGGATTATAAATAAAAGCTCTAGTCACAAAAATCCATGTCTCTTTTGCCTTCATCATACAGCGATGTCCCTGTCACATCTACTCTATTTATAAATGTTCTTACATGAGTTCCCTGTTCAATGGGTGACATAACAATTTGCATTTTGTTGGGTTTGAATGGAGACTTATTGGATTTTAACATAAACTGTCAATGCACATTTCTGCTGCAGCTTTTGTTAGCCACATACAACAGGAAGCAGTGCTGTGTGGAGTCTGACAGAAAGGTCATTTCTCGTAAAGACTGGCTTGACTTTGGGCAGATTTGGGGAGGAGGTGGGCCACAATGAGAAAGTCAAACAGTCCCCCTGTTGTGTGTGGCTACACAGGCGCCCATCAGCACCCACTGAGTGATCACGTCACGGGTGACAGAGCACATTGAACTGTAATGGTGTAATAATAGCACATCAAGGGAATGGCTCGGAGGTGGATTGTGCGTGGGAATAAATGGACAGGACAATTCTTGTTTGCACAGGGAGCGTAAAATCATTATTCTTTATGGCTCAGGAACAACAGGAACTCATGTAAGATTAGGTGCATTTTAATTGGCAGGCCTTTTGAAACACATAAAATGCCTGAATAGATTCTATCTTTTGTTTGGTATTGGGATAGTTTTAGAATTATACAAGGATTTTATTGAAGCCAACACTAACCCTGGTCCTAGAGTCAAACTTTTGAAATTAGCCTTTACTGACTTCAAGTTGAATTCAACATAAATCTCTCCTTTTTTATTGATTTTAAATCCATTAGAAATCAGTCTCAGAATACAATGCCTACAATCATAGATCTAGCTTTTCCACTGTTGTTTTTATGGCCATGTTTTAAAAGCTCACCTTAAAAGTAAAATTCCTTGAGTCTGGCAGTCATCCACTACCTGGACTTTAAAGCTGGGTGTGATGTCTTGTCTGGTGTGGGAATTGTAACACCTTCTCCGCATTAAAACACAGGTGAGAACTGGCAGCTAGGTATATAAAGCACTCCCACTCTCACACTGACGGAGCACTGACAGCAAGGTACCCTTTGGAACCTTGGACCAAACAGTATTGCAACAACTTTTCATTTTAAATTTCAATTAGGTGTATTATACTTTTAATAGATTTTCTTTTTGCGGCTAAAAGGATGGCAGTTGTTATCAGTCTCATGTTTTTGTCATGGGCAGCTGTTGTTTCACCGATCCCTCACAATGTTCCTGACAGCTTTCGCAAAGGATATAGGATGGAGTTGGAGTCATCTGGTGGAGGTCCAGTCGAGCCCATCCAGGGAATAGTGAAGGTTGTGCAGCTGGACCCCCATGCCTTTGCCCAGTCTGGACTCTTCAGAAGGGGACTGACCTCCAGAAGGGCCCCCTCGCTCAGCTCCCGACCTCCTTTTCCTGCGTTTCTGTCTCAGGGGCGTCCAGGTCCAGCCGTGGCTCCTAAAGCCCCCGTGCATCCACTGAACCACCTGCACCCTAAAGTCTCGGCCAATGTGGAGCTGAGGAGGAGGCAAGGATTGCAGATGTGGCAGAAGGCCATTGAAAAAGGGGACAGGGTGACTGTGACACTGCCCGGAGGTCTGAAGGACACCAAGCAGACATGTACTGCTGTACCTTTTACTCAGGTGAGACATTTACATTACACCAATTTATGTGAACTCACTACAGTATTTAAATGATTTACTTTTACTTTGGTAGATTAGATAAGGCAGAAAAAATCATACTATGCATTGCCGATTTTTGTGCAGTTGACAGTAAATAATATGTTGAAAAGAAATTAAAAGATGCAATAATATAGTAATTCATTTAATAGGTAACTGTTAAATGCTTTTTGGTAAATAAACGCTCGTGTCTTGTTATGTCCTCACAGAGAGTGACAGCAGATGGGTGTGAATCTGTGACTGTACACAACAAGCTGTGTTTCGGTCAGTGCAATTCCATGTTCATCCCGTCTGAGGTGGATGTGTCTTCAGGGATAAACCCCCATCGGCAGACCCCCTGCTCACGCTGCGCCCCCTCCAAAGTCCACACTGTGACTGTGCCTCTGCGCTGCGGAGCCCACGGGGTCAGGGAGAAGCGAGTGATGGTGGTGGAGGAGTGTAAATGTGAGACGGGCCGAGAGGAGAAGGCTGCTGTGGCTTCTATTCGTCTGTAACTGCGGCTCCGGTGACTTCAGTACTCTTTCATTGAGCCCATTGTTATTTGCAACAATGAAAATGAGTGAATGGTTGTGTGTTTGAGGGGGCTTTATTATATTGGCTACAGTTGGCTGCCTCTTGTGTGATGCTATGACAAATGTAATTAGTATTTACATGCTGCTTGTACTGTATGTGTGTGACAGCTATGGAGACTTTTCTCACTGTGGATTAATGACAGTGGCCTATACTATGGTCATGCTAATTTATGTAACGTAATAGTTCATACTGGACTTTTTTTTTTGTTAAAAGACATGTTTAGATTTGACTAAACTGAAATAAAATAGAAAGGTGATCAAAAAGCATGTTTGTCCAATTTCTATTAGCTAATTATTAGTCTGCTTTCTGACAACAAATTACATTCAGTGGTGCAATTCAATTTACTGGCAAAACCCAAGTAGCCTCAAACCATGAAGAGCATTTGTGTTTTTTCCACCCACTCTGGTATCCAGGCATCAAGTGTCAGCTCCTAAATTTTATTAAAATGCTTTGTTCCAGCGACTTTTTGCACGTAGCACTTACATTTGAAAACACCAAACTGAAGAGCTGCAAAGCTATTGAGCACGGCTACTTAGTGGTAAGCAAACATAATTGTTTCAGCATGGGCCCCTGAATTATGTATAGGAACCACCTATTCTAGATGTGGGAATGTGAACATCCTTCAGCGCAGATGCACTTAAGCGGCTACATGTGATTATGTGTGTGTGTGCTTTGTTTTCAGTTAGGGCTCATAAAAACTATTATTCATTTATACGCTGGCACCTGGGCCTGGTAAAGTGAACTCATCCCACACGTCTCCACATACATTCCCAGAGGAGCATAAAGAAGGGGGCTCTTTACGTTGCCTTGGCATGCAGTCAAAATGGCTGCTTAGATGGCCATTTGCATTCACG
The DNA here is from genome assembly GCA_036850595.1 of Rhyacichthys aspro. Taxonomy (NCBI): domain Eukaryota; kingdom Metazoa; phylum Chordata; class Actinopteri; order Gobiiformes; family Rhyacichthyidae; genus Rhyacichthys; species Rhyacichthys aspro. The sequence goes on along the minus strand of CM072148.1, from coordinate 10,541,124 downwards.
TGGCTTTCTGGAAAAAAGTGAAAGCGTTCATGGCACTACGGGGGTGCATTGAGTCCCTGGATTCCATTAGCATGTGATTAACATCTTGCGTTGATGGCTATATTTTCATGATTGATGGGACAAATATTTGCCTGGGTCTTTAATATGTGGAATTAGGGGCCACTTTGAACCAATTACTTTTTCTCAGTACATTCGAGAGCTTGGTTAACTGACCCTCATGTTATTAGATTATGAGATAGCTCTAGTTTTCAGAGGTAGTTCATGTAAGAGCGGTCGTCCTAATCATTATAATAAGACATGGTGATGGGGGAACCATGATCTCAGTATCTCATTCACAAACTCCTCTCACTTTTTGTCTTAATTTCAGAAGAATGGGAGTAAAAAACAGCCATAGAAAAGGGAGGGGGGAAATGAAGGGGGAGTTGTTGATTGAACAAACAAGGTGCACAAGAGAGTGCACCACTTAGCAAGACAGATGTCAGCCCCCTTTGCATTGTGGGATCCGGCAGAGCACTCCTGCGTCATTAAGGATGGCCTGGTTCCCATGGCGAGAGGAAAGGAAGGAGCGAAAAGAAGAAGGGCCCGGTGCCAAGTTCAACGCCTCGGGGATCAGATCAGCGTCACAGGGTGCTAAGTGGCCTAGTTAGCGCTTTAAACGCACAATGAGCTGCCTGCTCTTTCTCTGTGTGTGCACGCCTTTTAACTGTCAGATGTAGAAACGGTTAAGAGGTGTGCATGATGGAGGCCTGTGCTGAGACCATACCAACATTCAGGCAAGGTACATGTAGGAAATGGAAGTATAGACCGTACATAGGAAGCCAGTTCCTTTTGCTTGTTGATGGTGGATACAGTTAATTAACCATGTCATTACTGGGTCCTCTGTGCTTTATGCTAATTTTCAAAACAACAGCAATTCCCAAGTGAGAGTGTTTGCTTACCTATAATTTTCTGTGTGTTTCTTGGTTAAAGCATTTGAAGGAATACTTAATAGCAATGATAAATAGACTTATGGCCTGTCACAGATTTATACTTTGGATTCAGAATGATAGTAAATATAATATACAGTTACTTTACAAACAGGCATGTCTTTGGTGTAGCCACCATTCATGGAAACATGTGGGTCACCTGTCTCTTTTACTAATTTAGCGCAAGTAACACATCCAACCTTGAATCTAAAGAACTCAGCAAAAGAACTTGATGTGAAAATGAAGCAATGAATGAATGAATAAAGAACATGGACCCTGCAGCTAAAACTGGGCGGTGTCAGAGATGCACAAGAAGGAGGCCTGTAAATCCAAGTCTCACTAGTCCACGTGTCCTCGTGTTGAAGGTGTGAGGCTGTGTGGACCGCGGTTAACATCTAGCTCCCCACTGACAGAACCATACTAACAGCACTCTGTGGTGTTAGTCCGTACCAGCTGGTCAGAGTTGGCTGTGCTGGAGATTGTGCCCTGGGCTAAGCCTGCCAGCCTACTGCCATTCTGGCTGGCTGCTGGCCTGTCTGCCAGATTGTCTGCTGGGTGCTGAGGAGCACAGAGATAGGTGTAGCCTGCGGATTGGACCTCATCAAAGTTTGCTGTTGGACCAAGTCCTACTTTGTCTTCAATGTCTACAACAGAGTATTTAGTGTTATAAAGGCTAAAAGCAATACATTTTTCCTGCTACAGTTTCATTTTTATGAAGAAACATATATGAGACAAGCTGAAGTATATATTCTGCCTATAGTTCTCCTGGCAAAGCTAATACAGTTTTATAAAGTCTGGCTTTGCTTGTCCAGACCGATGTGTGAGAAAAGAGAAGTACATTCATACTCTTCCTTCTTCCTTTATCCACATTTTGTTCCCTTGTTGACATGTGCAGGACAGTTTTGTGTGTGTGGACAGTCACAATTCACAGAAGAAAAAAGACAACAAACTGACAAATGAATGAAGCTTGTTCAAAAGCCAGCATTGGCCTTACTTGCTGCAAACACTGGCTAGGGAATTTCTACATGTAGATTGATGAAGGAGATTTCTTAAATGTTGATTCTTTTTTACATTTACAAGGCATATACTATTTTTGATAAACCGCATAGACCACCTTAAACACCTCAAAATCGAAATATGCCAAACGTTTGCTAGTTACTTTATATTTTTTTAGTTTTAGTGAGTGTACAGTCTGTGGTCTCAGAGGTCACCTGGCTGCATATTGCTTATGTGTATAATTACATGTGTTTTTGTGTTTAAGTGTGTTTGTTTCTGTCTGATTGACTTGATTATGTCCCTGGTGCGGCGGTGTTAGTACCTGAGTGTTGAGCTGTCAGTAAACCCTCGGCTGGAGTGTGATGATGACAGCGCTGTTGCTGTGGCAGGTGTGGTCCTGTGTGCCATGCAGGTGATGTCTCTCATGCTCACTTAGCTAATGACTCCAATTAGAGTAATTAAGAGCTGGCACGGTGAAACCAGCTCACGTGCCTATTGCCAATGCATCCATTCCTCTTCCTCATTTATACACTCACATTATAACTTAGTATGGCTTCATACACTTTCACTGTCCTCCTTTTTATTCTGTATTTCTCATGGGCAGCGCTCCCTTTGTACTATGTCCAAGGCTTAAAAGAAACATGAAGCCTAAAATCAGTTGAATGCTCCACTTAAGAAGCACTTAAGAGACCCTCAGCCCAGATTATTGTTACAGAGGCGGCCACAGAAAAAGAGCATAAGCCCAGTGCAGTGAAGGAAAGCCACAGAGGAAAGGCAAGCCAGGTCCTAACGAGAGAAGAGATAATTGTAATCTTTTGTTAGGGGACTTTCTTCATCGTGCAGGGACATGAAATGACACATCACAAATGTTTTTTGGATGAAGAGGGCAATGCAGGGATGCAGTGATGTAGAAGCTGTAATAGTATAAGCTTCAGTGCAACTAAAATGCTCAAAAGCTCATGGTCACAAAGTGTTTACAATGCACACTGTAGCCTCAATGTCAAAATACACATTAATTCAGTTCAATATCAAATTCCAATAGTGCAGAACACAAACAAGCCAAGCTAGAGATTTAATGCTGGCTACAAAGCCCTGGTCAGATTTATTAAGTTTGATCAAACTGCAAACATATGATTCTCTGGTGTCTTGGTGTTCTTTCAACACATGGAATCCCAGATTGACAGACGTTGGGCCTGGATTTGTAGTTGGCATTGCACTACAAATGATTTCTCTCATTTTCTATGAGAAAATGACTTTGATGCATACAGGGTTTGCCCTTCTACTGTTAGCCTCATGTGAGCGTATATGTATAATTTACAAATAACTTTCAATTATTTTTAATAAAATCCATATTGCACACCGTAAAAGCAACCATTACAGCCCTCTGTAGCAAGAGACCAAGTTCATTTTTGCTTTATATAGTGATTTCACTGGTAATTTTGAGAGCTGAAAGCAGAAGCCTTGTGAAAACCACCATCATCAAAATTACAGCTGAGCACACTTTGGTAATCTGGCGACTAACAGCGTCAAGCAAATTATCCTGGTGGGCAGTCTGTATGAGCCAGAGAACAGAATCACCTCCAGAAGCCTGTCACCACTTTCATGAAGATAAATGGTATCATTACACAGTCACCATCGTGTGTTAGCTGATCTGGAATCCACTTGCTGTTAAAAAGTGGGGCTTGGTGTGGATTACATCAGTCACCGGATAACAGCGACGTAACAAGAGAAAAAACTCTTATTTCAGAACTTTTAACAATGCTGTGATGGAAATCTCTCAACTATTCTTATCTTGAATTTAAGTCACAAAACACTTTTTCCTGTCAATAGAATCAATACCAATACAGGCACCAATTTATCTAACACATTCTGCCAGTGTGGCAGTATCTGTGGACAAACAGTCATCCTCACTGTGGGCAGAGAGGAGGAGCAGGGTGCCAGTTGTGTGTGATTGAGAGACAGACAGACTCAGAGGCGGTGGGCACGGAGGGAAGTCGGGCGCCAGTGTTCAGGAGAGATAGGCCAAGTGAGAAAGTGAGGGAGTGTGCATGTTTGAGCGGTGTGAGGGGTGCAGAGGAGGGTGCAGGTGGCATGGAGCTGGCGCGGACCTGGCCCACTGTCCCCTGGCAGTGCCAGGCTCCATCTGTCATCAGCAGGAACATCTGCAGCCCAAGGTGCCCTTGTCACCCAGCGTTAGAGTAACGAGTTTGGCGTTTCCATTAGTCCAGGGCCTCGCCTGGCTGCCTGGCGCTAGCCAAAACCATGGCATTTTGGGTGTGAGCTTGTGCGCGTTTGCCTATGACTGAGTGTGTCCAGATATGAGCAGGAGAGCGGGGGGTAACAGGATTTGTTAGTCGGCCTGTGTGCCTGTGAATGTGTGTAAGAGACCTGCGCGTCATGCCAGAACAACATGGCAGCACAGAGCGTTGACCCAGCTGGGCTGAGCCGCCATGTCGAGTCATGTCCCCTCCTGATGTGAGCGTGCCCATTGCGCTCTCACCGCTGCCAGGCTCCCTCTTCTCTGCGTTATGCCACTCGCTCTCATCCTCGTCTCTTCCATCTGTCCCCCTCCTCTTATCTGCCCCCTCTGCCTTACCTCCGTGTGGCCCCTGTATACCCATCTAGAGCTCATAACACACTGCAGCTAGATTCACATTTTTATCTCGCCAATGCCTAAAAACAGATGGTACTTCTTTCCCAGCTATGTCCTTTCATCTCAGTTCTTTGCTGTCCCCTCCTGTGTTTCTTTACATTGATGGTGTATCATTGATGCTCACTGACAGTCCACCTGATTATTTTCTCGTTATAGTCCACTATAACTTAAAAAGAAACACCTTCTCACCGATGGACAGCAGTGTGCTTTATATAATTATTTCCCCCAGTTAATAGTCTATGTGTCATTTATTAAACCTGAACATGATTTATATTTTACAAAAAGAAACCACTTTGAGCAGGACTTTTGTGTTTGCACCACATGGTGGCTCTAACGAGCAGCAATCTGTCTCAACATTAATGAAGTGAGAATATTAATCAGACAGATATGCAAAATCAGAATAAGATAAGACTGATTATTCTTTTTGGTTTCTGCATTACATATAAGCGTGTGTCATAAATCAAATTTGAGTGAATCATTGAAACTTTGTTTAGCTCAAAGGTCTTTGGAAAATAAGACATCACTAACAAAGGCCTGGCCTCAGGCTCACTGAACTTTCTGAAACATGTTTTCAGCATTTTAATGACAGCACTTTGTTCTCTGACACCTTCCGTTGAGTTCCTTAATATGAAAAAGGAGCAGGTTTAAAGTTTAGTTAGGTTCTTTAGCTGTCTGTTTTCTTGGCCTGACTCATAAAGGTTTCACATCCCCCATAACAACACTTAAAAAGTGGCTGCAGATAGAGTGTGCAAGCTCAAAAAGGAGAGCCATAGCGAGATAAAGAAAAAGGAAGCGACAACTGCTAATCAATAAGATTTCTCCAACCTTATTTTTTTTCTGTCCCCCCTCGAGGCCCACGGCATTCAAGACGAGCCAAGACGAGCTTGGCATTGTCGAGCACGCCTTAAAAAGAAACACCTGCGAGGTGGAAGACATTAAAAACGGCAGAAAAAATCCTGCTTTTCGCAGCTCTTAAAAATGTTGGCAAATGTTCCATGGGTTTTCTGGGAACAAAACAGTAAAAAGAAAGCGCTCCCATGCAAGTGAAGACAAAAGGGGATGGTTTTCCATAGAGATGGAGGTGTCATTACACTTGAGACGGCTGCCAGATTTGGACTTATCTGAGCCCCTCGCCCCTCCCCCACAGCCTCCCTTCTATCTATACCATCTTAGTTGATTATCAGCTCTCGGGCAGCTTTTGAAAAACAAATAATGAATGGTAATATTTAGCTGTTGACAAAATATGTACTGTATGAGGCTTTTATAAAGGGAACAGGGAATGAGTAGAGAGACAAAGATGGATAAAACTGGGGAGAGATGGGAGAGGAAATAGGGAAGGGGGGCAACTAAAACAGATGGCACTCTTGGCATGCACCTCTCTCTTAAATCTGTTTCTGCTGTTTTTCTCATGTGCATGAGGCTTTAACCCTGTGGTAACCTGTGTCCCAGCCTGACCCTGACCCTAACTGCTGTATGTAACACGCCTGCCGTGTGTGTTTGTGTTGTCTTAGTTAGACTAGGCATGAGTTTAACTTGCCCCTGTGGAAGTTAACTATGACCAGGTTCAGGGTTAACAAGGCATGCACTCTGAATGCCTGAACATGGCTTCAAGACAGCGTTAAATGTAAGTCTGGGCCTTGAAAATGGCCTTCTTTGAGAAACAGGTGTTGGAATCAAGACTCTTAATGATTTTAATTTCTCTCAAGCACTGAGCACTCACAGCTGCAATGGATCAGATTCATATGTTTTATTACCTTTCGAGTTGAAAGAGTTGATTCATGCCTGCAAGCAGACTAAGAATTTTAAACATAAAAAACGACATAAAAGGTTTGAAATATTTGCTACACCTGGGACGCTTGTGTTTAGGCTACATCCGGGCTTCTGCGATTAGACAGATTCATGCTCTACTCTCCCATAGACTGACTATTTATTTGACTGAATGCACATCGCTTATATGTAGGGGTGCATTGGTGGCTCATTTGCATAATCTCCCATTTAAAGAGGGATGTGCTGGAAGCCGGTGGGGGGTTGATGGTAAGGACTGGGGCGGGGAGGTGGGAGGGTTTGTACAAAGTGCCCATTGTGCGCTCCGAGGATAGGGGAAAAATGCCCTGTAGGCCTACGGCTGTGGGTTGTGTATGTGGACTGTATGTGGGAGCCACACCTGTCAGTCCAGCCTGAGGGAAGCAATGAGCCCACATTAATGAGCATATCAATATCTCTGTATCAAGCTCCAGCACTAAAATCTATGGACCATATCAATCTTACGCGTCCTAATTGTTTCCCTTTATTAACTTGGCTTGTTATCATGCCATTTTCTCTGCTTTGATGTCAGGCTTGGTCACACATACTCCCACTCACTTTCTCCCACACTCAGCAGTAAAACCACACTTTGCAGCAGCACAATTTGATTACTTCTTTAAATCAAGCCAATATCACAATCTACCCAAGACGCAGCAGGCCAATCGGATCAGACAGGAGGAAAAAATTGTGAAATCAGATTTTTTTTTTCCCCTTCTTCGAGGGGTTTTCGAGGAAGAGAGTCCAAAAGTGCTGAAATTGCTGGTGGCTATGTCTCTAATGGTAAAAAACATAATGCTCAGCAATCTGCTTAATATCCGCGCCGCACTCATTAGATTAGAGAACATTAAGGAGATTGAAAGATTTGCATTCTATTGTTTTGGACTGACCAGGCATGTGGCAATGCTAACTTTGATGAATTGTATCACCAGCATGCCTCTTGATTTTTAAAATATATTCAAGCAGAGTCATGACCAATATATAACCAGGGCGTATTTTCAGAAGAGCTCAAAGTCCAAAATTGCACTTGGTCTTTAGGGAGTTCATGCAGAATTTTATACACCTATCTTCAAAGAAACGATATAATTCATTCTTCATTACTATGGGAAACAGTAGCAGCCTGAAGTTGTCCCCCATTAATGCCTAATTCCTCGTCCGTTTGGGCTCAGGGCAGGCTAGACAGAATGCGGTGTGTGACCAGCACCAGTAAAAGCAGCACCGTGCTGGGATCCAGGAACGTTACCAGAGCTCAAAGTCCTAATTCCACACTGGGAATTCTGCCATCAGTAACATAATAAGTCCACTTTGGCTCTAGGGGAGAGAGTGGAAGGAGAAAGGTTTTTCTTTTTATTTCTTTTCTTTTTTTTTTTTTTTTGGCCGTAAAGTTTGTCATGATGCGTAAACAAATGAACAAAAAACGTAGCCGGGGTAGGCTCTCAGTTAAAGTTAATAAACTGGCTCGATTATTTTATTTATTACATTATATTCTCACCACCCAGGCGACCACCTACAGCTCAAATATTAACAGAGACAAGACATGAGTAATTTTATTCTTTTAGATATTTCTATATTTTTTATTGTCTGCACTTTTTATTTTGTTGTAATGTGTTTGTAAACTGAAAGCAAATACACTCCATTGTATTGTATTCCATTCTCCTCAATGTGTTTCCTCACCTGCCTACGCTCTAGTCTCCATAAATAGCTTAAAAAAAATCGAATTTATGATTTGGTTTGAAAATGATTTTAGTTTATTTGTGTTGGCGGATTTTTGTGAATGTGTTTTTGCTTCTGGGTTGGAGGATAACTCTGGCAAAGCTTAACATGATCCACATTCTTGGGAGCTTTGAAAGGTCACACAAGGCTTTGGAAAGGCAGACAAGAGGGACGTTACAATCAGTGGACAGTAAACAGATGGCAACAACTTAGCAAAAAACACAAGATTACCAAAATATTAAATGTCAATTTGTTTTAATTTTATTATATTTTATTTTCTTACTATAAGTAAGAAAGGACTTTATAAATCCATTGGTACTAAACCATTCTAAGCATTATTAAAAGTATTCATGGCAGCTAAATTTGTCTTTACTGGTATTTATAATGTTATTGCATTAAATGTTGTTGCATATATATATATATATATATATATATATATATATATATATATATATATATATATATATATATATATTTCCATGTTTTTGTGAACATCACATAAAACTATATTTTTATCACCAAAAAAAGTTCTGCTCTGTGTAGATCTAATTGTACTGAGAGTATATCCATAGACAAGCCACTAGAGGCCACTAGAGGAACAATGCATATGTATGCATGGGCATGAATGAAGGCATGTCAAGTGCAAGTACAGTTTGTCATCCTTATCACAGATATGTATAAGATATGCTCATCTGTCTGTTCATATCGTTTTGATTACTCTTTTAAAGGTGTATCCTTTCTCAAAACAAAAGGCATCATTTACGTTCTATACATTCTGTTGTACTGCTACAGTTTCACAGGTGGCTGGTGTTACATGTGGAACAATTAGTTTAATTCCCACGACTGGTGATCACTGTACTCCACAAAGATCTGCAGACACAGCTAATTCTTTGGGGAACATTTTAATAACGATGATGTTTATAATTGCATGTAACCTTTGCACTAAAAAAGTGTCTCTTTATGACTAACTTATGCAGTAGGAGTACTTTTGCTTTGTGCAGACGGGAAAAAGGTAGAACTTCTGTGCTCACAGTTAATTAGTTCACATGAACACACACAAATACTAACGGAAACAAAAGTAGGTGCCAGAATGAAAACATTATCCATCAGTGAATATCTCGAGCCAATTTTAAAGTTAGCACTTGGATTTGAGACTCTCTGGGGTAATTTTAACAAAAACAAACACAGAATGTACTCACAGAAAGAACTTGTAAGCCTTCTTACTTTTAAGCTTTTCATTTGTGGTTGAATTTATTAATCAATATCACATCAAAGCCAAAAATGATATATTTATTTTATGTCAAAAAGAATGATTAAAAAAGTGAAACGAAAAACTCAGACAGTGCTAATTACTTCATTGATTACTGTTTGGAGACTAACAGTGTGATGAGAAATACAGCACGAGCTGGCGGGCAAAAGTGAACTCTGCAACCAGCTTTGCTGCTGTCCTGGTTTTCCTACCAGTGTCTAATCATTGAGCTGAAGTTGGCACAAGATGTTCGCCATGCACACACACATACACAATTGTATGCTTTATAAGGTGCCCATGGATGTCATGGAAACCCCATATCCTCAGCGAGAGTGAAGACGGTGTGTGCCAAAAAAATGCCATGGTAACTTTTTTTTTGCGAGTTACGTTGCCCAGAAACCTTTGAAGCTTATTAAGTGAAACCAGTAGGGAGACAAATGGACACAGGGGGAGAGAAAAAACGTAACAAGGGACAGAGAAACTGGGGAAAGAGAGAAAACAAGTGGAGAGAGAGGGATGGGAGAGCGTCCTGTTCCAGGGCCAAAGTGGCTCTTTGTTTTAGCAAAGGGAACATTGTGAACCTGCAGTGAGGAGGGGCAGCTAGCTTGCTAATGGTGCCTTCATTGAGTTTGGTTGTAAAGTGACAAGTCCACTTTAATGATAGTGTAATAAGTTTTTAAATCATAACATTCAAATGAATCCTCTGGGGGGCGCCTGAGAGGCTCACCTGTAGGGCATGTGCCACGTACCCTCAGGGCCCTGGGTTCTGTGTCCTCTGCACCATGTTTCCTGTAAAGAGACGGTGTACTCTGTCAAACAAAGACAAAAATCCCCAAAACATTCCTCAAAAATCAGAGCTCAGACATATATGCACCTTTATGAAATGTTACACTTGTCTTGGCTTTGGTTTTGGCCATTTCTGGCTTGTGAGCTGTACATACTCTTTTTGTTGTAATTTCAAGGATTTATTTTATAATGACACTTGTAAGTAGTTAGTAGTATAAGTTTGCCTTACCTGCTTATGTTTCCATGTGCTCAGGTGTTTCAACTGTGTTGTGTGTGTGCACTTGCTGTGTAATTAAATCAGTCCATTTCTCCTTGAGTTAGCTTGTGGCGCCAGCGGTGCTGCCCAGTGAGACAGTGTCAGGGTCTGCCAGTTTCATTAGCCCTGATGGATGACCTCATGACAAGCACTCCACTCACCTACACTTCAAAGCTTTGGAAGTGTGTTTTTGTGGACATGCCAGCATGTGTGCCACCAGAGACAACCCTGGAGCTGCACCATTTCATACCCCTACGGCCTCATGAAGAAACTTTAAACAGGCTTAAAAAAGGTCCAAAGGTCCAATGTTGTCCATAGAGGTCAAGTATCAGTTCACTCCTGTCTGGTGCATAACTTCCAATTCTAAAAATATTTTTCTTATTAAACTGAAGGTTCTATTATCCAAAATGACAAACTCTCTCAAATACCATTGATTTGTTGAAACGATAAACCAACTGACAGAAATACAGGATGAAAAAACACACCAAAACACCATCAGACACCACAGCAAAAATAATAATAAACTATCAACAAAAAGAATAAAAAAAGAATTGATGAATAAAAAAATCTGTTAGTCTGCTACTAGTAATCATCATAACTTTATGCACACGTGTGTATGAAAAAGATATAAAACCCTTTTTGTTTGTTGCAAACCGTTTTGCGTTGTGTTGCATTGTGTGTTGTGTTTGTGTGTGTGATAGTCTCACTGTGTGCACAGTGCACCAGGGGCAGGGCTGGGTTCTTCTTTTGGATTTTTGGTGGTGATTTCCATATTGCCTGGGGTCATGTGGGCACTGTGCCCACTCCTGGTGCTGTGGGTGCCCGCTGAGGCGTGGGGAGATTAAAGCGGGCGCACGGTGCCACAAAGGGGCCTGTCTAGTGCTTTTTAATTCCCCTAAATTAGGGCACAGTGCCAAGGGAGCTCCCTGCTATGGCAAACACTCCATAACTGGCACCATAACCACTGCACAGCACGACACACACACAGAAATGGTGGATGCTGGAAGAAAACATTCACTCTCTTTTGGACACACATGCTTGCATAGCTGTAATTAGCAGTCTGTAGCCTTTGCTAAGTTGTGTAGGGAATGTATTAGTAACTGCCATGATTCACATCAGTGCTTCTCATTGTGTTTTGTTGCGATGATGTTAGACTCTAGTGGAATGTTCATGTTGGTGTGTGTTTGTGTGCTTTTACCTGTGTTCTTGAGTGTGTTTGTAAAATGTGCATAGCCTAAGGGCAGTGGCACACCACTAAAGAAACTGTAGGTGGACACTTCGGTGTGTCTTTGCATATTTGTGTGAGAGCACTCATGCCCTGGGGGTAGTGGCATGCAGCTAAAGGGCGAGTGTACGGACACTGGGGTGTGTGTATGTCAGGTCTCCCAGGTCCTTTTCTGTCTGTTTAATCCAACTCCATCCTCTGAGGTGCAGCGTTGGCATCAGAGCCCCATCTCAGAGAGGTGCCAGAGTCTGTTGATTCAATATAGGATCTCTGATACCTTTTTTATCCACTCTCATACATTTGTTTGAGATCCAGCATTTTATTACTGTCATGAGAGAATTTTTACAGGTTGAGAGGGAACATCAGGCCGGGCAAGACAATATGGGTACAGCACAGAAGTAAAAAATAGTTTGTGTGACACTGAAGTCCATTGAACATTACTGAAACAATTTCCTCAATGTCATTTTTTTTCCCAACCAGGTGCTGTGTATGTGCCCTTTTTATAATTTCTCTTTGGTGAAAGGTTTAAGCAAAGCAAACAACAATAACACAAATCATCTTAGATATATGAAGGCGCTACAGACTATTTAGTGTGAATGTGTCTGCATACAAAAGCTTGTGTTAATCCCCGTCTCTCCCAGCATCTGGAGCCTTAACACGGTTTAAAGGGCTGGCTGTGTCCGGACGGAGCTGGGCCAGTGCTTACAAACACACACACACAGCTATCTAGGGCACCAGAAGGCCCAAGCAACGCCAAGGCAGCGGCTGCCCACTCTGGCACAGCCAGGTGGGGCTGTGCTGCCGCTTTGGGGGAAAGAGTGAAATGGCAACAGTGCGGTAGGTGAAATGTGGGGAGAGGAATCGGTAAAAGGGGGGACAGGGTGAGGCAAGCTAGTGGTGTGGTTGTGGAGCGGGCCTGGCGTGTGATAATAACCCTGGGAAAACGCCCATTCCCTCTGAAGTGAAAGGTGCAGAGCGAGGACAGGAGAGAGGAGAAGGGGGTGGGGAAATGGGGTTGTTATCTGTGATTGTGACAGAAAGACAGCATGAGACACAGTAGACGGGTGTGTGCTGAGGGTTTGGGTGATGAATGCATCAGCTCCAGCGATGGAGCGACCCATCTTCTTATGCTAATGTCCCGGAGCTTGGAAGGCAAGGTGCTACTTTCAGCCTGTACTTGGCACAGAGGAAGAAGACGGCGCCTGCTTTTATCTACCACTATAGGCCCTGTATTAATCTCCAATCTCTTCCCACTCATGAACACACACTTAGACCAGAGACATGGTCCTGTCCCCCACCCCTAATGCCTTCTGTACCAGCATACACTCCACTCCCCCATACCATCTCCTCAGTGTAGCACCACAGATGCCCATGTTGCCCTGCAACAGCTGTCTCACCATGTGCCCTACCAAGTGTTGCCACCCAATGGAGGAGAGAGGAAGTGAGGAGGAGGGAGGAGTTGATTTAGGGAGGGCAGAATGGGTGCTCGATTTTGAATGTGAGGGCCAGGTCATGAATATTCATTGTTCTTTCTTTATATAATAAGGAGTTGTTCTACTGTATATGGCCATCACTGCTCTGTCTTGGTTTCCAGAATATTTCATTTAACCAAATCTTTGTTCCTATGTAACCATTTTATGTTTTTGATTCTGATTCTCTCTCTTGGTTCTGATCGGGGTGATGGCCACGGCCCATGTCCCTCCCAGTCACAGGCAGCCCTTGGACAGAGTGCACAGCGGTCCAATTGGTTCTGTGAGTCTTAACGGCATTCATACTGACCAATGAGCAGAGGAGAATGCCTAGTAACAGCGGGACACTCTAAGAGGGTATTTTCAAAATCGAACACTGGTCCAACAAGTCAGGTGCAGGATCTAGAATGGATCCAGTGACAGAACAAAATGGTGGGCCGGGATGGTAGGCCGCCATTTTGAGGCAAAATATTTTGAGCATGCATGCCATGTTTTCTAATTGAGGCGAAATAAGCAAGCAGTTTAGGCTGCTTAGCTAAGCCATGGCACTGAAATAACCTCAAACACTGGCGCTTATTTGCTCCAAAATCCAATAACTCCCTTTAATGAATAATAAACTGTATTTGTTTGCATCTTTTAAGATGACAAAAGTGCCACAGTCGCTGCTAAGCCGTTCTAAATAAGCTGCAAATAAAAGAAAATTCATTCAAAGATGGGCATCTGTGCTCATAAATAAAGACATACCTGTGACTTTTGTTTTTTTATTAAAAATTGGAAAAGTAGAGTGTTTAGGCGTTAAAAGATGCCAGGACAGATGGATCCAAGTGTAGAGTACCATCTGAGAAACTGATGCCACATTGTCCTCCCTTGTGGTCTTTACTGCAAAATAAATAAATAAATGCAGTTGGGTTCTTGCAATGCTTAAAAGAAAACTAATAAAGAAGTGTCGTGGAAAAGTCTGAGCGCAGTTGTGAGTGAATGTGGCACAGTACCCTGCTTGTGTATTTGTTCATTTAATTTTGAAGGGATGAAAGCAGACAGGCATAAAGAGGGGCAGACGTAGGGAGATCACCACATCGTGTACCGTATTGGTGGATAGTGTGCCACACAGTCTGCCTCCTAAAGCAATAAATCTGAAACAGCATAATAGATAAACGCAACTCAGAACACAAAATACCCTGCGAGGGAAAACTAATAAAAAACTGAGTGATTAAGTGGAATCAGAGCTCTTAGGCAGTATCTGGAGATGGGGGCTGTCGCCATACAAAGACCGGAGCGGGCCAACACAACAGATGAGAGAGCATAGGGACGGGGGGCTGAGAAAATGAGGGCTAAAAGCAGAGGGAACGTGAGGCAGATGAGATAGAGGAGAGAGAAAGTGGTGGATGGATGGGGCAGCAGATCAGAGGAAGCCTCGAGTGTGTCTTGCTCCCGCTTTAAAGGAGAGCCAGGAAAACAGATTAGGAGTCCTCTTTTCTCCTGGGGAAAGACACAGCCTGCATTCAACGGCCCTCGGCGTCACACAAACTCATTCTTACTTTTACGCTGCACCCGTCTTGACCTCCCCAGCCCAGAACAAATCCGCGTGTCGCTCGAGTCGCTGTAAGAGAAGGAGGGAAAACACAATGAGACTGTGGCGTTTAGGTGACCTCACATCAGGTCACGTTTGCCCACTCTTAAGGAGACAAAACGAAATGATTTGGGCTAATATCAGCTTAGAAGGGGAACACAGCCATTCAAACTGATGGGAACAGAGTGTATTGGATGCTTCTGGTTCAAATACTTAAACTTCAAAATCATGTTACAAAACACACCTTCAATACTCATAAACAAACAAACAATAAATGGATTACTAGTAGTAAAAATAGTGGATTGTTGTTAATTCTTCACCAGCGTCTTTATTTACAAATGTCTGGCTTATTTATTATTATACTTCATATTTTTAAATAGGGTCTCACTTAACATTGACATGTCTTCTGTACTGTCTTCCACACTTATATTTAATTTTCTATCGAGTGTGTGTGAGTGAATGTTAATAATTATTGTACCACGTAACATGAAACATGAAAAAGGATTAATTCGGAGAGTATGTGTCTGAGGGTGTGTGTGCGTTATCAAAGCCCACCCCGTGGTAGCCGTTGATAAAACCACTGCAGTGACATCAACTCACAGAGACTTCCTGGAAAAGAGGGGGTCTGTCGTCAGAAACACAAACGTCTTGCCATGTTGACCTCGTAACTGATTATCTTTCATTTTTAATGCTGTTATTTTCAATTTCGCATACTTCCATTTTGAAACGTGGATATTTTTTACAAATATTTCAACATATGTCAAGTTTTTCAAGATTGTAGAAGTCTTTTCATTTTTTTTCTTCGGTGCCAAGCCCTAAATTTCTTATATATAAAGCTATTATATCCTCTTACTGAACATTAATACACTATTCTTAATGTGCCAAAAACAAAACTACACTGAAATATGTATCCTCTCTTTCCATAAAATGATAAATGAATATGAAAACTCAGTCAGAAAGTGCACTGCTTGAGAATCTTTAGGTTAAAAAGTTTCCATGACTGTGTAGTGGGAATGTGCTCAGTTGGCAGAGCCCTGTGAACATACTCCACCCTCCGTCCCATTCTGGTGTGCCAGGGCCGGGCATTCCTCACCCCTCCAATGGCCAGTTAGTGCCCACTGCTTTTCTCTTCTCCCTCTGTCTCCAATGCACACAAACCCACTGAGACTTATTCTCCTTTTGTCCCTAGCAACTACTTCACACTAACTACGTCCTTCCTTCCTAACTTATCACATACATTTCCCCCTTCTTCTTCCTCCTCAAGCCAAAATATATCTTTTTCGGAAATTTCGAATCTTGCTTCCTTCTTCACCCTCAGCGTCTCGTTTAGGTTTATTTGCATGGCAGAGAGTAAAGGATGCGGGCGGTGTGAGCAGGGCCAGCAGAGTCCATCCAGGCCCGGCTCAGATTTGTAATGCTAGACAACACTCGGCACATTGCAAAGGATAAAACCTTGGGCACATTACGCACAAAAACAGCCTTGTTTTTTTGGGGTTTTTTTTGCTGAGCCTATTATACCTCCTTCACTTGGTGTTGCTGAATTCTCCAGGCCATTTCTTCCACTGCACGGGAGTTTTGCAAAAAAACTGTTTGTTCGGATGCAATACAAGACCTAAACCTAGAGAAAACAAGGTAGACATCAGAGGTCTGGGAATGAGGACGTAAATATATTATGATGGAGGCCTTTTAGTCTGACTTTGAATGTGTTCCCTCTGTCACTGATTCTCTCTGTTTTGTTCTTGAGATTCTAAACCTAAAATAACACTTAATATTTTGCAGAAAAGTCCATTAATTAAAATAAAACTGGGTGTCCTTTTTGAATTTGTTCAGGGGGCCTTCTGGGCTGTGTAGACAGGTGTCAGGGCTGTGACTCTGAGCTCAGCCCCTCAGTGGGTCTGGTGTTTTTCCCGAGCTTAAGGAACTCCTCGGTCTCGTAATGTGGCTGGTAAAGCAGCGTGCGGTCGGAGCGTTGTGGTGTGCAGTAATGGCAGCTTCAGGGGCCTGTGGTGAAACCTGGGCTTTCATTAACACACACTTCAGCAACACGTCCACTAAAGACACAGGTTACATCTGAACTAGGGCTTTTAATTTTGCTGGAAAATGTTTGTTTATTTAATTTTTATTCCTTTCTTATGTATTTCAATTGATAGATAACTGTGAGAGTTGTTGTGGTTGTAATGGGTGAAAACATGTTATTGTGAATAAATGAGGTCAACTGTTTGAAACATATGGTGCATAACAACATGAGAGTATGAATTATTATTTATGCCATACGTGCCTTTCGTATGCTGTTTAAAATAATGAATTCAGTGGATTTTACACACTGATGCCTCATTATCACTACTTCATAATATTAAAAAAACACATTCAAATCCCTTATTTAATAATTCACTGGGTATTTCATACAGAATAAACGTGAGAGATCTATAATTATTTAAAATAACCACCTGAATTGCAGAATGTATAGTCTGTATTTGATGTTACACTTAGCCACAAAGCTTAGCTACTGGAATTTTAAAATACCTCTTATTGAACTAATACCAAAGAATTAGGAAAATTAAAAGGAAGAAACTAAAAACGTTTAGCTGAAATATTATGATAAAAAATGAGCGGTACATTTCTGCAAAAGGACACGAATAAAATGCATTTACCTGTGTTTGCAGTTGTTGATGGACTCGCGCTGTGGATGTCACCTGAGCTCGGCCTTCGGGACGGAGGATCAAACGCACACTCACATCTGTTTTTACGGTCTAGGAATTAAAATAGACCTAAATTTAATATAAGAATAAGAAATAAAATGCAACATGTCGATGACAGGCTGAGGTACGTTACTGTTTTTTTTCTCTCTCTCTCCTTTTATTCAACTCGAGGAAGGCCGCAGCAGGACAACTACAAACTTCCGGTCACATGAAGATGGAAAAGACATGGTGCGTTCCATAACAACATGTAAAAAATACCACTATAACTACTACTCTGTTATTATTATTATTATTATTATTATTATTATTATTATTATTATTATTATTATTATTAGGCATGTGTGTATTGCATGTATTATAATTCCTAGCTTTACATCTTTGCAAAAATCATTTAACAATAATTACAATGTTAAGTCTAAATCTATTTAAATGATATAATGTAAACAATAAACCCTTATTGTTCTTCTTTTTGCATTTCTTTTTTAAATATTTCCTCTGGTCACACAAGTGCTCTTCGTTTTATATTTTCTCTTACAAAACAGAATCAATGAAAAGGGATATTTAAAGACTTCAAAAATATAGAAGAAATACAGATTTGAATATTCGATAAATACTGAATGCTAATCATTTTGAGTGAGATGGGTTCTTCATCATTTGTCTCTGGTGTTTCTGACATATTAAATGTGACATTCAGTTTGTAGCGCGGGTGTAAAGGGCCAGAAGGCCTCGTCACCTGGATGTCTCTCTGTCCATCACAATAACTTCTGTTCAGTTTACAATAACAAATGCTGAATGGGCTGAAACTCCAACTTCACTGATAAATACAGTGGATGAATTATTGATGTGACCAAATGTGTGAAGAGGTCAGTGGTGCATTATTAATAAGCAGCAGGTTGGAGGAATGCCTCAGTTTTGACAAAGACGGATGACGACACACGTACGTTTATTTGCAGCGACTTCAGAAACCTCTTCAAGAATAATTCAGAAACAGCGCTGAAAAGTCATCACATGAAAAGATTTTCTGTTTATTTGTCAGGTTTCGGCTGTAGCCAACAACACATGACGAGATGAGCATTTCATAGATGATGCAGATTTATTTATTTATTTTTTGTTCAGATTTTTATTTTTCCTTTAAACTAATAACATCCTGCCTTTATTTTACGTTTATTATGTTTTGGTGTTTAGTGTTAAATTAAACTGGATAAATCCGTCACTCTGCCATGGCCTTTTTCAAACACACACCAAATGTCTTTGACTGGATTTAAACGTAGGCATGTAAAAACAATCTGCTTACTATTGCAAAATGTACAGGTGCAGTTTGTAGCCTACTTCACCTAAAGCGTCAGATTTAGCCTTAAAAACCTCTGTGCGTCGCTATCTGATCTGTGTGGCTGCATTTGCTCACATTTTTTACACTTTATGGCATTAAACATATTTCCCACAGTCCGATCATTTAAGGCCTATAACATGTGTGCATTGAGACTGTCTTGTTCAGAATCCCTGCGTCAGTGCTAGAGTCAGGCATCCAGAGTGTGCACTGTGACAGTTGATCTGAGGAGCTGCCTAATCCCATTATACTGACACTATATTTAATAAAATGGCACCTAAAGTGTCCAATAATAACAAGTTTTATGAATTAAACCTAACCACTCCAGTTTTATTGACCTATAAAGACCAACAGAAAAGTCCTGTCCAGCTTGTTTTGAACCCAATGACCTTTTGGTTCTTGCTTGTCCGCACATACCTTTAATGGTACGGAGTGAAGCACTGGGGTAGGCTGTGCAGTTTTAGGGAGTCTAATCCGCGCGCTCTGGGATTGAGCCGCTACTCGTCCTAATGCTCCTAAAGCCGCAGCTGCTCTGCGGCCGCGACAGACTGCACACCGTGCGTCACATTAATAATTCACCTAATAATTCAGCGGCATACACCCCTTTACTGTCAATAACTGCCCCAAATCCTCCTCCAGTGTTACATGTAATTCTTAGACCGCGAGGTGAGCTCTGGGGCGGGAGGTTCTCTGTGGATAGGCGCGAAGAGCTTCCATTTTACGCACCGCGGCTCCGCTACAACTCCGATGCTCTTCGTGACTGTGTGGAGACATTCTGCGACGCGAAGGAGCTGCTCTTTCATCTCGTCAGCTCCAAAAGGAGGAGGCGACGAGGGACCAGGGGTGTCCCCCCGTTTGTGCGCGCGTGTGTGTACGTGTGTGCGTTTGTACGTGTGTTTGCGTGAAGAAGAGAGAGCAGCGAGTGAGAGGAGAGAGAGAGATACGAGGGTAAAACAGATCGGACGCGCGGCGCGGGAGACAGCGGCTTTTGGACGCGTTTTGGATAACCAAGCACGAGGGGAAAAGAACGTAAAGACAACTTACTGTCAGTCATCTTCCCTTTCGTTCATTTTTTTAGCGCTGGTGTTTTTCTGTCCCTGGACGTCTCTTTTGGTGGGACATGGACGCGTCTGCGGCCACACAGCGCTAGACTACGAGGCTCAAAGCGGCGGTCCCGTTCTCAACGAAACATTTCTCACTGACTGGACCCACTTTTTGAACGACTTCTTTAAAGGTCTCTTTTTAGCTTCCGGCAACAGCGAAGAAGAAGAGTCCAAGTCTTCCTCCCTCGACCAGCGCGCACTCTCTCTCTCACTTTTTTGGAAGCTGAACTTTTAAAGGAAAATGGGGCATTGAGCGCGCTGGCAGATCTCCCTACGCTATAATGGTACGTGCTGTGTAACTCAATAGTTCGGTTGGTCTGTAGAGGATAGAGTCTATAGAACAATATAAACCAGACATTGATTTACTTCAGAGTGCGTTTTAATATCGTGCATGAACGAGCTCAACGCAGGCAGACTTTGGCTCTGAGCTGTCAGACTAGGTGACAAACAACACACCTGCGCGCGCCCGTCTGTGTTTATGTGTACAACTTTCTTGCCAACTTTCTTATAGGCTTGGTTGTCCCAGTTCTAATAATACACTTGTAAGTTGTTACATCCATAAAACAATATGGCTCCTATTTAACACTATTAACTCATGGTCTGGGTTCAGCTGCGGTGTCCCCGGTGGGCTAAAGCCACACTGTGCTGTTTGTAGAGCATTTCAATGGAGCCGTGACAAAGACGGGGCTCATCATCAAACAGAATAATACACACACGTTTCCACACAATGTTGAAGAGAGACGCTGCGAGCCACACTGTGTAAACTTCATTTGTTATTGTTGTTATATTTATGCTGCACCGTTCACTACTTTTGCAGAGCCGTTTAATGCGCGCAATGATAATAGGACTTTGGAGAAGAGAGACAGGTGATTTGACACAGGCCTTTCTGTGCGCAAGAACAAGTGCTTACTGTCGCCTTTATAAGAAAACAGCCCTCTGCGTTTGTGGTGTCATGAAAAAAATAATTATACAACACTGTTGATTTTAGAGAGTTGGTATAATTTATCATTATGGTTACATTTACACAGAAGGTAACCAGTTCTGTGACCTACATTTCATTTTATGATTCAAAATATACACTACAATATTTTTAAATCTAGTGCTGTTTTATAATTTTAAAGACAGATACAGGCTATATTAGGTAGAGACCTAATATTTGATATTTATGCTTAAACCAAGCCTGTAATACTTCTACAACTTCATTAAAAATGACGTCCCAATATTTCACAAATAAAGGAGAGGCATATAATTTCTTTTTTCTGAATTTTCCTTATTTTCTTTCTCAAACTAATTAGTATCAAATTCAAACTATTGAAATTGAGCTTTGAGTTCTTATAAGGGCTTCTGTGTAATAGTAAGGCAAGGCACTCAATAATAACAAGTGAATAAGCAATAAATAATATTAAAATATTGTTTTATTAGTATTATAACTTCACTTTTATCAAAAAGAAAGCAAGAATATCAAAACAGATAAATGCTAAAATAACTTCCTGTTATGTAGATCTTATGAATTAATTATAATGATGGGTTGTAATTCCATTGGGTTAATATAATTTAAAAGAAACTATATAAGAGGTCAGTAACTAAACAGCAATGTCAGACAGGCCTCTTCTAAAAAGCACAGTGGAGGAGTATATTTCCTAAAAGAGATCTTTTATTTTTGATATTTCATGTCTTTTAAATATCAGCTTACTCATTGCAGTGTCACCTGCCAAAGCTGTCATTACAGAAACACTCTGAAAGCAGTTCAAAATGTCAAAATGTGGGCCCTGTGTGATTTGTGATGTGAGCTTTCCAATTATGTGTCTGTAATTTTCAGGTGCACTCCTCGTTAGACAATAGCCTGGAACTGGCTGCAATATAACTTCATTTCTTCTTGATTTTGTTTTGAATTTTTCACTGTGTAAAAAAAGTCTGTCAAACACAGAAGTTGTCAGTCAAATCAAAGACAGGGCTATCAATCATTGGCGCAAAGGTGGGCATTAACCTTGGTGCGGTATTAAACACACAGTATAGTTCTAGTTCAGTTGCATGAGGCGGAAGATTTCAAATGAACTCACTCAAGCCTCCTTTTTGAGTCATAAGTATTATCTGTCTATGAGTGTGTTTTGTAATGTGACGCTATGCTTCCTGGTCTTTGTGGTAAACTCCGCTCTATTAGAACCATAACCACAAGAAAATCTCCTAGTGGATCAGTCGTTGTGCGAGACAAAGAGCTGATTGTACCAGCTCAAACCTCATTGTTAAATGCACTTACTAATGTGGCTACATTGCGGTTTGGCCAAAAGAGGGGAATGAATGAGGACCATGTATGAGAAGGTGCCAGTGGGGTAGAGTTACCTAGTGTATAGTGGTGGCGTATGGCACAGAAGGCTGAATGTTTCAGCATGGAAGGTTCAGAGTTACAACTGGCACATTATTATCTAAAGGCCACAGTCCATAACTCAGCCTGTCGAGCAAGATCAGGAGTTGACAGGCGAGGTGGCAGGCCAAGTGAATCTTCGGGTGTGTCAGTGAGAACTCTGTTTAAACTTGTTTCACAACACAGTTTTAGTTTTGATGAAAGACTATATATTTGTATCTGTTATTGAGTTGACACACTTTTAGTAGGACTCTTTTCTTTTACACAGATTTACACATAAGGTGCCTTTTGTGAACCACATATATCACACATTTGACTTTAAGGCATTTTGTTAAACGCTTTTGCCTAAGTCAACAATAAATTATTTTACACTCATACCTCCTGCAGTCAAGCCTCTTTAGCAGAAACTGTTCACACCATGTGCCTCTCGCTTCATCCAGAATCCCACCGTTTACTATTGTATAAAACACAACTGCACAATTAAGCCAAATGCAATCTTCAGCACTATATCTTGGCTGTACTTCTGACCCAACAAAACCTTCAGGACTCACAAATGGAGGGAAATAATTAGCTCCACTCTGCTCAACAACCAATCTTGCCTCCTTTTTGAATGCAGCCCCTGAGTTTCTCATCTTCTTTCTTATTCTCCCTGTTTTTCCTTCACCCCCTTGAGATTGTTGTGTGAAAAATCATATTTTTTCAACATATTTCCCTGAGGTATCTTTGGCAGGGGCTCACACAGCGGCCATTTCTGCCTTTCATACACCCCTCACACACCGTGGAACAGATCGCCGATGCGGCCCAGCGTCTTTGAAGTGGTTGCCATCTCACGCAGGTTGGCTGGACTATCTCTCCCTTCCCATCCCCCCATTTTTATCCCGTGCCTTCAACTTGGCAGTGTTATTTCCAGCCACCAAATCACGGTGATAAAACTCCACAAAAGACACAATGCTGTTGATAATAATTACAGTTGTGGAAGATGGACTGACTGGTGTTAGCATGGTTGGCAGTTGTGCAGCAGAGAGGGTAAACGCTTTTGGAAAATGAGGAAAGTAGTGCACCAGGTGTGTGTGCAAGTTTTAGAGTGCAGGAGTTGTGTGTGTCTTTTTGTGTAACTGCTCGTGTGAGATGCTGAGAGACAGAAAGATAGGGAGGAGGATCATTGATATGTTGCCATTCATGTGCTTTAAAATGGAGCCATCAGTGCCTTTCATATAAGCTCTGTGGAGAGTACATGTGTGTGAGCAGGTTTTGGAGCTCTCACCTCAAGTATTTGGCCATATGGTCGTCAACACATACGACAGAGTATAAAGAGTGAACCAAGGAAAGGAAAGACTAGGAAGTGTATTCTTTTGTCAGTCCAGGCATCAGTTTAAAACCCTACCTTAAATCAAATGGCTGAGACTAACATCCTCACTTGCATTCCCCTTGCATTTTTGTAGAGCGGGAAAATCTGTCTCAATTAACACATTTGCATTGGGCGAGGATGGACTCCAAATAGGTCACTGACTCAATCTCCCGCCTCCGAATCTTCCCTCTAAAATGTTAATTAAGGAGGGCTTTGAGATTTTTAGCTCAGGGCTGGCCATATGGGCTGGGCATATGCTGTATATATATAGTACAATATATAATTCATACACTGCTGCAGGAGAGACTGTTTGGGGGCCGGGAGTTTTTGGGGTTTACTACAAAGGGAGTCAGTATGTTCTGGCCTCCCCAGTGGCAGGTACAGAGCTTAGCCTATTCATTAGCTCCATGTTATTCACTGTTGCACAATGGGATTGAGGTTCATCAGCACCTGTTTCTTTGGCTGACAACATAAAGAGGCCATTTAAATTCCTTTTTGTTGGTTAGTAAATCTACAATGAGGGCAAATCATCCATTGTTAATAGAGATGTCGATATGAGTTAATTCTTGATTTATTCAGACAAAACAAGTTTGATTGAGATTTGTTGCATGAAGCCAGATTAGTATTTTTTTTATTATTGCAGTTAAAGTACTTATATTGTCATCTATCTACCATCAGCAGAACAAGGCAGCATCCACGAATGAAAAACAGACTTTGCCACTCACTGATTTTTGGGTCTGAATCAACCAATCAGAGGAAGCCTGCTAGTGCACCTGATTCTGTTTCTGGCCCCTGACAACCAATCACAAAGCTCCAGCACACCTGATACACTAGGTCCATTAACTTGTCGTCTATGTGTTCACACTAATGTGGAGCCCCACACAGGTGCCATGGATCAGGGCCATTATTCTGACCACCAGCCAATCAAATCCATCGCCGTGCTATCAGACGCACAAGGCCTGGAGAGTTGGACCGAATGCACTGATGCGTGTATATCAGTTTGTCTTGTCTAGTTTGTGGATGATACTTCCCTCTCCCAGAATGCCCTGCAGTCCTCATCAGCAGGCCTCTCTCATGCCGCTGTTGGCTTCATCCGCTTGTTGTGGTTCAACAATAGGCACTGTGTAGCCCCCATAAGGAGCTCAAGGCGTAGGCAATAAAAAAGACTAAAAAAATAAAATGTTTATGGACTAATAAAGATGATTAGAAAGTGCACAATTGCAGAAAAATGGAAGGTTTGTGAGTGCAGATTATCTGTAATAAAAACAAAGGGGAAAGAAAGGGGAAAAACGGGAGAGTTAGCTGTACAGACCTCTCATTGCGAAGGATATGAATAGTCTTTGTTTTCACCACAACTCAGGGCTGTGTGGTCTGCCAACGTCTGGCTCTTATTATGGGGTTTGTGTCTGTGTGTCTGCGTAAGTGGCATGCACGTGTGCGCTAGTGTGTGTATCTATGTGTTATGGTTAAAATGCAGGAATCACACGGGCATGGAAAAATCATGCAGGTGATTATATTTTCAAGGGCTGACACTATATGCATGCCTTTTAATGTCTCCACACTCCACTGTTCTCCCCATGCTCCTGTTTTGCTAAATAATTGTGGCATGGGGTCTTGGGCTGGCAAAAGCATATGCGCACGCTTTTTATCCGTTAAAGTTGCAAAATGAAATAGGATTTCACAGAACTGCACAGCAACTGTGGGATTTGGGCTCCCTTCAGCTAAGTAGAGAGGGATCGGTTGATCCAATCAACAGTAGAACTGCAAGGAGAGCCTATTTCACAGCTCCAGGCCCTGCCAGAACCCTGCTTGACTTAGAATACAAATGAAGTTCTTTCAATGCAAACTGACACACACAGGAACATACAGACGTAGATGTATCTTTCTGTAGACAAAAAAAATCCAGAGGGGTTACTCTGTGACTGTCAATTTTACAAATAAAAAAAAAAAGTAATGAATGTGAAATATGATTAAATGTGTGAGTGCTTTACTATTTGACCTGTTTTGTTCGACTGGTTGCTGCACTTTTTCTTCAACTGTTTAACCAGCTGAATAAAATAATCATAATATTTTTTTCTTTTTTAGGCTACTGACACCTATCTGGTCAACGACGATCCTGCTCGAGGTCCAGGGATGCCTGAATGTTTCCTTGTGTCCGATACTTATAGGGTATTCACACACAGTCACTTACATGCTCTATGTGTCTTTGTGTTCGTGTCCCAAGATGAATTTCCTGAACACACCACTGGACTTAGTTCATTAAAAAATAATCTCTTTTGTTCTTGGTAAAGATTTAGCACAGTTGAGAGCAGGAGGCCAAAGGACTCAGCAGTGCATGGTGCAGATTAATTCTACCAAGACACATTGTAGTACTGGGATGTCAACAGCGATATTATTGCAATATTTCAGATCTTCAGTTGGACATGCTGTGGTTAATGTGTTCAGGAAATCGATAGACATTTTGTGAGTGACTACACTCCGCCTATTAGCATGCTCACATATTCATTTCCTGTAAAATCTTACATATGTCCTCATAGCTCACAGTTCCTACCTTTGTCATGGCAGAGACTCCAAGCCACCAGCTACAACTAAACTGAAAACAAAATTCATTACTTTTTTGGCAAGGCACCTTATGTGTAAATGTTGTCATTTTCATGTCATTATTTGTCATCTTCCCGGTTGAGATTGAAAATAACTGGAAAATATTCTGCGTTCTTACCATCTAAAGAAAAAAAAAAAGAAAAAAAAAGATGACATCAAGACCTAAAAAAGAAACATAGACATTTTCTTCCAGCTCAAAACAAACATGTTGAAATGATCTCTTGGGTTAAACAATGAGCAGCTTTAGTGCACAGTGAAAGCATTAAAACCAGTGGCTGTAGCATGTTTCTCAGATTGCAAACAGATCCACACTGTGTATGATATGCTTTTTAGCTGTAACGGCCAGTCAGACATTTTTTCTGATATTCTACATATGCCTTTATGCATTTGAGTGGCATGCTCCCTCCTGCAGCACATATAAACAGCTTACTCAAACAATATTTACACTATGGCATAGTCAACGGTACAGTTACATGCACTTTCCGTTCACATGTTTCCTGCCTTTTGAAAGAAAGACCCAACCACCTGTCTCACACATTTAGCATGCTAATGGCAGTATCAGTATGCTACATCACTTTCAATATTTAATAGCGTAGCCACAGGCGATGATAAACAGCGTGTATATGGGCAGAGACCATTACAGGCTAACTTTAGACACACCATATGGTTTTCTCATGCACTTTTTAATGGCAAAGCTAGTCCTATAAACCATGAGAGGCCTGCGAACTCAAGAAGCTTTCGTAGGTGATGGTCAGGCAGGACTGTTTGATCAGAAGGGATTTTGAAAAGAAAGGCAAAGCTCCTGGTTAATGTTTGTTTGCATGTGTTGAATACTGACACTGGTTCCACCTGAGAGAAAACAATGAAAGGATGGACAGAAGAAGAAAATATTTAGGGAATCATTCAAATATAGAAACCTATTAACAGCTACAGAGAAAAAGAAAAATACATAGACAAAAAGCGAGGGAAAAGGAGGGAACGCACAAAAGCTTAGGGGTTTGGGCCTGTGCCGTGGCGGGGTGTGGTTTGGAAACAGGAGAGAGCCGGGAAAATGCACACACTACACCTCAAGGTTCTTGACTTTTGCAGATTAATTGTTCTTTTTCTCAACTCGCACTATTCTGTAAACGTCTCTGCGCAGGCCATGTTTGTGTGATTGTGTGCGCGATGTGTATATTTAGTGTTACTCCGTACACATGTGCTTTTGTGGTGTGAGTGTCTAAGTATCCTACACAGGCTGAGGTCTCGTAAAGCTGCACAACTTCATATCCCCCTGAAAAACTTGGCACAAGACCACTGGGGTGACTTCAACCCCCGAAACCGCACCCTACATCCACACACACAAACACACACACAGCTTTAGTCCAAATCATAACACACACACACGACATATGCACATAGAAGGTTGTATTCACACGGTCTCAGCAACACACGCGCACCAGGCAGCGGCTTATGTATAATTGCCGGCACTCTGCCTGCATATATGAGTTTGATTAGGCTGAGAAGCGGGGCGGATGAAGCCAAGCCTGATTAGAACCAGAGTGTATTGCTTCCATACAATAGTGCTCACAATGAAACTGCAGAGTACTTGTCCACATTTAGGTATTATTTATCCCCACATACAGTACATACAGTATTCTAAATGAGACAGGGTGAAATAATAGGGATTAGAGCTGCATTATAGTCATGGATCATTTTACAGCTGATGACTTTGGACATGTTGCATTAGAGAAAAACAGCCAGTCCTGCTCCAAATTTGATATTGAAAATTGTTGTGCAAAAACACTTCCTTAATATATTATTACAGTATATGGATATTACATGAGTTATATTTCCAGTTTCAGTGGAGCTTTGGACTTCTGCATTTGGTACAAAAACAAAGGGATGTGAAAGTTCAACATTTTCTACAGAACTCATCTGAAATTGTTAGTATTTTCTTCAAAATAAGCCAGTATTTTGTGTTGTTTATGTTTTTTATAGGCCTACATATCTTAACAGATTAAAAGTAGGCTAAATAAGACATTATGTAGGGCTTCCTTGTTCTTCAAATAGAATATAAAATCTTAATATTGTTTCTCATCTTGTTTCAAGTATGTTCTCATCGCGAATATAATAAAATTATCTCAGCTTATCTTGGAGAATTACACAAAACGGTCTGAAAAGCTCCCCAGGCGGACTGCAGTGAAAACACTCCTGCAGCGGGAATACTGTCAAAATGTTTGTGACGCCTATTTTTCAGTCCATACTTGAACTCATGAGGCGGAGGATGACTTCTGCAACAGTGATATTATAGATACGCGTTGGCGTAGTTTGAAATCAGAACTGGGTGGGAGCGTGAACGCCTGAGCCAGAGAGAAAGACGAAGGGAGGGAGGGAGAGAGAGAGCAGCAGAAAACTTTCCCTAAAGTTCGAGCGGAGCTTTCACTGTGGAGCGAGTGAGTGAGGCGGGGTTACAGCCCGGACTGAGCCACAGCGGCTTTGCAATGCGGCACCACAACGAACCTCCATCCAACTTTATTATCTTCTACTCAAATTCTCATCTGTAGACACGACCATGTACTCCCCTTACTGCTTGACACAGGTACGAACACGTCGCTTGTCGTTTGTTCCCGCTGCTCTTGTGCATGTGTGACTTTTCCGGTTTGTGTCTACTGTACGCGCTTCACTTACAGACTTGTGTTTGTACGCCGTGCCGCTGCTTGTCATTTATTGTGGAGTTTTGTCTTCACAGCTCTGCACTCTTCCCCCGTTTAACCTCACTCACTGTTTAGGTCTGTCTCTCTCTCTCTCCTTTCTTTTTTAATGGCACTCCTCCAGCGGGGTTTTCTTGCGCGACTCATTGCGCATGGAGAGAAAATGGCGCTTCTCCCAAATCTATTTGATATAAAACGGAGGTTAGGGAAAAGGAGAAGGTATGTTGGGGCTGTCTGTTACGAGTTAGTGACAGTTTACAGTCTCCCAAGTCGAGGCTTTACATTTTGGATCCACAGACAAAGTCCTCGTCGAGTTGTGAGGAGGCGTGCAGCGGGACACTTCATGTTCCGGAGAGGACGTGTGTGCGCAGTGGTCTGCTGGTCTTCCGCCGTGTCCGCACTGACCGACCGGGGGCCTTTAAGGACAGTGGCCACGTTAACTACTGTCCACCATGTTTTCATATATTTCACCTCAGCGGGCAACTTTCAAAATAAAATACACGTAGGACGACGGTTAGAAAGTGGGCGTGTGTTAGAGTCAAGTCACCTCAAACGACATTTAACCTTTTAATAAAACGACAGTGGGTTTTTTATGGACGTACTACAGCGCGTAAAGGGGGCTCTTATATGAGAGGCATAAAGTCTTACAAGACCGTAAAGAAATTAAAATAAAACATTTACTTCTCTACCAATGCTGTTGTGCAGCGTTTAGTTTGAATGCTTGTCATATGACCCTAAACTAAATATCATTTTTCCTAAATACATTAAAAATAAATAATCATATAAAATAATAATCATATACGTTTAATACTAGAAGGGAAAGAGGCACATTTTCACATGGTTCCTTTTACTTTCGGGCCTCGTTTTGGAGTTACGCACGTCTCCTTTGCAAAATAAAGGCTATGATTCATTTTCCACATATTCTAACTTAGATTTAATGAATTTATATTAAATTAAATAATAGTTTAAATATAACCACAGGCAATATTCCGGATAAAGTAAGGATTATTTTTTAGCCTGTAAATGATTGATCTGGAAAAACCTGGAGTGCTTTGCTAAATAAACCTGTGTTTTTCCTACTTTGTTTTTAAATTAAATGTATTATATATAATAAACTTATTGGGTTATGCATCGTGATCCTATTTTCAAATCTAATAAATGAAGCTCCCGTGGAAGCTCCTATCTGCAAAGGTCAAGCTTCAAGTGACCTCACAGGCCTAAACGCTTCTAAACAGAGACGCGCTTTTCCCTCTTATTCATGAATATATCACCACAAAACTCCATTGGAGATTGAGTTTGGAAGTGCAGATCCGCGGCGCAGTCAGTGCAGAGTTAACAGAAGAGAGCTGGACGCGCACCGAGGCTGCGCGTCAGGCCGCGCTGCGTGTCTCCGCTCTCTGCTCCTACACACTCGCACAGAAGGAAGATGGATGGAAATCTTCAAATTAAAGTGGTGCAGCGCGTTTGTCCTTTTCCTATTTTCTTTAGTAACGCGTTCAGAAAGCCGTAGAGCCAAAGGAAAAATCTATTTCCCTTTAACTTTCGGCTTAAGTGTATTAAAAGTGGACACGTGTTTTACGCTTTGACTTCGAGAAAAAGGATTTACATGTGCACTTTACGCCACGACAAAATCAGGGCTGTCCAGCTTTGTTGTTAATGCTATTTTATTGTTAATAGGCCTCTCGTTACTAATATTATAGTTATAGCGCTACATGTGACATTCCACCTCTTTTATTTAGCTTGATCTGTTCTAAGAGCTTTGTGCGAAAAAATAAAATATGTTTCTTGTTATATTTCATTCCTTTTACCCAGATTTGTGTGATTGAGACCACTGTTCCCCTCAAAGAACAAGCATTACGCATCTGTCTTGTACACTTCACGTATGACTTTTTGCACAAACGATGTTTTCTGTTTGTCCAAGCCTCCTTGAGCCTTTTTTGTGATTTTTATCTCTTTATCTCTCAGCCCAGTGTGGCATCGCCGCAGCGGACATTTTCTAATCAATAGTGCATTTGATTTAGTCGTGTAGAAATACGTCCAACAGCCCTACTGCATATTTAGAGCAGATAATTTTCCAAGCCTGGTGCTATGAGGCAGAGGTCCGCATCGAGTTTCCTCTTTCTTTCCATTAATTAAAATTAATTGGCAGCAGATCCTCTCGCACGAGCCTTCATGAGCGCGTGCTGCCCATGTGCGTAGTACGTATTGATCTTTTTTTTAAAAAGGCTGCTGCTTTTACCCTATTCACAACATAAGTCATGCGTCTATTTGCTCATTACTGCTTGATCAGGTCGGGTTTGAGGATAATGAACAATGTTGTGACTTGTAACACCGTTTCAGTTTGATTTATTGTATCTTATAATTGAAGGGTTTGTTGTTTGGCTTCTTCATTAAAACTTTGCTCTTACATCACAACAGCATAAATCATTTACAAATCACAGAAATCATGCAAAATCCGTGTAAACCATCTAGAATGTATTATTAATGTGGATAAAAGCTTTGCTGGAATGGACCGATCTGTGGCTCTGTGACGGACCCGACCAGTCAAGTAGACTCGTAGCGTGGTAGGTTACACTGCTCGTGCACTTGCCAAACACTAGGAGCGTTTGGCTTTTTACGCACCGCATGGGAGTGATTCAGATGTCTGCACCGGAAAAGCATTTGCATAAAGTTTTAATGCAGTTTGAAGGTCATGGAGGCGTCGTTAATTAAAACTTTTATGTGCTGCGTTTTGAAATCAATTACTCTAGTTAAGTCCTCCTGCTTATCCAAATGAGATGTAGGCTACAGCGCGTCTTACTAAGCACTGCCAACTTCTTTAGCTTTGCTGCAAACTCAGAGATGTTAAACAATCTGCTGCGGATTGTTTAATTATTTGAGTTCAGTTCACACGCAAAAACTGATTTATTTGCACGCTAAGTGCGTAATGTCCAACAATTTCTGCTTCTAACGTGTTTTAGATTTGGACATCAAGTGATTCCTTGAAATGCACTCAGCCTGGCATTTTGGCAAGGCACATGAAGAATGTATTGAAAGCTATATGTAGTGTAGCTCTGCCATATAACCATGGCAACAAGGAAATAAATATGAGATTTTGTAGTATCTTTGGTTGAAAGATAAAGGCGCTTCATCTCAACAAAGCGTTTGTGAATCAGTGCATATGGGAAAGCAATGAGAAGTCTGTGAGTCAATATGTGAGAAGCCCACACAAGCCATTTATAGACAGTAGTTAAAGCAGTTTAAATTCAACCTAGTCCACTTTTTATGCTATGATCCCATTTTTACATATTATTCATCAAAAGGAGCTGCTTACAGTCAGTCATTCAAAACCTCACATTCACAGTGTGTGCCTGCTGGCTCTCCTTAGGCCGGTGCTCTTCTACGTCAGCTCTGAGTTCTGGTTTCATAAGGACCGGACTGTTAGAGCCATGATGCCGGTGTAAGCCGAGGTGGGCCAGAGTGATCTAGTGACATTCCAGGCCAGGGCTAACCGGCATCATTTTGCACCACACACACTTTACACACAGGCATAAGAATCACTCTCTCACACTGAGCTAGTTAGTAAGCTCCGTACAGCCAGCAGAGAATAGGGCTGCTGTAGTGGGTTGCCCTAGTGGACAGTAGGCAGCGGGTAAAAGTGCCCTGCCAACTGTGCCAGGACGTCAGGCAGGCACAACCCAGAGGTACATTGTGTTCTTTTTACTTATTCATCCTTTCTGCTGGAGGCAGACCAGGTTCCCCGTCCGTGGTTTGGCCCAATATGAGAGTTGCTATAGGGAAGGGATTGAGGAGGAGCACAGGGAAATGCAAAATGGCACAACATGTCCACTTCAGTTTAACAGTCTGAATAAACTTTAATTACATCTGACCAGAAATTGTACCAGATTTATCCTGAGAATGACCGATCAGGTTTGTTAGTGCACAACCTAAATTAATCTCATTTGAACATAGAAAATCACACATTCTGCTCCCTGGATAATGTGTGATTTAAGGAATTAAATGCTCTTTGGAAGATATTATTTTTTGTTTATTGCATTTAAAAGATTTGTCATGGAAGAATCTGCATAAAACTGTTAGATCCTACGGGGTGTTGTGGCTGATGCTCTTTGATGCGTTTTTGTGTCTGTTTCAGAGGTAGTTTGGATCCAGCGCTGTGGTGCTCTGCTTATCCCTTATCTGTGCAGTCTTTCTGACCACCCATAGAAAATGGATTTATCATGCTTAACTGAGGCAATTGGCACAACAGGGTAATAGGTGGTTGTCCCCTGGATGGATAGCTGTGTGTGTTTGCCTGTCCTCTGCCTTCTAGTGTGGATTAGGTTTAGGCTGATCTGTGGCCAGTGGAAGCCGGCGGCCCCTATAGCGCTCTAGTGTTGGTCTCTGATAGAGTTGAGTTAACCTTAACATACGGCACACACATGTATGGGAACACGCACAGGCACACGCTCATCTGAAATCAGACTCAACACTTATGTTATAGCCAGATAGACAGTGGACATGTGGCAGGGGATCAGCACAGTCCAAATCACTTCATAGCTCTGAGAGCAAGAACATCTCTGTCCTTGCTTCTGTTACAAAAATAGATGCAAAAATACAGTCTATTTTTTGCCCTCATCATTGTCCTTTGGCTGGGGTTAAACTTGAGGTGAGCAAAATGTGTGACGGGCTGATAATTGAAATTTCTCCTGGTGCTGAGACTGTTAATTATATTTTTCTCAAGTTTGATTATCAAATGTGCAACAACTTGCAGTTTACGGTCATTTAAAGTGAAAAGAGTTGAGTTCCCCGCAGCTGAGATCAAATGTGAAGTGTGTGGATCCCATGCGGGATGAAGCCCTGAGAAGATACAAGAGCCTGTGAACCGCACTCCACACACAGCTGCTCAGCCCTGAGCCCCCTCTACCTTCATCACTCTCCTCTTCCTCCACCCCTTCCACCTCCTCAATTAGCTCTCTTCAAAAGAGAAGTAACGGTTAGTGAGAAATGTGCATTGTTCGAGGATGAGCCTCAGTTGTTGTTGTTGTTGTTGTTTGTCTCTCACTTGCTTCATGCGTCTTTCTCCATCCCCCTTCGCTGTCACCCTTTGGTGTGTTTTTCACTCTTTTTGATTTTCTCAGAGGCTTTTTTGTGGGGGTAACCTCATTCAATGGGACAATGCAGTCTAGCGTGAAATTAAAGCTCTTAGTTAGTTTGGAGTTGCTCAAAAGAGGATTTTACACATGCATGCATTCATACACCCTCCCATACGCTATAGATATAGCTAATTAGAGGAAGTACACCCTATGTCGAGCATCAAGGGCCCAATTAAAAGAGTAGGGGGAACCTCAGTACGCAAGATCTAGGCCAAATCAGCTTTTTTTCAGGGTGTGTACACTATGTTTGCCGTTTAAATCAGGGCGGGAGAATATTGACCAGGCTGATATGAGGAACACAAGTTTCATTAACATATGCATGTCATGTATGTGGTAGGTATATTAAGAAAACAGTCAGATTGATCCATCCAAACAGCCGGGCATCTGATTCAGAACAGATTGTTGCTAATGCTGACTATTCAGTTTCATTTTAAAGGAGTAGACTCCAGTGAAATTTCTGTGCTTTAGAACTGGTATATTATTGTATTATTGAGGTTCTCACATTCCTTCAAACACTCTTTAAAATACAGTATAATTTACTGTATAACCACAGCAGCCCAGTGTGCTGAATGGCTACCTAAGGTCATTTATTTTTGCATGCTCTCTGTGTGTGGACGAGGCAGAGTGATAACAGCAGCAGTTCACACTGCCTAAGGGAGACTTAGCTGAAATATCCAGCAGACCTAACAAACATATCTGATACTACACTTGTAGGCTTTTGTCCAGACCTACTTCTTTGTTTTAACTACTGCGGGCCAGTCTCAGTTAAGCAGTGGCCAGTGAGTCCAGCGAGTCAGACTTTGTGGAACAAAGTGTGCTGCTCTCTGATCTCTCTTTCTGACGCCCTCCCTCTCTCCTGTTGAGAGTTGTTGGCAGCTCGCCAAGGGTGGAAAAATCTATAAGCCATTGCGTAATATACCATATCTTTACCTTGGTTGAACCCGGTGCAAGATCCACAGCTGTGCGAGCGCACAAACAGAGAGGAGTGTGTGGGGCAGACAAGCCGAGGGACGAAGACAGACAGAGGCACAGAGTAGCTTCTTTGTGGCTAGTTTTCAGTGTGTGCCTCCAATAAACAGTACCACTTTGATCAAATGCTGCCGCAGATATATTTTTCTACTTGACTGAGCACAGTGTTCTGATCCTAGTGCCGTGCCAAGAGGAGAGTATGAAGTCATATAAAATGTATCTGTTTTTAGGAGCATGTTAAAATGGGAGTCAAATTAGCTTCATGTTTTGCTTTAATGACATATTAACTCTATGGCAACACCACCATATTTCCAAAGCCAGCAGCATAAGCCATCCTTCTACTGGACATACTTGTTCTGCATACATATCTTCAGAATGAAAATTAATGTTGGAATCCACAGGCTGTAGCCTCTGGGTTTTTTTATCTTAATACATCAACAATTCTCAACTCATTTTCCATTTAATGAGATTAGGTTTCATGACTGGAGTCTGTTTGGTGTTTGTGCAAGTACAAGTCTTGCTCACAGTGTCCATCTGCGGGAGCTGCGAGTGTTTGAACTCCTGAGGGAAAGAGTGTAATGTTTTTATTGGATGCTTTTATTGTAGCCTTAGTTACTGACTTTCCAACTTCTCTGGTGAGAGTGTTTTGATTTTGTTTATTGGTATCATTTCGCTTACACACACAACTGGACATGTCAAGCACTTTGTTCAACCGAAAAAGATAGTAAAAGTCATAAAATCTAAGCTTTTCCCAGTGAGTGTGTCTCCCCTGGTATTAATATAAGTGAGAAGACATGAAAAACATTGCCTCATCTGTTTTTACCGTCACTAATGTGATCCAGTGAGCCAGTTGTATCAGCCATCCAAATGTCACATGCTCGGTCTGCTTTGCTGTTGATGGTGGTTATTATCATTCAATGTCAGTAATGACTTCTGATAATCTTTATATGCAGCCAGGCTCCATGAATTTGGAGACAGTTGTTTGTTAATGCGCCGCTGCAACATAAACCTAAAACACATGGAGATGTACATTGGGCCTAAACCGCAAAACTGAACAGAGATCCTTGCTACTCCATAATTCACATAGATATTAAATGTAATAAAAGCACACAGTGTAAAGGGTCAAAGCAGTCAAGCAGGGTAAAACTGAAAAAGAGAAGAATACAAAATCATTTCTGATGTGTGTGTTTTTGAGTGTGCACACTGTGAAGCGCATGTGTGGCTGACTGGTGATAAGTTAGTGTTTATTGACTCAGAGAGACAGGCTGTGGTCGCGTACATAGTGGTGTACGGGTGGCATTGGTCCAGGCATGGGGGAAACGTGTGTGTTTAAAGTACACACAGGCCTAATTATGCTGATTTAAGCATTCTTGCGGTCCTCCCTCTGGCTTGTGGTGAGTTAACTGGCACTGGGACGTCCAACAGAGCACAGGGAGAGAGGGCAAGAGCAAAGATAAAGAAAAGGACGAAAAGACGGGTTAAATAAAGAGATTATGACAAAAGCAGAAGGAAACTTAAAGTGAGGAGGAGAAAAGGTGGCTGTGAGCTGCGACATAGTGACTACATAGAAAAAAAAATGTGGTCAAATAGTGCAACAGAGGATAAACACACACCGCCGTCAAATTTCCCAGCAGGTTTTTCCCTTCCTCAGTTTGGGGTTAAGAGCGCGCCTGCCCTTCGTATTTATTTTTATATTCAGATGTTATGGATTGCTCCGGGAAAAGGCCGTCCCTTTTCCCAGAAAGAGGAATTAATAGTGTTTGAATTTTCTCTCTGGAGCCTATAAGGAAGAATTTGAAATGGAGATTGGGAGGTTGTGAAAACCTGACCACTGTTAAATAAACAAACTAGGCTTGATTAGAAAGTGACCCTTGTTTATTGACTCTGTGCCTCTGGTCAGTGAGTGTGCACCTGTCCCCCTTTTTTTAATGTGCACATATATTTAATGGAGGTTATGGTGTATATTAGCTTTATTAAATTTCAGACTCCAGATGGTGGAGATGATGAATTAAATTATTATAATATCCAGACTTAAAAAAAGAAAAAAAAACAAACAATACTGTATCTCTAATAATTCCTTTTCTTAACTAACGTAGTAACTTCTTAACTCACGTAATGTCTGTACACGTGTCTCTCTAAACAGCACTCCACAGGACATTAACAACCACAAATACATAAAAGGCCTGGCCTGTCTCTCTCTGGGACACAGCTCTGTGGAGATGGATGATGTCGGCCAGTGTGTATTTAGGCCGCCTTTCACGGAGGTGATAAAACCCGGCTGGAGACAGAAGAGTGTCTACGGGTTTATTCTCCATACCATATGAGACAGGATCAAACAACACCAAAGTGCATATGCTTCTCATGAGAAAATATGCTCTGGCTGTCTTTATGCTCTATACGTCTTGCTCACATTTTTTTATATCTCCTTATCATTGTGTGCTTTTCTCTGTCTGACTCTCGCCCCATACTTCAGACTTTCTCCTATTACTTGTCTGAGCTTCTCCATTATACCTGATTCTTTTCAGCCCCCACCGCCACTCCTCTTTTTCATTCCCAGAGGAAGAGCCACAGTCTTATCTGGGATATGTTGGATTTGGTGAGCTTAAAAGCCACTTTACTAAGTCCCTGCCTCTCCTGAGAACGGCACAGGGTATCTTCAAATGTTTCCCCATTCATCAGTCTCTGTTTGGTGGAATGCTGCTCAGCCTGCAACTTAGTCTTCCTCTCCTTTACCTGAATCTCTATCTCTTTCTCTGTTTGTATTTCACCTCTCTTCTGACTAAAATGCTTGTTATACCAATATTGAATTTCTTCAGTGAAGGAATGCTAATGTATCATAAGCATATTACACTACTTAGAGGAAAGGGTTGCTAAGCACTATCTGCAGAATCAAAACTTCTCCACAAGAGCCTTTTCTCTCTCTTAGATTTAAAAAGCACACTCTGATTTTCTATGTGGAAATGGACAGCGCTGAAGACCCCATTAAAGTTTACTGAAACAATGGTCTTGTTGTATTCAATAATACAATTTCTCTTGCAATTAGAAAGCCTGTCTACATTAAGATGTGGACGAATCCTACTTGAAAAAGTCTGATTTTATGTACTGCTCCAGTGAATATTATAAACACAATATATGATGCTGAAGCCTGCAATATGTGATTTTTGTGCAGATTTTTAAATATTTGTATGTAGAGCTGTCACAGTTTCGATGCCACATTTTGAAGTAGCACATCACAGTGAATAATCATGCCAGTTCTGATATCATGAAAATACAATTAAGTGCTTCCAGAGTTTGATTAAATTATGAGTGTAAATCCGTAGGCAGGTCTAACAGGATGTGATGGGACACAAGGCAGGCCCTCGCTGGCGTGTGTCAGGAAACTTAATTGAGGGATTTGTGAGTTTATTATTAGGGCCTGTGGAGCAGTTCCATGTGTGTTGACTCAGAGACAGTGGTGGTAGCTTCACTGAGCAGAGGTGTCAAACCTGGCTCATGATTCCAACTCTGTGAAGCAAACTCTTCTCAGTGCATACGCCTCTAGTCCAAGTTTACGTTTGTGCACGTGGGTATGTGGATGTGTGCATGTGCATGCCATTTATATGTCTGTGTAGTATGTGTGTTTTTCTCCTTCTGTCCTGACAGCCAAGAAGCCTCGGCAGCATCTGACGTGGCAGCGCTTGCTGTTTGCAGTCCAGCTCTTGCTCCTTCTGGCTAACTTTGTGTGATACTATCTTTTCATACAATCACATGTTTATAAATGGAGACCGACTGGTATTTCATACCAGACCAGTTTCACAGAGAGTTGACAAACTCACTACAGTAATATTATAGCTTCCTAGTCTTTTGTTTCTCATAGGAAAAGACTCACTTCTACTTACCTCTGATGTTACAGAATAAAAGTTTCTTCTTTGTGCAAAGTGGCAAAAAATATGTAATAATGTAATAATGTCATGGAGCTCATATGTAAATCAATTATACAAATAATAAGCTTTTAACTATTAATTTAAGGCACATAATTTTACATTGGACAAATGCATTAAGCAATTTGAATATTGTGATGTTAATTTAACTTGCATTTTTTCAGTTTGGGAGAAAAAAAACAATGTTCCAGTGTAGTGTTTCTCCATCTAAATGGCCAAATATATGTATGCATGCAAAGGTTTATTGTCTGGCACAGAGAATACCATTATAATTATTCCAGTGATACGTATACATGCATGCTTTGTCTAAAAATAAAACGTGATTTAGAGATAGATCCCATTCATTGTATCTCCCTTCCATCTTTTTTGGGCCTGTGTGTTTTATTGAGGTGGGTTTCCTCCGTTTTATGTCCCCTGTGAGGACATGTACTTATGGCTGTCTGCTTGTGGTGCTGTGGTGCTCCTGAGGTCAGAGCGAGGTGGTAGTTTAGGCTGGGGAAGTCAGAGAGCGTGGTCACTGAGGAGATAACTGCTCACACACTTGCCCTGAGGCGCCGGTCTGCACCATGCGTCTGGTTTTGTTTGAGAATACAGCAGTGGAAAAAAGAAAAGAGTAATAGTTTTAGAGAAGTAAAGTTTCATAATGATTTAGTTATTGTGTGTTGGGTCATGGTGGGGGGGTGGGGGGTTGTTTACGCCTCACTGTTTCTTCCGGCCTGGCATGGCACTTACCCTGCAGGGAATGCCACTCAAAATGGGCAGAGCGACCTTTAACCCTCACAATGCCAGCTCAGAGTGATAAGTTACAGGGAGAGGCGTCATGTGTAGCAGAGATTAAGACCCAGCTCTCAGGAAGCCATTTGGAACAGACACCTTTTAACCCTAATGGGATCAGAGTGGCAAAGGAAGCCACTTGGAGCAGCCACCCACTCTTAACCTCTAACATGAGCAACTCTGCATAGACAAAGCTGCGTGCACAGGCAAATGCCCAGCTCATATCCTGCCACAGGGACCGGGCAGCATTTAACCCTGGCTGTGCCAGCCTCACACAGGCAAATCTCCAGCTCAAATGATAAGCTCAAGTAAATCCACAAGCTTGACTTTTCCTAAAATACTCTTCATTCATGTGTAAACTAATACAACATTTTTGGACTCAAATGATCTGAGTTTTTAGTTCTTGAAATCTGAGCTGATTGGAGTTTCTATTATGTGCAGTGTGACTGCTTTAAAATACCCAATGTCCTATTTACCTAAGATAACAGTAAATACATCACGTTTAAGTGAAAGTATTCAAGCGCCATTTTGTGTCAGTTTTCCATTTCCTCTGTTATCATTATTATTATCGTATTGTTATTATTATTATTATTATCTTCTAATCATCTTTTTGATCAACGTGAAGTTAAAACAAAGAAAGGCATCCACATTGATGAGAATGGAGGAAATGTGACTTGAAAAGAGAACCATGTTGGACTCCTGCAGTGCAATGCAAGAACAGATGTAGAGGAAAGAAAAAAATAACATAAAATATAGGCTGTTGTAGTTTTTAGAGGTGGGAGCACAGAATGCATATGTGAGTTGCCGAGTGGTGAAGCATTTGCATAAAGGGTGAGGGCACTCTGCCCGACTTTGGGGAGAGGTTGGCACTTCGCCTTGCCGACTGGCAGAATGAGGACCGGGCCGAAATAAAAGAATGAGGGGGAGAAGGAGTGAGGGAAAGTCTCTCAATAGTGCATCTCTTGTGTGAGAGAAGCAGGCCTTGGCTGCTGCTCATGTAGGGCATGGAGGGGAGAGCATATCTGGTTTCATTATCTGCTTGATTCCTGCTGTATTTGCTAAGCATGAGGTTCAAAGCCCTCCCTACAGCTGTAGGCAGGGCACGGCCGGCAGTGTCTGCTGCTGGCATGTGACGACTGGAGCACTAGGTGTGTGCAGCACACATAAAGCAAGCGTCAACATAAAGCAGTTCATTTCAGTTGAAATGGACAGCTGCCCCACTGTCCCATCAACGGGCCCACATTAGCACCCCTCTCACACACGAACAGTGTTCAAGTATCACACTGCCACTTGAACAGCGACACTTTTCAAAGGGTTTTTGTTGGAAAAGTCCACACCAACTGCATGTGTGTGTGTGTCTGAGACCTCACTATAACGTTATAATGTAAACACTAGTACAGTGCACAACGGATGCCTTCATGAAACTGTATACCACGCTTTCCAATTCAGGCCACATGTTCAAATGCTTTTTGTTACTTTTCAAAAAAAAGTATGTCATAATTTAGTTTGAAAACTATAATTCTGACCACTTTTATTTAAACTAGGATAACATCATCCTTAAACCAAACATCTTTTTTCAATTTAAGGTACTTTTATCAAGATGAGTTGGTTTTAAATTATAAAAGCAAATGTATAATATTTCAACTCCTTCAACAGTTCCCACAAGAATCTCTTTAGTAAATCCAAGCTTAGATTCTTAACTAGGTTTAACAATTAAGATTATAAAGTATATTTTACATTTGTCTTAATCTAATTTATTTTTCAAAGTAAGTTTAAATCATTAGTTCTTGAGGGAGCACAGTTTAGCTTATAACTGTAACACTATATGAAGTTGAAAATGATTTATTTTGGGGAACCACATAAACCTAACGTAAATGCTTGTTTAATACATTACGATAGTTAAAAAAGCTCATTACTGAGTCACTGATATAATGTGCTCATGTGCTTACAGTTGAAACATTGTTCCCAGACTATCGTGAAAACATATTTGAGAGTGAGATCACCCAGGTCCGCCGTTGTGTTAGAAGCGTCGGCTTGCCATCAGTTCGTGTGTCTCTGGAGCTGTTTAAAGCTCACTTGCTCTGTCTTTCCCTTGCAGCCTCATGCCACAAATGGCTTCCAGACTTTCACACATAGTAATGCTTCAGTGTGTAAACAGGCATAATTACCAACGATGCACAGACACACGTTCTACATCAATCTGTGCCGATGGGAGAAAGAGAGCAAAAGGAAGGAAAGTTTCTTCTTCTTCCAATGAGCAGTAGAACGGATGAATAGGTTTGGGCTGAGCTGCATGGAATTTTAAAGATTGGCAGTGATGTAATATTAAGGAGGATTTTTTTTTTTATGGGGAATAATGTGGTCCCGTCTGAATGCGTGTGTGGGCTTG
The DNA here is from genome assembly GCA_036850595.1 of Rhyacichthys aspro. NCBI lineage: Eukaryota > Metazoa > Chordata > Actinopteri > Gobiiformes > Rhyacichthyidae > Rhyacichthys > Rhyacichthys aspro. The sequence goes on along the minus strand of CM072148.1, from coordinate 10,499,125 downwards.
TCAAAATAACTGAATGAAAAATGAAGGCACTTTATGTTTTATAAGCTCCAAACAATGCAGCAGTTTATGCCACAGTAAAGAGTAAAGAGTCACCAGCAGTGCTTTTTGTGCACCTTTCTTTTTGTAATATTGAATTAGGTTTTATTGTTATTATTGTTATATTTTACAAAGTGATATCTAATGATTTCAGAGCAGTTAAGATTTAAAACACACACACAGTGAGTTCAGAAATCACATTTTATCTATAAATACTGGTCCAGCACTTCCCTATTCACACCTCTGTGTGTGTTTCTTTAGTTTTATTCCTCATTTGATTAGCCCAAATAAAATGCCAGTTTAACTTTGTTTTTTAAAACTGACTATTACCGGCTCTATATAAATGAACTGATAACTGTGAAGGAAGAAGTAATAATAGACCTTTTAAAAACATTTATTTAACTCTTTAATTATCTGGTTTTAATTCTTTTGACCATTGAATTAAATTGTCATTTTGTTTACCTTATTTTTATTTGCATATATTTCTTAAACTTTACTAGTAATATATTTACACTTAACAAGGAAATAGGTTGATAATAAAACTTATGTCAACATATATTTTCAGAATTCAGGTATTTTTATTGTTATTTGAAAAGAGGCTATATAGAATAAATGGTACCCTAATCCATTTGTGAACTTGAATCAAACTCTTAAGCAGAAAAAAAATCATGTTAAAATATTTTTTTTTCTGTTAAAATCATGTTTCAACCAAATATCAAAAACAGCAGGATGTACATTTATTGTTACATGCTCTTTTACAAACACATTTATTAGCATAGCCCAAAGAATCAACGCGCTGCAGAAAGTAAGCTTATTAACGCGAGGAAACGGGCCGTCGTTACGCTTTTTAATCATTTGTGTTGCTCAGACATTATTATTAGTCTGGGCCTAATTATATAATTAATTAAAATTAATTACGCTGCACTGTATAATAAAGTCTAACAAACACACCGTGTGCACTGGAGGTATTTAACCTCACTTTTTAATAGGCTACTACCTTTTTAAACATTTTCTCCTGAGCTGTGCGAGAGTTAAATTTGACCCTTTCTGTTTCTCGTAGGCCGCGCGGAGTGATAGGGCTCTATTTTTCCTCAAAGCAGGTGCAGCCACAGTCCGCTGGAAGAGTGTCGCATTTAAAAACGTTATCTTTAAAACATAAATGTGAATTAAGTGAGTTAAAACCCACAAATAGGTTAAAGATGTCAACACTGGACGGAAGGAGCAGAGCACCGTCAGACAGGCTTCAGAGACAGGCTGAGGGCCAGACTGCGGAGGCGCGTAGGTAATCCTTCTTCACAATGCATGGATAATAGCCTTAAGGTTTCTTTTAGTTTGTGAGTTACGTTTTCTCCCCCCAAAGAAATAATTTACGACTTTAGTACTTTTTGTTCTTGAAAAAGGCTGAATTGTTGCCTTTATGCACTCTTTTGGGACGCTACGTGAATTTGACGCATTAACCAAGAGGTGAAATTAGGCCGTAACAATTACACACTCTTTTGGCAAGTAAGAAAGATTTAAGCTGCTGAAAAGAAGCATTTTTATTTATTTATTTATTTTACAAAACAAGTAAACTTTGTGACGTAGGCCTATCTGTCTTATTTTTAGACTTGCAGGATTTATGCAAAAGCATGGTTTGGTTTACAATAAAATTAGGCTTTTATTGAAATAACCTCTCTACATAGTTTTTTTTTTGTGTGCAGTTCAAAGTCTTAAACAACTTACACTATCTGTATCAAAGTCTTTAGTTTTCCTACTGCTGCTGAAGAGGGTTGTCATTCTCTCTTCACTCTGGGCTAAATGGTGACTTGGCCCGCCAGAGTAGGAGGGGACATTTTTCTGCCCAGTCTGCTGAACAAAGGTCATCATTTCAGAAAGACAGAGCATGGCATAAAGAGATAAGATGAGCTCTTGCTTAAATTATCGCAAAGCCGATACCTAGTTCAGTAGACTAGGCCGAAAATGCCACCTTTTAATCGGTTCGGAAGACTGAGATAATAAATTGAAAATCTAAATAGAAGGGTGCCAATGTGGCTCTGGCCAAAACATATCAAATGTCTTGGCTGTGTATTTTACAAAATATACAGACCTTCTTACTCACACTTTATGGTTCAGTTTATGATCACACAATAGACTTGGCAGTAGATTTCATTGAATCAAATCTAAAAGATAACCTATCTCTTGTATTTTAATGACTTCTCCAAATCTACAATGTGTGATGGTTTAGAATAGGCCAAAAAAAAAGTTTCACATTTTGATGTTAATTTTTGTGTAATGACATTGTGATAGTAAACTAAGTCAAAGTAATACACATTTAAGCCTTTTTTATTTGCATGTGTCCCCTTCATTAAAAAATGTAGATCCCTTTAGTCTTTGTTATACAGGCAGCAAACACACCTGTCATTATTCTTAAACAAAAACAAACGCTCTCATCTCTTTAATTCCATCTCCTCATGTTCTTTTTGCCCATCTTTTTTTAGAGACTGCTATCTCCTCTCTTTCCCACATTCTTCACTTGTTCATTGTGTCTGTGTGAGGCAGGCGTATGCTAGTCTGAACAATCGGCACCCGGCCCGGCTCTGCCTGGTCCAGATGGGTCTGCCCCCCCCCCAGCAGTAGCACTGACGAGCCAGTCAGCCAGCCAGGCAGACAGCTAGCTCCCCACCCGGGTAGCCAACCAGTCGTTCACTTAGCCAGCTAGTCGGCCAGTCCTGTAGCCTTTGAGCCAACCTAAAAGGGACCTGCCAGGCAGTCAGTGGACCGGCCAGGCCTGGCTTCTCAGTCACACACCGACAGAGGAACAGGCCAGGCTCAGTCTAATGGTCAGTGTAGCCAACCAGAGGACACTGGCCTTTGTAGGGTGTTCACACAGACAGCCTGTCCCTTTGCACGACAGGGGGCTTCAACACAGATCGCCCAACTTTGCCACATGACAAGTTAGCTTTTTGTGGCTGCCCAATCCAGTTTTGACAAGCTCCCTACAATTGTTCCCTGTACTACATCAAATTATTTGGAAATTAAATGACCCAACTTATTTAGCACTTTTGGAAGTTTATACTGTGTGTTATTTTATTGACAATAAATGCGACAGATTTTATCGATTGATCCTTTGTCTCCTAAATATTAACCTCTATAATGCACTGGGTACAACGTGTTCTCGGCAGTCTACAGGCCAAGGTCAAGTGTAAATGTCTTATTTTATATTTCATAAAAAACCCATAAAGGGAAAATAAAAACTGTTTTTTATTTACTGCTGTAGTAAGACTGTGCCTTCCAGTATTTGAATTGTATTTTTGTCCGTAAAACATCATTGCTATATGATTGCCAGCATCAGGGGCTTATCTATAGGTAACCAACATAAAGCTGCCCTCCACAAACTCCATTGTTTACACAATCCTGTCTCTCACTAGAGAGTGGGAAACATTGTCTAATTTGGTAACCGAAACTTTTAATGCGTTTCTGGATTTGTGCTGTCGGGACTATTAAAAGTGAAGTAACCAAAAAAGAGATGGCGAGAATAGGCCAGCTTGGATGTAAAAGTACATTTTGAAACAGGAGAGCATGTTTTTGGATGGTATTTTTTGTCGGGGTTGAAGTTAGGGGGGCATTTTCTTTCCCCCTCCTCTCTTTGTTTGTGTGGTAAATCCAGGAGCAGCTGCTGGTCCCAGGGTCTAGTGGGATTTTGGGCCTGTGTTTTCTCCTGCCATCCCATGCCAAGGTGGTGTAACGCGAGCAGAGAGAAAGGGGGTGGTGGTGGGGTGTGGAGTTGGAGAGGTTCACTGGGATGGCTGTGACCAGGCTGGTGACGAAGGCATTAGGGTGGGGGCATTAGGAGGTGGTTTGTGTCTGGATTGGACGCATGTAAAATGAATATCCTCTGGACTTTGCCTTTGCACTAGATTGGAACTTGTCTATTTGGCTAATGACGCGCCTTCTGCCCGCACCACACACACAATCCCTGCCTCCGTCCCGATCTCTCTCTCTTTCTCTCCACAACCAACCACCAACTCCATCCCCCCACACCTCCCCACTTCTCGCTCTGCCATGTCTCTCTCCCCTCCCTTTGAGCGCTGGGAGCGTGCGTATTGGCTGGACCGGCTGAGAGTCGGTGCCAAAGAGGTGGGCCCTGCGCACGTTGGCACACACTCATTCAATGGTTAGAGAAGGAAAGTGGAGAGGAAGAGAGAGACAGAGTTGGAGAGAAAAAGGGGGAAAAAAGACGCTGCACTCGGGTTTGCCAGCGGTCGTGCACACTCGTCCAACATTGATTCGCTCTTCTTGTTTTGCTTTTTTTTTCTTCTTCTTCTCCTCCGTCCGCACCCCCTTGTCCAGCCCTCTCTCTCCCTCTCTGCGAGTCGTACACATATCCTACAGAATTGAACCAATAGCATGCGCTGATTTGCCAACCATTTTTCGTGCTTTCTTGTCGAGATATTTTCCAACATATTTTTGCCTCAAGCTTGTTTTAGTTTTCAACTAATTTATACTTTTTGCATAATTTCCTTTTTTTTTTTTGTGATTTTTTTTTTTTTTTCAACTTTTCTGAGATTGGTCGAACTTGTCTACTCTCTCCTTCTGCTGTGCTCTTGAACAGACCTCTGGTGTCACTTCTGCTACAGTACCTCCTGTGTTTCTGAGCTGGTATTACATCGCACCCCCTCTTTCTCAGATTTTACCCCCCGCTGCTTTCATTGGACACTCTCTCAGCATCTCTTTTGGCTTCTTTTGCTTAGTATTTTTATAGCTTTTTTTTTTGTTTTTGTTTTTTTTTTGTACTATATGCTCCTTTTGACTCCGCAGTATATTCGCTGTTCTGGTGGTGCATTTTCATTTTCTTTGCACTCGGCTGGTTGAATTTATGATGAGAGAGCAAAATGGTAACTACCGTGCATTTCTTGTTTAATCTCTTATTTTTATCAATAGCTCCTAGTTTATTCCAAGCACACTGAATTATTTTTCAATATTTTTTGTTCATTTTCATTTACATTGTAGAATTTAGTTGTTTGAATTTGCTACCAATGTAAAGCAATTTATTCTTAGAAATATACTATTTTTATTATTGTTGCAGAAGACTTTAAATGAAATGCGCTCCTATTATTATTTTTTGTTAAATGGTTTGAAGGAGATCAATAGCAAAATGTCTTGTGACTGTGTTTCTGTACTGTGAAGTGTCTTGTTAAGTGTGTAGTGTGTCGTTCTTGGGACAAGTGTCTGTTCGCTGTAAGGTGTGCGTCTCCAGCATCCCTCTCTCTCCTCTCTCTTTCTCTCTGTCTGTTTGTCTCTCGTTCTCGGCGCTCATTCTCTGACGGAGCACAGAGCAGGCGCCGCTCCTCCATGCTGCGCGCCGGTGCTAACTGCCTGTCTTCTCTCTTCCCCTCCTCACCCCCGTTGCCTCTCTCCCCGTCCTTCTCTCCCCCGTTCTCCCCCTCCCTTTGCTCCTCCGCCCTCCCCCCTTCCTCCTCCCTCGTCCAGGATGAATTCCACCCCTTCATCGAGGCCCTGCTGCCCCACGTCCGCGCCTTCGCCTACACCTGGTTCAACCTGCAGGCCCGAAAGCGCAAGTACTTCAAGAAGCACGAGAAGCGCATGTCCAAGGAGGAAGAGCGCGCCGTGAAGGATGAACTGCTGGGGGAGAAGCCAGAAATTAAGCAGAAGTGGGCCTCGCGCCTGCTGGCCAAGCTCCGCAAGGACATCCGGCCTGAGTTCCGTGAGGACTTTGTGCTCACCATCACAGGGAAAAAGGCCCCGTGCTGCGTTCTGTCCAACCCCGACCAGAAGGGCAAGATCCGTCGCATCGACTGCCTGCGCCAGGCTGACAAGGTGTGGCGGCTGGACCTGGTGATGGTCATCCTGTTCAAGGGCAGTCCCCTGGAGAGCACAGACGGGGAGCGACTGGTCAAGTCACCACAGTGTACCAACCCTGGCCTGTGTGTCCAGCCGCACCACATCGGAGTGTCCGTCAAAGAATTGGACCTCTACCTGGCCTACTTCGTCCACGCGCCAGGTATGTGAACGCCGGGACACTGACCATAAATACGACCACACACAATTCAGACAATTAGCACTTCATCATGTGCCTATAAAGTAGCACACATAAATACAAAAGCACACTCTTCAGTTAACTGGAGCTTTTTTCCTGTTTTATATTTGAACAAAACTGAAGTAAGTGATAACCTAATTGAAACAAGCTGCAATTGTGTTTTTACAGAAAAAATAAATAACTGCTTTTTGCTAGTATGTGTTTATTAAATAATTATAATAACTACATTTTTATACTTTTATGTTTTAATGACATTTGATCAATAGTAAAACAAATAACAGTGTGTGTGTGTGTGAACAGCACTGGGCCAGAGAGCTCTGGTAAATGTGTTCGCTCTTAAATACAAGGCTTTTTGCAACTGCCTATGAACATGTATTTAGTGTTTTTACAGGAAATAATTTCAATGCCTGTTTTTATGATGATCACCACCAGTCAAATTGTGTGTTTTGGTGCGAGCAGTGAGAGTCACTGTTTATAGGATTGTCCTCAGTCTGTCAAAGTGTATGTGCCATGATAAGGCCATTGTAGCCAGGGATTGTCATTTGGCCCCAGCCCAGCGTGTGTGTGTGTGTGTGTGTGTGAGTATAAAGCGTGAGTCTTGTGCTCTCAGGCCGCAGGCTGCTGCTGCCAAACATACAGCGCTCGAGACCGCCAGGACTATTGCTGTAAACGCTGCTAAATAATGATACACACATTTAAATAAAAAAGACACACACAACAAAACTGTCTTCTGTGTTGCACACTTTGACTCGTAAAGCCAAACACGCTTTTAGTCACAATTGTGCACACACCCCCAGACAGCACACACTCAGCCAGAGAATATCATAGATACAGTAAGCTACAGCCAAACATTGTTGTATCTCAGCCACCATCATGGGTGCACACCTCTCACTGGGCCAAACATCGCTGTAGTCTTCACACACAGCCAAACACTGGGTGTGTTGTAGTTTTTGCCACATTAGAAAAAAAACACACAAGAAACACCATCACAGCAACCGCTCACACGCGCAAAACACATTTCACAGCCAAATCTTCCGAACACACACTGCTTTGCCATTGGCTGGCCACATATACATACAAACACATGCTCATGACCTAATATTATCTCAGCTGGAATTTTCTGGAAATTTGAAATAGCGCAGAACAGCATTAGACACACATGTATGCTCTTATTCAACAGCCGTCAAATACACAATCTAAAAGTTTACGGTTATTCGCTAATGTGAGTCTGTCTCCCTCTTTGTTTCTCTCAACCTCTTGCTCTCCAAGCCAAACACCTCACACAGCCCAAGCCAAACCCTGGCAGTAACTGCAGCTTAACTCTGTGGATCCATCTGTGGCAGCGATAAAGCAGCCAGCATCCAGCGCTGACACCAAATCCTGGAAATGTTACTGATAAAATATTCACTCTTCTGTTTTCATTCGTATATGAAATGTTATAAATGATGATGATATTAGGTAATTGGTATATTGAGTTTATACAGTAATATGTTATGGCCATGTGATATCTGTTTTTAATTTTACTTTTATTAGTTTATGAGCAGTAGCTCTGAGAACATCTTTCAGTAAATCTAGCTTCTCTTTTGCTTTGAGCTCTTTTGCTAACCATACACTGAATTAACTAGTGCCTCTCTTAGTTTGCAGTAAAACACTCACATAGATGCTGGCTTATTGCTTATCGTATCCAGCTACCACAATGTGCCTCAATACTTTTATCTCGTTTCAGAGAACCCAGGCTTACAGTTACTCCGGGCCTGTGGGACAAGGGGACTAAAAATGTCCTAAGGCCATCAGTGCCTTTACTATTAGTTGTCATTTGTACATACATGAGTACATACAGATATTCAGAAAGAAGGCAAATAGCCATCAAAATAGTGGATGTACACCGCTGTGCATTTTCTTCTGTGGTGTAGGGTATGGCATGATGTGCTCATTGTTTGTTTTTTTGTTTGGTTAGCGTTTTGTAGGTCTTTAGCATCTCTGTCTTCCTCACTCCTTTTTGATCCCGTACACACTTTTGTTTTGTCTCCTTAAACATCGCCCTCATTGTTGTTCTCACAGAGGTAAAGCCTCTGCTGATCTCTTTTGTTTATATTGTAGTAGATAGAGAGAGGGAAATGGCAAGAGAGAGAGTGTGTTGGAAAGGAGAAGAGGCTGCGATAGTGATTGTTCTGTTTGGCAGCACCCGAGCACCGTTGGTGTGGGAAGAAGAGAAAGACGTCTTGTGTTTTGTTTATGACAGAGTGGCAAAAGCTGCCACGGGGAATCTCTGGGCTTGCCGTCAGGCTTTCTCAGGCTGTTCAGCAGCCAGCCAGCCTTTGAGATCTTCTCTGTTACAGAACATAACACACCGCAGCCGTAACAGAAGAAACCACGTTACCACAACGCACAACCCTGACCCTCGTTTTCTCCAGCTACATAAATTTTGAAAGTTTTAATATTTTAAAGAAACATAGACTGCAGTGAACAAACAGAAGCAGCACAGAGTGGGAATCCTGAAAAAACAACACATGTTTTTCCCCTTTATTAATAGAGAGTGGTTGTATTATATTGGAGATGGGAGATTTTGGCTTAGAAGCAGTAAGGCTGCCAGAGCATCATGTGTGTTATAATCGCCTGTTCCACAAATCAACTAGCAAAGTTTTCACTTGTGTTAGTGTGAGTGCCGACTTTCCGACCTTAAACTGGTTCTTATTAAGTATAGGGGCAATTTAAAATTTATTCACAATTGGAAAAATACAAGAGAAAATACAATATTATAAGAAGTCCTAAGTTTGCTCCATGCTCTTAGTCATACTTTGGACCTTATTCTTTGTTACTTTCTTTTGTGCACCGTAAGTGTGATCATGAAAAGATGTTTCAAATGTGTTTCCAATCAAAAGTGCAGTACAGGAAATTTGCAGTCACTCCGAGGGAGGTGTGAAATGTGCTCGCTGTGCCATTTCTGCCATGACCGCTCCACACGCCACGCTCTGCTTTGCCAGATCCCTCCTCTTTCTCGCTATAACTGCAGTCAAGCCTTGGATTGCATTGTGAGAAAGCCCAGAGAAACCTCGAGCAGCTGCCAGCACTGGCCAATTTAGTGACCACAGGAAAGAATCACAAATATAAAGTACTCTTGTGAAAATTACTGAGAATCATCCTCAAATATTCAGATTTATTGGGGGAAGTAGACATGATTATGAATAAAGGAAAATCAGAAAAAGGAAGGCAAGTGAGCGATTCCTTGAGACTTAAGCTCGGATGATGTATGACTCTCCATGTGTTAAAAGTCGACAGGATACTGTGATGGATTCTGCAGATTCCCATTGCTTTCTTCTGCACAGGCTTTTTGCTGTTAAAATAATCTATTATCAATTACTTTTCCAAATCTTTTTTCTCCAGCTCCATTGACATCAGAAGGGTTAAGTGGACTGCCCTTATATGTAGTGTTGTGTCAGACCCTTTAATTTGGTCTTCAGCGCTGAAGTAAACATTCAGTTTGATTAAATAAAATCTCAACACTGAGCGAGTCAGTGAGGTCTGAGGCTTTTGTATTGTGTGTGTTGGAAACAGGACCTGCACCAGCTAAGAAAGGCTCGCGATACACAGAGCAGCTCTGGCATTCGTAAACGTTTGTTGATGGCTCTCGTTTAGGAGGCCCTGAATCATCTTTTTTGGTATTTTTTGCCTGGCATTAGGAAACATTACAGTGGCCACAAATCAAAACTGAAGGGTTGAGATGGAGGAAAAGGTCTGTCCCATTAAAGAGACATAGTGAGCAGTCTTCTCACACTATTCTTGGCTGTGGAAAAAAGTCACTGTATTTGGATAGCTGATGGTATTGGGCCAGCCAAGCCCTGTTGTGTGCTTATTCACTCCAAAATATGGATACACACACGCAGACGTGTGCCTAACATTGGGATGTTGCAGACTTCCATAGCTTGGTCCAAAACCGCAGGGTTTGCATTTATCTCCTGAGACCATGATGGCACAAGCAGACTTCAGGCAAAAAAATACAAAAACAAAGACAATGTTGTTAGGTTTGGTCTCCCATTAAATTGACCAGTAAAAATTGTCATGCTCTCTATGATACTTTTGGCCCCAAAACAGCTCCTGGCATTTTCAACTTTACGACCATAAGCCCTGTGGTTGAGCCTAACTCAGGGAACACATTAAACTGATTATTCCACTGAAATCAGGAGTCTGTCATTGCTGTTTTTCTAAAAAATAATGTATCTAATTTATCTGTTCTCATGGTCCCTGCCTCTACTCCGTCTTTAATTTTAGGTTAAAAATGTATATTAGGATAGAAACAGCTTTTTACATTTTAATGGTATTTTAGTCTAATCTACAAATGTGCAAACATTTGTAGATTTGTTTCAAGTTTTGTTATTTTACTGTTTCTTGTCAACTTTGTTTGCTTTATAAAGTAATTGAAAATGTATTTCTTTTTTGAGGCAATAAGAATTTTTTTTTTCCAGCAGCATTTTGTGTCTTAAATATGTATTGTCACAAAATCATATTTTTAATTGGAAATTAAAATAAAACAAAGAAAGGGGATAGAAGGAAAAGATCGTGAATCTGAAGTTGCGGGTGGGATTGTCTGTATTAATAGTGTCTTCCCATTGCTGCTTCTCTTTTTAAGCTTTTGTAGCAGCGCCAACCATGAAATCTGTCCCAAAAACCATATACCCAGTCAGGAGGGTTTCCCGACCTCTGAGACGGAGAGGAGGAGAGCAGAAAGAGGAGAAATGCTCACTATCATACAGGCCAGCCAGAAAGGCGTGAGAGCTAGGGAACATGCCTTATTCACCGAGCGGCGCTCACAGCGAGTCCCTGGCATTGACTCCAAATTCTGTTCAGCAACACTATTCTGCGCCACAGCGCCGTAGTAATGCTACAGTTTGGCTCATAATAGTGTTCTGAATCAAAAGCACCAGTATTCTTTTATTTGTTTTTTAGCGTACAGACAATTTTCCTAAAACTAGTTGCTTCGTTTCATATAAATATTTGGTAATACTGATATATTTATAAAAATTAGATTTTTTTTCTTTCATGTGGGTTGATGAATAAAGAAATTGCTACGTGGGCAATTTTAAAGCAGAGAATGTCTAATGTTCAGAAAGTGAGAGGAGTTGTGACAAGAGTTGTGTCGGCGGCCGTTTTTGGCATGATGCTATCTCGGTGTATAAAAGACGCCAAATTTTTATACACAGTCTCTGCCAGCCTCCTCCCTCAGATCCTGGCTTTCTTCTCTTTTCTCCTCTTTTTTTTTTAAACTTGTTCTTTTTTCCTTTTACTCCTCTTTAGGGTTCAAATGAATGCCCTTGCCCAGACTCATTAGCACCTGCACTTCTGTTTGCAGCAACTGAAAAATGTATAATAACTTGTAAGCGCAAACATTTTGGTGCTCAATAGAACCATTATTCCTTTTCATGAAAGCGGCCATCGTGGGGCTGAGCCTTGGCTGTGAATGTTCTAATTCTTTGTTGCATTTTAATTAAGCAAAAGGTTTCTCCCTGGAAAACTATGATATATTATCATTCTTACTTTTTCAATTGAATTGTGAGCATACTTTAATTTTACAGGATTTATCGTATTTATTGCTACTTTTGTAATACAGCAATATGTATTTATTTACTTTGTTTATTAATTTCCTAAATTAATATGTTTATTACAGTCTATTTTACATGCAAGACTCTAGAAAGGCGACCTTCATTTTTTCAGCGTGAGAGCAGTTTAAAGAAGAGTGAAAGTGGGGAGGGGGATAGCTTAGAATAAGTAAGCATCGAAGCCCAGCAGAATGCAGAGAATGAAATTTGGCATGCGTTTGCGTAAGCGAGTAAGCTTTAAATCAGTTTGGACACAGATCTAGGACACTAGACGCAGAAAAGAAAGCAGGATGAAACAGGATAGGGAACAACATGGGATTGGGGGGCATGTGCGTTTTGGTGATGTGGAGGCATAGTTAAGTAGAGCTTGAGATGGAGGGGGAAAACGTGTGAGGTTGAAGAGATGAGGAGAGTGGGGGCTGTTTGGGAGAGTGTCCCTCAATGACGACTTGAAAAACGGGCCGGTAAATAAATGGAGTGGCAGTAAACAAGGCTCGGCACTCCATCAAAAGAGTCCATTCATCTGTGAACAGGAGAGTGTCTTTTCTCTGAGGAGCTTGAGAAAGCGTCACACCGAAGACAACAAAAGGACAGTGCTTGTTTAGACAACGACATGAGTTTGGAATGATTTGTGAGTTGCACGTGACTGTGATTTTAATGGTAATGTAGAGCTGGTGGGAGATGGACACACTTTAATGAGTGGAATAAGGTGGGGTTCGAGATAGTCGTGAGTTACTTATAGGCATTAAGAGTGCAAATGTAATATCCATTTAGCAACTAGTAGCAGGTTTTAGTTAGCAACAATTTTACGGATATGATGGTAAAGTGGCTACAACAAGGTGCTGGGCGGCAGTCTGCTTCAGCTAATTAGCACCTATCAGGTAAACTTAATGTACTTGGCACTCTTTCCCTAATGCAGACTTTTTAAATAAGCAGATAGGTATGAGATCAAGGTGAGGTCTTCTCTAACCACTTAGTCAATTCTGATTTCAAGATTGACAAGTGAATAAAAGATGTGTTTTTAATAAATGCAATATCTTAAGTTAAACTGTATCATGCTGTGAATGGTAACAATTAGAACTGCTTTTTAAATCAATGCTTTTGATTGTTTAAGAATGTATCTTTAAAAGCTTTGGCCTTGCATATGAAAGCCAAGCTTTGTAATTTTCCAAGTTCAATGTACTAAAAGACATTTCTATTCATCATGCCATTTATAGTGCCAATTGAAAATGCCTTGTTTATGTCAACTTTTTATGGTAGTGAGAGATTTAACTGTCCCTGCTTTAAATATTTAACATCCTCATCTTATAAACTAATCCTTTATTTTGCTGTTAAAGAACTAAGCAGTTGATTTCTAAGGTTGCTATCACCACAGCACACCACAGCAGATTGATTTTGTTCATGTTGCCACTCCAAAGGGTCCCTACACTCTGCCTGTTCCCTTCTCTTTTATTGGGCCCAAATTCGGCTGGCACCATGGCAACCAAGGCTCTCAGGGAACCTTGCCTGGGTAGAGTCCAAGGAGCCTCCAGGGTGGCTCTGGCTACCCCTGTCTACATCTATGGGCTGCTGCAGTGGCAGGTTGATCCTACAAGGCTGGCTTGGCCCTGGCCTTGCTCTGGCCTGACCGCAGCCACAGTGGAAATGCTAGCTTGCTAACCTCTGTTAACTAACTACCAGCTAACATGACCTGCCATATCCGGTGACATTAGCCACTGCTTCCACTGCTGCAGGCCCTGGCGACTGCTGCATGAGGGAAACGGGGGGGAAACATTTCACCAGTACGCATATTGATGTGGCATGGCTTGGTGCCCAGTGCTGCCTCCCACAAGAGAGAAAGCGGGAGGGAGATGAGAGAATATGGGAGACAGACAGGGCACACAGCGCTATGTATAATATATGAGTGCATATATTTGTTTGTTCTCCAATTCTATAAGTGTCTTGCATGCATAGATAATTAAAATTACCCATACAGATTTATGTAACACTGAATTTTCTTGAGTCAGTTTTTTTTTAAATATCAAAAGAATACAGGAAGACCTTTTGATTTTAACTTTATTTTAATTTATTACCAGCCTCTTATGTTTACCTTATTTTTATTTTTTGGGGGGTTTCTGTTGTTGTGAGGACAGAGTGAATGAAAGGATGGTGTGTAAAGCGATACAGAGTATGCTCTGCCAGGTAGCGCAAAGAGGCCAGAGGTAGAAAGTTGAATCATGGTGCAAAAGTTTTTGACTTTAAAATACACAATAAAAATCAGGCTCTTTGTTGCTCTTTTTCAAGCTGGGGCTCCTTCTGAAATTAAGGGTTGGATTGAGAATAGTGACAGACTAATGAGTCCCTTTTCCTGCAATTACCCTCCTCTCTCCAATTCTCTAGATCCCTTGCTGTTTTCACTTTACTGTTCTGTGTGCTCATCTTGTTGTTCGTACTCATTTTTCCTTGTTTCTTTGTTTTCTCTCTGTCCCGCTTTTGCTGTCATTTTTATCAGGAGTTGTGATAAATCAAGGTGGCACTTCATTTTTAAATGGAACATAATGGCCAATTAAACAAATCTGGTCCCAATTTGTGGTAGATGGTTATCTGAGCTGTTGGACAGAAACACTGCCTGTTTATAAAAAAAATGCCGAGCTGTGCAGCATTACTCTTTCTTCTTAGCCTTTTATTTGATGTTTGTTTTTATTGTTTTGGCTTTGCATTTATTTGGCATTAAAATAGTTTACTTTTATAGCTTTTCCGTGGTAAGTGAAGCTGAATTGTATAAAGTAAAGTAAACTATATGCTGTGAATCAGCATTAGTTAGTGGTTAATTGGCTTCGGATACCACTATGTATTCTTTCTTTCAAACTCCTAACTTGGTGGTCTTTGCAGACACAGTGGTGCTCGTGTGTGATAAACTGGAGGTGTTCATGAAAAAGAACATGGTTTCTTTCCTTTCATGGTGCCTTGTTGCTGTTTGTGTTTGGTTGCTAGCATGCTGTGTTTCCCTCCTCTCTGCTCTCGAGTCATGAAATAAAGCAGAATTGTCAAGGGTTTGGTTGCCTGTGCTACTTTTTTTTTCTGGGTCAGTGTATCTGTATTCTGCCAAATCAATACACTATATCTGATTAAAGTAAGGTTGATATAGGCAACATAGCTGCTTTTATGACCTCACACTAAAAGGAATTTGTACAGGGGATCAATAGGTTATCACATTATTAATTAGTCATAACATAACACCTTGCTGTTTGGAGGAAAAATGCCTTGTACAGGTGCTAATGGGATGTTACCTTCCAGACTATCGCCAACAGTTTCACATGTGATCTCCTCCTCCGATGCCAAGTAAAAGTCACTCAGAAGGCTAAATCCTTTCCCTGTGCACCATACTAATAAGTCCCAATCTAGGCTCATCCCTTTTAATGCAGTGGGTAATGATCAGCCTAAAAGCCATCATACAGCTGCCCTGCATGTGGCCTGGTGCTGTGAGGTCAACTCAATGACAGATCACGACAGTATGACTGGGATGGAGATGAATAAGTAGCAGAGTTCTGACTGTATGTAACACATATGTGGATGTTGTTGATTAAAAGTTGTTGTTGTAATTGCTGGGCTTAAAATGCCAGGTGGCGGATGTGTCCCGCTAATCCCCTATCTAATTTCGAGGTCCAGGGGTGAAGCTCTTAATCCAAACACATGCATATGCTCAGTCATATTCTTGCAAATGTGCATTCACATTTGCACAAAAAACACGTGCATCTCCTCTGCAGCCACCTCTCACTAATCCTTCATGAACACTTAGTGAAACTTTAGGTGTATAGTTCCCCTCCAGGTAAAAATATAGCTTCATGGTCATCATCAAGGTTTTTATAGATAAAAATGTTGGATAAAGGAGTGTGCTCCCATTTGAATCAATGGATTTGCCCCTTGTGGGTTGTTTTTCACAGAGTGTTAACATTGGAACAATGGTGGTGGAAAATCCTACTTTGAAAGTGGCTTTTCTGGCTGTGGTTATATCTGCTTACACAAAGAAACGTAAAAATGTAAAAAGAAAAAGAAAGCAAAGTGAAATGCGCATAACTATTGTAAATGGATTTGTACAAAGTGGCATTAATTGCGGGAGTGCATCAGTCTGACGCAGAACTCAGAAGTTTAAGCTTGTATTGTATGTTTTTTGCGCTACTGTATTGGCTCTGTTTTACTGTTTTCATAAATAAACGCTGGCAGGTTGCTGTGTGAGAATAGGGATTGGTAGTGTGATGGACAGAGTTTTCAGGTTACTGCTGCTTTAATTTTCATCAGTAGTTCTTTCCATCTTTTTCTTTGCCTTTGTTTCTTTTCTCTTGTGTTTATTTTTGAGTTCAGTGGTCCGCAGCAGTTGCTGCTGCTCTAAGGCCATATAAAGGTACACTTGAGATAGAAGAAAGTGTGACAGTGACAGAGCGATAAGAGAGTTGACTGACTGCTCCACCCGTTACCTCAGTTCACCCCTGCTCTGATCTACTGTATGTGGGTCAACCACTAGTGCTCACTTTGCACACAGCGGATATCTACAGTATGACACCACAAGGCCTCACCGCTGCTAAATTACAACTGCAAATACACTCTAATATTAAAAATGCCAGGAAATTGCTTCTGCTGCTTCAAGGCAATTTTTGTAAGAAAAGTTAATTTTCTCATTTGTTTTTCCTTTGGCCTTTTGAAGCAGTTGTGTCCACCATGTGTTTTACGTATGTAGTGGTTTACAACTTTGTCTTGGAAAGGGAGGAAGGAGAGAGACAGGCAGGAAAAAGGGAGGGAGGGCGGTGGGACGGCTTTGCCTGGGGCGTGGGGTCATCTCAGGTGAAATATGTCTCTGGGCATGTGGGCAGGGCTATGAGCTGAGCAGGGAGGAGTCAGAGGAGGAGTTTGTTGGCACACTTTAAGCCTGGGCCTGAGGGAAACTTAATCACTAATGTTAAATGTAGAATTAATAGCAAAGGTTATTAAGTGGCAAAATTTATTCTATTCAAAATGTACATACATTTTCCAATAGCAAAATAAAGCCATTAGTAGATGAGAGAACAACCTTTGGCTTCTGTCTGTGTTGTGCATGCCAAAAGAGCACCTAATAAAGACGAAATATGCATTTGAGTGATCCACTGAGTGACCAGGACAGTGTGAGCTGTTGTAAATTCACAGCGACAACAGCAAGATGAAGCCTTCAGTGCCTCGTCAGGGGATTTCAGTCAGAAATGTAATATAAACCAAGGCCAGCTGTATGAGTGACATGTGATTCCTTAGTTTAAATACAAAAAGAGAAGGCTGAGAAAGAAAAAAGATAGATGTGCAGACGTGGAGAGTGGAAAGAAGCTGCAAAGAGAGAATAAAGTTGGCGAAGAAGAGAGAGTGCTTCTCTGTAGGGCGGGTTTCCTGAGGTCACAGTACTGAATATCACAGAGGAATGTGGAATGCTGAATCGCTGCCAAAGCAAACACACCGGCCACGCCACCACCGCCCCCAATGACTGTCAAGGACTGCTTTATACACACACAGACATGCACATGGTGTCATGTATGTGCAATACCATAAGTACAGCTACCAAAACAGCAAAACACACAACAGAACTGTAGAAATGTCACCACCTGCAGATCACACAGTTTACCTTTAGCTGATGGCAAAAAACTGTAGTGATCAGAGAGCAACTTTTGATATTTATTATTACGGCCATGTTTGCAGCCATTAATTCTAAAGTAAGCTTTTTTCAAAGATGTTTCCATTAGTTGCTGTGTGTGTATGTGTATGGAAGGAACATTATAATGGGCTGTGACAGCATAGCTCAAATGCATGGAGCTGTAAGTTATTGCAGCTGTGACGCACACACAGAAAATACACACGTGCATACACATCCACACACTGTGACTGACTCATTTAGTGCAGGTTGAACAAACATGTTAAAACACACTCATACACTGATCCAGTGACTCATACGCCGTGCACACACATGCTAAACCAGCGTTTGATGTTTTGTCAAGGACTTAGGTTATATCCACCATTGGCTAAAAATAAATAGCAAAGATGTAGTGGAGAAATCGCCTTTTAAGAAATGTCTAGGACTGATTAAAAGAAAGAGTATAAAGAGCTACTCTGATTGCCCTAAAAGTCTTTTATTTGTCCTCCATTTTAACACTAAATTCAAATGCAAGATATTCACATTTGCAATTAATTAAATCAATAGCAGGCTGCAGTGCAGTCACCAGACTTGAGTGATTCAAGAGGATTAAGGACAGGCTGTGCCTCAGTGACTATTTCAGTGTGTGTTCACGTTATGTATGTGTCCCGGTGATTTACGTGTGTGCGGCTGCTCACAGGTCCCTATAAAAGTTAACAAGACAAATTACTATGTCTGTATCCATGCTTGTTTTTTTAGCTGTTGTAAATTTAGAGGCCGCACAGTGTATCCCACCCTTTCCCTTGTGTTTGACTGTGTCTTTTACTCCTCCTCCACCAGCCTCCCTCTGTCCCGGAGCATGCCAGGGTCAGAGGTCCTAACAACTGAGCCCCTCCGTTGTGCTTTGATGTGGTTCACCACACAGATTCATTCACACACACACCAAGGTCAAGTCAAGACAAACAGCACTCACACTTGTGCCTTGTGCCTCAGTTTGCTCTGTCTCAAGGCGCTGACAGCACATGAGAAACAACAAGGCTGGGGTTTTGTGGTGCAGGTCTCTGTACTTTGATGTGCTCTCATGTTGGCCACATTAACAGGTTTAGCCTCAGGCACAGGAAGGAATACATCTGTGTCAAAAAATGTTTCAATCACAACGTTTTTAAGGCAGTATCCAATGAAGAAACATGCTGGGCTATCATCATTATACAACATGAAGCTGTTTAATCAAAATCAGAGTAATTTATAGATGACCACTCAGCTGATATAAGTTTAGATAAAGTAATACATAATCAGATATACACAGTGTAAACGTAAAGTGCAAAGGACATTGATTAAATGTTTTCTAGTATTAATTATGCTTATGCATAGTTTACAACTTGATTTTATTCTGTGCCTTTGCCTTATGTTCCCTGAAAGGACTTTTTTTTAAACCAAAAATAGCCCCAAAAAATGGTAAGAGTGTGTCTGTTACACTGGAGGACATAAATAAATTCATCAAACGTGGAAACGTGGGACTTAACACGTGTAATTAGGGCAGCTATTCATCAGAGGTTTTCTCTGAATCATTTTTAGCAGAAAAGTCCTGTGTGCTTTTATTCAAGCCACATCAGTTTACAAGTGCTCATTTACTTTTGTGTTTGTATACACACATATGCATTTGTTTATGTGGTTATTCACACATACAGCCAGCAAGTGTGTGTTTTTCGATCTGTCCACACCCTGTCAACTCTCTCCTTTACTCCTCCATCCATCCATGCATCCATCCATCCCTCCCTGACTCCAAAGCTGTATAGTTGGAAGAGGCAGGCTTGGAGTCAAAAGTGCAAGTGTGCCGCTTGGCTGATGAGTCACAGAGAGGCAGATTTTCCCCACTGTTTGTAAATATGTGGTTAGCCTAATTGAACGCAGCTCTAGTTCCCAACAACTTTCATTTCTTTGTGTGTGTGTGTGTGTGTGTAAGCAGAGCCACAGCTGGTGCAGTGGGGGACACACTATTACACACCTCTGTACACAAATCACACATTGCACAAACCCAGGATGCCTTTGTTATCGTAAGAAGGATGTTGCGCATCTCGCTGCCGCTCTCTTTTCCTTTCACATACACACTCTAGTGACTCTAACATGTCTCCATAATTACAGGCTGCGAGATCCCTGTCTAGAGGCTGTGGTTTGGCTGGCCCTCCTCTCCCTCCATTAAGACACTAAGTTGCGAGTGTCACTCAGCACTTGAACAGCTCCTCCCCAGCGGTGGCAGCAGGGGGCTAATAAATGTACGCTGTCTCTTTCTCTCTCTGAAACACTCACACATATTTCTGCCTCCCGCTCTCTGTCACACAAGTGGAGGTGTTAGCGAGGGGTCAGTAAATGTTTTCCCTGAGGGCCTCGTCTGGGTGGCACCAGCAGCACGGCTGCCAACCACCACAGCTCTGTGCAGCTATTATAGCTCTTTATTTCTTAGAGCTCGAACAGAGATAACACAGGTGACATAAAAGTCAATTTGTAAGGCAGCTTCAGGATTTAGACTTCTCACCTGTGACTGAACATTCCTCAGCAGCAACATTTTATGAACATTTTTAAAAACAGAAAGAAAACAAAGTTGTGTGTAACTAATGCATACCAAAAAACATCATTTGTTACATATAATGTTCAGTTGTTATATATTTTTTAGTATTTAAAATATTTTGAACAAATTGGATTATATTTTCCATCACAAACAAGATGTAGACAGTCTGAGATATTGCCCTGGTACTTAGCGTTAAGTCTGTCACCTGTATCTCCATCTGTACGCCTAAGTAAACTGCTGTATCTAAATCAAATTGAGTTTGATTGACCTAAGTTGACTCAAGCAAACATGAGGGTCACGCCACTGTCAGCTCCAGCAGTGATCTGATCTCCCTTTGACCTGGCACACTCGCACTACACTGTGCGTATGTCACAGAACCATATTAGCATTAGTCCCTCTGGCTTGTGTTTGTAATGGCCGATTAATCGACTGGTGACAGTATCAGAGCTCGCTCAGTCCCAAAGCAGCTTAGCCTCCAAAACACCCTGTGGTTGTGTGTGCATGTGTGCAGTTCTCTGATCTGCATAAGTAGTATTTCTCATCCTAAGATACACAAGAAAAAGCAGGTTTTAATTAAGTAATTATTACTTGTTAAAATAAGTCTGCCAGGGTTTGAAACTTGATGATGCTGTGTGATCAAAAATAATAGGGGCCCAAAAGTTAGTGAGTGGAACAGCTGTGTGCATACTCAAATAACCACACATGGCCACACGGCGACTGTGACAGTCAACACAGTTAAAATCCACTCAGGGATTACAAATCCACTTACAGTGGGGATAGTGGGTCAACTTGGCCATGTCAGCTGCAGATATAACTCTTAACTCCTGCTGCTCTTTACTGGTTCATTTTTTATTACTAACTAACAATATGTTATTTAATGCTTGCCCTTTTTGCTATGAATAGGTAAAAAAACACATGAAAACAACAAAACATCACTAATTAAAGAAATACATGGTAGATTATTTTTACCTAATGCAGCGCTATGCTCGTCTATGACCCTCTGTCACTTTAACTGAGAGATAGTTCAGATGTAGAGCAGAAGAGGAAGGGAACTCAGTGGCAGAGAAGCAACAAGGAAAGCAGGGCCTCAGTGTCCGCCTGGACCAGTGAAGGAGTATATCCTCTGAATGAGTAATGACACATATGATATTGACTTTAATCACATCTGTTTGTGTGATTTCATCCCTCTCCATTCCCACTGGACCTCCCCTCGTTCTTGGACTGGACCACTGCCTGCTCTGCCAAAAATAATGTCTTGTTTGCTGCTATTTACTTAAATCTGTCAAAGAGGCACTGTTGGAGCCCGCGCTGTTATGGTTCTCTCCTCTGCTAACCCTTGTTTATGTGTTTCTGCAGACTACACAGGGACGTGCCAATGTGTGTAATGTTCTATACTGTTCCCTCAGTTGTGTGTGAGAGTGCGTATCCAGGCATCCCCAGCCAGCGGATGCACACAAGCAGAGCCAGCCAGCCAGAGTGTGAGACGCCTCTATATCTCTCACTGAGTAGAAACCTGGCAGAGGCACTGGGTTCATCTCAACGTCTCGCTGTGTGAAACCAGAGCGCTATGAATAAAAAAAATACCTGCCAAAATATAGTGAGTGCACACATGCTCATGCTCAGGGCCTTGAAGAAGTAAAGAAGTGTCAGACAGGGGTGTCCAGAGGGGGTTGTGTGGTTTGGATGTTTGCCTTTGTCAGATGAGCGATGTCGTTTTCCCCTTTCCTTTATAAAAGTCCAGGGAGAGGGGGCCGTCTGAATTGTCAGAGACCATAGGAGGTGAAACGATGCCAAGCAGATGTCAGCTCACACCTTACTCCCATTTCTTCACCTCACACCTTCTTGATTCTCTGTCTGACCCTCCTCATCCTTAACCCTCTGAAGGCTCAGCAGACCGCTCCCAGCTGGGTTTCAAAGCATCCAGGGATATATCAGTTATTATTAAACTGCCTTTTAGATTGCCAAATACCTCATTAGTCGTGTGTGTGTGTGTGTGTGTGCACTTGCACAAAAGCATATGCAGAAACACACACACCACCTGGCAGAATGAAGCAACCTCTTTTCTAACATAAGATAGACATTAAAAAAGAAGAGGTACGAAAAATACCATTCTAATTAGAAGTCGAGGAGATTGTCATAAATCTTCTTCTGTGTGATGGCAAAATGGCAAACACATGTCAAAGCTGTCCTTTCAATTTGCAGAGCTTGCAGAGCGGCTCTTTGGAAGTCTTTAGTCTTATGATAATAGTTTCACCACACCCAGCATCTTTAGTCTTACTTACAAACAAGACATTTACAGTCCCTCTTTTCAAAAACTTTTGATGGCAACACAAGTGTTATAGAACTGCATACATACCGCACTAATAACCTTTAATCAGATTAAGTTATTAAAACAGTACGTTTGGCATTTGCAAAGCCTTTGATTTATTCATTTTTATTATTTTCCCACACATAATATGACAGGATAATCAAGGACACCACAGATGTTCAGATATAAAACAATAACTCACATTCATAGTTATCTGAATGAGTAGACACTGTCCAAGTTTTTTTTCTAGATTTATTTTTTTGTAGTTTGCTTTGACAAGATTCAGTTTTTGTTAGAACAGATAAAAATAAACGTTGAATTATATTAATGTGAAATCTGAATACAATGTGCAATGTAAATTATATACATATATATTTCGAGATTTAGACATTTTCCTCTTGAGGCTGGCAGTGTTTGCATTTTTATAGCATAGAAGACAAGTGATGTGGAAGAGTCAAATCTATAAAACTCCTATAGCTTTAAAGCTTTCAAGTTTTATTTTGAGAACAAACATCATTAAAACAGTCAGTTTGCTCACACACTCACTTACCTTTTTCCTTCTTTTGTGTTTTATATTCTATGTAAGCTAAATTGCTTCTTTTTTTTTTTTTTGTAAAAACATATTAATACAACCATTTCATTTAACTGACCTTACACTTGGCTCAACTTGAACTTGAACCTGCCTTTGAGGCTAAACCAGGCTTTGAATGGGTCAAGCTGGTGGCCATCCCCCTTCCCCCATCTCACTGCATTTCGCTGCGTGTTGTCCTCCCTCAGCGGTGGGATTAAGGAGCGGTGGTGGCATCAAAGGCCTGTCACCACTAGAGTTAATGGAGCATCACACATGTGCTCCCACATACACACACACTGCCACAAGAGACAGGTCTTGCAACTTGAGATGGAAGGTATTTGGAGATTTGGGACAGGGGTATTAACTGCATTGAAAGGAAGAAGAGAATGTTACAGTACGGGCTGTGGGTTAGGGTCTCTGATTGTTAAAAGGGGAGAGAAATGTGTGAAATGTTATAGTGAGAATAATACTGTGAATAAGCTCATGAGTGGGCAGAACAGAGAGGTTATGTTTAGATGTTAAATCCTTCAGGGGTACATGGGGAAAGTTTGTAATCTTAAGGAGCATTGGAGAGGGCACTTGTTCATCACAAAGCCTGATGTTACGCCTGCTTACACTTCAAAAAGAGCAGCAGACTGACTGACTGTAATGTATACTGTTATCACACACACACATGCTGCAAGCAGCCATACATTATATACACACAATGGCACGCACCCTGGAATATACATATGCATACAGATAGCGGCAGTGCAGGGTTAACTGGGTACAGTCCCTGTTGCTTCCCTGATCAAACAATAGTTGCTCTATTACAGGCCCTACAAGCCAGACTGTGCCAAGGGAAAGAGAGAGAAAGACAAAAAAAGGGAGTCAGGGGCAGACTGAAAGATAGGAGAGGCATTAGGCTAAAGGAAAGCAGATAAAACAGGCTTAGCCAAGGAAGAGTTACAAACAGAACCAGTATAGCATATTTAACACCAAATGACATTTGTATTAAACTACTTTTATGATAATGAAATGCCAGAAACTATAAATGTTTTTAATTAGACCTTTATAGTGTGATTCAGTGAATAGGAAAATCGTTAGTTATAACTAGTAGTCACCACAGTTCTTTGATGGTGGATGGACTTTTATGAGATGGACGACAGTGCTTACGTCCATGCCTTTGTTTATATTAGGTCTGTAGTGTGTGTTCCTTTCCAGTGAGATGCATTTCAGGAAGTCAGAGGTTGGTGTTTTGTTCTTGTTTGACACCATAATGTACAAAGTCACAACCTCGGCTTGGAACAAGTCGCCACTCTGTTTCCCCTCCTCCTGCTCCTTCTGCATATCCTGCCTGCCCCGTCTCTCCAGGAAACGCTCCACCTCCCTTCCTTCCTCCCTCCTTCTTCACTCACCCCTCTTTACTGCTGTCTGGGCCTTTATCACTTCTCTGCCTCCTTCCTCTTTCTATCTATCTGCTGGGATGAAAGGGTCAGTGAGGGAGTGCAAAAGCCTATGTATGCACCTAAGAGTCTTTTTGTGTACATGCCTTTGTCTGTGCAAGTGTGTCTTTGTAATGTGATTAAAATTCTGTTGACTTGAACAAGCTAGCTGTGTGAGGGCGCCCATTGAGTCAGAGCAGGTGGGCTTCGGCTACTACAGTCCTGCTAATCACTCCTTCCTCTGGGTGACTGACTGGGTCAGACTAAGGGCAGTGGATATACAGACAGCCCACTGTCTGTATATCCACTGTTAAAGCCGCTATAGGGTAAGCACAAGTCAGCAGATGAGCATTATGTTCTTGTTAAAATAGATTGAGAATTGAGGAGTGAGTGTGGTGCAATTTGGCACCCACTATGTCTCTTTTATCAGAAGACTCAGACATTAAGCTTTGATTTAAAAGAGAGCTAACTATAAAGCTGACTTGTAAGTTGTGGTGAAAGCTAATAAATAACTTTACCCTAATTCTGACTTTCTTGAAAGTACATAAACAGAGTCATAAGTCAGAAAAACAACTTGTGAGTTACTTTAGCAATCCATAAACGTAAAAAAAAAGTAAAGTAAAGTGATAAGGCAGAGATCTATAGAGGGAGTAAATTCTTTTGTCTGTGATGTATATACTCTTCTTGTTAAACCTCCATAATGAAAGACAAACATGTCAGATGTTTGTGTCTAAGCTTTCCAGTCATATATTATCACCTTAGTGTTGCCCACTGATGCCCTCAGTGTACTTTTTCTGGCCTGTCTCCAGACTAAACTACACATACACCATTCAGAATGGCTGAAGCATTAACAGTGAAAGGAGATCACCTCTAATCTCGGATTAAAAAAAAAAAAAGTTACATAAAGTACTGTGAGCTGAGGAGTATTATTTCAGATACCCTGGCTTGCAACCAAGACATTCTTAAATCTGGCAGGGAATGCTTTTTTATGCGTGTCCCCCTGGTGTAGAAAGTACAGAGGGTTCATTGTGTCTTTTTGTGGATGGGGAGGGGGGTGTTACAAGCACAAGAGTGCGTACAAACCAGAAAGCTCATTTAAAAAATAAAAAAAAAGTATGTTGTAAAGCAGAGATGAAATTCTGTGCTAAATAGAAATCTACCTCCCTTTCTCTCCTCCATCCATCTCCTCCTCCTCCTTCTATCAGTATATTTTTTCTCTTTTTCTCCCCGTCAGGCTTAATGCCTGCTTACAGCTCCATTTAGACTGCATGCGTGAAAATTGGGTAGGGAATCTTGTGGGTTTTGTGTCCTTGGAGATAACCAATGTGTGGGAGGTGACAAAGGTAGTGTAAGCTGTCAAGTGTATGTATGTATGGATAGATGTGTGTGTGTGTGTCTATAAAGGAGCGTGCTTTAAGTGCAGGAATGGATCTCTGACAAACCGCAGTGCGGAGGGGCGCATCTGTCAATGCATCTGAGTCACTCCACCTTCTGTTTGATGGACTTGGTGCTTGGCCTTTATCTCGCAGCTCTGTTGTGCTTTGAAGTTATTAGTCCACAGTTTTCATTTTAAAAAGTGTGGAAATTGTAAATCAGATTGATCGTAACACATTAGACATTTATAACTGACCTTAAGACTACTGAGCCTCTTCTTAAAGTCTCCCAAAATGTTTGGTCTGTGGGTCATCTCTACATTGACAATGATCCTACAACACATTGTAGGATGCTATATCAACTTTTATGTTTTTAGTTTATCTTCCAATTGTGTGTGTACCCATATACAACTTGACTCATGCAGCCAATATCAAACAAGATGGCCCTCCATCCCAAATGCCATTAATCATGTTTAAGCACATGAATAACCCAATTGTTTTTACTTGATTTTTATATTGTTGTTTTGTTTTTTGTTTAAGTCAAGCCATTTAGTCCTATCAGTAGTCTCATATTTTTTATTTTATTTTACATCTCCCCCCTTTGCAATCCTCTTCAAACAATCCCTGATTCACCATTAGTCTGTCACTAAACCCATAGTGTCTGCCAAAAAGATCTCCAGCTGTTATCCCAGCCAAAGAGCTAACTAATCATGATAATAGTAATACTGCCTTACATCTGCTGAGCTGAATGATTTAGCTTAGCAGATTGATTAGCCTAAGCTAGGGCAGTTTGGCCAAGGCTTATTGATCACGCACATTGATTAGATTGACCATAGAAGTTCTCACTACTTACTGAGGGAGCTCTCACACAGCATGTCACAAAGTTTTTATTTTACATTAACCATATGTCCTTCTTTGCGTCTGACTTTAGTCTGCTCTGTCCCATGAGGGAGACAATCAGCGAGGGCGTCAGTAGTTTCACCACAAAGACCCGAGTGGATTACATCACCAGTGCTTTCTGTCACAAACCATCAGCCTGTTGTTGACTTCATACAGGCCTCTACTGAACTTCATTATAATATTAGTACCAGTCATATCCAGTAACCAAAAAGCCACAAGCGTTACTTTAGAATTAATTACATTCATTTTTTGATGATTTGCAGCATTTTTGGAAAGCCATTCTCTTTATTTTCTCCTCTGTATATGATGAATGGCCTTTAAGGGCTTAACGCAGTCCCACGCAGCACACATCTGCAGGGTTGTGTAACAGGATGTTGAATTTAGTAACCTGTCTATATAAACCATGGGACACTCTTGCCATATTCTCATTCTTTCCTCTGCCCAAACTCCGCAATAGGCTGCAAATGAAAAATGCAAGTACAGTGAAAGAAAATCCACAGGGATTGATATAAAATTTGGTACAGACAATAGTTTTCATAATATAAAGACTGTGATGGAAAGAAAAGAATGAAGGAGAGAAGAATGATGATGAGGAGGGAGGAGGATAATTGCAGGAAAGGGGGATTATTAGTTCGTCACTATCTCCTGTCTAGAGGCTCTCATACCAAGGCCGTGGATAAGTGAAATCATATGGCTGCCTCATCACAGAATAGAGAGAGAAAGTGTTGATGAGTGCCGGTGCTTTCAATGGAGCTGTAAACATTCATTCAGCGCTCATTAAAACAGCCAACTCATTTATGCTATGGCCCATATGGCTGTGTGTGTGTGTGTTGTAAATTTTCCCCTAATGCATATTCTTGTGCAGATTTTCCACTCCACTTCCACTTGCTTTGTGTGGTTTGTTATTGAAATCAAGTGCTTTTTGCTCCACATAGATCGGTGTCCATGAAATAATTGGTATCAGGGTTCAGCTATAAAGGCTGCAAATGGAGCCGAGCCGAAAGAAAACCACTGTAAACCTGTACACATCTGCCCCGTGAAGACAGTCAGCTTAAATGTGTCACGGCTGAAACTAAAAAGTAAAGAAGTCTTGTATTAAAAGAAGTTCTGAGCAGCTGTGATGTTTATTATTGGATCTATTCTTCAAAATAAAGTTAGAAAATAATTGTAAAGTCAGGGGAAAGCAACAAATGCTGCTTACAGTTGGGTAAACACCACAGTTGAACAAAACAAAATGACCATACTATTTTTAGTTCAGTATAGGGCTGCCACAGACACAGTAGTCATGACTCCCACTGCTGGTAAAAATGAGCAAAACAGGCCACTGGACAGTACTTTTTTAAATATAGCACAGAAAATATACAGGTTAAAAAAAAGAAAACGTGTGTTATAAGCTTGTGGCAAAACAGAAAGCTAAAAAATTCTGCCTGTTTAGTATGGCAGACCCTTGTGAAGTTAATGGTTTATTACTGTCTGCATCTTTACTTACTGTGAAGGTCCTTCGTTATTCATCTTCAGGAAAGCTATGCAGCCTTAGAGTAATGCTAATGCACTTAAGCCCGAACCAGTCACTTAGCTTGGATATTTACAGTTTTCTAGAGAAAGCATTGCCTGTGAGAGACACTTCAAAATCAGAAGGAGCTGAATAGGGAAGAGTAATGATGTGTTTGTTAGAGATAGCATGGAAAGTCCTAGTCCTTTGAGGTAAGACAGAAAGTTTAGTCTGATCCAGGGCTTTCTTACCTCTTAATCACTCAGGCAGGTTGACTTATGAGGTGTTTTTATTGAATCAGATAGCCAAAGGAGTACACATACAAGGACAGCATTCAACATATTTACCAACTATTGCCTCACATACACATTAGGTATCTGTTTAGGGGATGCATATTAAAAAAAAAAAAAAAGTTTTTTAGTTTTATTTTATTTTCCAGAATAAGCATGATTAACATTTACACACACATGGTTACTTTACATGTGCAAATTTTTAAAAAATGCTAATTGCCACACAGACATATTTTTTCATGTTAAACCCAGTTTTTTTGTAATATTTGTGTATTTATTTATTTATTTGTGTATTTTCATCATACAACTGAGATAAAGTTTGCGTTGGTCCCCCATATGTTTGGTTGGAGGGTCAGCTGTGAGTCTTTTTCTCATGAAACCATAAAAAAAAATACTGGATGCTCTTTTGTAATGCAGATATGCAGATAACATCTACATAGAAAACAAAGAAACATAACTTTTCCTCATCACAAACCCTACCGGCCATTCATTTCCTTTACAGTTTTTTTCAAGGCCATTGCCCTCTGACTCTCCCAGATCTGTCCTTAACCAACCTTAAACATAGCAGTATTTGTGGGTTTGGTGGTTTTGGGAGCTGCTTTGCCTGCCATCAGTCCAGATGTGACAAGTAAAATGCCTTCAAATGACTAAAATCCCCCCAAAGCTGATAGTGCACGGATAGTAAGGGCTTATGTGTTCCAATGAGATCAAGAGGGAGTTTGAAAAAAAAGAGGTTGAAAAGAAGCTATGGCTCTCAGTAGAATTCAAAAGAAAAATGTAAAGTAAATGTAAAAAAATGGTTTACATAAAGCATTTGGATTCTTATAGAAGCTAAAATACGAGAACAACTGTGGAGAAGTTTGTATGAACTAATGAAAAGCACATTTTCATAATTGCATCTGGCCATTCTTTCTCTCACTGAGGTTCCTCCATCCATCTCTGTGCTTTAACTCTGCTGTATGTTTATTTTCTTGCCTTCCAACTTCCCTCGCTCATCCATCCATCTCTGTTTCCACCCCTCCCTCCCGCTCTCTGTCAATTAGCTCATGTAAACTTTGCTTTCCCTTATTGTTTTTCCAGGGAAAAGTGCCTCTGCTTTTGATTAAGCTCACAGCCCCCTCTTTAATGCCATAAAGCCCCTCTCTTGCCCTACACACATCATACATCATATCTGAAGAGGAGCGGTTTAGGCTTTGCAGCCAAATTCTGATGAACTGTCTTGCTCCTCTGCAAGGCCATCTTAGGTTTGCAGTGTTTGTGCCTCTGCAGACCGGTTATACTGATAGTACGTAGATGCTACCACACACAGGTGCTGCTATGGAAAGTGGACAGCAGCCGCACCTGTCTACCAGCTGTTTGCTGTCCCCAAGGGGGGGCTTCAGACGGCTGACTGACAGGTGAGGGGGCCTGGGCCCGAGAGCCACAACACAGCTGGACCGACTCAGATGCAAAGAAGGGGGGGAAATCTTGCCTTGAATAAGGATTGTAAACTGGTGTCATTGACAGCTCAGATATTTTTCAGTTTTTCTCACCTTTTGTTAGAATTGGAATCCATTTATGGTGTGATAAATAAAAAAAAATTCTTGATGCTTTGTGAATACAGAAAATATAAAATGGAATCAGTGGCTCACCAGACAAAGCAAAGCAACCCAAGTGTGAATCCCCATCAGTGCCTATTTTGTAACTGACAAAAAGTGACACAAACTATTTAATTGGCAGTGGTCCAAATGTCCAGGAGGAGAGTGGCCTGCTGCCTCTTAATGTGTCACTAAGTATGTCATTAGGGACTGCGTTTGTCACTGGGGCTTCTCCACAGACCGCACTCTATATTGTATCTTTCTGATGTTACGTCCTTTTCTTCCCAATCCCTCCCTCCACAGTCTCCTTCCTTCTGTTCCTTCTTCCTTTCCCTGTTGCCTCTCTTTCTCCTTTTCCCTCCATCTCCCCTTTTCCACATAAAGCTGTTTTTCATAGAAGTCCATGCAGCCTGGAATAGCATTCCCCCGGGCGCTCCAGGGTGAAACACTAGACTTTTCTGAGCCCCAGCCAAACAGATGCTGGCTCTTGGAGTCCCACCAGAAACAAGCCTTCATGCTTTTCTCTTTTTCTCTCTTTCTCTATCTCTTCCACTTTTGCTCTATCTTGCTTGATTTTTCCCCTGTCGTGCTTTATGTCTTTTCTATCTCTGGCTTCTTCTACTTTTCACTGTCCAGCTACTTTCTCACAGTCTTACTCTCTCTGCGTCTCTGTGTAAAGGGCAGCTTCTTAGTGTCCTAATCTCTTTACCGGGTGTCATCCAAGCAGTCCAGTGTCTGACCTCGGGAGGTTGCTCAGTCTTGCATTGTTCCTGATGCTCCTTGGCTTCTGAAATAAGCCAAGTAAAAAAATTACATTTAATTTTTCTCTTTTTCCTCCCTCTTTGTAGTTTCTCTTAAAAGTCCTCAACCCACCTCATCCCTACTTTTTTGGCAGAGCTCGTCTGACTTGCCCTCCCTTCTTCCCCCCTCACTGTATAGCTCCTCCGACTTCTTTTTCCCTCTGCCTTTTCTAGCTTGCCTGCTCAGTCTTTAAATTTGCTTGAACCCAGGGACCCCGTGTGTTACGTAAATGGGTTAAGCAGAGACACACATGTGCTTACAGTCTGTATGCACACTCTCATGGCTGTACATATAAACCTTCATTTCACCACACACACACTCACTCTCACACACACACACACACACACACACATGCTGTGCGCTATAGGGCCAAACTTGGCTTTGCAGCTTTTGGCAGACTTTCAACTTTCTCCCAGTCTCCACAATTGCTTGCTTGCTGATGCAGTGTTTACATGAGCTGCCAGTCACAACCAAATCAAAAGCTTACCCCTGTGAGCTAAGAACAGTTGGGGGCCAAGGAGGTACTGTATGCTTTGTATGGATATGTTAATTTAGATTTGTCTGTAGACGTTTTGGGGGTCTACATGTAAACGTTTCTGTTAGAATGTTTGCTTTCCATATACTCAACCTTTGTAAAGCTTTATTTATTCAGTGTTGTTCTCCAAGGTGACACCTGCCTCTTTAAAAAACAGACAGGAGGTACTCATTTTTTATTGAGATATTAAACTGTAACTGAGCAGATTAGGAACCTACTTAGTGTGTTGTTTAGTTGTTCAATAATAATTTGTAGGTTGAATAGTTTTGTCATCAGGTTTTGACAAAGCACCCATTCAAGCCAAGTGTGAACTCTGTGAACTTTAGGGTACGTAGGCCTGTTGAAAGTTACATAACATATTGTGGTGGCTGCACCAGGCATTACATCACTAGTCAGATTAAATGGGATCAGGTTTACACACCATTTCTGCTCCCCTCCTCTTAACACACATATGCTGCTTTAATTTTGATTACATCTTTATAATGTTTAGTTAAAATCCGAAATTCTCATCATAGACTGTCTTTAATTGTATCATGGCTGGAGTTTCTATGAAGTCTGGATGACACTTATTGACACTATTCTGCAGATTGCTATGCCATGCCATGGTCTGCTGTTATTTTGTCCAATCAGGTATTTGTGTGAGTGTGGATTTACAGCACCAAAACAGGGATGATGTGTAGGGTTATTGTGGTAAAGAGGTGAATTAGATTTAGAATTAGTGAGGAATCGTTAAGCAGGATGGACTTAGAGGCTAAGCGCTGAGAATCATGGGGGATGTGATCCTTGTGTAAAGATATATTCACATGCTCGTAACATGATCAATAAATATATCAACTCTTACCGCCCATTAATGACAGACCCATATACACAATTTTGAAGTGGCCTATGCTTTAGTACCTTGCACTTTGTGGGGATCACACAATGTGTCTGTAGAGCCCTATTTTGTGGCAGATGCCTGCTATCCTTGAATCAAACTGACTGCTCTTTTTAGTGAATGAGTGTGGAGGGCTACATTTTGTGAAACAGTGTAATCAGATCCCATACCTATTAAAACCATCAACACATCTGGATGTCCCTTACATTTGTCTCACAAACGCACAAACATTCACAGTGATGTGGCTCCCCAATGAGTGCTGATACCAACAAACAGATGGTGGTCTGCCTTACAATTTATCTGCATCCTGATTGGTTTATCTGCTTGTCTGTGTTCTGCCATCATTTGTTTGTACTTGCTCCAAGCTGTTCAGCACTATCCTCGCTGTGAGGGTTATAATCATTGCCATTGCCTTTGGATTAGCTCATTGACATTGTGCATTGTTTTCATTTTCTGTTTTCACTGTGCCCTGTTGTACCACACTGGTCTTTCCATATGAATTATTCCTGTATTATAACTAGATTATCAAGTTAAAGATGGGTTTTGTTTGTTGTTACCACTCAATACTTGCCATCATTATCAATAATCATTAATTATTTTTCTACACTTTGTATGAATCACCTTTTTTTTTCTTTTGGCGACAACAAAGATCCTGTCTAATACACAAGAAAGACACAAGGTCCATCAGTATTGATAATAACTGCTGGGTTGAGCTCAGGCTAGTTGTCGCGCCTGGCTCCAGCTCCCTCACATGACCTCACTCTGCCTTTTACTGCTCTCCCGATCTGTCCTGGCGGGCTGCACAATGGACAAAGAGTGCCTTGGAAAATGTGTCTATAGGCTGAGGGTACATTTTACATGGAATTTTTCTTTCTGACCAATATTGTGTATGTTGTGCTAAGTCCCCGTCCTCTTTTACCACGCAAACACGAATTAGCCCAACTCTGTGTGCCTGGTGGGGATTTTGGACTCTCAGTGTCAGAATATTAGAACTGTAACATCCCGGACATCCTATGTATACTAGTGAATGGCTTGTTAAATAAAGGTTAAGTTAAGTATCACTGTTCTTGGAATTGTGGTCCAGGTCATGTCTTGGTCTTAGTGCACTTATTATTCAGACTTAGACAAGATTCTATTAGTCTGGTCCTCTACGACCACACTGTTGCATATAAATACACTGCCATAGTTATATTGCGTAAAACATGCTCAACTTAAGTCCTATGGAACATTTCTTTCATTGGCTCATTGAATATGACTTTGATTTCATAGTTTTTCATTGGTTAGTGCATGTCCACACCCCTGTGTACACACAGGCATATGCACGCATGCTCAAACCCAGTGTTTGTTCTGCTTCCTGTGTTGAGCTGTCTGGCTGGCACCGACTCCAACCACTCTGCCAAGGGGTCGAAGGTGACCACTGCTTGGCAGCACCAGTCCTATGTCCTTCCGCTCTTCGGTGGCTGTGTGTTCATGTTTGTATGTGGAGTTGTCAACGTGACAGAGTGACCTCTTTGATCATCCACTGCCTCCTGCAGCTTTTGCGTACAGCATAATACACATCCTACCACATACATTCTACACTGTTTTGTACTCAGTTTTATCTCCTTTTGCCAAATGTTCAAGCCAGATCTTTCCAGTAATATGCCTACTACTCCTTTTTATACCCTACATCCTACAACTCTTATACTTTCCGCACCCCTTCTGTGTTTTTGGCAATTATTGACAGAATAAAGTCACTTCGACTTTAATTCCCAGTGAGACATATTGTCTTAGTGTCCAGCCCACTTTGTATTGCACTGTTTGTGGTTGGCCCAGCAGGGAGCTACAGTGCACAATACATAGTGTCTGTGACTGCCTTTGGCATTGTAAAACACAATAAACCCAACTCCAGCAGACTTAATAAATATTGTTTGTGTTTACACATTATTGAGACTACACACATTGCTGTTTATAAAATGTATGACTGAATTTATATTTTATTAAGTTTTGTATGATGGCTTTGTGCTTTCCCAGTGGAAAGATCATTATTTTCATATGCACCAAAATGTAGGGCTCTCTTATGCTTTCATCATTTCTCAAGAGCACAGATTTTAAGAATCCCCCCGTAATTGGGTCTCTTTATAGTGCTGTGCATTCATTCCACTGACTTATTGACGTATTGTTATGTTCATAAAGTGGCACATTTGCTCTGAATTTTCATTGAAGTGTTCCTCTGGAGAAAACTTGGCTGCGGTAAGAATGTTTGTTATCACTGTTATCTCAGCGGTGCTTTTGGAGGAGTTGGCAACCTTGCTCAGTATCACTTTGGTGCTATGTGTGTGTACATAGACTGATTGTGTGGATGTGTGTTGAGGATGTTTTTCAGTCTTATCAGTGTGTCCTTGGCTAAGC
Organism: Rhyacichthys aspro; assembly: GCA_036850595.1. Classification (NCBI taxonomy): domain Eukaryota; kingdom Metazoa; phylum Chordata; class Actinopteri; order Gobiiformes; family Rhyacichthyidae; genus Rhyacichthys; species Rhyacichthys aspro. The sequence goes on along the minus strand of CM072148.1, from coordinate 10,464,730 downwards.
AAGTGCACCAGCCTTCTATTAGTGTAAATTTGCTTGCTTTTATGTATCTTGTAAAGAAATGCAAAGAGTCTCTCATGAATGTGAGAAAGTAAAAGCACAGAAAAAAACACAATTTGGTAGATGAAGAGCAGATGGTACGCACAGACACAGATTTGAAATAGTGATGAAGAAAATGTCATAAACTCACATTTGTAGAGTAAGGAGTAGGATTGTTCTAATGCTGAACATTGGAGAGGCTTACCTTAAAGCACCCCTCTGCTGGCCAGACAGGAAGTGAGTGAACAGCCTCAGCACAAAGAGCCACAGTGTATCTGGGCCAGCAGGAAGTGGGACTGAGGGAAACTCTAAGCACAGGCCTTCCCTCACTCAAGCTCTGTACTGTACTATTCTGCAACATGTCTAACTTTCATCTTGAAATTCTGTAAGGCAACAGTAACACCGAATTATGTGTGAGGCCCCATGCTTTCTTCTAGACTTCCTCATTCTCAGGTTTATTGTTTCCCTCACTCTTTCAACACCTTCTGAAAATGTTTTTTGTGCCATATTATTTTCATTTTCATAGTCAGTTCTTCGAAACACTGTATATTATATTAATAGTTTGTGGATCTTCTAGTAAGTTTGCTTTAGTCTGTAAGTATTCCGTCTGTTTTGACACTATCAGCTGAAGCAATTTGATTTAAAAACGTCTCTGAACATGATAGTATACCATATGTGTTGGATCATGTTATCTCAGGGCAAAATGCATAAGAGATAAGCTCCTACTCACATCTCAATAATTTTTCATTTCACTCTGATTTTATTCACATCACATCTCTCTGCCTTTTCATGTCTTTGTGTCTTTCTCTTGGTTCGTGGCTTGCTTCTCTCTGTGCCTCAAGAATGAAGTCTGAGCTCGATGAGACGCTTGGCCCAAGGCCTTGTTGCTTTATTTGCATTTCACCATGCTCCGTATCTGCCAGGAAATCGCCACCTGGTGGTGAAAGCCCCCTACTGCAGCTACTGCCACAGTGCATTTGTGTATGTGTGCCTCTTTGATGTGTGTGTCTTTTAGGAGCTGGGGAGGCAGCAGTGAGTGAATACCCACAAGGCCCCCCCTCGTCCTCCTTCCTTTGCCCTCCCCTGTGTTCCCTTTTTCTTTCCCTTTCCGGCCTTTGTGCAGATGTATTTATTTGGGCTGAAGCGGGACTATGGAGAGACACTGGCCCTTAACACACTGAGGCCCCCGCCCCAGTTGACTCCTTTAAGCCGAGTGGAGATGAAGGTTGACAGGATAATAATGCTGATGTCAACACCACTTACAGGACAGTTATATCAGTATCAGCTCGGCAGGGGGACGTTCACACTCTGTTAGGCTGGGTCGAGAACTGTGCTGGGGGGCCCCAGCCTCCAACACACACAGAATACTCAATCTTCTGCTAATGAAGCATCTGAGGTGCATAGAAATGCACATAGATGTTCCTCAAGATTATTAATATAACATGAAATTTATATTTAGATAAGATAGATATTTAGCTTCCTCAAGTGATAAGGCCTGTTTCAGCTACAATCATGTTAGTCCTGTGTATTTTTGGGAGGTGTTTGATCCATAGACTGAATTTTATATATAATATTTTATTCCTAATTAAACCCACCTGCTTCATTTTTATGTTACGGCAAATTAAACTAAAATTTAAATCTCCAGACCTTAAATATTAATAGATCTTATGCAGTATAATCTCACTGGCGGTTGAGACTGTTGTCTGCAATTTAGAAGGAGGGCAGTATTATAGAGTGTGTTATATATATGAGCATATTATATCTTGAAATAACTGTAGGAAAATGCTGTGAATATTTTTGTTGATAAATGAACTAATGTAACATGTACATTTAATATTGAGCGCTGACTGATGTATTCACCTTTCTGTCTGAAGTAACCATTATTAGGCTAATAGTGCTTGAGAGTGCTCTGGTGACTTTGCAAAACCTGTCTCAGTGGAGCAGGCAAGTCTATAGAAAAGAGGGTCATGTACCACCGTGTAAGGCCTCAGCCCAGTCATGGAGCACAAATCTGCTGGAATTAAGTCCAAGGGTGATGTTGGGATGAGATAAATGTAGAGCAGGAACGACAGTGGTAAAGAAAAGGATAAGGAAGTGTCCCACTCCCACTTTTTTCCGTTTTCCTCGGCATTACTTAACAAAAATAGGATATGATAAAATTGCTTATTTTTATCCAAGAGCAACACTAGAAAAATCCACAAAATAAAATAGCTGTTAATTAAATAATACTTACTAATGATTGTACTAATTGAATAATACTACTTAATAATAAACCAAATGATGTAGGCTTAATATTAACATCACCCTTTTTTAAATATGAGCAAAGCCTTCTTAATATAACCACCTTTATATTTTAAAATACTGTCCCATCCACATCCCCAGACCCCCTTCACTCCTCTCATTGCTTCGTCGCTCCCTCATTTGCCTCTTATTCTTTCTATCAGTCTCTCCACATCCCTCTCTCCTGGGTCTTCTTGCTGTGGTGTGGTGCTGTTGGCAAAGCGTGGGCGCAGGCGGCACACAGACGGGAGCACAGATGGGCAGCAAGCTGCGCAGGGCGGCGAGGCACACCTGCTCCATGCACACAAACACACACACTCATGCGCTGCCACCTCGCCACACAGCCTGGCTGCCTGGCACTATGGCACAGCAATACAGGGACATGACACAAACACAAATACACACAGACAGACTTATACTTACATGCATTCATTTGTACAGGCATACACAGAGAAAGCTCATATGTTTGTATGTTTACAGATTTGTCCATACAATGCACATGCCAATAGATATTATATACAATTAAATGTATGTATTTTCCATATTTCAATATTTCTCACACTTAAAGCTTGTCAAAGTAACATGCAAGTTACTTTAAGCAGATTAAAAAATTAAAGGTCATGTTCTCACTTCTGGTGAACACTTTGTGGACTGAAGCCTTAGTACATACAGTCTACTCTAGCAGTGATAAAGAGTTCTTATGTCTAAAATAGAAATATTCCCTCACATAACACAGACTTAAATGATTAAAAAAAACTGGAAAAATATATATATTTAAATAAAAATAATAATGAATCCATCCAATAAAAGAGCTGAGTGAACATCTGTGTGGGATAGTCAGGGGGATTAGGAGGGTTTGGAACATTTTAAGCGCATTAAGGATTAAAAAAAGGTCAGAATGTTTAGCAACATACCGATAAACCTCTTAAGCGAAACCCAATTGGGAGGCTGTACGGCGTTATCCTGTGTTTTGGGGAGGAGAAGAGAGCAGAGGGGAAGGAGTAGAAGGAGGGGGGACCACAGTTGACATTTGTTCCAACAAGGAACAGAATCGCTGGGAACTAACAGTCTGTGAGCGTACACGTTGTTACACACATACAGACACACACTGCTCCTCTATATAATGGTATGGTGTTTGACCTTTCCACACACTATTGACCTCTTTTAATTTTATTATCAGAACAAATTTCCTTGCCACTTTTGTACAACCAGTAACACCACAATGATGGGCAATTAGATGTATAATTGTGTGATATGTTGAACTGTATAACTCTTAAATTAAATGAATACATAGGAGCAGCCAAAATCACAAAAGCAAATATATAAACTTATTTTAGACTAACTTGTTGGCATTTACTTGTTTATAATTAACTGCTAGCATTAAACCAAGTCAAATCTTGAGTCAATGCTCAAAATGTATTATTATTTTATCTAATAAAATATTGCACTAAATGGGATCCTCTAGGAAATGTAAAGTAATGACCACAGAGGTAATCTATTCATTTTGCCTTATTACATTTTTATATGTAAAAAAAACAGATTTTCCCAACAATACAATAACACCAAGATTTCAATTTTTATGGACTGTGTTTATAAGTTCATCAGATGAACTGGTCACACTACATTTTGTTTTAATAGTATATTGTTTGTAATCACTTGGTATTGACTGCCAAAAGTGAAAAAACTGGTTCGAGGTTAGAGTCGGGGTTGCTGGTTGGAGGTGGAGGGGCATCTGGGGGGAAGCTAGAGGGAGGGCTTTAGGGGACTGCGGTTGGAAGATAAGGGTTGGATGTGTGGTTCAGAGGCTGGGGGAGGCAATGTTGGGGAGCAGGAGAGGAGGCTGCAGCTGGCAAAGACGTGATAACCAACAAGCAAACCTCTACAGTGCCGCACCTCTCCCTTGTCCATCCCGGGTCTCTTTGCAGAGCTCTACAGTTGCACTGATTTCCAAAAGTGATATAGCACATTGATAGCTGGTTGGTGTTGGTGAGGAACCAGAGTTTCGAAAACTAGCTTAAGACAAAAAGGCAGGCTAAATAATTTGTGGCCTTCTTTTTTGTTAAACTAAAAGCAACACAGTGGCCTGTATCTTTTGCACATCTCATTTTATAAAGAGCTTGACATTTGATGTGTTTTGGCTTGTTACATATGTCCCTACAGCTTTTCAAAACTGCCTCAGGTTCTACAATGAGCGTCAGTTTTCACCCTTGGTGGGTTACATGTCAGAAAGAGCAAAACTGTCAGGTCACACCGGGCCAACATTAAGAAGATTAGAAGTAGTTGTAGGGCAGATGTCTTTGTGCAGGATTGTGCAATGTCCAAATAAACTTATTTACTCCCTTTAGATTCATAAAAATACACAAACTATGCACTGTAAGCATGGTAAAGTAAGACTATTTAACTAAACATTTAAACACTCTCTGGGCACCAAAACACCTTGTAGGTCCACATGACATTTTTGACTTGGTGTATTGTCCATACTGTAGCCTTATAATATGTGCCTGTGTGCTTCATAAAATAGAGTTGAGCCCTGTGGTGAAGTCCTACACAACAGTAAAAGGTTCAGTGAAGCCAGGTTGTTTTCTCAACAGCTTTGATTGGCCATCATATATGTTTACTCTGACTGTGTACCTCAGTGTTTGTCCATGCTTGAGTGTGTGCATAAGTGTGTCTGGGTGCATGCACGGTGGGGTGTAGCCTCGTATGTTTGGAGTGAGTACCGTCAGTTAGCTGGAATGCAACGCTACCGCCAATGCTAAGATGGCTGCCAAGCTCTAAGATGGCTGCCAGAATTACACCCGGTGAGTGAGAGACAGAGAAGGAGATACTCTGCATAAGAAGAGAGGGGAAAAAGAAGCTCTCTTGCATTTGTGTGTTCTTTCTTGCTTTCAATCTCACTTGTCGTCTGTCTCGCCTCTCTCTCTGTGGATAAGCGCTGCTTCGTAGGCAGCGAGACAGGTCTGTTATTGTTTCTGCTCAGTAATCTGTGGCTTAGTTTGGCTGCAAGGCAATTGCTGCTGGCATCATTCTGTGTGCTCTGTTATCACCTACAGCCTGTAGATAAACACCTTCTTTAGCTAGCCTGCTAGTTAGCCTCAGTCTAGAAAGGCTTGATTGAATAGCTAGTAGTTACAGCCCAACAAACTCTAAAAGTTAGGGGTTCTATAAATGTAGCTCTCCTATAGAGCAAGGAAATTCATCTAGTGGCCCTGTCTGTCTTTTGATAACTCTCTAAAGCCAGACACGAAGAGCAAAGATTTGGCCTGAGTATCTGTTCTTGTGTATTTAATGTATTTAAGTATTTAATATTCAGACTAGTCAAAACTAGTCTAGTCTATGTATTCTATTAAAGAGGAATCTTTTTATTAAAGAGTAATCATTTTCCCTTTACTTATTCTTTATCTGAAACCTTCATGGGCACCTAAATATGCATGGTCATCAGTTTGTGGGACCTGCTTGTGTGTTCCAAGTTTCTGTGTCTATATTGGGATTACATCATGTATTAAAGTATGAAACAAAAATTACAGGAGGAAACAGATTGAGGAAAAGTGTAGTTGTGTGGGTGTGTGTTCATGCTTAAGGTGCTCTGTTTACAAGGACTAAATCCCTACCAGCAAGAAGGTATTAAATAGGATTAGGACGGGGGATATGATTGCGTGGTTAGATACCAAACGACATAGCAGCACTCTGTAAATCAAGACACCTTAAGTCAGGAGGGACAGAGGGAGATGGGAGACAACATTCTTAGATACACGCTGTCACACAAAAATGTGTGAATTCACACACAGATACGCTCACAAGATGTATACCATATACTGGCACATACTGCAAGTGTCTCTTATACCCGCTCACACCTCAGATATCACAGTCCTAGCATTAAGATGGAGACATTGTGCACTAACTTGTATCTTTTTCATTACTCTGTGTAGCATCCTAAGCATTTAACTTATTCTCCCCTCCTTGCTCTGTTTTCTGTGCAGAATCCGGACAATCAGACAGCTCCAGCCAACAGGGAGACACAGACATCAAACCGCCACCCAATGGTAAGCACAGGCACACAGCCATGTCCAAACACTGTCAAATCAGCATAGTAGAATTGATTCCATCATGCTTATCAGGCCTAACATATTCCAATTATAGATCCAATTAGCAAACACGCTCACACAGATGTTGATCCACAAACATAGTTGCAGATGGCCGACCTCTCAAAGGGATGTGATTTTCAGGGTTTCATCTCTTTTTGATTTAATCACCGTGCATGAATATCAAATGAGCTACTTTTCTGCATTTGTTTGTGATGTTCTGATCATCTCTTTTTTTGTACAGGGCACCTGAGTTTCCAGGACTGCTTTGTCACCTCAGGAGTGTGGAATGTGGCAGAGCTCGTCAGAGTGTCACAGAGTAAGTCACGTGCACATAACATGAGCTTTGACTGAAGGATTCCAACTTAGCAATATATTTGTTTTTGTTACTTCCTTCAGCTCCTGTAGCAACAGCATCAGGTCCTAACTTCTCTCTGGCCGATCTGGACAGCAGTCCCAGCTACTACAACATCAACCAAGTGGCTTTGGGCCGTCGTTCCCTTACCTCCCCTCCTTCAACCAGGTATTATTCAGACCACTCAGCAGCAACAGTAACACCTACTGTATGTGTATCTGTTTCTTTGAAAATAGTCCTCTAAAAACGATAGTGTTGTTTTGCGGTTAAGTCACCATGTGGCAGTAGCCGTGCTATCCAGACTCTGATTCTCTGTGAAGCCAAGGGCATACTAGAGGAAAGTGTGAAATCACAGTAATATCTGCCAACAGTTTATTGGTTCTTATCACAAGAATGAGTTTACTGGCAAAGAGTGTTGTTTCATGAAGGTTTGTTACTATGAATGGCATCTGGTACTAAAGTTCATTCCCGGACTTGGAATCTGTCCTGCACTTCTTTACATGTTTGTGTGTCTCCTTGTTAGTTGAACTCCTTATTTATACATGTGCAATGGCTCTTTTCAGCTTTTCTCTTCTTAACCTTTCTCTCTTTCTTCACTTCTGTCATCTGCTGTCGCTGTAGGTCTGAGGTGGAATTGTACGCAAATCTTCCACGGAGGTAGTTACAAACACTTACAACAACACAAACTAGTGAGATACACAACATTTACCACAATATAGAGATAGCTTACTGTGCGGCTATTCTTCTTTTCTTCTTTCCTGACTTCTGTTTCCTTTTTTTGTTGTTTAAGTTTGGATCTTAGTTGTGCTTTGGCTGTTTTTGTTTTTTTTAATAATTGGATACTATTAATATATCTTTGATAACCAAGAGTTTAACTAATACTGTCAACTTACAGGTCTTCAAGTTTTCTAAATCATTAATGAATCTTTTTCATGTCTGTTTGGCTTTGCATTCTCACCCATCTGTCCTCTCCATGATGTCAGCTCCACCAAGAGAAAGTCTTTAGACGACAGTGAGCTTGAGAGTCCTACAGATGATGTTTTCTACCCTGGACGATCTCCTGCTGCCAGCTCCTCCCAGTCCAGTGCGTGGCCCAATGACATGGATGCAGGTACCAGTCTGCCCAATACACCTGTTGTCCTGAGAACATGCCTGTCTGACTCCTAATGTACCACAAAACTAACACCTCACTCTGCCTTTTTCCCACTCACTTGCTTTAACTGATGCTTTGCACACAGCCCTGCACTCGCCTCCAAATATGATACGTCCCCATTAAACAGGGGAATCTGCCTGGCTGCTGTATTAAAACATTAAGCCAGAAACCAAACGTTTTTCTTGTTAAAAAGGCAAGTCATTAATTGCCAAAATAATAGAATCTCAGGTAATGGCAGGCCAGATTTAAATCTCCTTGTGTCTACAGAATATGAATAGAAGTTATGAGTACAGTCTTCAACTTAGCAATATCTGAAATAATCTTATGTTGCTCATTAAATGGATTAAAATACGCAGTTATAGGATGTTATTGCTATGGTTAGAGAAAACTGAATTCCCACTTGTTGAGTGGACAGGGCTAAACAACAAATAGCTCCACACACTGACCAAAACATAAATGCCAAGTAGTCTGTGAGGTGAAATAACTGCTGTATTAAGTCTGTAATAAGGCTTTCAGATGGTTTAATTTGTCACAATATCCCATGCTATAAACATTTTGAATATTACTACCACCACAATAATGCAAGAAAAGAACCTTGTTTATTATTTTCTCATTCCCAGAGATCAAGGATTCACATTTGTCCATTTGTGACTTCACGTATAATCTAGGAAGATTGTCAGTGAAGTACTGCCACCATCACACAAACTCTTCAGTTTCTACCTTTTCCTCATATTCTTACTTTATAAGACTCTCTACCTCACCCCTACCCTGTCTCATTGTTAACAATACCCTTCTTCACTTTCAGTGCAGCACCATTTGGCGAGTGTGCAGGAGAGGAAGATAAAACATGAAAACGATGGCGTGCAGTTTCCTTACCATGGTTAGAACAACATTGATTACACTCACATATATTTATATATATTGCTATTTATCAGTCATTATGAAGTACAGTCATTCCACTGTGTGTATATGTATGGATATATAATACAAATGATATATTCATAATTGTATATTATTTATTGACGTATGTATGTGTCTGTTGAATGGACAATTATCCAAACATTAATTTGCCCACCTTCAGTGATGACAAGTTATCAGATTGCATCTTACATTTCTTTACATTGCTCTTTCTGTAATGTTCATTTTAGGATTTGTCAGAAAATAATGCAGTGTATCACATCTATGCACATCAAGAAGCTACAAGTTGTTAGCCTTGGAACTCAAGCTTTTATCTCTCTAAAGTCATTTTAGGGGTTCCCAGCGGTACTTTAACTGACAGATGTCACCAGACTAACACTGACAACACCAGCAGGCATATTCACATGCTGTTCCCATTCTGCCTCTCACACACACAAGCCTTCACAGTGAGTCACTCAGACAGACCCTCGCCTATTCATATACAGGCTCATGTGGATGCACTGTACCTCCTCACACACGATGACAGCCCCCTGATATGCAGACGTTCGCACATTGAAACACACATGCTTATCATGCTCCCCACCCCTGCAGGTGTTTAGGTGTCTGTCCCGTTCCCATCCCTCCCTTGCTTCAAATCCCTCATTAAGATGCTTACCGTCTGTGGATCAAAGGTGTAAAGCCCTTCCTCTTGCTCCCTACCTCTTCGTTCAAGCCTCCACCCCTGTCTCCCTTCTGTCTAATTGAAAATGTGTACGGCGGGAAGGGCCCTGGGGAGGGACAAGACATGTCAGTGCTGAGAGATACAGAACGCACGTGAGAGAACTGGAAAGGTAGGAGGTAAATGAGGGAAGAGGGATAAGTAGGAGACTGGTGTGTATTTTAAGGGTGAGAGCTAATGAGAGAAGGGTTAGTTGGTTTTTGCACTGAGAGTCTCAGCGGCTGCTCTCGTGCTCCAGTTAGCTGTAAATGTAATTAAGAGGCTGCTCACCAGAGGGTCTTAGACTACTTACCGCACCACAGCCCTGCTTCATATCTCTCGCCTCATTCACTGTCAGTTTTACTGTTCCACTCTGTGTTCGTGTGCTGCCCCCATACTTTTCCCCTTTTGGGTTCCCCTAATGACTTTGGCAAATGAAACAGTAGGATAATAGAATGCAAGTTTGGACACTTTACCAAATTAATTTACAAAATCCAAGTGAAAGATTACAGGGCCAAATCTTCTATAATTGTCAGCCCCTTTGATTCGTGTTGATTTTTTGATACTGTTACATTTTTAATATTCACAAATTTACATATTATACAGCACATGCATTAGAAAATCCATAAGGCTTTTTCTTGACGTGAGGTTAACACATGTAAGTTAAAATTTTTGTGCTTCCTCTTTTTTCAGGTGTTTCCTATAGGGCTTTTCTTTTAAAATGCCAAAAGTACTAAATCTATAAATATATGTGTATCTGTGATTTCAACATGATACAATTCAGAACCTTTTACCAGAAAATCAACCTTAAAAGTCATTTTGGTGGTTCCTTGAGATAAGAAAGGAAGAAAAAACCCACTTTCTTAGATATAGAGTGCACAGCTTACCAGATTGTAACTATTATTCATGGGGCTCGTTAACATCCCATGAGAACAAATATCTTGCCATGAACTCTTCACATATTGAGGTGTAACATCCCTGTGTGAGCTTTCAGCAGTATATTTTCAGGCAGAAGTCAGGGAGCAAATTCTGAAAAGTTACGTAGCTGCTTTAAAACAATGCATGAAGAAGTTTTGTGTGTATCAGATTTTCACAAAGATCCCACCTGCCACAGTTGAGGCTCATTTGGGAATCCCTGTCCAGGTGGGGAGTATGTAAACAAGCAAGCACACACACCAGCCAACCAAAAGGCTGCTAAAAACACTCACACACACACAGGTGCGCTTCAGTCTGTCAACACTGTCACTGACTTTTAAGGGAGCACACACACCCAATAACACACCCTAATGTACAGTATTAAGATGCATTCATACATATGAATCACAACAGCCCACACACACATCCACACACAAATCCACAGCTGAAGCATGGTCCCAGATGGTGTTTCTGTGTGTGAGTAGCCTTGGGATCCACCAGGATGCTGGAGACATCTGCTCCACAGGGGCTACAGAAGGGGTGGGGGAGGTTAGTGGAGGCAAGTGAAAGACCCATGATTTCATATTAGTTCCAAATGATTGTGAAATTTCCCGAGACACCAGGGACTTGTGGTGTTGGGGGACATGCTTGGTGCTTTGAGTTAAATGTTACAGGCCCATAGAGGGATATGGCTGGGCTTCCATATGTGGTTTAAATCAATTGGGGCAGGAGGATTCCCTGACTTTTCTTCACTTGTTCAAACCACTCTACTAGCTGTGTGTGTATGTGTTTCTGCTTCAGAGGCGCATCTGGTGGTAGGCCTGTTAGTGCAAAGAGACAGAAGGGTCATCAAGGGAGCGCTTGATTGGTTGCCAGTGAAATGCGAAGGCTTGCCAGGAGAGGAAACAGTGCAGTTGTGGAACAAACACATACACATTCACAAACCCTATCAGACTGCTCTCGCTGTTAGAGATATTGTCTTTCACATTCCCTTAGTGAGAGCTAGAGTATAACTTCGCCAACAGATGTCCTAATCTGATATTTGCTGGGTTTCTTGACTCTAATTTTAGCACTTAAGCTTAATTGTCGTTTCATAAATTAATCATTTAAAACGACACCTTTTAAACTTTTGCCCTCGTTCAATTTATTAACACAAGAAGGCAGAGCAGTCCCCTTTGACCTATGTTAGTCAGGCTGTACACAGTAGGACAAACAACTCCAGAACAGCACATTTTGAGTTTTATGTTTATAGCTGTTATACAATACATTTCTTAAGAATGCAGCAAAGATTGTTGTTATAAACCACTGATATTAGAGCTTTTTTGTCATGTAAAAATAATAAATGTAAGTTACGTTAATTCTAGCTAATCCCTGCCCTTCAAGTCTGACTCTGTAGGAGCTGTTCCCTCCACTGCCTTCCTTCGATTAAGTCACTGCATACTGATCTCATTTCCAGTGTGCTCCTAGTGTGACGGTGTCAGAGCAATCACTGCTAACTATTGGTGTCACAAGTGGGATCGAGGTTGTTTTCATGCTTGGAATCTGTCTGACAGTACAATACGCCCCCAGACTCCCGCTACAGTTGGGGGGAAAAAGGAATATATGTCTGCTAAAGACATAAATGGTTCACACATATTCACTCCCACCTGCTGGAGACTTAACTCTTTCACACAGAGAAGGAAGCTTTTACACGCCCCCACACTCCCATAGACTTTCACACATCTCCAGCTGGAGAACTGAGGAGGAATCGTATTTAATGCCTTGTTTGATGTGGAGGGGCCCCTAGAAATAGACTACAAAACAACCGTCCTTAAAAGTTTCTGAAGAGAGCATTATCAAATCACTCACTTGCAAGGAAGATTAGAAGCAAACTTGAGTGAAGAGAAAATTCAATTGTTTTAGCAGTTATATTTGGCTATGTTGTGAGTTCTTTGTTTTTGCAATTAAACGTGTGCTCATGCTTTTGAGTGTGCTCAGACATCAAGTGTGTGAGTGTGAGAGATAATAACCATATTTAACATCTTATGACATTCCAATTTCATACATGTCGTCAGAGCAACGCATTGAAAAAACAAGACGCTGCTGCATTTTTCACAGGTTCTGCTTTGCTCTCTCGCTCCTTCACATATTTTCATGTCTCCCACGTTCTTCTCGCCTCTCTCGTTCTCTTTCTCCCTCTGTCTCCTCTCTCTGTCCGTCTGCTTGTCTTTCGCACTCAGCAGCTGCCGTGTCCATACTGTACAAAGTGTGCTATTTCTGAATGAAGCCTTCTTCTTGTGCAGCCAGCCTGAGAGCTTTTGCTGAAGCCAGACCACAAGTAGCTGACTGTGGCTGTATGGTGGCCATGCTTGTACACAGAGAAAGCCTGGAGTTGGCACCTGAAAGAGAGAGAGAAACTGAGATGAGACACGAAAACATACAGTGGCACAGAGAAGACTATAATAGCTGGAGATGGGCTTTGGATCTAAAAGACTAGGCTAGATTTAGGTCAGCTAGTAACTTATTTATATTTCATAACAATACAATTAATATCATAACTGTGTGAGATTATATGATATAAAATCACATACATAGATGATTGCTGAATTGAAGAATACCCCTTGTCTTCAGCGTGTCCTGGTATTGCCTCATTTGAAAAAAAAGTAGTGAAAGGCCAACAGCCAAAAATGGAGTACTGCCATCAACCACTAAGGAAATAAACAGTTAAAGTCCCCTTTAATAAAATTAATTAGATTTTTTCTTTTTTTACAACAATTTGTTAATTAAAACCACCTCTCTCTTTTCCCCCCTCTCCCTCCACTTTTTTGTTGATCCCATTTTTTTTTTGCCAGGATTGTCCTCGCCTGGTTCACTTAAGAAGCCGGGGAAGTTTGATTTCAACGCCCTGACTTCCCAGACGAGATCCCCCCGCATGGCGTTCACACACCACCCGCTGCCTGTGCTGGCAGGAGTGAGACCAGGTGAGAGCCCCTGCCATGAATCCCAACAACCCTCAATCTCTTCAAGACTTTGAAAAAGAGAGAGAAGAAAAGGGAGTGTCGAACATGATCCTAAATGGTCTTTTTTAGACGTAAACATCTACAGAAATTCCCAACAAATTCATGCCTAAAATGAAAATGCCTACTTGATGAAATAGCAGGAAAACAATGGTTTTGCAGTCCTGCTGAGGAAACCTGCAGAGTCTCACCTGTTCAGTGTTCAGTGCTGTCATCATGGCTTGGCAAAGATTTCTCTCTCTCTCTTTCAGCTTTCTCCATCCATCCGTTTTATCACTATCTTTGTGCCTGTTAGTGTTAATATTGTCATTGCATGTAACCATTTCTTCATCATGCCATTTTGAATGATTTATCTCATGTCGGCTTAATGCATTATGTTGTAATGTCTTCAAACACATTTGAGCTTTACATCAGTTGTTATGCAATCATGTAATTATCATGTGCATTAATATTCTATACAAACCATACACTACATACATTTTCAGTAGCATGTATATTGATGCAAAGTTATGACAATGAGAAGTGAATCTGACATATTGACCAATGTGTTTGTGTTTATTGAGGGCTTGTCTTTTATTTACAACTTTCCCTCTTATACAGTTAATACAGTGATATTTTCATCTCATGAGTTTCCAACATGTTGTTCAGTGAAAACGTATATTAACCTCAGTCCTTTTTTCAATACAGTCTTCGAAGAAATCTATTGTCCTCCCCTCTTGTCAATCAACCTTATAGGATGAGCAACACAGTTTCAAAATCCTCCGTCAGAGAATTCCCATAGTCTCAAGATTGCCAATGTGTCTCTTTGGACCGATCTCACATTTCAAAGCTGTAAAATACTCTTGTCTTTTCCTGTCTTCCTCTAATTCCATTTGTCTCTCAAAGGGCTAATTTGGTCTAAAGCCAGACTAGATCTTACATATAATGGTTATTCAGACTAATTGCCCTCTGTGTCAAAACATATTGAATTTGTGCAATGCAGTCCCACATTGTCTTGACAAATTTAAAATACTAGAGTAAATGTATTTGGAGAGTTTTCTAAAATCCTGCAATTTTTTGTTTTTGTGTTGAAGATGTGAAGAACTAGCCCCGGTTTCTTTGTTCCATCAACTAACTTCTCACTCTCCGTAAACTGTGGAGTGTTGGCTGAGAGATTTTGATTTAACACAGTCTGTAATGAGACAATGTTCAAAGATTGTGTAGGGTGCAATGGTGCACGTACACACAGACGCACACAAGCATGCATGTGTAAATTTACACTCTTGTGGAGTGCTCTCTGTGCTAAAATGGCTGCCATCCAAACGGAATGTCCCTTGGAGGCCTTGGTTCTATAAAGAGACGGGAGGATGATGGGAGGGAGGGTAGGAAAGAGGGATGAAAAGAAAGATGGGGGTAGACAGAAAATGAGGAGAAGCAAACCATGCTGTAGTCGTGCTGTTGCTGTTAAGTTGCATCGGCCTTGCGAGTTTGACGTTTCAGGGGAGCTGACAGTGTTTTATGGTGTGTTGTTGGCTGTAGATCAATGTGGAGAGCTGCCAGAATGACTGTTGTCTGATTATTCTTGTCTGAAGAGTGCACCATTGTGGCAGCAATTATGCACACATACACATAAAGAGAGTGTGGCTGCAAAAGACAGAGCAGCACTTTGACACAGATGTAGGACAAAACATTCAAGATTCACTAAAACACATCCTGACAATGACAAAAACTACATGGAAAAACAGGTGCGAAAGGCAAGAAAAGTTAGTCCTCGCAGTGCAGTATACACAAGAGATGTTAGGTGACAGACATAAGCACAGATGCTTGTTTGCTCCCCTCACCTAGCAGCCTGGCTTTTTGGTTTGGTGTGCCAAATTACCCAGGCCACAGAATCATAGAAGACAGTACAGACAGCAGAGAGTAGTGTGTGTGGCTGGAAGGAGGGCTGACTAATGTCTGTGGGAGGCGTTCTGTGGTCGGTTGGGAGTGGAGGGGAGATGCTCTACTGGGCAGAACCACACAGCAAGGATGCGCTGCTGATTGATTACACATCACTGACAAGTAATAAAACAAAAGTGGAAAAGCCCAGTGTGTGTATGGCTTTGTCCAGTGGTTTGTGGAAAGTAATGAAGGCTGACACCGAGTATTACTCCAATCCAGTGGAGGGCAACCAGGCCTAGCTTAGAGGTGGGCCTTCTGTAAAATGGATAGGACAGTGATAGTGGCAGTCATTGTAAGAATATATAAGAATATATAATAATCCACAATTAGACTGCCACAGCTATTTAGTATTAGCCATAGATTAAAGTATTTATTGTGGATGCATGCCGTTTGTGTTTTCACATTTTTGCTTTGAATCATAATGTTTGTTTAACTATAAAATGAACAGAAACATATAATACTTCTCCTCAAAAAGCTATATTACGTTTGTCCTCTGTCTCTGCTCTCATTTCTTTATTCTGTTTCTTGCCCCGGTCTAATCAGGAAGTCCTCGTGCCTCAGCCTCAGCCCTGCACTTCCCCTCCTCTTCTATCATCCAGCAGTCCAGCCCGTACTTCACCCACCCCACTATACGCTATCATCACCACCAGGACCCACTTAAGGAGTTTGTGCAGTTTGTGTGCACCGACAGCCCCGGACAGCCCAGCGGACAGGTAAGCTCTCATACTTATTACACTAAGCCACTTAAACCACTTTTTATCCCCTGCAAAAGAAGACATCATAAAGGCGGTTTTGTGAAAATCCATTGCTTATTAGAATGATGTTTAGCTAAAGAAAGGAGCAGCTAAGGATCAGTCCAATGCACAGTCAGTGGCGTTATTCTGATTTGAATCTTGGATTGCTGAGTTGTGTATAGAGAGTTAGGGTATTACTCAATGTTCCTTTCCTTGCAACAATAAAACCAACCTCTTAATTTGTCCTTATTTCCAGAAGGCCCCTATCATTTTAAACATGCAAGATAGGGCTGGAAAAAAAATTCACTGACACATTCACTAGGATGTCTGTTGCTAGAACACTGTAAACCTTTACTGTAAACCTACATTTTTGTGAAACTTCAGAACCAGTTTACATCCATTCTAATTTTTGTTTCTTTGTACAGTTTACATATCAGCATGCACGAGACTATGCTCACACATGCTTTACCTGGTTATATTTTTGTCTTTCTTACATGGCACTCCAAAATCTCTTGGTCATCAACTTTCCTTTATCCTTTATGTCGTTCTTAAAAATTACCCTGATATTTGTATACTTTTGTTCATTTCTTTTCTTGTTGTGTGTGTGTTGTGTGTGATGATTTGTTGTGTATGTGATTGTTTTTCAACATATGCATGTGACTGGACTGTGTGTGTGTTGTATGTGTCAGTTCTTCGCTGTATATGTTCTTGGGGGTGTCATGCTCACCCTGTCTGTATGATCCATCTGCAGCCTAATGGAGGTGGCCAGAGCAAAATGCCGGGCTCCTTCCTGCTGCCCCCGCCACCCCCTGTGGCACGCCCTGTGCCCCTCCCCATGCCCGACTCTAAAAGCATCAGCACGCCCACTGATGGTGGACTCAGCTCACCCGCATCTCCGTGTAAGTCACCCCCACTCCCCACCACAAACCCCTATTACTGCCCCAGTCTCCCCACAGACTTATGTAAGCCCCTTTAGCTTGGTTAGCTCTAGATAGCAGATAATTATTCCTGTTCCAACCAGGACCACATTGTTTTAAATGTGGTTATTTTAGAAATTCCTGAAGTTATTGGAGCATAGTTCAACTTCTTTTATTAAAATGCATTAGGGAACTCTGCAATGGCTACAGTTGTAGTTTCTCAGATTACACTTGTTGTTGAGCGTCTGCTTCCATTATGTCGGCAGTCTGCTCATTGTAACTCTCAGCAGCCCCAGGAGCTTTCCTCCTACAGTATACATCAGTTCAAGAACTGTACAAGAATCCATGAATCAGTCAAGGCAGAAACCACGCCTTAGCCAAACCAGAGATCCTCTTTCATGCTCTGCTGTGTCTCCGACTATCACTCTCTCTTTCTTCATACCTTTAGAAACCTCCTCAGCACCTTTTGTCTTTAATAGAACTTTTCATTTTCTCTTTCTCTCTGGTGTTGGGTTTCCTACCAGCACACACCTCACAGTTAGAGTGGAGCAGAGCAGGGCCCTGAGCATGTTGCCTCTGTAGCTTCAAGCCTTTGAACCACACAGACTTTGCATGTCTGTCTATGACTCTGGCAAGACAGTCAAGCCCCTTCTCGCATTATTTTCCTTTTTCTTTTTATTTGATATATACATACTCTCATATCCTCCTCCCTTTGTTTTCTTTGTCTTTATTTCTGTTTTTTTTTTTTCTTTTGAAAGGAACAAAATTAGGGCAGTTGGCGTGGACTCCAAACAAACAAAAAAAGCTCCACTTTAACAAATCCCCTTGTCACTTTTACACAAATATCAGTTAAAATCAGGCAAAGATGTATTTACAGTTTAAGACAAACAGTCCCATCTGAATATTACTTAAAATAAATCAAATCAAACCTGTTTAATTAGTGCAACAGTGGGGGAGTGGGAGAGAGGGTTGTCACCAGGGAGTGGTGAGGTTTTGGTTCAACCCAGACAGGTGCAGTGCAAGAGTCGGGCCACGGGAGAGGCACACCAAGATGGGGCACTGGACGGAGCAACTGGGGCACCTTCTCCTGTTTTGGTTTTGACTTTTTCTGCTCTTCCTGTTCTATCAAACTTTCCTCCCCTTCTCCCTTCCAACTCAGATTAACATGTCACTTTATTATTCACCTATTTATTTATTTATTTATTTATATGAGCATCAATATAAATAAATATGCTGCTACCAGTCTGTTTCTTCATTACGATGACTGTTATCACCATATTTCTTTATAAAAAAATTCACATTTTTACAATTTTTGATTAATTACAAACACACACGCACACATGCATATTCTGCACTACCACTCACGCATCCGTTTCCGACCCTGTCACCGTCAACCTCACGCATCCCCCTTCTCCCAACATTACTCCACCAAAAAAAAAAAGTTCTTCTCAGCCGCCATGTCGGAGTCCAGAGAGCACAACTGCCCTAAATTTGATTCCTGTGGCATCATTAAATGGTGTCACTGTGTAGGCAACATGTTCCTCTGAACTAAATGTAAACGGAGCATCGAGTTACAGCTGGGGATGAATGCAGTTCCCCACCAGTCACCCTGTTATGTCGCCAGAGGCTCCTCAGGGGGCTGCTGAGGAGCATCTGAGAATGACCTGGAGTTCTCTATTTTAGCTCTAATCACTACAGACTGTACACTCCCTTAATATACAAGTAATGAAAAATAACACCAAACCTGCTCATTATGATAAGTGAACAGTCCATAGGGCATTAGTATCCCTGACCTAACATTTAGTAAAGTCAAAATAACAAGAAAATCAGGCTCAGCGGTGAGCTCAGTGTGTATCTGTGTGTGTAAAGGCATGTACACACTTCTCTCTTTGTTTATAGCATACTCCACGCCAGGCTCCACAGCTCCCAACCGGTTTGTCGGCATCGGAACACGGGACAACTTTCTGAATATCCCCCAGCAGACTCAGGTACCCCGCCAAGCACCCTCATTTAATTAACATCCACCCATCCACCTTTCCCTCCTCCTCCTCTGCCATGTTTATGTCTTTTCTTCCTTTTTCCTCATCAGCCACTGCAAAGCATCACTCTGCACAGTCTTATACATAGACCTGTTTTAAGGGACATGCATGTCACTCAGAGCGAAGGCTGTGATACAGTGGCAACACTTTTTGTACAAAGCCGTGATCCCATTTTGGAAAACTGGACAAGCAGGGATTCTAAATGTGGAAATGTTTTTTCTACAACAACTCTAATGTCAGTTGCCTTCATCTAAACTGTTACTTCCAAACATTGCTGAAATCATGCATCTAAAATATCCATTAAATCTGTTGCCTTTAGGATATTTGCAGATTATGTTGATAATGAGTAGGTCCTTTAATATTATTATCTACTGTATTTATTAATATGTATCAGTTCACTCAAACGAAAGACTGGTATAGATTACCCAAATCAATTATTTTACAATTGCCCTTCCCCATTGACTCAGAGTGTTGCCATTGTATCAAGGCTGTTAGTTTCAGTATTGGTTTACAGTGTCTGTACCGCAGTAGTCACCCACAGTGAATGTAAGCAGTGCCAGTTTCAGCCTCAGCAGTGTTGATTTATCTGCAAGGCCCCACAGTGTGCATTAGTGCATCTTGTGAGGCCAGTAGTGCACTACATTGTGGTTACAGCTTTGGCTGCGCTTTGCCACTGGGCTGCAATGTCTTGGGCCTCCTCCATCACCAACACAACTTTTCTCATTAGGGTCTAACCGCACCTGCCTGCAGCCAACTCGGCTCTCCTGTCCTCCCCACACATGGAAACAATCTGCATTCCTCCTCAATACAACTCTCCTCACCCCCACCCGCCTTCTCTCATGCACTAGCAGCTCTCTCTCGTCCTGCTGCTCCCTGTAGTATTTTGAGCTCCCACCTGCACCACTCACCACAGATGTAGCCCTGGCACAGAGGGGACATCCAAATGTGAGCAGAGCGCATATGCACACACACATACACAAGCTCCGTGCCAAAACTTTTGCTCCTTGTTTTTCCCTCCTAAAAACAACAGGATTGTTACAGCAGCTTACATCTTTTCAAAATGCTCACTATGTCCCGTTATTGACGTCAAAGATTATTTAAATATATATACTGGACATTACTGCTGGATTTGCATGGTAAGAACCTGTGCACTGGTATCAACCGTTAGATGGGCCTAGTAGGTCAGCAACAGTCGCAGCCAAAGTGAGTAACAGAGGTCTCTGCTTATCCTGCTGTTCTCTGGCATATGGAGAGGTTCAGACGATGGCCATGCCAGGGCACGTAGCTGCCGGCTAGCCAACTACCCAAGACTGAGGGAGAGAGTTTTTTTGCTGCTGTCACAACAGAAGCACGGAAAAGTGAGGCCGAGGAGCTCTCTGCTGGTGAAACCCCAGCTTTGCAGGCAAAGCCAGAGAGACAGTCAAATGTCTCTGTAAGAAGGACTAAATGGAAAGAGAGGGAAAAAGAGGGAGTTAGTTGAAGCTTGCTGCACTCCACAGTCACGTCCAGGCTGTCTGGTTGCCCACAGCAACCAGACATGATGTCATAGGCAGTTGAACTTGGAGCGGGTTGTGTGTGTGTGTGTGTGTGGGGGGGGGGGTCACTTTCCACTGCCAAGGATTATATTGAGAGTCAGGAGTAAGATCGGGAGAGCAGTAGAGAACAGGATTTAAGGAAGTCAATGCAGAAGGAGGAGCAGTTTTCTAAAAACAGAGGAAATATGGGTAAAAAGGAGGGTATGCTTAAGTGGGGGACAACAGAGTTTAATTTTGTTAAAAGTGGGGTGATCCACACTTTTAAAAGCGCATTCCCCTGGCCATGGCCTGTGGAATGTCAACAGGAGCCAAAAAACAGCTGGGCCCATGCCAGAGACTTCTCTTTGCCTCTTATCACTGAGAAATGAGATCCTGGGAGTAACCTACCTCAATAGCTCTACAGTGTAGCCTGAGACTACTCACAGAGCAGAGACATATTAGGGCGATCACCTTACATGCAAACTGGTAGTGCATAACAGAGCAGTCATAGTCCCTGGTTTGCTCACTTGAAAGCTGTTCTGTCGGAATAAAAACTGCTCCCTTGATGCCATTTGGAGCTCTGAAATAACACAGGAGCGTTTTATGAAGAAACAGCAAGGGGTGAAGTTGAGCTTGCAACTTCTGTAGTGTATGTGGGACAGATGAACTAAGCACCTGCTCAAAGACAAGGAGTATATGGCCACCTAGTGGATGGAGGGGAATAGTGTTTTATAAAATGTTTGCTCTTTAGGTTATTTCGCTTTAAACCCCTCTTTGATACCTAAACCTTTTGTAGTATGTTTTGCACTGTCTTCTGATAAACCTTCATTTCTTTTCCTCCGCAGTCCTGGTTCCTCTGACAAGGCGTCACTGAAAACACATCTTAAAATGTTTCTTGAGAATTGGAATTCAGAAATCACTGCTAAAGAACAGACTGACACTAAAAGGTCTTTCTCTTTCGCCAACACCATTGAAAGTACTTCTCCACACCCGGAAAACCCATCAACCCCAAGAGGATGCCCATTTCAGCACAATTTGAACTGGAACGTTCATGCCCTTTATGCAGGAAGCTTCAATGAAATTGAGTGGACAGGCTCATAATAAAAGAAAAAGGAAGAGGAAGATGAGGAACTGTCTCTCACACACACTATGAAATAAAAGGAAACTAAGTGGGGCAAATTAACAAATGACCAATATACACTTTTCCTTTTTTACAATTTTAATTTTATTTTATTTTAATTTTATTTTTTCATTTTATTGTCTCCACAATGAAACTCCATGCATTGGCTGGGAGATCCAAGCACACAAAAAGTGGAAATGGTCAGAATGATCAGGATTGCCACCCAAATTGCACCTATTGCTTCTTATCTGTAATTATGCACTTCTTCTCCTGAGACACGACCCCTCCTGGCCGCTATGTCAGCACCCCACCTGGCACTCAGTGCTGCACAACTGCACAACATCTCTGAGCATAGCCACATGGTTTCAGTCTATTGAATCCACTGCTCAGCCCTCAGCCTCTTTCATTTCTGATTGGCCAATTACAGTGACACCATAAAATGGTGTGACATATATGCACTAAGTGGCTAGTCTTTGTTTACCTGTCAAAAGTATAAGGGTGTCTTGCTGTGAGAGAAGTGATAGCCATGAGACAGTTGTGGGAGAGTGAACACATGACAGTCATAACACTAACTCTACGCATGCTCTTTCGTCCCCTCACCTATGCACTATTAATTTTAATTAGGGATGAAATGTATTGCACATTAAAGGTCAGATGAGCAAAGGGGGAAGTGGCTCGGAGTTTAGGAATGTGGCAGTGCTAATATGCATTCACATACATACGCACACTTAACATTCTCTCTAGTGTAGTCTGTCACACAACCTCAGCAACACATCATCTAGTTATTGTTCAGCAAAGAAATAACATCAGCTTTATATTTTTTGGCTTTTCTTTGGATTTCTTTTTTGGCAGATTGGTTTTGATTTTGTCTCACTTGGATTGTTTAAATTCTCTCTTGCATGTTATCACAGTTTTCTTTAGTTTGCAATAATATGTTCTAGGTTTATGCTCAGATTTCAAACACAGAAACAGTAACAGCAGTTTCTCATATTTCTAATGTATGACAGCACCATAACAGCTCATCACCTTTGCATTGCTTCATTCTGTATACTTTAGCCATTAACTGACAACCCCAGGAATGTTCATACACAAACACTCACAGCAGCTCATTATGAATATATACACAAGCACAACCTACACACAACATTGAAAAATAAAGGGAAGCCTTTATATTTGGTTCTCCAAACTGCCTTTGTTAATGGTTTTTCATTCAACCAGGAATTGTGTTTTTAATTTCAGATATTTTAATGTAAATGAATTGTTCACTTTGAAATTTATATTGGTATTCTTTTCATGATGATACACTTCAACAAATGTAGACCTCACAAAATAACTGGACTGCCTAGCTGTTACCTGTTGTTTTGCAGGGATAGTAAACAAGGTTGAGAGCATTTTCTCAGCCTCTCTATTAACATTAGTTCTGTGTACTAAACATATAAGTATATATAAAGTGCCTCTGTAATCCATACAAATAATTGACTAAAACTTGACTTTAGATTCTCTTCCACAAAGCTACCAAGAATGGCAGCATTGGTGCATGTGGAAACCATTGGTGTAGGATTAAACACTAGAGGACTGCAAAGTTTTTGTAAAGAGAAAGAGAGATCTTATACGTATATTTATCGCTTATGCTCCATTTTTAATTCTGCTACTGGAGCTGGTTGGCAGTCTAGTTATTTTCTGAACTCTCACTTTTCCCCCCCATCACCTTACTGTTAGCAGTATGAATCAAATGATCCACTATTGCCATCTGCTGTGCAGCCTCCTAATGCTTAGATAAACATGTCAGAAATTGGCAGTAGGTTTGAAGAAAAAAATGTTTTTTTTTTGTTTTTGATGGAAAGTATTATTGAAAAATATGTGTCGATTGAGCCATGTGCAATGCATTGGGTAGATCATTGTGTTTGTCTGTTAGAGATTTTTAAGAAAGCTAAATGAAAAGAGAAAAAAAATGTATTTGTTTCAAGTCCATAAGCTCCAGGACTCTAAACTAGAGGGCCATGAAAAAATCCTAGTCTTTGTAACTTGGGGTATTTGTTTTTATTTTCTTTGTCTTTTTTAATGTTTTATGTGTAATCATTTGTTTATAAAAATGTGGGAGGGCTGAAGGAAACAAATCTACACAACTTGAGAAAATTCTCTATCATCAGATGAACACTGGTGCTTTAACACTATAAAGTACTTTCAGAACTATTATAAATGAATGATAATGAACAAAAAAGAGACAATTTAGGAAACAGGCATTATTCCTCTATTTGTATTCTTCTGTTGTATGAGTGGGGGAGAGGTTCCTATTCTTTAAGGTTGTGTCACAAAAGGCATTTTGGTTCAACCTTTAGAATAATAATACCTATTCCCTTTTCTATTAACATTAACCCATACACTGCCTGAAAGTCACCAGCAAAAAACAAAGACTATCCTTTCCACCTAAATTTATTTATACCAGACAGTCTCCTACCCTGGTAGGTGATTTGTGTCCTTTTGGTCATGTTAAGAATTTTCTAATTAGATTGTGATGAGACACGCATATTGTAAACTAGAGTGAAATTATACAAGATGCACAACAGCTAATAATCAAACCAATAATGAGTCTGAACTGTTTATGAAGCAGGCAGCAAAGTGAGCCTCTCCCCTGTTCCACCCCTCCTCTGTAAATGACTTTTAGTGCTTGTGCTGTAGTGTATAGTTTCCCAGCAGTTAAAGGTTGTCCCTTAAAAGTGCCTTTTGTTCACAAACTCCATTTTGTAATCCAGATTGCCCTTTTCAAATCGGCTCGAGGTAGCAGGTTGTCCCCGAGTGCTGGATTGAGGCAAAAAATCAGCGCCATTAAGCAACCAGGGGCAACTTTTCCCTTTTGCCTTGATAAACATCCTCCATTTCCCTCCTAGCCTCTCTTCCTTTTCAAAGCCGTATATATATACAGTATATATATATATAGTACAAAAGGAAAATGGTGTGAATTAGTTCTTTACTTTTTATTGATAAATGATGTAAAAAAAAAAAAATTTGAAAAGGCAAAAAAGTTCTTGTTCAGCATTGCTTTTTTCTTGCCCTCTGTCTCCATTGTCTGTTTTCCCTTAGACACTGGAGTAGTCTGTAACTGTGTGTCTGTCGCTCTTCATCTCTCTCATACACACACACACACACTATCTTTCACTGTCCGTCTCTCCTGCCCTCTCTGCTGTTGAGGAGGGTTAAAAAATATTGCTGAGAAACCTTTGTCTGAGCAGAATGCAGTTAGCTCACATGTTATTCTTGTCTATATGCTTCACATTGTATTACCATACCCATCTCTTCAGCTTCTCCATTCAACAGCTAATGTAAGTGAACAAATTACGCTGATGGGCTTCTGGGGGTGTCCCAGAGTGAGATGAGGAAGGGAAGGCAGGGATTCAGGGGTTTGTGCTGAAGAAGACTCTAGGGTTGTGAGAGCTGGACGGACTGTTGGAAATGGGGCTGCTTTAGCAAGGTTAGAGTTTGCGCTTTTATTTTTTGTATTTATTTTTTGCTTGTTTTTCCCCCCATTTGTTTTGTTTTAAATTTGGATTTCTTTGCTTATTATCAGGGTATGATGTTGTTTAGGCTCCCTTTGAGGAAGCCCTGGACTGTAAATTTAAGCTACAAGCACCTTATAAGAGTCTAGCATGAGGTTGAAAAGAGGGTTTGCACTTCTAGGACATATCCCACATGCTATTGAATGAATGTTGTCAAGTAAAGTATTATTTTAAATGGTGGGTTAGCAGTATTAGCCATTTACAAAAATACAAAGCTGAACCTGAGCTCTCAAATTGTGAGAATACCAGGAAGTCCCTCCATTTTCTCCCTCCAGTTTTCCTCATGCTGGACTGCTTTGTGTTTTTTTGTTGTTTATTTTGTTTTATTCTGCAACTGGTGTATGGTAATTAGTGAAATAGCAGCCACCGTGGCCCCTGACTCCCGGCTCTTCTACACCTCCTATCTATGCCCTCAGTGCAGCACCACTTCTTTTTGTGAGAACACCCCCAGAGCTCTAGGTGAAATGCATGTGTTAATTACAGTTTCTTTTCCATAAGAAGAAAAACACAGTTTGAAAAGAGCAGCACCTGATTGAATAAAAGGATGTTCTTGACTGTACCACTGTTGTGTCGTGGTCTTCTTTTGTAACTACCTGCAACATTGTTAGGCTAGATACATAAAAAGAAAAAAATAATATCTTAACTATCTTTGTGATATTTAATTCTATAAGTTTAATAGAGATTGTATGCCTGTACAACACAATTACACAATTGAAATAAAAACAAAACATTGAAAGGAGTTAATTTTGAAAAACATGGAAATACTTACCACATTAATTTACAAATGGGCAATTATTAGCCTAAATAAAAGTAATAAGTGTCTATGATGTGTATTTATTTTTTGCTTGCTTCTTCAGGAAAAATATCAGAAACAAGTGTCAAAGATGAAGAAAGGTGGGCCATGAATGTATTATTATATTATTGATTATGATTTTATTATCCATGTTAAAAGTTGTAGCGGAAGTAGCTGAACAAAATTTGCCGATGACGACACGTCCGGTCTACATTTTGTAAACACTGCACGCTTATGTTTAATAGTACTCCCAATATTTGTCGTGATATTGTGATATCAAAGCCGTGTCACTTGCTGTTTCTCTTGAGACTACCTATTAATGCAACAGCGTTTCAACGACAGATAAGTTTTGCCAATTATTCTGTCGGATTCTAGTCAAATGAAGACCACGTAATGGGCTAACACAGCTTCAGCTAACAAGAGAAAAACAAGGCACTTCCATCTTGGTTTTAGCTAGTTGGACTTTTTGGCGCTCGTTTAAAGTTTGCCTCGGCCTTTTAGTGAGTTGGCCCTCTCATGTTGGTGTCACTTAAATGGGGAACTGCCTGTTTTCTCAAGGAGCGGACGACGTGTCTCTGCTGAACGAGTCTGAGGGGGGCAGCCTTCCCGGGGAGCCTCCGCCGCCATACCAGGTGTGTGTGTCAGTCAGTCCCTGAGTACACAGAGAGCAATTTACCATCAACCCTGACTGTCTGAAGCATAATCAATGTATTTTTTAGTAATATAGTCAGAAAAATCGCTATCTTATGCTGGATAGTATCAGGCTTATTCTAAAGATGCATAAAATTTGTCAATGGATTAACTACCAAGTGAAAAAACAGTCGTAGGCACATTAACACTGGACAGTCTGCAATAATTTAATGTCAACGATAATAACGCGTTATATAGTTGTCGACTGGCTATCTAATTTCTTTATTTCATCATTACGTGTGTAAATACCGTGAAAAGTGTAGCCTGACTTGAAACAGGGAAAGTGACCCAACTTTCACTCTCTCAAAGCAGTTTGTACATATATTGACAATCTGCTTTTCTGCATGTGAATCTGTACATTTAAAATAGTTAATTACAATGAAACAGGCGCCCAGTTTGACATGAAAGTAAAATATTTCACTTTCAACTTTCAGTTTGTTCAAATTGAGTACGCACAATTATGTACATATATATGAATGGATAAATGACCCTGCCAAACAAAGAGCTTCAGCAAAGATCCGCAGCAGTGGAGAAAACTCAGAGAAATTCTTGGTCAGAGGAATAAAACCTGCCAGCAACCAGGTGAGGTTTAACTTAGTCTGAGTTTGGACTGAACATGGCTATTGAGGTCTTGTCTCACATATGTTTGCCTTCAGAGTGTTTCAAAAGGTGAGCAGACTTGTATTTCATCTAAGTAAAACTAGGACATAGAGAAAGCACAACTTTTTTTCTTTTGAATTGCATCTGTATCAAACATCAATATTAATATTGCAGGCATATTGATATTGCATGCTTATTTATATTGACTGCGGTTTTAATATGGCTGATATTGCAGCCAATTAGGGATATTTTAAAGCTGTTTTTGTTTTCGTTAGGAGCGTACACAGCCAGTGTACCATCCCACCCCAGGAGAAAGTCGTCTGGCGAGCCAGCTGACAGAGGAGGAGCAGATCCGCATTGCCCAACGCATTGGACTCATTCAGCACCTGCCCAAAGGCATCTTTGACCCTGGTTCGGACCCATCTGACAAGAAAGTTAAAGAGTGAGGCCCTAACAATGACATTATCAAAATCTCTGTAGTAAAGGACATATTGTTTTTGCAGTGTTGTAATTGTGTCTTCCTGTAGGTGTGTAATCTGCATGATGGATTTTGAATATGGTGACCCCATTCGATTCTTGCCCTGTCTACACATTTATCATGTGGATTGCATTGACCCTTGGCTGATGCGCTCCTTCACCTGCCCGTCCTGCATGGAACCAGTGGACGCTGCTCTGCTGTCCACGTACGAGGCGAACTGAGCAACTCCTCACGGCTGACCAAGTTAAACTGCAATGCATCTTTTTTAGCAAATATTGTCCTTGCTGTTCTAGCAGGTATAGCCAAGATAAAGGACATTATGCAGATGGCAACACGCCTGTCTGTATTACATTTAGGTATGACATAGGTAATTAAACCTTTTGCCTTTTATAAGAGAACATGTGAACAATGTGCCAAATCAAGTTTAATGAGGAATACTGGAAGTTGTTTAGGTAGCAAAATGATACTGCAAAGTAATTTTCTATAAACTGACAGTGTGTAATTTCTATGTAATTCTTTAAGTGTTTAGTAGACGTGACGAGGGTACTTTACTTCCCCATACATGATTTTTTGTGCAATAGGAAAGTGCAAAAGTTGAGAGTTGTCAGTGATTAGAGCAGACCAGTATTGTGCAGAGCAAACATAAACTGTGACTGTGAATGTCCAAGACACTTGTGTCTACTGAAATGCAATTTTCCACAAGACCACAATGAAATAATTTTAACTTACGTTGGTTACTTATTTGGGGATTTATAGTGATTTTTGTTAAATCATCTAAAAGCTGCTCTTACAAAGGACTGCCTTTTCTTATTGAGTCAGTCTTTGATTGACACTTTGACATTTGTTCTTTTCCCTGTTTACTACTAATGACATTGACAGAAGTTAAGCTGTGCAATTCCCCCTGAAGCACCTTGGGACAGTCCTTATTTGGCACCCTGTAGCTCAAAACGTAGACACTTGTGTGTTAAGCATGTGTATGTTTGTGTGATGATGTCATTTTCATGCAGATGCTTTACTGACATTACAGTCAGTAAAAGATACCATATTTTACTAAACTATGTTCGAGGGCCTCATTTTGATGATAAATTTGGTTTGTACTCATAGCCTCCTTAAAACAAGTGATGCATCCACAGTCCTCCTGGATCTGGTCAGAATGCAAACAGTTGTACAGTCTATTAACCTTTTAATGCACAATGGCAAGTGGCTTGATTTTGAATGTAAAGAAATGGTTCTCGTTAAATATTTGGACAGTGTTAGGTGACAAAAGCTAAACTTTTCCAAGTTACTGCTGTTGCTGCTGTGCCTTTCAGGCTAAAGAAAGCCAATTCCTGTGAAGTACAATCATTTCTGATATTACATTTTGTTTCTGTGATTTGCCCTCTAGGTGGAGACAGATACCAGCACTGTGTCCTTTTGTTTAATAAAACTTAAGCCCATGTCAAAGTCAAAACAGCTGCTGTTGCCATCATTTTGTGTTTTAATTTATAATGTGCAGCCACTGCACATGTCTTAAACCACAATAAACGTGGATACCAAATTTTTACAAAAAAGTGACTTTGATAAAATAATCAACAGTTAAATAAAGGAAAGTAATCTTTGACAAATGTTAGCAGAAAAAAGTGTACATTTTATTACAATGCAGACATATATTGCACAAGGAGCACATATTGCAAGTTATCATAAACATTTCTTTTAGTATTATTGAGAACTCCTAAATGGTAATGATTCTTATACAAAGACAATACATTTTAGCGGCCTTTACAAAATAGTATAACACACAATAAAAATTTTTTTACAGAATATACAATAATATAATAAAAATATTTACATTTTTTTAGACTTGGAATTTTTGCACTTTTAGTGAATTGTCTGTGATGTACGCAGTGTGTCAAAAGAAAGTAAAAAAACCTCAAACATAAATAATGTCTAAAAGGCATAGATTCCCATCGTGACAGTGGCCAGAGCCACAAAGAATCCCAAAACCATTCGTAACAGTGGGGAAGTCTTGATGAATATTCCTTGGATCTGGGATGCTTTGCCATTCACCAGTGTGGAGTCAGCTGAACAACTTTGCTGCGTATTTTCAGGGACACTTAGCATTTTCTGTAAATCATCAAAGACCTGGACAACAAGAGAATGGGTATGAGATATTTTGTGTTTTTTTGTAGATAATATTATAGTGCAAATACTTACCTGGATGTTAAACTCAAAAGCTCTGACAGCCTCATCCAGCACGCTGATCTTTTCCTCCTCTGTCAGCTCTATGCTGTTCATGCGGCTGCGATACAGTTGTTTGAACAGGTTAGCACTAGAAACCCCAGGAAAGGCAAAGAAAGAGAGACCTTCAGAACCCTTCAGTCCCATGGACTTCTGTGCAATTCGGCCGAGGACCTGCCCTCCAGACAGGTCACCAAGGTAACGGGTATAAGCATGGGCAACTAATAATTCTGGGTTTTCTTTACCAATCTGAAAATAAATACATTTTTTTATTATTGAGTACAACCCACTGGAGAACTTGCACATTGACCAAAGGCATTTTGTACCTGTCTGAGTCTGTGGCAGTATCTTTTAGTGGCTGCTGGAACAAAAATCTTCTCTTTCCAGTCTGGCCCATAGAAGTACTCCAGGTCCCTCTCTATAGACGCCAGTCTGGCAAGTTCAGCCGGGAAGTAGATAGGTGCAACACCTGGGTGATCACAGTTCCTGTCCAGCTCTTCCTCCAAAGCCTGATAGACTTCATAGAGAGAGCACAGCAGGAGCTGGAGAAGATAAGTCATGTTAGACAAATACATCGGCATGGTCAGACAAACATTTATAATGATTGCATATTGTATGGGTACCTTGTACTGTGGTAATGTGACCTGACCCCTCTGAAAGCTGAGCATCAGTTCAGTGTTTTCTGCTCTGACGTGACTCTCCATGGTCACCTTTTTTATTTGTTCAGACAGATCCCTAATAGAAGAAAAAAAAAAAAGTTAATCATTTGGTCAGTTTGCATGATATTATTGGAAAAAAGCTTGTTAATTTGGATAAATCTCAGCAGTTCAGTCTGACCTGTCCATAATCTGTTCTGTTGTAGTGTGTGTCTTCTCTGCCTCCATCGTGGCCCTAAAATGAAAAAAAAGGTTATTTACTGAATAAAAAATATATATTTTAAAGTTTAAAACTAAAAGCTACAAGATGGTTCATTCTCACCACTTCCAACGTAATTTTTTCTTCGTAGTAAGAGGTTTCTCTTCAGTGCTCCACTGCTTTGTCTGAATGTCCCGTACAGTTTGTGCTCTCTGTCCACACGTTCCAAGCTTTCTTTTATACAATCCTTCCCTGTCTCCTCCCACAGCAGCTGAATGAAAACAGGAAACCAGTGCCCTAAGCCTCAGCTAACCATGATACAGCAACTTCAGCAAAAACAGGAGGCAGAGAGCAAGCGTTAACATGAGGCAGCAACTTTAAAGTCCATAAGGGGAGGGGCAATGAGATTTACCATGAGTGAGGAAGTTTAGTCTGGAAAACCAGAGGGAGGAGCAGCCAGCTTTAAGCATGACTCTGCAGAAGAGGAACTCCAGAGCACTGCCAAAAGAGAGAAGGAGCTGAGACTAAACATGACTGTGGAGTTTCTCAAGCTGCAAGGGAGGAAATGTTGACAGGGTGACTAACTCTGGAGAAAATCACATGGGTACAGCAAGACTACTCACTTTTGGTGCGTGGGAAAATGGATTAAAGCTGATCATTTCATATAAACTTACCAACAGCTTTTCATACAAACAATATAAGAATGAGTATTCAATCAGTGCTTACTAAACATAATAGCCTACAGTAAATAATGGTATCATACAGAGTCTATGAGACCCTTGCATTGCACACGCTGCACGCCTTCAGGTCATGTTAACAAAAGGACAACAGGACACCTTGTTCTAGAGCAAATCAATAGGCTCAAAGTAGCTAATTACAATAAGAACTAGTCAATAATTAAACTGACTTCTCTCACATCAGCAAAAAGCCCAAAAACAGAGCTAAGAGGGCCGGGGTCAATGTCTAAACACCAGTCAGCGGGTTTTATTCAGAGGTTGTGTTAGTACAAGCTCGCGTTAGCTCTAACGGTGGCCACAAACACGTTTGCAAAGATTAGCAAAGCTAATTTATTGAAGCTAGCACACAGTTACCCTGAAAATTATACATTATATTATGACCTGTGGCAGCTAATGTCAAGTGGTTTCATCATTTAAGATAGGAAAAAAGGTCAAACAGGAGCGACGTGATGAATAATTACGGCATCGATGAAGGCGGCTGAATCCACGGCTAAAGTGTGCTAAGCTACTTTGTTTTTTTAAATACACGTTTGATAACTAGACGAATAGTGATTAATTAGACACATTGGACAGTAAGAAAGAAAGTTAAAAAAAAAAAAAAAGTAAAATGGATATGAGTAATCTAGACAGACTGGAATTAAATGATGAGGAAGAAGGCCTCAATAGTCCGTACAAGGTAGGCCTACCTGTCGACCTTGTTCTTTTTTCTTGTTTCATTAGCCCTAGCATTTCATCGTCTTTGTAAAACTATCATTTATTAACATCTCCAAGACATACGGGCTTTTAAAAAAAAAAAAAAAAGTCTTGAATTTTTTCTGGGCTTGTCAAGTGTAAATGAATTTTCCATCTTGGCTAGGAATCATTGGTCTTCCTCAACAATGAAATACAACCTTGTGGTAAGCAATATTATTTTTATGTTAGCAATCAATTTACTCAGTGCGTCGGGAGTATATTAGTATGTGTTGGTATATTTTAATCCCTGAATATATATAAATTATTTCAGGCAGTGAAGCTGAGTGTGCTCATGAGTCCCCAGGCTCCTTCCTTGGATGTACAGCACATGTGTCACAGGACAGGGCAGGGAAAACTGCAGGGGACGAGGTAAGAACATGAAATAAAATACTGATAAATATTAGCCATTCATATACTGGACACTAGAGGGTACCATTGAACATGTTTATTCCAAGTTTCATTTTCTTTGTATGTACATTTCTATTTATCCTAGACTTGTGATGTCTCCATGTTGGAATACAACATGACAAACTCTCCTACGCAGCCAGATCCCATTTCTTCAACTCCACTACTACACAATCCCTGTTTGATTGTACCTGTTTCCCCTTCAGCACAGGCTGCCACAGCTTCAACAGTAGCCACTATGGTCAGTCCTTTCATGTGTGGACCTGTACCTGATACAAACTGGCCCAAAAGCTGTACATGCAGACCTACTGGTTCAGCCTGGGACTCACTCAGGTCCACAACCAGGGTGCCAAGAGGCTCAGAGAATGACCCTGTTACTGCTGCTGCGTACCTGCATCTCCTTGGAGAATCACTTTCACTGATTGGACACTCCCTACAAGAAACAGATGTAGGTGCAAAAACAAATGTCTTAGCTTTTAAGCTAAAAACAAAATCAAATTCAGGGCAGGCTTTGTAGAAAACGGTATGACCCAGTGAACCTCAGGGACATTGCTGTTTGCGTTTAATGTTGACACAAATGTATCATGTACTAATATTAGACTTTAGACAATATATAACTATGGTTTGCCTTTACCTGGGACAACTTTCTCTGTGTCTACAGAAACTGGTGTGCGTGTCTAAAAGTCTGTCCGTCCTCCTGGATTCTCTGCTGTTCACCCTTGCTCCTCTGATGTCCCTCACCTCACAGATCCCAGAGCTGCAGGGATGTTTAGAGCACACAGTGGTAAGTATGTTCATGAATACACGCACACACAGTATATGGCATACGTCCCACTGTCACGTACATTATACACCACTTGTTTTAAAGGACTCCACTCTGGAAAACGTCTCCTACATGATGCCAGGGCTGTGAAGGACAATGACCTTTTGGGTTGTGAAGTCTCTAAAAAGAATTCTTTGTTTATATTTAACTATATTTTTCATTAAATGTGAAATATATTGAGCAATGGTAGAATATATTGTGTTGTCCCTTAGATTTCCATTTTGATGTTATTTTATTATTTTGAGGGAGTAATAAGACACATTTGAATATAGTCCCATTCTTTTCAATATATTAATTTTGGCACTACATAATTATCGTCATTTTAGTGCAACTGTTTTTATTTTTTATCACAGCTTAAGCCCAGGATGAATCCCTCTTTAAATGAATATTTGTTTTGACAAATTTATTACAACTGCCATTTTTCTCATTTCTAAGTCCTTTTAGGCTTCTGCTTCAAAAAGTATTCTGTTTTCAAGTATGAGTCATAACAAGCCCTCAAGGACATCACATTTGACAGCCAGTAATGGATTTTGACACTTAAAAGGGTGAGGCAGTAATACAGGGTAAAATGATTCACAGGTGCCTAGGGATACACCTTCTCCACCCTCTTAGGGAATGCTCTGCGGCGAGCGGACAAAAAAAAAACCTGTTGTGCGTCCAGAAGAAACCCAAGTTTCTTCATGTGTTCAAATCTGGGAGTGGTGAGACAGATACCTCCCTCTCACCGGGAATCTCAACCAATAATAATTTTGTGAAAAGGGTCATTTAGTGCAAAGTATCCAGACTGAACACGCAGAGGAGACAATACCACAGCACATTCAAGTAAGTATGTTTCTTTTGTTTTATGTAGCTTATTTTTATTAAAATGTCTTTGAGTAAATTAAAAGTACTATGTAAGTTACGCAAGTTACAGAATACTGCATGTATGTGTTTATGTATTTATTGCCGTTATGTCTACTCCTCGTCACCATATGTTGGTATATTTTTGTATAGATAGACTCAAATTTGATTTAGAGCATACATTTCAGTGCTACATTTGTGTCCATTTGGGGTTTTTTGTGCATGTTTGCCAGTGTTTAAATACAATTCCTAACAGAATGTAGTTAAACAGGATGGGTAAGGTGTGGCTTATCACCCTGCATGAGTAAAAAAGGGCAGTACAAAAGAAAGAATAGTTCTTGTTAAAAATGGAAACATTCAAATTTCTTGGGGCAATTAAGGAAATTCATCTGTTCAAGGTGCAACTTCACAACTTAATGAAGAGGATTCATTCACCTCACACAGATCATACACACTGTACATTCTAAAGCTTATTCATTTCTGATTGTGTTTTCCTTTGTTTCTCTAGTCATGAGTTATCGCCTTAGTGGGGGTGTCTGTGAGTCCTCCCCAGAGCTGAGACTTCTTCTTCTGGGAAACATTGGCTGTGGAAAGACCTCCTCAGCAGACACCATTCTGGACCAGCAGGCACCCGTCTCCCTAACTATGTCCCGGAGTTTCCAGCTACGGCAGGGCTTCTCTGAGGGAAGGAAAGTAACCCTGGTGGAGGCGCCAAGATGGTACTGGAATGGAGGCCAAATGGAAGACAGCATCCGAAAAGAGACAGAGCAAGCCATGATGTTGCTAGCACCAGGCCCCCATGCAATTCTTTTGCTTATACCTGTATTCCAGTTCACAGAGGTTGGCTCTGTTTTAAGTAATCATATGGTTAGTGGATGTTTTAAATTTCCTTTGAATGATTGTATCTCTCTTGTGTATCTTTTTTACTCTCAGATGGAGATTCCAGTTCCTGCAGAGCTGGAACGGTTGTTTGGTAGTGATGTCCTGAATCACACATTGGTCCTGCTTACATGTGGAGACTACTTGATGGGAAAGTCAGTGGAGGTATTGCTATTTGTGACTAAAACATTTTATGACATAAAGTTCAATATTTAATTGTGGAACACAACTTGTATTTGTAGGACTACTTAAAGAAAGAGCAAACCGGCCTGACACAGATAATTGAGCTCTGTAATGGAAGGTACCATGTCATCAACAACCGACAGCGACACGACAGGACTCAGGTGCAGCTTCTGCTGGATAAGGTAAAGAAGAAATCTGGAATAATGTTAGTTTTTAGTCTTTTGCAAAAAGACATTGTCAAACAGCTTTAGTTCACACGAGGTAGAACAGCTATCAGTGAGTGCTTTACAAGCTGCAGTTGGTTGCAAATTGTTGATACTTGAGTTGTCCAGAGCACCACCCTGTTTTTTTTAAACTCTAATTGTTACACCCAGCTGAAGAGTGAAAACTGGTTTAGATATAAAAATAACATTTATGAAACCACTCAAGAAAATCTAGGTCTATGTGTAACATTTAGGGTCTAATATGCAACATGAAAACATACATTTTAATTTACCCCCTAAAAATACATTGTTAATTATATGCACTTGTTTAATTCCTATGTGCACAGGTGGATGGCATTGTTCAGAAAAGTGGCGTACACTTATTAAAATCAGCTGAGGAGCGAGAGCTAGAGAAAAGAATAATGGAAAGAAAACATGAACTGATGGAAAGTTACAGAGCTAAAAGGGACATGCAAAGACAGAGCATCACTTCAATATTCAGCACAGACACAGAAACCCAAAACACTGGCAATCCTGTCGTGGAGAGAGGGGGAAGTAAGCAGGAGAATACTTTGGAAGACAGAGTGGATGTGAGACAAGTGTCCAATGGGCTCTACTCAACCCCCGCAACAGAACAACAAACTGAGAACCGGCAGCTGTTGAGGACACCCAGCTACAGGCTAAATGCAGGTAAACGAGTGGTTGTTAAAATAATAAATAATATGCATTCAAGTAGTCAAGAAAATCATTTAAATGTCACTCATGCAGCTGTCATTTTCTCATTTTTATATAGATGGCGCTGTTCTCCCACAAATTTCTGAGACCAAATTTGCACCGAAAGTCATCAGCACTTGTAAGTGTCCGCTTGTCTTAAATATTATATAATGACACATTACATTAAAATATTTTGAGATGATTGCATTTGGTCTCATTTACTGATCAACACACCTGCTTTCAGTTCACCACAGAATAAACAGCTTTGAAGAGGGTTCTCCTGAGGTGTCCCCTACATCCTCATCCTCACATGGCTCACCTGTCTTCTCCTCATCCCCCTCTTCTGTGCCTGCTTTTGCCTTCCTGCCAGCCTCTGCTCCCTCTCCCTCCTCAGCTGCTACATTATCGACAGAGTTGCGTCTAGTGCTGGTGGGGCGGTCCGGAGCAGGGAAGAGTGCTGCGGGCAACTGCATACTGTCTCATGAAGTGTTCAGGTCAGACAAGGACTCCCTGATTGCTGTCACTCAGGAGTGTGAGAAGAAAAAGGCTGAGGTCTTAGGGAAAAAGGTTAGTCTTTTAACTTCACTGGTGGTTATCAGTCATTTTATTTTTTTTGTTTGTTTAGACGATAATATTCCTAGATTTGTCAGTTCACACTAAATACGCATAACACTATCAAAACTCCCCGAACTAAATAGTGTTGTAGCACTCAAGACCATTTTTAAATTGTCTCAGACTTCCTGATATCTAGTGCATGTTTTTTAAATAACATTACATTATTCTCTGATTGGCCTTGATCTCACCTGCAGGTGGCAGTGGTGGATACCCCAGACTGGTTCAATTCAGAGAGGTCCCCAGACGAGGTGCGCGCTCAGATCTCCTCTTGCATTGCTCTGTCAAGCCCCGGTCCACATGCCTTCCTCTTGTGCATCCCTGTGGACCAGCCTGCCAAGACTGAGCTGCAGGCTCTCCAAGCCCTCGAAAGCGTATTTGGCACAGACGCTGTCGAGAAACACACTATAGCCCTCTTCACTTTTGCAGACCGACTGATGGAGAGCGGCAAGGCTGGAAAAAAGAGTGTGGAGGAATACATTTCCAGTGAGAGGCCGGACCTATTAAAGTTGGTGGAGGTGTGTGGAGACAGGTTTCATGTTATGGAGAAAGTCAAAGGAGAGAGCAATGTGCCTGAGCTGCTCGAGAAGGTAGAGCACACTGTAAATGAGGCTGGAGGACAGTGCTACTCCTCCCCTGCATTTCAGGAAGCAGAGAACAAAGTGAGGCAAAGACAGGTTGAGATAGCCAGAGAGCAGAGAGGGTTAATACCAGAATGTCGCAATCAAGGAGACCTTAGGCAACTCAACTCTGAAAGAAGAGCCCTGTTTTCATACATGCAGCCTCTGAAAGAGGAGGAAGTGAGTGAAGATGAGATTGAGAAAACAAGGGATGAGGCAGAGATGAGTGTAAGCACAATGAACATCGAGAGCCTTCCTCCAATTTTGCTTTCCAATATATGTCCATCTCTTATTCAGTCAGTCAGGGAGAAAATGGAGACCAGTATGAAGATGTTGCCCCAGCTGTTAGCAGATGGTTCTTCATGGGTCAGTAAAGGAGCAGAGACAGTTAAAAATAGCCCGATGTGGGAGACGGTAGGCGGTGGAGCACAGAATGTCCAGAAGATGGTTGTAGATAGTTCTGTGTGGACCAAAATGGGAACTAGCACTGAACATT
Source organism: Rhyacichthys aspro (assembly GCA_036850595.1). Taxonomy (NCBI): domain Eukaryota; kingdom Metazoa; phylum Chordata; class Actinopteri; order Gobiiformes; family Rhyacichthyidae; genus Rhyacichthys; species Rhyacichthys aspro. The sequence goes on along the minus strand of CM072148.1, from coordinate 10,426,623 downwards.
TTTCTAAAATGGTTGGAGATAGAATTCCTAAAGTAGTAGTGGATGGTTCTGCATGGATGGGATCTGGAGCCAAAAGAGCAGCGGAGAGTCTTATGTGGGAAAAAGTAGGATCAGGGGCCAAATCTGGGGCCCAGTTAGTAGCAAACAGCTCACTGCGTATTGGAGCTGGCATTGGAACAGGAGCAATGAATCTGGCTCAAAGTCCAGTATGGGGAAAAATGGGCACCGGTGCCAAAACAGGAGCCAAAATGGTGGTAGAGAGTCCAGTGTGGGGAAAGGTGGGGTCAGGGGCCAAAACAGGTGCCAAAATGGTAGCAGAGAGTCCAATGTGGGAGAAAATTGCTCAAACTGCTAAACAGGTGCCAAAGGTGGTGATTGGAGGAGCAGTACTGGGGCTAGTGCTTGGTGTGTTCCTTGGGGGTGTGATAGGTGGCGCTTTAGGGGCAGCTGCTGGGTCTGCAGTAACTGAAGTGGGCAGACGCAAGCTTGGAAGCAAAAGCACCTTAGAAAACACTGAAAGAACAGCAATGAATGTTGAGAGAAGTGTTAGCAATAGTGTCAGTTCACTGGTAAAAACAGAGAAAGTGTTTAAAGTTGAGTGAGTGAATGACTGACTAGACTGTTTAGAAATGTAAAAAGAATTGACTTCAATCGTGAACATATAGGAAAGTAGGAATTTGACAATGATGGGTGTCAAGCTGTAAAGCCAAAAATGAATATAAATCAATGTGCATATATGCAAAGAATCACCTATTAATATCTTTACAGAAATTATGTAAATATTTATTGTTGGTGCATTTCCCGTTTGTGTTATGTAAAAACTTCACTTGCTCCACCTGATACTATATTTTAATATAAAATTAAAAAAAAAGAAAAAACCTGTCTACCATTACTTGTGCCTTGAGTCTTTGTTTTTAAAAGATGTATTTTCCCCACATTAGATGAACAATACTAATAAACTGATGGAGAGGCAGCAGATGACATGGAGAGAATGGCCCAAACTGTGAATTATGTTCTACACGTTCTACCAGTAGAACCCCAAGGTGCCACAGAATAATTACAATACTATAGCCTTATTTAAGTTTTGTGGAGAGTGACTGAGGAGCATCTAAATGCACGTGTGTGCCAGTTGGTGTGTGTGGTAAGAGTTTGGCAAGGCTTTATCTCTGGATCCCTCTGGCCACCAGCACCCTGTTTGGCCTCCTATATCACAAGACCAGTAATAGGTTAACTCCCCGGTCATGCCAATTATTTGAATTGTATTTTTCTATATCTCTTTTCAATTAAACTAAATTAAATTATAAAAATATTCCTGTTATAAACATGAGAGATTTTTGGTGACCCCTTGTCCTTGTGTAATCCTCTGTGGTTTTAGAGTGAAGGAGATTGAGCAGAGCAGCCAAAGCAGCATTGTGAAATACATTTTCCTGTTCTGTGGGGCTGAAGTGGGTGTGGAAGGGTTCCCTGTACATCCTTGTGGCTTCTTTCTTCACCCCTCTTTTTCTCACCTCCACTACAGCAGCCACCACCTGTTGGCCATCAATGAGAGAGCACTAACTGTAAGCCTTCCTTTTCCCTGTTTGATAGTGATCACAGCTGCATTTCACCCCAAACTCTTCACTTCCAACCCTCTACATGAACCTCAGCCTTAACCACATCCCACATCCACCCTGACCTCTCTCACACACAACCTCACACATAGGACTGTTACATAAATCACTTGATCTTTAAAACGATATCTTGTTTTTAGCATACACACTAAAATACAACAAAACCTGTACAATGCTTGCTTTTAGTCACGTCTACAAGTTCCTTTTTTCTGGCATTGGAATGTTTCCCTTGTTATCAATCTGTCATTACATTTCAAAAAATAGCCTGGCTTTGTCTTTGCATTCATAGAAAATACTTGCCAGAATATTTCTTAAAGTGAAACAGCAAACTCAGGCATAGTGTTAAGAAATAGTGCTGACAAAGAGCAATCTTATTGGAGCAGAATAAGAGGATGTCAAATAAGGAACAGCAAACTTAAACACTTTATTTCTGTCTGGTACAAGTGTGTCACAATGTCAGGGTGGAACCAATGGCACCATTTGACTTACACTGAAAAGCAACATTAAAATCTGCTTCTACCAGTAATGTCCTGCATGCCATTATAAACACAATGGAGAATGCTCCATTTATTGTCACTAGATAGTGGGCAAAATATGAATTATTATGGATGATGTTGCTACATACTGTCACTTAATCCTGAGTATATTAAATAATGTTGCATAATCTAACATTAGGAGCTCTTATTATATCTCAATACTGATTTCAAATTTTTGTAAAAAGACCAAATGCTTTATTTCACCCATAAGTCACTCTGCTCTGTCTTTTTTTTGTTAATTAATTGTTAAAGCAACAATAGCTTGGTCAAAGTCACTAGTGAAGGTGTCAGAATAACTCCATTTATCTGTGACCTCGGCTTTAAATGAAAAGATATCTGATCAATTTAAAATGAGATGAAACTAAAATCCAATAGAGCTCTTCACAATGTTGACATAACCAGAATGTTCCCCAAAAACTGAGATCTTCTAAGATCTAAATCCAAAATCTACTCTACAGAGTAAAACTAAAGCGCTAGGTTGTTCCTCATTGTTTGGACTGTGTAAAAGATACACATTATTTGCAGTTATTATTGCACTGTACAAATCTCCAGTGCTGTGGTATCTGCATCTGACTGCTCCAGTCTGTCCTGTCCATCATGGCTACACCTCTTTGTCTCCTGTCTTTTGGTGTCATCGCTCATCATTTGTGGCAGACATCATCCTTATCTGGCCTTTGACTTTTCCCAGAATGCTTTGGTTCACTATAGAGGTTTTGCCCCCGAAGCTTTCCTCACTGTCAGTGTCTCCGTAACAACTGGACGATGCTGGAGAGTTTGCCAGAGCAATAACTGAGTCTGTTGAGTCTCTGTGAGTAGGCGCTAAGGCATGAGGGGCTGAAGACAGTGGGGCAGAGTGAGGTGTACAAGGACTGGTTATTTTGTTAGTGTCCAGTCCAGGCGCCACACTCTCATCCTCTGACCCGCCCTCCAATGAGTCCCTGCCCTTGTCCTGGTCATTGAGCAGAGCCACTAGGAAGTTGATGTACTTGACTGCCAAACGCAGGATCTCATTCTTGCTGAGCTTCTTGTCGGGAGGGTGGGTAGGAATCAGTTTCCTTAGCTCCGAAAAAGCCCCGTTGACATTCTGCTGCCGCCAGCGTTCACGACTGTTGGTAAAGACGCGGCGGGCAAGTTTCTGTGGAGGGCCTGCAAGCGCAAAGGATGGCAATAGTAAAAAGTAAAAACATGTTTATCTATGTTTGCAATAAAGAGTACATAGATACACATCTGAAAAATAGATCAACAAAACAAAAATAAATCTTCCCCTGTTTAGAGCAGTTAAAGAATATGTTTTTATGTGTCATGATGCAAACTCATTCTCACATTCATTTATCTCCATCTCATAGTGTGAAGATGGCCTTCTCCTGATGCGACTGTTGGCAATTACACCATAGCCTCCACCTGAAGACCCAAAGTAAGAACTAGAGAAAAAAATACAACAGACGGTGTTATTTATAAAAGGGTATCTGCAGGGACAATTGATATACAAATTAAATGTGCTTAAACTATATTGTGCAGGAATTTCATGAAAAAGTGTATCAAATCGTCATACAGTTGAAATCCCTTGTATTCCACACCTACGGCCCTGTAATGATGTACAGATTTATACACATGTAAAGCAATTGACTTATGCCTGTATTTGACTATTTTCCTCTGCAAATAACAGCTCACAAAAGAAAAGAAAATACTGCAGACCTTTCTGACAGGTGCTTCTAACTCATACAAAATCCAATGTAAACCTGGATTTTACTTGAACACCAAATGAGAAAATGGGGTATGAGTCTTAGGCATCACTTAGAAATACTCTATACACTTTTAAGTGAACAAACCATTTATTTCTGATGAGCACAGCTCTTGAAACAAAAGTAAAACCTATGGCGAATGAAGCACATAAAAAGATGGTGGAAACAATTATCTGAGGTGTGATTGTTGCCGCTGATTGAGTGTGCATGCAGAGTTTTAGGGCAGACTTATTAAGACTACTTACTTGTCCTTGGGGCACATGAAATAGATCAATGCCTTTTTCTACATGCACAACACAAAGGCAAAGGGAGGGATGTTATTCTCAGATCTTCATAACAGTGAAAACCCATTGTTGTTTCCAGTATGACAGGCTTTTACTCTTTACAGATAAACTGGTTATCTTCATGGCTTTGAGGAAAAATTGTGTGTAAATACATTGATGTAACTAGGTCTAAAATTTAGATAATTGTTTGTCAGAAAACAGCGCACATGTGGTGATGTGCCCTGAACAAGTGAAAAGAGAGTTTCACATTATAACACTTCACATCCTGGACTAAATTTCACAACAGCCTCACAGCTATTAATCAGAGTGCAAAGTCATGAAATCCAACAGTTGAGGTTTCATATGAAAAAGAAACTTGGCATTGTTACATGAGCGTTGTATTAGAAAACTGTGGTTTGGGTTTTGTGTCAGAGTGCATAAATAATAAGTGAACAATTATATATTACTGTCTGTGCACACAGGCTCCACTCCTGGCTCAGGTCTTTCCTCCCTTGCTCTTTCTACTCCTCGTTTTCTCTATGGAACTGTCTAATCTCTTGATTAACAGAAATGTAAGCTAGCAAAAATATATCTCAAAAATACCCTTCTAAAATGATTCAATATGAGTGCTGTCTGTTTTGTGTCGTACACCTCTATAAACGTTATATACGGTTATATAATCAATAGATGTCCAGTTACCTGCCGAAGAAGGGGTGTGCAGGTGCGTACTGCTGAGGCAGCAGGGGTCCAGGTGAAGGGCCTCCTGGACCCCCAACACTGAGCCCTGGTGCTCCCGTCCCCTGGGTTCGGCAGGTGTCGTTGTGTGGGCCAGGCAGCAGGTTGGGGATGGGGTGCAGAGTGGTCAGATGCATGTTTGGCAGCGGCAGAGGGGGCTTACTGTGGCCTAGACTGATGACAGGGATGTGAGGAGGAAGAGGAGAGGAGGATGAAGGTAGACAGGAGTTTGGGTCTGGAGGCAGGACTGCACACAGTGGAGATGTTTTGGTTGGAGCAGGGAGCAGTGGAGGTGGAGAGGACAGTGTCCCATTTTTAGGAGCAGTGGGAGAACTGTTGGACCAAGGCTCTTGTTCCTTCTCCTTTTTCTCAGTCTTCATGACAGTGTCCTTTGTCTCCATGGCAATGGACTCTGGTGCAGCAGCTGTGTGTCTCTGGAGACTGGTCAGTTGTGCATCTGTAGAGACTTTGTGATGTTCTGTGTTGTCAGAAGGATGCGGGCTGTTGATGGGATCTGACAAAGCCTCTCTCTGGGGTGAACCATGGCTAACTGAGCCATAGGACGAGGAGGAGCAGCGAGGCAGGTCGGTGGGAGAGGCAGGGGGGCTGCCTGGGTTCAGCTTTTCCATCATGATGCGTACTCTCAGATGGCCAGTGGTGTGCAGTTTGTCTTAACGCTTGTTGTCTCATTGAAAAGCTCTTCTATCCACAGTTGTGCATCTCTCCTCCACTCATGTCCCACCTTTAAATAAGCTTGTTATGTTCTGTTTTAAAAATTGAGTTGAAATAATTTAGTCAACTTAAATCCAGTTAAATATGATTTCGGTTGAGTGTGCTCACAAATGATATCACACCAAAGTCCATCAGTCTGGGTTATGTGCCATTTAGTGCATTCAGTTCATGTAACAAAACAATGCCACTGGCAACAACGAAATGATCATAGCCATATTTCAGTTGAAGTCTTGTTTCTGTTGTTTCTGACCAGTTGTTTTGTTGTTGTTTTGAATTCTTTATTTTTTCTTATACATCCTTTTTTTAAACCAATTCTCGTGCCTCAATCTGAAAGTGTATTTATCCGCCGTTGTTAATAATAAGGATGTGAGTCACAATCTTTACAACAATTCCAGATTTCCCAAATCACCGAAGATTGAATTTAGATCAAAGTGTCTGTTGGACAAAAGAAAGAACACAGGATATTTAGATGGTGTGTATTTACAAGCACTGAGAAGTGAAATTGCACCAAAAGTCTATTTACATATTGGTAAAATATAGATTTGGAAGTACCAGTTATATGGAGAGAGAAATTGAGTTTTTGTTTTAAAATTTACAAATGAATAAAATAGTTTACAGGTTTTTAGGTCAGACTTTTTTTAAATCTTTACGTCACTGAAAGAATTCACAATTTATATCATATTATAAGGAAAGTATAAATATATATATATATATATATATATATATATATATATATATATATATATATATATATATATATATATATATATATATATATATATATATATATATATATATATGTGTAGCTTGAGGTAAGGTCTCTCAAGTTTTGTAATCAACAATGTTCCTGTTTTGTCTTTTCTAGCTAGCATAGTTCCTTCTTTTATCATCATGTATGGACTCATTACTTCTTACATTTTGTTGTAACTCTAATAGGAATAGTGGAATATTGCTTAATGAAAGACACAAACTTAATTTTTATTCTGATAAGTTTAAGGGGAAAATTTTGTGTATAATTTATGTATTTTGTAGTATAGTTATTTTTTCATCTTACATGAATGTCTTTCAGAAATACATTTTCAACTGTGCTCAAAAATAGAAAATTCCATAAAATAACCAAGTTCAGCAAATGTTGTGATTTTGTAACTACATTTCAACAAGCTGATATTTTAATATTAATTTCAGAAGAAGATTATTTCCATAATCCTGTTAAAATTGCTTTTTTTTTTATTCCAACTTTATAGGTTGAAGGTCTTACTATAATTTAAGCTGTGTATTGAATTAGAAATTGTACTTACTAACATGCAGTCGTCTCCAGTGTAGTTTGAATGTGTCAAATTAAATCCATGCAGTGGTCTGGAATGGCTTGTTGTGTATTTTGTCTTGAGGTTCAATATCGTCTTCAGGTCGCTCACACTCTTCTGCCGCATGTCACCACTGTCGGTCACTCTCTAAGGTCACAAACTCAGCCAAACTGTCGAACCGCAAATGTCAGACTAAAATTGTGTCCCAGATATTTACAGACAGACTGGGCGACACCAAGACTCAAAGACCAATGTTTTTGGGTAGCGAAGTTGCCCATTTGATCAGAGACACACTGTGAGCGTAAATGCATTCCCCCTGCCCATATGTCATCCTCACCTCATTCCCTCTAACTCTCCTTTTTCACTTTCTTGACTATGCTTTCCCTCTGCCACTCTGCTGGCCAGAAAGGCACAATGCTTCAGTCGGCTGCCAGTCGGAGAGCTCCAGCTTTGGCAAACGTGAGGCTGGAGAGAGTAAGGAGAGGGAGGAAAGCGTGTTGCGGGGAGAGTTTTCCGCTCCCTGCTGGACAAGAGGATGTGCTCATACAATGTGGTGGCTGCTGATAAGAGCCTCAAAAGCTGCCTGTGGACTGCAGATAAGCAACCTGCACCCCCCCTCCCTCACCAACACCAATACCAGCACATACACACATTTTACATGCACGAGCACACTCATATAGTATATGCTCATATGTGTGCACGCACATCATATATCTCGATCATGCTGTTGGTCAGTCAGTCACTGTGAAAAAACCTGGACAAGCTCCAAGAAAATATCCACTGTCACAATAAAATAAGAGAAGATTCGGTAAAATCACACTATACTGTGTCAGCACACACACAATGCCTCACAACACAATCGCTAAAATGATTGCCTAAATAGTTTGCCTTTAATGTTTGTTGATTATAAGCAACAATTTCCTATTTGTGTGCCACTATAAAAACATGTACAAAAACTATTTACAAAGGGATTTTAAATTCAGTGAATGATGAGGCCTGTGTTTATAGAACATAATGGATATTGTTTTTGTATGATTTTTAACCAGTTGGCAGATATTGATATATTATGATTTGTTTTACTTTTTTCAGTGTGGATTAAGAGGCTAGTCATGGGTTCAACAATGTTCTTATTTGTGTTAATATATATTAATATATAATTGTGAAACTTGTGAAGAGTCAGTTCAAAATAAATACCTGAAGCTTAAAAATTGACTTGTATACTTTTGGATCGTCTGTTTCAGTCTTATTTGTTTGTGTGCGTTATTAGAAGATAATTCTGATGTAACTGTATTTGTACCTGCCCCATTAGATGAGCCCTAACTTGAGCAGACTTTTGCTTTTGAGACGTTTCCTCATCACGACACCTGTGCCGATGATGACCATCACAGCCGTTGTAACCATGGTACCTTTCCTCAACAGGAGCTTCAGTACTTCCTTCCTACAGTAAACCTCATCGATAGCGATCTTTCTTTCCTTCTTTCTCGGTGTCTTTCTGTCTCATGTCAGGGTCACCAACTCTTCTACTTCTCTTAGTCATTTCCCTCTTAGACAGTCTCTAATACAAACATCAAACGTGTGACCTTCAGGGTCCTGGGAAAGATAGCACTGTGCTGAGCAACTGTTCAACAAATCTGTCACCACCTTCATCATCATCATTATTGTATATAGAATTATATACAGCCATTATCCAATCAGTAAATGCCCATAGAAACAATGGCTGAGCCTCAATGCAGACAGGACCATGTTCTGGTGTGAGACACTGGTTTGTGAGCTGCAGCTGTGGTTCCAGTTGGTCACACACTGTGAGTGTAGAAACGCTGCAGTGGCACCGCGGCGCCTGCAGATGCTGCTTTAATTTGCGTGTAACATTTAAACAGCTACACAAGGGACAGAGAGAATCCTTTGGGGATTAGCTTTTCTTCTATTCTATTCTCTCTATAAGAAGTATTTTTTGAGGGGCCCTTTTGAAAATATAACACATACAAATGTAGGTGTTTTGCAGAAACAAAATTATAATCAGTAAGAAAACGAGAAGAAACAACTGACATATAGATTTTTACTTTTATTATTAGTGAAAATGTCACATTCCAGAAGGCAATTCTTTACATTTTTCATTGTACAAGTAAAAGGATAAAAATATGAACTGATGTTCTGTGCTTTGTAAGTTATTATTTTACTTGTTACTGAACATTTAGTGATGGAAACAAAATAATAGTGTTATCCTTATCTATCCCTATACTATTCTGGACTGGCAACAAGCAAACAAGGCATCTCATAAAACGTATTACAAAACAGTGCCTTATGTAAATGTACAACTGTAATGGGAATAATTATAGCAGCATGCCATAACAGACAGTTTCCGCTTTTCCCTTGAGTGAGGAAGAAATCAAGAGGGGATTGTTTTAATCTCAGACGAGAGCTGTCACACCCATCTCCTGAAATATCCCTCTCAATAAATGAAGCGCTGATGAATACAAAACTTTTAAATAACATATTATTGTTGTCTATAAACACAGGGGTAAGTTGAATACACTACAATAAGAGATCACACACACGCTCCCCAAAGTGAGCTCTATGGCCGAGCTTCCTTCACCTCATGTAAACACTATTGTGTCCAGGCCGATAGGGATCACTGGAACCTAATTGTTTGAAGCAATATTTGCAGTGTATTTCATGGAGAAAGTGACAAACAGTGCGGCGAGCGCAGGTCAGGACGGACGCCCTCACTCCTCTATGAGACATGTCCACTAAGTTTAGTCTACGCATCCAGCAACAACGAGAATGATCTCACTGGTGTCATTGTGTCTTGAAGTGATGAGATGTGACTAGATTCCCTGAGCACACTTTTACACCAGCCTCACAGATTTGGATCTTATCACTGTATAAAGTTCATGGTGCTCCTGGTTACATTAACATCACATTGTACAGTGTCAAATGCATGTCGATGGTCACACATTGCTCCATTCCCAGGATGCACCTGGGCCGGGGCGAGTGGCCGGATGCAGGGGACAGCTGTTTCCTGTACACACTTCCTGGTTTGGCAGAACAGACTTGGGAGGGCTTTAAAGGGGGAAAGTGGTTGGCAGTGTGTAGATCAGACCCCCCTGCTTTTCCAAACAGGATATATCTGCCACAAGCACAGGTGTAAGGACAGGAGGCATCCATTTAATATTATAGTTGGTATTAGCAAATCTTGTAATAATTGTCAAAAATCAAAATAATATGTAGAGATGGTGAAAGAGTGAAGGAAAACCGTTAATGAGAATAGAAATATGGGCACAAATAAATAGAGGGAGGGGTGATAAACATCAGGAGGTAAGTAGAAAGGAGCTGCTTTATTGTCTCAGAATAGATGGATATCGCTGAAAGAAGCAAGCAGCCTGTGAGCTAATCAGAGCATAATGGCCTCAATCAATAGCTTCCTTGATTGCACCAACATAACAATACATGTCAACAGCTGAGCCAAGGGTCTAGATACGCTTTCACAGACCACTTAAAGGAGCAATTCAAAACTGTTTTGAGAGTATTTGTGATTCTTGCGCGCTGTCTCACTCATGCATCATTTATGATATATTTTCTTATGCATTTAACGGCTACTTTAAGCGTCTTTTTTTTGGTGAAAGGCCATTTTTAATCCACATAAGAGATAACCAGAATGTGTTTTAAAAGATATTGTTTGGGAGAATAGCATCAGATACACAACAATTATTGTGGAGATAGAAGAAAGAGAATTAGAGCATTTTATGTAAGATTAGTTGCTTGGAGACTGTCTTCTATCTGACCTTTGACCCCACACCTGTATCATCTGTTTTGGATAACTTGCAGAACTTGTGTTGCTTTTTAAATGCCACCAAACTACAGATATTCCTTCAATTGATGCACAGTGACCATAGCTAGTGTCACCACAACAACTTTATCACATAAAACTAGGAGTTAAGATTAGTCAGATTGATATAGAATGGCACTGATTATGTTTCTTAAAAAAACAATGCCAGTGTAATGTCCACTCACTATAAACACACGGAAACAAAACGTGTGTGCCCCAGGGTCACTCTGTGGAATAACAGTGTATGTGTCTTCCTCTCTCGTATTTCTCGTCATCAGCTCTGTGTTCATCCAAATTCCACCGTGAATGTGTGAATGTGTGAATGTGTGAGTGTCTGTGCAGGGTGGCAGCGGGATCCCTCACCGTGCAATAATAGGAAACTGAGCATCACTTTCCTTTTTTCCCCCTTCACTATTCACAGCTCATTCAAAATAATTAGCTCTTGTTTGTAGATCCCTTCACTACTAACAACTATTTGGTTTACGGTTTGCGATTTATTAACAGCTTTTGCCCAAAAAAGCTTACAGTACAGTTAAAAAAAAAGAAGAAAGAAATAAAAAATAAGAACTACTGCAGAACTAAAAGTGAATAATTCTATTAAGTAAAAACATACATTGGTGTATAATTGCCAAGCACAGGGGATCATTTTGTTGCTCTTGTGCTTCACTTGCTTCACCGCTAGATGGAGACACTTCACTGCTGCTTAAAACAGTCCAAATGCTCAGAGCAATCAGCTTTCCTTCAGAAACTGTCCAAGTGCACTTAGAGAAACAGATATTTTGAAGGTAAAGGGTAGTCACTTTTCCTTCTAATGGCTCACTTTGCATTTTGAAATGAGCAGTAATATTTTACAATTTTGAAAGCAGTCTTACTTTACAGCTTTACTCCAAACCTGTTTAGAAGTGTACACATTTACCTGCAACATAAATGTGAATTGTGCATGAATAAAAATACATCAATTGTGTTACATATCTACAGTAACAATTCTGTCAGGATAAATAATGTACCCAAAGCACTGTCGGCTTGAACCTTACACAAAAAAGACACGTTTTTATTGTGCGCCATGTTCAACATACATCAGCCTGTGCTTTGGATTCTGTACATGATTAATAAGAGTGGTGGGACTAATAATTGCAAACACATTATAGATACAGGTTTATTTGTAATGTTCCCCATTTGGTTGCTTGTTTTATTGCTTCTGTAAGTGTCCACATGTAGAGGAATTCACTCACACACATATACACAGTGCTGCTCTGGTGGGCTGCTGCGGCACTGCTTACACTGTGGGTGGTCCGGGCCAGGTGGAGGAGAAACACATTAACACCACGTCTGCCTGAAGCCAACACAAGAGTCAGAGAAAGAGAGGGTGAAAGGGAGATAGACATCTGTCCACCAGATGTGCATAGGTTTGAGGAGTGCTTAGGAAATACAGTGAAGGCTTATGGCGATAACTGTATTGTAACAAAAAGTAACACTGAGGCTCTTTCTCCCTTATGTGTGTGTGTCATTTCTGTCATTTACCACAAACACTCCTCCTTCTCTTTCCTTGCTTCTTCCGCTGCCGCAGGAAACAGTGCAGGGTGGGATTAGACAGTATATAAACAGGTGATGACCACCTGTCAAAACACGTCCCACTGTTACTGTGTGGCTTTATGGAGCTGATGATGAAAGAGAAGCAGACAGGTTGAACATAGAAAGGAACGCAACTAAAATAGATTTTTATGATCGACTAATTGGAGATACTTTACCTATTAGCTTGTATGACTATTTTATTATTTTTCTTATTGAGAGACATAATCGATTAAAATAATTTTGATAATGTAATGTTCATGTTTTGACATCATCTTCTCCAGGAACTAAAACTCTGTTGTTAGTTGATAGAAAACACTGTGAAATAACTAATGTACTCAGTGTCTCTCAGTGAACGACCTCTGAATATTTGCACTGTACAATATTTTGCGTTAGAGCCACACATACTTTTAAAATCAACACAAAATGTGACATAGCCCTCCTCTGAGGTTCAAGGAACTGTTTCTGTTTGTCTTTGTGTGGTTTACAGATGTTTACATTGCAAGCAGTGGGTGAGCTGTGTTCAGCGAGCCCTCACTTAGAAATTGAGGTATTTGGGTGGCTATAAACCTTGGATAAAAGCTGAGGCCAAATTAATAAAGTTTAACAGGATAAAGATGTGGCTTGTTTTGCAGTGTCACATTTAAAGCTCACCCCGGGATCACTGAAAACAATTTGTATTTATGTGTTCCTCGGTCGAGAACATCATATAAAATAGAGTCTTTGTGGGTTACTTCACCTCAGAGCTACTCTCTTAATGAGATATGAAGCTAAACCAAGGCCCATGGAAATCCAAACACACACACACACACACACACACTGCTCTAAGTGAGGTCTTGGTCTGTTCACCTCCTCTAAGCTACATCAACATGGGCTGTAACCTGGAAACGTTGAGGGGTATTTTGATTAATGGCATGGTTATTGGGTGCTATATGATTTTCTCACATTAGGCTTTGAGTGTTCATTCAGAGTCCAGCAATAAACTCTTTAAGAACAAAAAACATTGGGAAATAATGCTTCATTTGAGAACGCGTTGTACTCAGGTAATTAGTTGTACTGAATGAATGAAGTTAGTTGTTGCATAACAGTGATCAGCTGTAACATTATAACAACTGAAAGGCCAAGTGTGAGTAACATAATGCATGTAGCTTACAGCTTGCAATACTAACAGACCTGAACCACTGTCACATAAGAGGAGTCTTATTCTTATCCTTCTTATAAATAAATAATTCAAGATTGTCCTCAAACTAACAAGTTTTTACATGTTTGTTATTCATCTCAAATTTTGTTGCACTGGAAAATAATCTACGATTGTCCTCCAGCAAAGTGCTCAAGACCATGAGCTTTGTTTCATTTTTTTTTTTATGGCTGTTGATGAGAGCCAGATTTGTTGGTCATGGTCAGGCGGACCCTGGCCCCTCTCTCCAATAACTTGTACTGTCTTTTGTTGAGAGCACTAACGATTTGAGTGACAAGGGACAAACTTTGATTTTTTGATTCAAAACAGCTAACAAAAATGCACTTTTTGTTGATTGTTATTGATCTGTGGCAAACCGTTTGATTTTGTTAAATGGCTACATGGCATCTGTGTGACACTATAGCACACCTTCAGTATGTATGCAGTTTCCCCTATTTTGAATCATTTGGTGATTATAATGTTGTGGCTGACTGTAGTACACTCTGTTTTGTTATTCAAGTAATAAAAGTCAAACGGAAACTCCTTTGTAACTTTTAAAGGCAGCTTTTATAGTGTAGGCCTAAATATCTTGTCATTTTGGCGAACAAAAACTGTGATTCCCTCTTTTTTCTTCTTCCTAAGATAATAAATTCCTGTGACCAGATTTAATAAAAAACGGAGCATTTCATAAAAGTTTCAGTCATGACAGGCAGGATCTTTCCTCTGCTCTCCTGACACAAATCAGTGCTGGATTCAAAGTGCTTTGGTTTGCTGCTATAAACTGTCTGCTTTTGCACGTACATATGATGTATCCAGCTCCAGTGATCTTAAATAAAACAGACTCCATCATCTCACCACTCCTTTTATTCATCATTCTTCACTTCAAAAAATGTTGTATTTATACGAAATCTGGAAACCATATGCTTGGTTCTTGTGCCTCTGAACATTTGTGGTGGGTTTCACGAACAAGTTTTCCTCTGTCTTATATACAATATGCATGTGTCAAATTTTTATTTATTGGATGCTTTCAATTTCCTCTGAACTTTTTCAAATGCCTCACTATTTTAATTCACATAGACTTTACATGTTCTTTTGTTCTCTGCCTTTGAGTAAAAAAGCCTTCTTCGGAATATGAACCAGTGACTACATCCTGCAAAACCTGGACGAATTCAGACTTCAGGCAGAAATTCACAGATTGAAGAAGTTTACTTTTAAGAGAGTCTTCTAGGGTGGTCCTTAGTTGCTGTCAACACACAACAACAGAAAAATCCCAGTGATCCAGACCCGACCTGCGCTGACCAAACCAGTGGAGAGCTGTGGACGTGATGAGTGGAGACGGACGAGGAGGAGACCGCTTTAAATGAACTTCCACAGACACCGACCTCGGTATTCCATTGCCTTGTCTATTGCCTAAAAATAGCAACGTAAGATTGGAATACTTTCTGATACTTGCAGCATACTTGCGCACATATGTAAATTGGAATATACATAAGCAACAAAATTAGAAAAAGTCTGGGCATTGTTTCTGGAACATTGTTTCAAGCCCAGCATGTCCCACTGCCATGTTTCTGTAGCTCAAGGACAAACTCGGTTTAAATGAGGGCCTTTTATATTGTGACAACATTTGGGCAAAAAAAATTCTTAATGGGATTCTTAATTTATTAGTTCAACATTGTAAACACTTCAAACACACTTGAACTTGAACTTAGCCTTGCTCTTTGTACATTTTCTAAAGGCCTTCATTACGTGTCGTTCCTTGGTCTCAGAAAAGGAGGACTCTTTTGACTTTTTATATTGAATGAAAACTCTTCAAATTAATTGTGATACAAATATTTCTACTAACATCAGTTAAATGAAAGATATGAAAGAATAAGATAATCTGGTCATGGCTCTGGCTCGATGCTTTGGCCTCTGCCATTTTCCACACTACATTTTCATTCATATTTCCTGTCACCCTGTTCACATAGTGGATAAAACACACGTGGGCAGCTGACCTGAACTGCTCCAGAGGGTTAAGGAGGGGAAAGGATGATATAGAGAATAAGATCTGAGCCATGAGCTGTGTCATGTATCAGGTCGCACAGCAGAATTTCTCACAGATTTATGTAAGGCCTTTTAGCTCAGTTCAGGAAGCAGTGTGCAGTGTGTAACCACGCATTCTGTTCCAAAAAAACAAAAACACTGCACAGTTTTCCTTTATGTTGCTGATGACTGACAGGGACAACACACCATTAAGTCTAGTAGGCTGCTGTGGACATTTATGTAAATAAATATTTTTAAACCTTTCCTTATTTCTAGTGAACTCTGTGTTAAATCACAGAGCAAATGTTTAAATATTACCTTAAATTAATTTTCTGATGAACTTAATATAGTATTATTAATAAAGGTTAATAAGAGTAGAATTATCTAATTTCTCAACAGAAAGTTTAATGTTAAAACTTAATCATAAACCTAAAATAGCTTTAAATATAAGAAAAAATGATATCAATCACTTTTTTTTATTTAAAATGTGTTTAAAGTATTATATAGAAACGCATGATACAATCAAACATAAAAAGCGAATGCGTCCCCTTTATTATCTGGGCTGTCAGTTAATTATTTAGTACATGTCAAAAACTAAAAACTATCATTATAATTATCGAAAAGAATAATGATCCTTGTTTAAATTAAATGAGACGCAAACGGAGGAAGGGAGAAGTGTGGTATCAGTCCGTGCAGCGGGACCAGAGGCAGCACCGGTGCATCCGGAGCCAGACACGGGACAGCGGCGCGGTGTTCCCGACTGGAACAAGAAGGGAAGGTCTTGGAGAAGTGCGAGGAGATGACGGACACGGTGCTACCTACAGGCGCTGTGCTTAAATTACTGTGGGAGCTTAAACCTAAGACCAGACCGGGGCACAGATTCTGTCCTTGGATGGAGCTGGTCTTGTGCGCTCCGAGGAAAGGACACGTAGACACATGGCTGCGCTCCTCCAGCGCGCCCAGACGCAACTGTTGTCGTTTAAAACGTTTTCTTCTGCGAAGAAAGCTCCCGTTTTCAAACATATCTGCTGACATGGGATCCAGGGTCCAGTAATTGCCCTTTCCCGGGTTCCCGGGTTCCCGGGGCATTTTTACAAAGCAGTCGTTTAGAGACAGGTTGTGGCGGATGGAGTTCTGCCAGGACGGGAACTTCTCTCTGTAATACACAAAGCGCTGGCTGATAAAGTCGCATATCTCACTGAGCGTCAGGCGCTTCTTGGGGCTCTGTAGGATTGCCATGGTGATGAGGGCGATGTAGGAGTAGGGGGGCTTCACAGGGGGTCCTCTTCTGTCGTGATCGTCCTCTATCGAGGCCGCGGAGTCTCTGTCATCCTGTGCCTGAGTGAAACGTCCTGTGCGCTTTTTCAAGTCAGAATTAGCCACTTGTACCACTTCTCCACTGTCTACCTGCGCCTCTGCGTCAGGGTCCGTGCCCTCCATGAGCGTGTTTCCCAAGGTCATAGTCCTCAGTGTCCACGGTCCTGGCTGCGCCAAGAGGCGGGAGTGCGCCTGTCCTGGAGACGCACAACACTCTCTCGTCATTCACAAAATGCTGCGCCTCCGAAGACGTGGTTCATATAAAACCACGGCCTCCTAGTCTTGTCCTTCTTCACTGACCAAGGACATTTAAAACAAACAAATGTGTGCTTCTTTCAGTCTTCATTCAGGTTTACTGTAAAAGGTTTCAACCACAGCAGGTGAGTCTGTAGGTTTTCAGGACTGTTTAGTGCAGCACCTGAAGTTGTGTTTGTCTAGGTTTTTTTGCTGAGCTCACGCAACACCATTTTCCTATTGGCTCGTTTTCTTTGTGGTTGGAGTTTGTGAGAGAGACTTTTTTTGTTTCAAAGAGACGTAATGTTTTGTAATAATAGCTGTGTTATAATATTGTGTGTGAGGCCACCCACACAGCACAGCAGCCCTGAAGCACATGGTGGGCTCAAGGAACTGTGGGAAGAACTATTATTGAACAACTTCTCTCCACAGACAGACCCGTCACTGTACTCTAATGTAATACTCATGAAAAAAACACCTCATCTCAAGTAAACTAATGAGTAATTAATTTAATGTAGACCAAAAACATGCAGGTTCACACAAATAAACGGGTTAATCCCATGCAAAGAAAATCTGTGCACTAAAAGACCACAACCCAAACACACCAAAACAAGAATGAAAAATGAGAAGACGAGTACCACTTAATATTTCCTCCAGCAGGCAGTCTCACTGTTAACATCTGTTCTTTTGTATTCACTGAACACAGAACGTGTTTTGTCCTGCATGATACAACTAAAAGACATTCACAAACCATATACTGTTTTAAGAAAATATTACACAATGACAAACTGTACCATGTCCACTTCTGACTTAAACACAAAACGTATTATTAGCTCTCCTTCACACACTTCTCTTTTTAAGGATCACTTATTAGATACTGTCAACATTTAATTATTTTTAAATACTTTTGAGTAATCAAGACACAAGCATGTCTGTTCCTATAAATGTGTCCTTATGTTTATTTTCACAAAGAGGTGAAGACACTTTGGAGGTGCACAGTCCTGAAACATGGCTCGGAGCATGTTTCTCAAATGGTGGGTCTCCGCTGAGCCGAGGCCAGCCTCACAAAGTTTCCACATTTGACGCAGCGTGAGATGGAGTTGCCCTCTTTCTTCGGTATGTGCCAGCAGTTGACGCAGCGCACCCTGTACTTCTTATACCTTTAAAAAAGTAAAAAATAAATAAATAAAAGCAATCAGTAACTTTTTAATGTTGAAATATCTGTCATGAATGTTTCTATATATACATTTTTTTGCTGATATTAAAATGAAAGGACTTAATAATGAACAGATATGACCTACCTTATTCCACATGCATTGCAGAGTGGGGTCCCATCCTCAGCATCTCTCCACATGGGGGTCTTCTTGGTGCTGCATGATGCACAGACCTTGCCCTCTAATGTCACATAAACATAAGTTATAGAGCTGGAGTTCTTCATCAACCCAGAAACAGTTTCAGCTTTTGTAAGGGTGCCCTCTTGTGGACCCTCTTACATTATTTTAAATGTACAATACAATTTACCTAGGTTAAATAATACATTCAAAACTATAAATGCACTATTTTGATGTCTGATAAAAGCCCTCACTAAAATAATGTGCCTTACTGGTACCACTGGTAGCTGGGTCACTTTCCTCATCGGAGCTGGTTTTAAGACACTTCTGGGACAATTTTGTCTTCAGCCTCGGTTTCTTGACACTCTTAGGGAGCTCTTTGCTGCCAAACACAGAGAGGACATCAATAAATATAAAATATGGTAAATCATGTATTTTTTATGTAATGCAAGTACCTGTACTTTGAAGTAATGAGGAGTCTGCACTGCTCCTTAGTGTCATCCAACTCTGTGTCCATCCGAAAGGCCACCCCCTGAAAGTCTGGGTCTTGAACACTGGCGCTCCGACTTGGATGAGACTGTTTTCTTCTCTTCGCTCGCCAACTGGGACACTGGTCAGTACACTGGTCAGTACACTGAACACTGTCCTCCTTCTGCTCATGGCTGGATTCTGCAGGAAATGTATATCTGTTTTCCTGTTGTGATGTCTTTTCTGAAGAGAGTCCACATTCTGCTGTAGATGCTGGTTGTGGAAGTAAGCTACTGGGCTCAGACGTTTCAGGTTCTACTGACTCCACAGAAAGTGGGCTGTTGAGAGTCTTATCACACGGGGAGTTTGTATTCACACAGATGTTTGCATTATGATCTAAAGTCAGGATTGGCTTTGCAACACTTTGTTCATCATTTGAAGCAGATATCTGCTGCTGGTTATTGCATGGTTCTTTAGTGGTGTGTGCCTCTGGAAGAAAGTCATAAAAAGAGTGTTGTGTGGAAAGGGAATCCTTCGTCCAATCACTGCGCCGTCCCAGTTCAACATTGAACCTGACCTTTGTGGTCTGAGGGGCCTCTGGTTTAACAGTTTCTGTGCTTTCAGTAATCTGTGTTTTAATAGAACAAACCTCACTGGAAGATTTAAATGAAAGCTCTGGTTTAGAGACACTGTTCTCTAAGCTGTAGTCCTCTCTCCCTTTGTGCAGTTGACTGACAGATACTGTTTGTTTCTTACTGCTTGAGGATTGCAAAGTGCCATCAAAATTTGGGCCATCACTCTTAACTCTGTGGCCAGCCTCGAGAGCTCTAAGAGATGAAGATGGACTTGGATGATCAAAGTCTGATAATAATCCCTGGTCTTCCCTTTGATGCAGGAGCCTCTCACATTGTAAATTAATTAGACTCAGTACCTTTAAAGGGTTCTCCTGCACATTGTTACCCTGAGGACTGAGAGACATGTGTGACAAACCTTGATTACCAGAACAAACGAATGAAGGTGTATCCTCTTCACTTTTAATCCATGTGGACGTTGAATTTGTTTCTATAAAACTTTGGTGAATTGGAGAGGTCAGTTTGGAAACTTCCTGGAAAAGATAGTAGAGCGCTGACTGAGAGGCATCTTGTTCTGGGCTCTGGTTTCCCTGAATTAAAGTTTGTGCCCTTGGTCCTGTGCTCATTCTGAGGAAGAGCCTGTGCTTTAGAAAAGAAACAAAATCATTTCAATATTATTCGCCTGTGAATTTAAACAGTCCAAACAAAAGGCCTTATAAAAGGTTACAAGCCTAGTATTAGCTACTGGGATATGAGGCATTTAAACACACAGTGTTTACACGGCTGTGTTTTGTATTTTGTTTCTAATAAGCGTTGATTAATAGACAATAATTACGCATAGTTATTTTACGTCTCGTTAAAATAAGAAATGAAACTGTGACCCATTAACTCACCTCGTAAACGTATCAAAGGGCCTACTTTAAGACCCGGAAGGTTATTGTTCAAAAATATAAGAAAATTCTGTTCGTCGAAGATTTTGGCGGTCATCAAAGTGTTAGAGGTCACGCGCACCTAAAATAACACTGTCACTGACCCTGGGATAAAATCTGTCAACAAAACAAGAAACTTCAGCTTTAGTGACAAGAAGGTGTGTTGAAATAATAAAACTGTGATCGATCCATGTGAACACGGGATGTTGGGCTGTGTCGTTAGAATTGAGATTATAGTTTCTTTAATGAGCACCACATTAGTCACTGATCAGTGAATCTCATGTTGATCATTAGCAGTCATGGCTAAAAGCCGGCCTGAACGAGCAGTGCTTAAAATGATGGAAATAAAGTACAAATTGCGTTTCAAATCACATTTTGTAATTTAAATGTCTTCTCTGTTCACTTTTGGTAAAACTCACCTTAGATTGTCACTTTGATCTCGGACCAAGTAGTTCTTTTCTCAGAAGGAACTCAAACATGTGGCATGTCAATGTTTTTGGAGCCCAAGTACTGCACAGGTGTTTTAGGTTTGCAGGATTACACCTGCTAGCCTAGCGTATAAAACAGTTTTCTTTTGGAAGTATTTTCAGCTAAACGCACGGCTTTCGTAGGTGTTTACTTGTTTGAGGTGAGAATTTGATTTATAGTTTAGCACATCCAAGTTTCTCCCCAGCATCCGTGTGATATTCCTTTGTTAACATGTAAAAAAAAAATTATTGGAAAATCAATGAAGACACGTTCCTTTAAGACTTTTTATTGCACAACTTCAATTCTCTACACAGTTCATTTAATAATTGTGCGTTAGTGGCATATACAGTAGACTGAACATTTAAAAAGGACCAACTTTGTAAACCACTGCGACGTAAAGTCAAATAGCTTTGAAGCTAATGTGGATTATTCTCAACATTTGAACCAAAATGTCATCAAGCTTTAATTGGTGTCACCAGTGCTGAGTATGGTCACACTGGTGACAGACCTTTCCAAAATTAAATTCAGTGAAATGTTTTAATTTCCCATTTACCATTAAACCTTGTGTTACATGTGTTTGATGGATAAAATTGTCCTCTGAACTGATACATATTATCACTCTGAGGCTGCACCTATATATGCAACATATGGCTTCACTATAATGAAACATAAATGCTATGCATACAACTTTTGACAAAAGTATAATTATAATACAATAGACTGAAATGAGGTCACATGATACTTGTGCGTATAAAAGCTGTAACGAGGAATGTCTCACCCAGATACACAAAAGTTACTCTGCAAAGTATAACGCAGAGATGTCTGATTAAAATCATCCTCTGGTGTAACATACAGTTTGTAAAAATGAGTTGTATTTTGACGTAGGCCTGAGAACATTTCCAGAGAAATACTGTCAGTTGAATGTCACAGTTTTCACAAAGTAACCATTAGTTTCACTTTGAGACTTAATATGTGGCATTCACTGAACTTCACTGCCAGACTTTGCCATCATTGGTTAAACAGTGAGTACTGTGTCCTTTAGAGCTGGCAACAGGCTTTGTTATTAGTGCGTCTTCATTATGGCCCCTCATCCTACCAGCACAGGGGTTGTCAGGCACAGAGCAACACTTCTTGATTCCTCTTCTCATGTAGAGGTCTCATCAGTGAGGTTTAGGGACATGGCCATCAACATAGAAGTTTCTGGTGACCTTGGGCAAGGTTAACTCAATGCCATCCAACTCTTGTGTAAGAATGATCTGGCATCCCAGGCGAGAGTTCTCCTGAAGCATGGGCGCCATATCTAGCATGTCATCCTCCCTAAAACACCAACATATGTTTCAGCTATAACTACAAGAGTAAAACACAGAATTAAAATGTAGTGCAGACTTACCTCTCAAGAGGCTCTGGCAGTTTGTCAACATGCTCAGCACTTACATAAACATGGCACGTGGAGCAGGCCAATGATGCCTCACAGGCTCCTGAAGCAATCACAGAAAACTGTTGAGCAATGCCTCTTTTATAAGGCTCTACCCTATAACTATGCAAACACTCACCTTCGAGCTCAATGCCGTGCTTATGAGCCAAGTAAAGAACATTATCTCCCACCTTGGCCTTGACTGGGATCCTCTGGCCAGACCGATCTATATAGACCACATTCACCCTAAACAATTAGAAAACACATCAAACTTGGATTCTCCTTCTCACTTTTTACAAATGCCTTCACACTCACCACTTTCTAATGATTCACATTTTTATGCAGTTTACTTTGCTGTGGCTATTGTGCAAAACAAGGCTTGTTTAACATGATCTTGTGTTCAAAGTTGTGAGCTAGAGCTGAGCATATTTCAACCTTAAACCTTAATACTTACACATCATGAGGGTCTTCTGCATGGGTGCTCCCGTTCTCACTTTGATTAAGACCTTTAAAGGAAAGAAAGGCATTTTTTTTATATTTGGCGAATGATGAAAGTGAATAATGGGCTTGTTGCACAGAGTTTCATAAGCCCGACTAACGATGAGGGAGTATGGGTACACAAGAGTTAAGCAGACAACTTTTCACTCCAAAATCCTTCATTCGTGATTCACTAAAGGTCTGTATAACTAATGATCCGCGTAAATCCATACTTAGTTATTACAGACACAATTAATGTTATGTCCTATGTGAGGCTAAAGTTGCTAAAGCCAAATAACTCACCTATACTCGTCTGTAAATGTCTGTTTATTGTCCCGTAGTTGTCAAAAGAGCCACTGTTTCGTAAATTATTGGCTCTGTTTCCACATCTGTGCAGTGAATACAGCGGACAGGTATTACAGACCGGTATGACGCGAGAAAGTCTCAAAGTCAGCCCCATGCTCGACCGGACAGCTGCAGAGGCCGCCATGATACTGTTGTGATCACGTGACTGAAACAGGCCAATGAATAATTTGTCCGTCATCAACGCTGCAGTACACTTTAATGCCAGCAGAGGGCAGTACACCACAGCAATACATAACAGAAAAAGGCATTTGTCAACTGTAGCTTGCCATTGACAGGTATAATTATTTGAAGAAAAAATATAAGTTATAAAAATATAAGATCAATGTTCTTTTTTTTTTAACAAATGTATTGTCTTTGCCACCGTTGACTATGTTGCTATTTAAGTGAAAGCTACTTTTAAATTCAGTCAACTCTGGTTTAGTCTTTGTATTTTGGTCCAGTGACTTGTTGAGGCACGTTAATTCTTTGCTTCAGATGAAGGAAGCAGAGATCTCGCATCAAATGCATCAAAATGTTTTTATTTGTCTCCAATACAGGGCCTTTCCTTGTGGAACTCCATGGCCTCTATCTTCCAAACAGTCAACGTGTGTGTGCTACCTTAGTGTCGTCTGCCCGTGAAGGAAGTCAAACACAGATAACAAATCTAAGATAGACTCCCAGGTAACCTGTGTGCATGACTGAGACTACTGACGTGTGAAAGAAGAGCACTTATGTTTTGTCTGATGTTTTGACTGGAGGTGCTTACACTCTTGTTGTCTCTCATTCATTCATTTTTTCTTAGAGAGAACTAGGATTTAGCCCAAACTTGAAATTATCCAAATAATCCCTAAAAAAGAGTATGTTCATGGGATTTATAGCTTAAAGTGTCTCTAAAGCAACTAATGACCTAATTTCCTGCAGTAGAGCTATCATTTTTGTTTCATTTTTATCTTTCTTTGTGTGTTTCATTATAGGATTAGGGTAATGCCATTTCCAGAGTTAGTTTTAAAATGAATACTAACCCCCCATCTGGCTGCAATGCTTCCTCCCATGTGGATGGCCATAAAAAGTAAATGGGGCATTCACATGTCTACTTTCCTTTTTTTAGAGCTAGTCCGAGCTGGCACTAGCATTTAGATGATTGCACTTTATATACTCTAATATTACCTTAATGAAATATTGTTGTGTTCTACTATATTCTAAAGGGGATCATTTGTGGGGACAGTTTACCTGAAAGTGTCACGGGTCTGTGAACAGTACTTAAGTATCTCTGGGATCTCCCCATGTGCTGCAGGTGCCTATGTGTGTATGTTGTGTGTGTCTGGAGGTTGTTGTACTTGAATATTAAGTGGTCCCTCGCTGGTCCTTCAGATTACTCTCCACTTGTCCTGTTTCACTCAGACGCACCCAGAGCTCACATCAGCATTATAAGTCATTTAAACCAGGAAATGGCTTTACAATATAAAAATATGGAACTGAATAACAAAGTTTTGACTCAGAACATTACTTACTCTCTCTTTATATGGGTTTTAGATGTTTTACTGCATATTCAGGTCACATTTTACCACATTTAGGTTTAGAGTACATTAAACCTTTTATTATAAAAACTGTGCCTAAGTGAAATCCTAAAGCGCTTTAGATAGATAGATAGATACTTTATTAATCCCGAAGGAAATTGTGTAGCAGTCTATTGCTCCCATACACACATCACACCAGAAGATAAAAATCCACACATTAGATAAAAGTATAAATATCCATAAAAACATTAAAATATTAAAACTAAAAAGTCACAATTCAGTGTAGACCCCTCCTACCCCTCCCAGCGGCATTGTACAGCCTTATTGCACAGGGTACAAAGGACTTCCTGAACCTCTCAGTGGAGCACGGCAGTGAGAGAAGTCTGTTACTGACAGAGCTTTTTGGTCAGAGAAGACAGTGTACAGGGGGTGGCCGGTGTTCTGTAGGACTGCTCTCAGCTTGGACAGTGTCCTCAGTTCCACCACCGCCTCCACAGACTCCAGGCTCTGTCCCACCACAGATCCCGCTCTCCTTATCCATGGTCTGTTGTCCCTGAAAGCACTAAGAAGAAAACTAACCAAGGACTGGCACATTCTAAATTCATACAGGCCTAATCTGATTTTAACATGTGTTGGTCTTGGTGTTATAAAATGCCAACAACTCTAACCCTGACCTATAGTAATATATAAAATAAAGCTGTATGACATTTTAAATATGACTTTCCCATAAAATGATGGCTTTGTTGGTGTTTATTGTCCGATATTATGAAATATTAGGTATTACATTCTAACCAAAAGGTTATAGTAAAAAAAAAAACGTGTTTTAGTGTAGCATATATGCACTAATGGAAAAGCATTCAAAATAACCTTCATCCTTTATTCTTGAGTGTATGTGTATAATTTTTTAAACCACAATATAAAGTGTCAACAAAAATATCAAGCTGTCAGTCTTAGTGCTTTCAGGGACAACAGACCATGACTTAAGTAATTTTATTTAATCATCACAACCATCTTGATGATTGCCTTGTTTGCATGCATGAGCCTGTGCAAGCACATGGAATCTGCATTGTGCAAACTATGTCAGGACATCCCATACTCACCAATGACTCACACTCACTTCTGGGAGAAACTAATTAGAAACAGGTACAAGTTAAATGCCCTCTGCCCTTTCAAGCTTGGTTTGTGTGAGAATGCTTGTTTCTGTGCCAGACAAAAGGAAACCTGCCACAAATGTAGGCAAACATACCAGTCTGGGAGCTGGCTTTACAGTGTCTCAGTTAAATTCCTTTGGCAATTACACATCAGATCTAGGACACTCTCCATTGTGTGTTAGATGTGTAAAGTAGTGATTTTTGTCAATGGGATACTCTTCACGACCAATCAAAATGTTTGTTTTACTTCTAGGTCTGCCTTTGGGTTGAACATTTCAGTCTGTAGTGAGTGACTACTGTCTGGCCGTGATAAACACTGTTGACCTCTGACATCAGATTAAAATAAAAGCTGCAGACAGAGGTCAAAGACTAGGAGGTCAGTTAGGTGCAACCAATCATGTCAACAAATACAACCAGGAAGTCACAGGTCTACTTCCAACTTCTCTCATACTTTTGGGTAGATAATATTTAACATGTTCCTTGTCCATAAATCAAATCTAGTAAACACCATGAGTAAAGAAGCAGTTTGGAGGTGATACAACTGCAGACTCTCCTTTTGTTTTCATGGCAGCACAATGATGGATAGACTCCTCAGGGATATGGCACAGCATTAGAGCTCCTATCAGTGTTGACAGAGATATAAATGACTTTTGCCTGGACCAAAACAGTGTGTATTTGTCTTAAAAAGTATGGCAAGAAAACCATTTGTGCATATCCACACACATAAATTTAAACTGAAAACAATTAGCCACTTGCCTCTTGGCTTTCTACTGCACGTCTGTGTGGGGGTTTTGGCCATGATTTATTTCATCACAGCGACTGTAGACGACCCACTGAGGTCCAGACACGGCCTCAGTGAAACATGTAGTCTAAAACAGTCTGTGATGGCTCTCAGGGGACCAAGAGGTGCTAACTCCACAACAAACTGGACTTTGTGTAACAGCAAATGATCCAAATGCAGCTATTTATTGTCGCTGTAAATATTATTTACTTTAGTCATATACTTTAAGAGTTTTTCAGACTTGTCACGGCACGGCGCTGGTCACACTTATAAACTTTTATATCTAGATGGCATTCTTTTCTGAGAATAGTATTAGGCACGGGTCAGCTTTGACATGTGCAAGACCAGGCACCCTCACTTTAAGGCCACAATCTCTTACTTACTCACTTACTTTTCATTTATAAACTATTTTTACCTTTTGTATAAACCCCCATCCCTCATCTGTTCTATGCAACAAACAAAGCCCTAAGTATTTTGAGGCCAGTCTAAACAGACTTATCAGTGGTGCGTGCAGACTGAAAATGCACAAAGCGCAGTGAGATAAGCAGCATGTTTTATTCTTGTTGCCTGCAGTGCAATAACAGTCTATAAAAGTCATAAATAATGACATTTACAAAAGTGTGACTTGTTGAAAACACTGATTATTTTTTGTTTATCCTACAGCCATTCATTAAGGCAATAGGAAACTAAAAGATTGTTTTCTAATGTCTTGTGGAATGTGTGAAATTTTAATTTTCATACTCGGATAACCTCTCCAAAGAATCGAACAGAGTCTGTGTGTTGTCTTCTTTGTGTTATTCTTCGAAGTGTGAGTTTTGCTGTGAACGAGGGCATGTGAGAAGATTAGTCTCTACAAGCTGTAAGGGAGCCGTGATGGTTTAGGATTAAAGTAATGCTCAAACAAACTCAAACAAAGCCTTCATTCTTCTTACACTTGTGGTTTGATGCAATAGGATTATGGCATGGCAGATTTATGGGCCAGTGGATAAGTGTGCGAGAAAAGAAGCTCAACGGGGTCAAATCACTGGAAGTCATCTCAGTCAAATTGGCCACACAGTTTTTTCAAACTTCAAACATTGTGCTGTTTGTCGAGCCACTACTTCAAAATGAATGACTTATCTTTCTTAATGAATTTTGTGTGAAAGTTATTAGTATGTGTGATTATGGAAATGCAGACTTACACAAACAATACCAACCAATATTTATTGCTCCTCATTAAGCACTTTTATTTGTTTTTTCCAATTCATTATTTGACTTTTTACTGTTTTATCTCACAAGTATCTGTACAACATATTATATAGGCTTAGTATACATTTCATATTAGTCAGCCATGTTTTGGTTGGTAAACATGACAGCGAAAGACTTGTTATGGGCTTGCACAACTACATTTTGCTTAATTGGCCAAAAGTGCTAGTTACATTCCTGTTCTGTTCTCACACACATTGACACTAATGATAAGGACTGGTTTCCTCACTTTCTCTGTAGCCTTTTGACCCCAGCTGACTGTAACACTGGGGCAGGGAGGCGATGATAAAGGCCTGGCAGGTGGCAGTTGAACGGTCCGCTGTTCTTGGAAAGAGGCAGCTGTGGGTAGCTTCACATAAGCCAGGGTGATGTATTAGCGCTGGGCACCTCGTCGGCTCCTGTCGCTGCGCCGTTTGAGTTATTGCACTAGAGTTTCCTGCTGATAACGCCACAGCTACATAAGCTGTCAAATGCGTGGTAATAAACTGTTAGCAGGAAGTGTATTTGAGTCATGTCTGTTGAGTTTTTACAGTGAGGTGAAATCAGCTATTGTTAGTATCATGCCACAAAAAGCAAAACCAGACATCTGAAGAGGTGACGTGCTGCGAACAGGTGTGTCAGACGATACATAGTAAATGCAACCTGTGTACAGTGCACCTTGAGTCAGACACATTCCTCGACGTGAACACATACCCGGCTGCACACATCTAAAGGCAGCTAAAAATGACTGCCATGCCACATACACATAATGCACGTCCTTTAATTATAGATGCTCTGTTACTCATCCTTTCTCTGGTGTCTATATCAAGCACCTGGTCACATTACCTCATCGAGACCAAAATACAACCACGCATTAGTCCTGATTGCGTGTTTTTATAGGGAACATTAAGAAAAACATTGAATAAATAGAAAGAAATGGTTGGAAAAGTAATTTTACACATTTTACTACCCATGGAGTGTGTTAAATGTTGTGGTAAAACGACATGAGCATCTGCCAAATCTATGGTCACACGATCTTTTGACCAATATGTGGTTTTTAATTAAGGTCGCAATCCAGCGCTGCATAACTGAAGGGCTTTTTTCTCCTAGTGGATATAAAAGACAAGGGGAGGGGGCCACATTCCTTTGCCACAGAAGATATACAATTTGGATAGGTTTAATAGTAATCCAGCACCATGTGGAAATTCCCTGCACGGAAAGAATTCATGACAAATCATGTTTTCATTTTCCTGAGGCCGTGCTCTAACCTAACATTGCAGGGTTTCTCGTCAGTTAACAAAAGGTCAAACATACTGTAGTGCACATTTGATTAGGTTTCAGCACATTTGGCAACATCACTAATGCTGGCAAAGTGTTTGTAGGCGGCCATATTGAATTCTATGTCAAGATTTCTGACAGTTGTTTACCTTTACGCCTCTCCGTTCCAGGGTTAAATGGGCCAAATGTCAGTAACTTACCAAGGTCATGAGCTGTCAGTCAAATTTATGCAGTGTGAGACTAGCAGGAAGGAGACTGTTTTTCTGATATAACGTTCTTGAACATGAAATGAATAGTTTGTGTCTTGGGTGTCTTCTGTGTCGGTCAGTTTTACCATCTGTGCACAATATAAAGGCCTGCATGAGGAACCTGCATTCCAGCTTGCAAACCAGAGCAGCAGATAAAACACAATGTATCCGCTCTGCAGGTCAATTCACTGATTTTCCAACAGTTGGAGTAAAAGCTTGTGTTTCAGTGCCCATTGGAGAGTTAAAATCCCTCTGTAAACACTTCTTAATGATTCATATAAAACCACAAAATGGGAGGCAATGGCAGTTACACACACACACTCCCTCATGACTCCCGCTATGCCAATAATGACTTTTGTTCACATCCCAACTCCTGTTTTTACCATGTGTTTCATGTTGCTATGCTGAACAGTTGAAAAACCTTCAGTGGAAAGCCCCATGTATGGAGTAGCATTTCTCATAAACAGCCGTATCTCTTTCCACTCATCTCGCTCAGACCCATCTTCTGCTCAGAATAAAACAGATACCATCTACTGCTGCACAGCTCGACAACATCATCCGTCTCTGTTATCAACAAAGGCTCGTTCAGACCTCCTTCATGGACGACTACAGGGGTTTCTGCAGCCCCCACAAGCCCACACTGCTCGTCAAAGTCTGTTTGAACATTTTCCCTTGTTTTTCTAGCAGTCTTTTAGCTTTGTTTGTCCATGTCGGCTTCCATTACGCATCTGTCCAGTCTGAGCTGCACCATCTTAGAACAGGGCAGTATGTTGTTGAATACTGCGACGACAGCTCTTAGTATAAAGATACAAAAATGAGAACGTTAAAAAAATGAATTGTCATGCTCACTTTCATTATGACTAAAGCGTTTAACTTTGGACGTGAGAGTTTTGAGTAAATGATCATGAACATGTACATTGTGTATATTGATTAAAAATCACTGTGTTGCAGAAGTTACCTCTGTACCAAATGTAAAATGTGTGAGAAACATGTGTGTCCTTCTGTGGTGAGTGTTTTGTGTATATTCCTTCAGTTCAGCAGGTTCTATGTTTCAGCCTGTGTGAGGTAAATCACTCCTTTGCTCAGTAAAAAAGCCAGGGCACCGCACCCACAAACCACACTCTCCACACTGTTTTTTAACCATTACTGGGGTACAGGCTCATTTGGACTCCACACATTTCGATTTCCCGTATTTTCTTTCAAACCAAACCTTCCCGCATTGTTCTCCAACAGCATGTGCTTTGGCAAGGCCTTGTCTTTTGAAATATGTGACAATACTGAGAAAAGGAAGAAAGGAGAAAAAATTAAAATAAGGCAATGAGAATGACGCATGCGATCACTGAACCCAAAGCCACAGAGAATGAGATGGGAGAGGAGAAGGGTTAGATAGAAGCAGCGGGAGTAGAGGGGCTTATGGGAGAAAGCTTTGGGTTTCTCTGGTGGTTGGTAATGGCTCCAGTCGTCTAGGACAGCGACTGGGAAACACTGTATGTTTATTCAGTGGAGTCAGACACTGTTTAATTTCATCATCATCATCATGTGTATAATGACAACATGTATTGGCTCAACAGTCTTTACTTTTCGCATTAGACTGTCGAAAAAACCCCAAATAAAAAGTGTTTTAGCATGTTTCTTGCGGCAAATTTCATGCTTTTAAAATAATTTGCACTCGTAGAACTCAACCCACAACTTTAATCATTACTTTTTCCATCGTCTGAATGTTTCTTAAATATGAAAACTCCCTGAACCCTGACTCTTAAGGGTCTAGAGATAGGCCCCGCTCCCTTCCTCTCATGTCTCTGAATGGTTCATTAGCAGAGGATCTGACATCACTTAAAGACCGTGCAGTGTAATGTCTCTCAACTTAAGTGTTATGTGCTTGACATTAATTCCATGTCATTATCAGGCTTTACGCAGGTGTCCTAAAGTGCTCTTAATGTAAACTGAAGATCTTATGTCACTATGGGACTTTGTTTAATGTCAGTTACAGCTAAACATCATTAATGGTCTTTCTCACTCTCTTTATATATAATCAATCTTCTCAATGAGTGAAAAGTAACATAAGTCCACTACACAAGTCCATTTTGGCAGCTCATGCCTTTTGTTTAGATTTTTCCATCACTAGCTTGTGTTTGATGGCCGTACAATCAGACTTAGGGATGTTAGATGGAAAGACTGTAATCATAGAAGAAACACATTGCATTTACTTCTTTATCAAGCAGGACTCCACTGTGACCCAACAGATGCAGACCACATTAGCGTCATTAACCATAAGCCACCACAATCACTACATTAAATTAAACCCCCCCTGACGCCAATTATTTCAATTACCGACTACTTTATCTGTGATGTGGCAAACGTTCCCGTCTAGATTGGAGCTCTGTTTAACATTTTCGATTTATAGCTAAGTTGACTGCTTAAGGAGGAGAAATGAGAGAGAGATCAGAGCCAAGCCATACACCACAAGAGAATGCAACTAGTGTAAACGAGGCACAGATGACAACATGGACTCATAAAAACCACAATGAACGCAGGACAGGGCCCAAGTTTTACACATGACACTAATTTGCTGCCATTGCATTCAACATTTACTGTAATGAACAAACAGTAATAAACTAAAGGTCAGTTTTAATTTCAGGTCACAAATATATAACAATCATAATGATAAAGGACCTGAATGTGTAGTAAAGCATTGTTTTGATCAAATGAACTTCGTGACTCTGCATATTTAAGTTACTGAAGCTGTTTGTGATATGTTTGTAATATCATGAGTGAACTGTGGCATCTCGCAGTAAAATACTAAAGGTGCATCACTAATACTGTATGTTGTTGTCTAATGTGAGTGAACTGCTCTCCTCCCAGTTACTTACTGCAGTTTCTGTTTCAGCATCTGTCCTGTAACCATCAGCTGAAACCATTAAGATCCGAGTCACTAATGCATGCATTACACATTCCTGTTTGCATGCCATGCTGTTAGCCATGATCCTTTAGTTGCTGTGGTGTAGAGTGCTGCTTTTCACAGGCTTAGCAGCTTCACTTCTACCAAATAAAACTTTACATAGAAACTAGTCCAAACAGGATCAACAAAATGCATCAATAATTTTATATCTTGGATGCTTATTGTTGAGTGGGAAAATAAAAACCCTGAGTCATGAGAGAAAAGTTTGAAAAGCTTGATTCTACATGAAATGCCTAAGGAGAAAGCTTCAGCAGTGACGATAATCACTTTCCCTTGAGAACACAGCTGTCTGTTTTGGACAAAGGTTACGGGCAACAGGCTGCAGCAGAAGTTCACATGCTGCTAATCAGTGTCCAGTGTCTCTGCTCTGTTACAGTAAGGCTGCCTTCTGCACACACAATAAAGACTCCACATTCGGTATAAACAAACAGTGATGAAATAACATCAGGACATCTGAGACAAGCATGCATAAACAAATTTAACTGAAACAAACCCTCATTGATTGAGGAGTCTCTCTTGATCATCTTTGTCTCTGAACCACCCAGTGATGTTTATATCCTTATTCTGCAAACATAATTTAATCAGAAGCCCTGAGGTGATAGTTTCCAAGAAGTACAATGACAAAATGAGTGCAGTGCTGTCGTTGGGACTGACATGTGTCATTAATATTCTCAGTGGGCTCAAACATTACAAGCCAAGCGCTGATAAAAACATAGTTCCTTCTACAATATTTTAAATCACCATGAGATGTTCTCATCCTTCTCCTGTGACTGAAAACACAGCCCATCTCACTTGTTGTACCCTGGAAGGGCTTTTAAAAGCTGTGGACAACATCTGGAGTCAGTCACTCCACTGTTGCCCTGGGAGTGCAGATCCTAATGGAACATGTGCACATGTTACAGGATCCAGCTCAAACAGCTGCTATTAGTTCAATTACATATTTGGCCAGAGAGCACCAACGTGCTAACGCTTCACGCATTCTGCTTTAATTGTTGTAAATTGAGGTTAATGCGGGCCTCGAGAGGCGGGGTGCAGGGTCACAGAGGAAAACAAGTGATCACAAAACAAAATGTGTGGATGAGGGCTTTAACCAAAGAGGGTGGGGCACTGTGAGGGAATGAGGTAAATGTAAAGAATGAAAATGCTCTTGGGAATAGTCATTAAGAGCCTAAGGTCACACTTGACAGATAGTGTTGCAGAGCTATGTTTCCGTGGAGTTTTTGCACTTCCTGGGTAGTTCAGGGCATTTCAGCCTCTCACACACTCAGAAATCTGTAACTAAGCAAATGTGAATTTAATGCCCTCAGGTTTCCTGTTTATCCTTCAAAGGTTACACGAGGTGAACTTTTTATCTTTATAAACCATTGAAGAGTATTAAAAGCTTTGGTTAAAACCACAGCTGCTTTTTCAAGGAGCAAAATAAACAAGTGGTTTTAGATGAAAACACATACAAACACAGCCTCAAGTTGTCATGTGCTTCGCTTTTCGAATCAGTCTTCCATGTCCTGCCAGCCTGGATGTCATGATAGAGAGTCTTATTGTCAAAGATTGGCTTAGAAGGGCCAAAACCCCAGTGTAACAATTATGACTGCTGCATTCAGTTTGTTATGCTGCACAAATTGGAATTGACCGGTAATTATGACACTATCAGCTGTCCTGGCTAAAATGCTTGGATGTTAGCCTAGAGAGGATATTTGGTCGCCATATCATCTGTTCACATCCAAACAACAACATGTGAAAGGATGACGTGTGTTGCATCCAGCTGAGTTCCCACACACTTCCACTGACCACATGTTTCCTTGTACATCTGTGTGAGTCCACTTCCAAACTCACTGATGAATAGTCAGACCCATTAACGTTGACTGTGCGACTGTTCTGTGTTTCTTGTGAAGCAATTAAACGTACTTTGCTAAAAGACGCACTGCAGCTGAGGCAGAACATTACTTTTCCTGACTGGGCACTTCGATGCAGGGGAATTCACATTTTCCTTTCTAAACAAGAGTGCAGATGTGAAAGACTGACTGAGTCCCTGTGAAAGGCCTAAAAAAAAGGAAAAATGTCCTCCAGGGAACAGAAGTTTGGTTTAGCGAAAAAGTAAAGACACTAGATGACAGTGTGAGGAATTATGGGGGATCTTTTGTGCCCTAGTCTAAACAAGCTAGAAATAAGAGTGCCATTTCTCTTAAGGCCCTGGCGTATTCCTGGCTGATTATTGAAATTAACTCATAGTGCTTTACAAGTTGTTTAAAGTTCAAGACAGGGAAAATGGCTAATATTAAAATTCCTCTCCAGCTTTTGTCCCTCACTATTCGTCTCTGTTGCTCGATAGTTTTCTTACCCTCTAAATTGCTTTTGGCGTCGTACCTTTGAGAGGGGAAAGGTCGTACGTGACACATCCCAGTGGGCATGTCAGAGGCATATCAGGAAGCTTGTGAAATCCATCTTCTCTGCTTTCCGTTTCTTTGCCACATGTAAAAATACCTCTGCCTCTATCAATCCTTTTCAACAGAGAACTTACACAGTCAAAACATAGTCAACACTCTTAGCCAATTGTAAAATGGTTTACAGCCACTTGCAGAGACACTGGCCGCCCTTTCTCCTAACCCCGACAGTTAAAGGCTGGCCATAAGGGAGAACATAGGGACTCATTTGGGAGCAGTATTTTGCCCGTTTAGCTCGTATAATCAGGCTCCGTAAACAGCAAAGCCTATCAGTCACTGGGAAAACAAAAATACAGTCAAAGAAAACACCAAAATAAGGCAAAGAGTGACCTGCTGATTTCTGGAGGAGCTGTGTACAGACATATCACTACGGCAAATGTGGGATGCCAATCTTGACTGAAATATTCTTTTGGGAATAACTTTTTGCACAAATTCTTTTATGCCGCAGCTGGGCATTTAAATAGTGCCGGAGACTGTAGCATTGAGACCAGAACTTATGCCATTGCCTTTAACACATCGGCCAAGAGTTTTGTGGGATTGCTGAGTATGACCTCTTGAGTGCACGGATATTCGGTTGAGGCGAGTGAGGCCCAGGATCAGTGCTTGATTCCAAATGGGTTGACCTGACAACTTTCATTTTAACTGCCTATTTCTGACAAAACATATGGAGTTGTGTGGATGTAACAAGCAAAGCAACCTAATACTTTAAGCAGCGCTGGGTTGCAATCAAATGAGAATGATTAGATGATGTTTGTTTTTCCAAATGACAAATGTTGAACCTCATCATTTTGCCTGCCCCTTTGCGTTGTCAGTTGAGTCTTTTTTGAGGTTGTCAGACATGGCTTTGAAAGAATTTCGTCCATTCCCTTGTGAGTATGTGTGAGTGTACATGTTGTTACATGTGTAGTGTGTAGGTTGATATATATTCTGGTGCTGTCATCAGTCAAGGTAGAGAGGAAATACCTGCAGTTCACATTTAAGAGCCTTTTCAAATATAATTTAAGTTCCCTTCACTTTTTTTAGCATCTTGTCAAAGGACAATTAGGAGAAGGAGGCCAGCTGTTCTGGATAGGCATACAGCCTGTCACTGCATCCATGATACAGCTTTTAATGGAACCTGTGCTGAACTCGTGCTCGAAACAAGAGCCAGCTGCTGGTGTGTGTATGACCCGACGTTGTGGTGCTTATGGAACAAGCAGCTTGGAAATGTGGAAATGTGGTTTGAGAAGAAGGGGAGGTGGTGGCGGCTCCGTTCATGGGGCAGGGGACGAATGAGTGACACAGATATGGAGGCTCAGAAACTGAGGAAAACATTAAGTTTGAGCATTTGAGTTTCTCTGAACCGCACTTAATTGGTTGCAGAGCTTGGATGACATCATTGGGCTTACTTCTTCTAATGGGTTTGGTGAAAAATAAAGAGTTGAAAAAGAGATCATAAGGCTTACTACAAAATAAAATCTTTTAAAAGTGAACACTGCAAAATTTTGGACAGGAAATTCAGGTTTCCTTGGCCATGCAGGAGTAGAAGATGTAATACACAGTCATAGTAAAAATGAATTATGTTCCTCTGAATAAGGTAACTTACGACAGCAGCCAAATCATTTATGTATCAACAGATCAGCTGGCAGAAAGCCACATCTGCTCTGTGTTAACAACAAGTTATGACACATGCTCACTTTGATGAAACCTACTGTTTTGGTTATGTTAAATATGCAACTGAGCAAGCCTTTGAATTAAGATGGTATATGTGATTTACACTATACAAGACTGAAATACTGTCAACATGACTTGAGACAAACTGTTATAGTGAAGAACAAGATTGCCTTTTAGTCCCAATATTTTTCGTTGGGACCTAATATGGTAAAGTAACTTTCTACAGTAATACAAAAAATGGGGATTTGGTGAGAAATAAATAATAAAATGTACCCATTGCCTCTCTGTAAAAGCAAAGTTTGGAGTTATGTGTTGTAAAAGTGCCCATACTTTAAAAACCATGCTTTCATTTTTCATGGCCAGCCTCCAGCACTGACCACAAATGTCTGCCACAAATGAAATGGATAGATTAAACTAACCACAGGGAGATGGCTCTTCCATAAATGTTAATATGTTATGATCAGAGCTTGAAGGGGTTAAATGGAAGTAATTAGTGTGTGCATTAGTGTGCATGTTCTGTTCTTCAACACAAAGAATAAGAGGAAACACGGCTTCAGTTCAAATAACTTCTAGTCACGCCAATCTAAAGTCTGCCTGACTGAGCTGGAGCGCTGCCCATTTTGACTTAATGTTTCTAAAACACTTTTTAAATCAAGACAGATATGAACAGAAAAGGAAAGGAAAAAGGAAAAACTGCCATTGAAAAAGAAGCTAAATCTTAAGTCTGTCACAGGCCCCTCTTTTCTCTCTCACCTTATGAGCAACTTGGCTGCACATTTTACATCCCAGATGCAAGATGGGGCCAAAACTGGGAGATCTGGCATTCATTTACATTCTTACTGGTTTTAGGAAGGAAACACAAGATGGAATTTCAAGGGGCCAAAAAGAAAGAGAGCAAAAATCAGCCAAGCAAAAAAAAAAACAACCCAAAAAACAAGGAGTTGGAGTGATCCACGTGACTGCTGTGTGATTGTAATTTCTTTGTCCAAAATCCTTTTTGATTACAAAAAAGGTCTCTGCAAAAGTGTTTAGAGCCTGTTATGTGTTTAAGTTAGCAACTCACTGTTATGAATAGAGCAAAAAACATAGTTACTTGCTTTAAATTTTTATCAAAAGTGACAGAAAAAAGAGTGAGGCAGTTAGCAGTTAGTCAGAAACCTATCTTAGCAAGTTCTAAACATCAGCAGCCATTTTCTTGTTTGTACAACATTGTCTGATCTGTGGCCAATAGCCTTAGGAAACATCATCTGCATCATCGCTGCTTACTGTAAACTTCAGACTAAAAAGTCACAATCGATACCCCTGGAAAACAACTAAAATGACCAAAGTTAACATTGTATGGCTTTTAATATACTTTTTAAAGAAGGATCATAGTCCAAGTGGTAATCTGTCACACTCAAGTCCTCTATACAGAAGAACAACATTGTCAGTTCAGAGAATACAATGAGAAGATTTGGGGACAGACGGTCCTATCAGAGATTTGTACAGACTCACTGAACGTATATGCAAAACCTTTCACTGACATGTGCTCACACATGTTGAAAGTGCCCCAAGAAACACATGATTTGTGCTGTGTGTTAGTTCACCCTGACATTACTGGTATGACCGCACCACTTTAACAGTTTGAGATGGTTAAAGCCCAGTGGAGCCGAGGGGGTGTCAGTGTCCTGCAGAAAACTGAATACTCGTTGTCTGGATCACATTAGGCTTATAGTCTGCCAGTAACGGCTTGAACACATCCAGACTACAACAGCACAGTAACACTACAAAGCTGCATGTGACGGCCCAACACCAACAGACTGCATCACCCAGAGTCTCAGTGACCTGGAGCATTTGTACGGCAGTAGAGGAAACTACTTTACGAAAACTGCAGACACTTTAAAATGTGGTTGAAGTGCAGAAAGAAACAGAAAACATACTTTTTACGGACTCACACATTTGCATCGATACACACATCATTAGTTTGTCTTTGTTCTGAACTCTCTCCTGTTATCAGTGTAATTAAAGCAATAGGGGGCCGTTTCCTGTCAAAGGAGATAGCTGTGTATCTCCTAACAACGGCTCAGCTGTGGTCAGAAGAATATCTCTGTGTCCCATTCTCACGTTTCTCCTCCCTTTCGAACTTTCTCTCTGAACTCATCCTTCTACTGAAAACTGTGTGCCCCGCAAGCACTTCAAAAGAAGGCCTCAGATCCTCATAAATCGCCCTTGAGTGGTTCCCAAACCCAGGCAAGTTGGCTGGAAAATCCAAACAAACAATGCAGTGATGAGTAGCTTGTACTGTCTTAGGTCACGCAGCACAGCCCACAGACTGATGTCATCGGTCACTAAGACTGAGAACAGGACAGTGAAAGTGCACAGAAATACGGAGAGGAGGAGATAAATGAAGGGACATTCTGTTGCATGTCACAGAAAAAGAGAGCAATACAATTCCTAACAGTAAAGTATGTGTCTTATCATCAGAGACCTGCTCTGGCTAGTGTGACTCAGAGACTTATCAGTGGATTAGGAGTGAGGACGGAGCGGTGATGGATTACAGGAGGAGCCGGGCCCGATAGCCTTAGAAAGACCCCATGTTTGAACTGTTTAGGTGATGAGTAAAAGAAGTTGACAGGCCATTAGAGGTTGATGGTAAATTAAAACTTTTATGAAGCCTAGCCTTGTTGAAGCTTTCCTGCTTTTACTCAAGATATTAAGGTTGTAAACCATTTAAGACCTACCTAGAAAGGGCCATAACACCCAAATATGCCCAGTTTATTGTGGCATAGGACAGCCCAAAATAAATCCCTTTTGGATGCCTGATCCATCATCATGTCTACACCTAAGTGGAGCAAGGTCAATGTATAGCTCTGAGCCTTACATCACAGTGATGCTAAGATAAAAGCAGATGACAAGTTCAGTCAGCTAGGGCAAAAGGAAACAGGAAAAGAGTTCTAAAAAGAGAGATGAAACAGTAACAAGAAACCAGAAATGACAAAGTAAGTGATCAAGACGACATGCTTTTCCTTCCTGTTCATGCTCAAGAGTCTTCTGCATCTGCTAGACCACTCATCCCCAGTGTCAGACCTCTGTTTGTCTTTTTGAGGCTTTGAAGAGAGGTCTTAGCATTCACCCTGGCAGGATATTAGTCTTTAATGATGTCCTGATAGGGCTTCTACACGCAAGGAGCACAGACACAAGGAATGTCAGTAAGATCCAGCATCTTTCTTGTTTAATTGTGATATAGATTGGCTGTTTTGTCCAGGTTATGTTTTTATCTAAATTAAGTTTCTGTTGCAAACTTTGACCTTAAGAAAATAACCATCCCATGGGGCGGCTTAGGCTGACAGAACTATTCACACACCGATGTGTGTCGGTAGTCATGATGGCACTTATAAGAATGTCAAGCAGGGGACACTTGTCGGCTAAAAATACAGAATTTGGAGGAATGTGAGAGAAACAGAGAGAAACTCATACTAATACTGTGGAGCCACTGGACACTTGAGCTGAACCACGCTAATCCTACAACAAACAGGTTTCACAGAAGGACGTCTCTGTTTGAACAGCGGCTACAGTGTAAAGTAACCAGTAAAAGAGCAGGATTTCCAACTGTCAAAATGCATGAACAAAGAGACCTGTTTAAAAACTCACAACAGACTGTAGTAATGGAAGTGTTAACAGCAGAGGGATTGGTGAAGCAATACAGTAGGACTGCATGAGCTTCAGGCAAGTACAGTCTTTGAAACACACACAAGAAGCCAATAAAAGCTTTATTTCAGGTCTGTAAAGAGTCCCACTCACCTCAGCCCAGCTTGTTTTGTCCTGATGAAGCTTCAGTACGCCCCACAGCGAAGGTTGAGCAGGTGAGAGGCTGAAGCATGTCAAAGCATGCTGACAGGCTCTGGGAATTAGGATGCCATCACTCTACATGAACCATGAGAATCAGAGTCACATTACTGCTAAAGCCTGGGCTGAGGAAACGATAATGATGGGAGAAATGAAACTGATTCTAAAGAGTGTTAAATATTTTCTACAGTTACTGAGAGGTTTACTGTAAAAACTGGTTGTTCAAGGGAATTAGTAGCAAAACAACACTTGTCTCCTTAACCACATGAAAAAGAATTGTTCTTTTTTTTATTCCCAGAGCACATTTTCCAAGGTGAAGGCTTTGGCAACATTAATTTTGTCACAGATAATGCATGCAGTTATTTGAAAAAGATACAAGTGCTAAAAGAACAAACTATGAGTGTGACTTTCGCTTTGTTACACAGTTCTTACTGAATGCGTTTTCACATGAGTTTTAGCTTTAGCCTCATGTTGTCCATTCGCCTTTAACAAAAAATAAGATTGATCAACAATACCCAAACATCTGTGTTGTTGTAAAGGAAAAAAGTCCCAGAGAAGGAGGAGAGACAAACTTGAGAGGAAGAGAGGCTGGGACAGCCCCTTCTGGTGGTGGGCTGTTTCGACTGTGAAGTTCTGACTTCACTCCTACTACAGTCAGTCTGACTGTGAGTCACTGGCTGCTCATGTTTGGATTCTCATCACTGAAAACCAGATGAAGGCCAGGATAATACAACTATTTCAAGGTACTGTATTTATAATTTCACTAATGTAATGTTTCTTGAGAAATTCTGGTATGTGGTTGATGTACATTGCATTAAGTATCTAGTGCAACTAAATGAACTGCACATATCAGTTATAGTATATATACATACCACACTTGACAGACCATTTGATAAATGTCTATAGTTGGAGTAGATACATGTCAATTTAACTAGACTTGTTGTTATTAGGGACCCTTATCTCAGGGGTTTGTGCCCCTTTGGAGTCATTTAACAAATTTCTAATGACACACTCCACAGGTTCAAAAATCCAGACCTTTTGTTAAATGTTAACACATGACTCAAGAAGTGAGAGACACACTACACAGCGAGGAATGCAATTATTGTATTAAAGTTAAAGCATCAATGTTTGTTTGTTTGTTTTTTATTGTGTGTAAGGCATTATTTACACAATGTGTATTTACACTACAGAAAGCTGTATGTGCCAAATTAATAGCACATGGGATGGCTCTGGTCTAACAATCTTAAACTGACTGACACACACTTAATTAGAAAGTCTAAAAACCTGTTTGACTTTAACATGATTCTCTTTTCCTTAAGGGATTTTTTGACTTAAATGCTAAGGCTGAAAGACA
Source organism: Rhyacichthys aspro (assembly GCA_036850595.1). NCBI lineage: Eukaryota > Metazoa > Chordata > Actinopteri > Gobiiformes > Rhyacichthyidae > Rhyacichthys > Rhyacichthys aspro. Next base: position 10,385,121 of record CM072148.1, on the reverse strand, counting down.
AAACTAGGGCTCACATTCACACAGAACACTCAGATATTAAGAATATGTAACATGAGCGGACATAGAGCGACATTATATGACATATGAAATGAGCATTTAACAATGCAGTTATTTGTGCACTCGTCACAACTGTTTACACAATAAAACCCATTTGTTGTGTGTCATTTTGTAATGTTTTTATATTTTTCTGCAGCTCTTCTGACAAGGAGCACATGACCACTTACCTTTGACAAAAAGCAAAACTTCATTTTGGTGGATACTGACAAAGCTTTTGTCTGTAAGATAATCAACAAAATGACTTTATAACCATTTCCTGCAACCAGTATTCCAGAAAGCAGGACCAAGCATGGCGTTTATTTCTGCTGAGGCTGGACACACTACATCCATCTTTCCCTCTTCCGCTGTTACCCCCGCTCCCAGTTATCTGCACTTCTTTTTGGAATACCAAGACAATTCTGTGATTGTGGAGCATTACAACTACACAGGCAAACTGAAAAACCGCTGTGATGGGCTCAAACCAGAAAGTATTGCCTTCTTGGTGGTATGTCTTCTCATTATCCTGGAGAACGCTGTGGTCCTCATTGCCATCTGGAGGAACAAAAAGTTTCACCTGCCCATGTATTACCTCCTGGGGAACCTGACTCTGTCTGACCTGTTGGCTGGGATTACGTACATGGCTAACATAATCATGTCTGGACCTAATTCTTTAAAACTGACTCCACTACTATGGTTCCTCAGAGAAGGAGGGGTCTTCATCACTCTGGCTGCCTCTGTTATCAGTTTGCTGGCCATTGCAATTGAGCGCCATGTTACTATGGTAACCATGAGGCCATATCATGGTGCAAAAAAAGGAAGGATGGTGGCACTCATCGGAGCAAGTTGGGCTCTTTCAGGATTCTTGGGGGTTTTGCCAATTTTAGGATGGAACTGTATGCACAGACTGGAGCAGTGCTCCACAGTCCTCCCTCTTTATTCTAAAAGCTACATCCTCTTCTGTGTCTCGGTCTTCAGTGCAGTGTTACTAGCAATTGTGGTCCTGTATGTCAGAGTTTTCCGCATTGTCCGCAACAACACACAACGCCAGAGGCTGACCCTCTCAGGGAGCGTGAGGAAAGGTTTAGCAAGGAAGTCCCAAAAGTACATTGCTCTTCTCAAGACAGTCACCATCGTCTTGGGGGTCTTCATTGCCTGTTGGATGCCCCTCTTCATCTTACTCCTCCTTGATTTTTTCTGCCCTACAGGCAGCTGCAGCCTGCTTTATAAGGTTGATTACTTCCTGGGAGTAGCCATTGTCAACTCCCTGCTCAACCCTATTATCTATACTCTTACTAGTAAGGACATGAGGAGGGCCATTTTGAGACTGCTCTGTAGACCATGTTTGATGACCAGAGATGGACAGGTTAAAAAGATCGGGATGCCTTTCCTTGAGTGCAGTTTTAGTAAAACTGAAATGGCATCACAGAAGTTAGAGGCTGGCCTGGACACCACTATCTCCTCTGGAAATGTTATCACCACACCATCTCCAATAAAAGCCCTCTACCCAAAACTCTTCAAGTCCTAAACCTATTGTAGGAGTGATTGAATAAGTTGCAAGGCAATATAAGGAACACAGTGTTGCAAACTTGTCAATTGTGGACAAGAGTGTGAAACAAACTATGACAAAGGTATCCACTATGGGATGCACAATAAACTCTCACCATCCAAGAACTGTGGATGCAACCCAACTGTGAACACAAAAACCTGTTTTGTACATGTAAATCTAATCTAACTTGCACTGTAGAGTCACTCTCAGGTGAACGTAGCATCACTATTTTAAAGTTAAGGTTAAGTTCATAATAACAGTTCTGTGTAAGCCTGTAAGTGCATTTTATGAATGAATGAACTCTATATATATATATATATACGACGATACCATTCTCGCATGTTTTGTTGGTTCCTGGTGAACCAGATTCTTACTGTGTTTCCTCTTTTTACATTCTCTGTTCTCTTTTTACGTGCCTTAGCCTGCTCATGCATTGTGTTGTGAGAGCATCTGAATACACTGAGTTATCGCTGGTTCGAAGGCTTGGTGTGTGCTAGATTTATCAAGATTATGTTGCATATACACCTATTTGATGCCGTGGAAGAACAAGGAGAGTGATGATGCATTACAAAGACATGCAGTCACAGGAAGTTTTGCATGCTGACAGTATAGTTGCATGCTGGAAATTAAGATCCCCTGCTCTTTAGAACAGTTGACCGATCAGATGCACTGTGCAAAATTTGTTGGGTTTTTCCCTTTTTGTGAATGTCATACAAACCAATATCCCATTTATTGATTTTGCATCTGTCTTGCTTTTACAGTCTGATAACAACTGAGACTATTTCCTGTGTATCGTAAATATTAATTTGTTAAATTATTCCATTTTATTCTCACACCAACAATAAAATGGCTTTGTAACACAGTATTTTTCAGCTGCTTCAAAGCTTTTAATTGCCGCTGATTTTAAAGCAAAATTTTCACGAACTGGGTCCAATTTACTTCTACTGTTTTTCAGTTTTACCCCACTTAACAACATGAATAAAGTTTAAGGCATCAAGGATTTTCAAGGAAGTGCTAGTTTTGACTTATATGTGGCAGTGTAATGATTTGTACAAAGTTTTTTATATTATGAAGACTATATTGTCACATCTGTTGTAAAATGTAGCAGCAAACTTTATTTTTCTTTTCATAAAAGAAATAAAAATGTCCTTTTAAACAATTCAGTCGTTTTCTCTTTTCTTTTCTTTATTTCTTTTATTTCTTTTTTTTTTTTTTTTTGGTTTATTTTCATTCTTAGCTATCTTTGTGTGTTTTGGGGGGAGCGGAGTTTCTGCGAGGGGAAGAACAGTTTATGAAGAAGCACCACAGGAAGTCGGCCCCCATGTTTCACATCTGGTAATGGCATTGGCCTATATACAACATGCTAATACAAGTTCTACGTGGCTCCGATAGCTTATGAACTACACAATGAGCCTTTGATTCAAAACTTGAACTCTCACTTTCTGTTTCTCTAATCTGTCATCCATCTGTAACACTGGCCGTGACCACACTCTGACCCACTGTCCACATGCAGCTGTAAAAGAGGAGGATTCTGCACATCTGGCTTTATGTGCTGAACTCACTGCTTTAAGTTACATGTGTATATCTAAAGCATTTTTTTTGGGACTTCTTGTTCTCTTATACAAGGTAAAAAAAAAAAAAAAAACTTCTCTTCTTTTTTGGCTTCATGCCATTTGACCTGTAACCTCATTTGCATTAGAAACATAGAGGGTATTATGACTGAGCCAGATTCATCCAACTGAATCTTTTTAAGGCTTAGGGCAGAGTCAACTCTCATTTGAAAAAGCAGAAGTGAAGGCTGATTCCATGTTTTTATGTCTTTTACAGCTCATCATCAGATAGTGCTTGTGACAGATGACATTTAAAGGTGGTATGAAAAGACTGGTTAAATTAGCTGTGAATCCTGGCTATAGGGCTTTCTGTGGCTAACATATTAGGGCCTATCAGTGCGGAAGATCATAATAATAGCCCGTTTATATAATTTAAGCTGCGCGGAAATGGCCTGCTTTGGTTGAGCCTTCGCCATGTAAATACTGATTTAGGCTATAGCGCCACCTTGTGACAGAATAAAGTTGGCCTACATTGTGTTGAGCGGAATCAGACTGCAGAATTCATTTGTTTTATTCTTTTCTTTCCTTTTTAAATTTACTTTCCTGATTATTTATTAAATTAAATTGGTGATAATTGGTGGATAATGATAATAATGATCAACTTACACTAAATATAACTATAGAAAACGTTCAACTTTAAATATTTTTTGTAAGTAGGCCAAATTATAGAGGCTATTATGTAATTAGCGGTGCTTGTCTTTTTTCTGTAAGTAACTATTCTGTAAAAAAATGAAAATAAAAATAAATAAATAAACTACTTTTTGAACAATATTGCATACTATAGGCTGCAAAGGCAATAGCTGACTAAGTAATTTATTGTAACGCATTTTGATTGAGTCTGGGCTCTTGGATTTCCTTCACTCAGCAAACCTTCACAATAAAAGCTGCCAGCCTTTGGGACGAATTCTGCCCATTACTCCAGATAGGAGGCAGTACAGCCAGACTCTTATTGTGAAGGCGTTGGGAGGCTGGTACAATGCTTAGTCACGGTGAGTTACAGCTTTCCCCTCCTTCGCTCCTTCCTCTGTGGCGGACAGCTCGGCAAACTGCGATGGAGGAATTAAGCTAGACTGCGTGAGTTTCTTTTGTTCCACATTTACATGGTCATTTCTGTATAAAAACATGTTTTACTGTGCAGTTGCTCTTTAACAAAAGTGTCTCCCCGGCAGAAACACGCCAGATACCGTTAGCGTTGTGCGGATCGGCTAGGCTCACTGCCGCGTAAACGTCTATTATTAGGAGGCAGTTTTGCAGTCAGCATTATTTACGAAACATTTAACGTGTTATTCGCGCTAGTGCCAATTGTTTGTCATAAATACGTCGAGTGAGATTTCGTCGTTAACCCCGGGTTCAACTAAACACCCGGTTCACCTGTGTGTACGCGAACGCAGCACGTTATTTACAGCAAAACAAGCTCGAAAAAAGTCAGAGTTTATGGTGTTTAAAGAGTAATCTAGTGGGCCTGGTGTCTAAATGTGTCTATATGAGTTCATGCAAGGTCTAGCTTTTTTTGTGGGTCATGTTTTTATAGGGTAGAACACTTCCAGCACCTTCCCAGAGTATGCTTTAGGATGAGTCATTGTATACTTAAAAAACTTGTTTTTGTTTTGCTTTGGTCCAGTTTGACTGATTATTGTCGTAACGTACATGTTTGTTTTTATTGAGCAATATGTGCTGATCTCACTGTTGTCCACAGATCATGGTGTCTTCTGCTATCAAACAGACTAGATGATGAAGTGAAGGATTGATAATATCTGTCATGTTAACACAAAACAATAACTGTGTTGAGGTCAGTTCGACTGGCTGATAAAAGGAAGCACTTCTTGTTGAAATAGCATGTAAAAAAGAATGGCTGTAAAGTTTCTTCTGTATAAAATAGTGCAGTAAAGTTGTATGAATAAGTTTTCGAACGCCAAGATTAGTCTGTTTGTCAGTTCTTGAGTCTGAGAGGGCATGTTGTGCAATATGTTCTGTGAAACTATTTTACCCAGAAACGTGGAGGGAAAGTCTAAATCACAATCATAGTGTGTTTTATATTGCAGTGGGCTCAACTGAGGACAGGCTACATTTTTGGCAATAAATGACATAAACAACTTCTAGCAGACATCCCTAGTGTTATATCAGATTTATGGTGCAGAATATATGCACACAGTCATATAACCAAGCTCTGACAGTGCTCTCTTATCACTTCAGGTAATGATTACTATGTGTTCCAGATGTATATCTTATATTATGTAACCGGGAACTCCTTCAGCTGCATTATTGCTCAGTAACCCTGACTCTTTCCGATCAGAGAGCACCATTTGTCCACCATCATATCCTGCTGTTTTAGGATTTTTCCAATCAATAGACACAAGGCATTTTTCGTTCCAAATGAAGTTTCTTGCCAGTTTGAATTTTGCTCGATGTGTGTACACAGTACAGTAGATTTGTCCGCTGTTCCCTCACTTCCGGACCCCAGTGGGACCCATACAGGACAGGGTTGGCAGCTAATATGTGGTCATTGAGCCAAACAAACTTGATTGCCCTCAAATGCTTGACATGATGGCATGATGATTGACACATTCCTGTTTGCGTATACAATATATTAATTTTGAAGTACTGTTCCTGATATGCTTCTTGCTTTGTCATTGTTTACCTGTTGGTGCACACTCTTACAATATACAAAATACTATAAGTGCTAGATATTAAAAAGCACCCTTAATAAAAGAGCATTGGATCAATTTAAAGTGCCTTAATTAGATTTGCTAAATAAGTTTATTTGTCTCTCTTTTTTCCAGTTGTCACCTAAACCAACTCCTTGCTTGTAAACGCAACAGCGCAAACAAATTCCTGAGCTGGGTAACCTCGAGGAAAGGATCCCCTTCCACAGTTGGCACATGACCCTCTCTTTTTCCACTAAGGGAGTCAACAGACCTTCCTGTGTCTCAACACTTGCTCTACCGTACTCACCAGGAGTGCAGGTTATCTAATTATCGTAGAAAAGTCATATCCATGGATTCTAGTTTAAACTGAGACAAAACCTTTTAGTTTTGCTCTGTACTCATCCTAAACTTGAGAAATCTACTCTTCTTTGCTCTGCTGATTCTTCAGAGGTTACTCTCAGACAAAACCAGAGGAGTTCAGGCTTGCATAACTTTCACAATGTTGGAACTGCAGATTGTTGAAGAGAAGCCAGCAATGACTCGAAACGGGCATGGATACCCATAGTAATGACATAATAACATTGTCACCAGACTGTCTTGTACAGAACAAGGAAATGCTCACAGCCACATAAATTGGGTGTGACAGCAACCGCACATATTGCCATCTGCCAAGTTGTTCTGTTTATATTGTTCTTGTTTTAGCCATGCCAGTGCATGGGGCAAAGATGACCCGTGACACAGCTGACTGTTCTTGAGATAGACACTACAGAGGAGGAGAAAGGGTAGGAAATGACACAGTGCCTGACAGAATGCAAAGCGCTGGTGACTCCATCCACGCGCAACGGCCACCGCGTCTTTAGCTACACACTCGAGAGCCACACGACGGCCGCGTTCAGAATCATGAACGAGCTGAGGCTGGAGCGCCAACTGTGCGACGTGACACTGCGTGTTCGCTACAAAGACCTGGAGGCAGTGGACTTTGTGGCTCACAAAGTTGTCTTGGCTTCTTCCTCCCCAGTGTTCAGGGCCATGTTTACCAATGGCCTAAAGGAGTGTGGTATGGAGGTAGTACCCATCGAGGGGATCCATCCAAGGGTGAGTGGGTTCTTTTTTTTCTCTCTGTCTTTTTAAATAATGTGCCCACTACTTATAATTAATTATTATAGAATGTTAGAGATTCTGTGTCATACATTACACAACATTAACTGCACAGGGCTTTGCAACTCATTATTTTAATCTCAGTGCTAATAACCATTTATTATGGTACCATGGAGATGTTATTTTAGAAGTTATTGGAAAAGACTTGATCGTGATGTTGTGGGAGGAGATAATTTTAACTGCTTACACATATTCTTGTAAGTCTAATGCAAGATGTGAAACTATTTCTTGTTCAGTTTGTTTAAAGGTAGTGCTGCAAACACTGATTATTGACACAATGACTCAACATTGCAAAGAAAATAACAAAGCATCCACTTACTGGAGCTCAGAAATTGTCTAATATTCTGTCTTATGTCCACAGCTTCACCTCATTTTCACTTTAATGTTCTCCTCTGCTGTCCTTTTGCTCCTTAGGTCATGGACAGACTGATTGAGTTTGCCTACACAGCCAGCATCTCAGTTGGAGAGAAGTGTGTGATCCATGTAATGAATGGGGCTGTTATGTACCAGATCGACTGTGTGGTTAAGGCCTGCTGTGATTTCCTGGTTCAGCAACTTGATCCCAGCAATGCCATTGGTATCGCTAACTTTGCTGAACAGATTGGTTGTACAGAGCTTCACCAGAAGGCCCGCGAATACATCTACATGAACTTCAGTCAGGTAAAGAGAAAATAAATATGAATATGTGAGACCCAAAGAAATGAAAACTATTTCTTACTTATTCCCCACTATGGTGTTTGAAGTAAGCCTGTATTCCCCTTTGCTTTGCCAGGTAATCAATGGCATTTTTCATACCATGTTTTCACATAAATATGAAAAAATCTTAACTGTTTGCTTTATCTTTACCAGAGAATTATTTGTTCATGAGTTACATGGTGTAAGCAAATGCTGTTGTACTGGTTCTTTTGTGGTTTCTAATTTTTCTGCCATATGCCTGCAAATGATTGTCTTTTTCCTCTATGAGACGATAGTAAAATATGTACTGGATGAGTCATGATCAGTGAGGAGTGTGTGATTAGCACATTAACACATTTGATTGACTGCCATTTTATGTGATCAACCTTTTTATAGGATTTCATTGGATAATCCTTCATATATAATAAGCTGTATTTTGTTTGTAATGCTTGGTGTATTTTATGTGACATTTATTTTTGGTTTGTGCTGACTGAACCTTTTTTGACTGAAAAAATACAAGTTTCTTTAAAACCCCTGCTGTCTTTTTCTTCTTCTAAGGTTGCAACACAGGAAGAGTTTTTCAACTTGTCCCACTGCCAGCTGGTAACCCTCATCAGTCGGGATGAACTCAACGTGCGCTGTGAGTCTGAAGTGTTTCATGCATGTGTAGCGTGGGTTCGTTATGACCGTGAAAACCGGAAGCCATATGTCCAGGCCTTACTGCAGGCTGTTCGCTGCCATTCGCTCACCCCAAACTTCTTGAAGACCCAACTTCAGTCTCTGGATTGGGACCCTGAATGTAAAGACTACCTGGTTCAGATCTTTCAGGATCTCACCCTCCACAAACCCACCAAAGTCATTTCTTGCAGAACACCCAAGGTTCCCCAACTAATCTACACCGCAGGGGGGTATTTCCGTCAATCCCTCAGCTATCTGGAAGCATATAATCCTTGTACAGGAACATGGCTAAGGCTTGCTGACCTGCAGATACCTCGAAGTGGCCTGGCAGCTTGTGTCATCAGTGGGCTCTTCTATGCAGTGGGTGGAAGAAACAACGCTCCGGACGGCAATATGGATTCAAATGCGCTGGATTGCTACAATCCTATGAACAATTGCTGGCTTCCCTGTGCACCAATGAGTGTGCCAAGAAACCGAATAGGAGTTGGTGTCATCGATGGGATGTTGTATGCCGTTGGTGGATCACATGGATGCATTCATCACAATAGTGTTGAAAGGTATTGTTAAGTTTAGTTGGAGTGGTTAAATCTGGTAGAAGAGGGTAAATGACCATATTTCAAGGTCTAACAGAGTAACACAAGGGTGCTTTTAATTCTTCCCGTAATTAATTAATAGGGCTTGCTGCAATATAATTTTCGTTTAGTTGTTTCTTAGTGGTAAATTGACAGCTACAATACAATATAATACAAATAAGTACTATCAATCATTCATATGTACACTGTTGAAATCTCTCTCTGAAATCCTATGTCGACGTCAACTGATTTGCCCCATTACAGCCAAAAAAACTGCTTTGTTAACTCACAAAACATTTATCAGATAGGATGCCTAGAACTAAGCACATTGTGTCATTTGTCTGAGTTGAGTGTGCTTGTGCAAGTATATCTATAGGTTTACCAATAGGCTTTGGGGTTAAATACAAACTTAATGTCTGGAAACAATGTTGGCAGTTTTAAAGGAATTATGCAAATAATCCAAATTCAAGTTACAAATTTACTGAACAATGTTCTTTCCTCAGATGACTCCTCATACGAGACAGTGAAATGGCAAACATTAACTAGCTAAGCCTTTATTGTGGATTAGAAAACTGTAGAGACTTGCATTTTCATATAGTCACACTTAGATGATAATTAAGATAAATAAGCCACATTGGGCCTAAAATAAAGTGACAATTTATTTATTTTTTGCAGATATGATCCAGAGAGGGACGAGTGGCAGCTGGTGGCCCCCATGTTGACATGTCGTATAGGGGTCGGTGTGGCTGTCATCAACAGACTGCTTTATGCTGTTGGGGGGTTTGATGGAGCTAATCGACTCAGCTCCTGTGAATGCTACAACCCTGAGAGGGACGAATGGAGGTCTATGGCCCCCATGAACACGGTCCGCTCTGGAGCTGGTAGGAAAAAACAATATTTTTTTTTTTTTTAAAGTTTTACTAAGACTGATAAAGATAATGTCATAAATAACCTTTTAGGTGTGTGTGCACTTGGAAATTACATTTTTGTGATGGGAGGCTATGATGGCACCAATCAGCTGAACACAGTGGAACGTTATGATGTGGAAACCGACACATGGACCTTTGCTGCCTCCATGAGGCACAGACGCAGTGCCCTGGGAGTCACTGCACTACATGGACGAATATATGTATTGGGTAAGTATAAAAATGCAATACAATATAAATTCTTTTTCAAATATGCAAGAACATGAAAGCACACAAGAGTGTGTTTAAATACATACTCTTGAAGAGTAAGTAGAGATTGATTAAATACATACAATAATTTAAACTAATTGGTGTAAATAGTTTTGATAGTTTATTTATGTAATCTTTATTACTCTTGTGTTTACAGGAGGTTACGATGGCAACACTTTTTTGGACAGTGTAGAGTGTTATGACCCAGAGAACGACACATGGTCAGAAGTGACACACATGACGTCGGGGCGAAGTGGCGTGGGTGTAGCTGTTACCATGGAGCCCTGCCAGAAGGATCTGTCTCCATGTCAGAGTTCTGACCGGGAGTGTGGGGCCTCGTCAGCTGACCACTCAAACAACTCCAGTCATGGTCCTCACCAGAGTCAGCAGCACAGTCGGGCCCTTGGCAAACACTCATGAGGCTCATCACAGACATTCACAGCATCATATCCCAAAACTTGGCACTAATTCCTAAATCAAAACACTCTTCTAACAGGGTATTTCAGTTAATAAAACGCCTCTTGCTGCCTCGGTGGTTAATGGGCTCCAATGGAAATAAATTGAGTGTTCATACTTTGCTCTGCAGGTTTAAAGTTGAATGCAAGCATCACGTGATGTGACTAACAAAGTGAATCTCTGTTGTTTCATGTTTTTCATATAAAATGCTCCAGGCTTGATAGGGACAAAAGGGCTCAAAGAGCTGTTTATTGTCACCAGATGATCTTTGTACCTGTGCTAAACTTCTTCCCCCCCAAACACAGTCTCATTGTAGCATTTGTTAGTACGGGCAATCCAGTCCAGGTGCCATTGTTATGCCTTTGGGCATTACTGTCATCAGTATATGATTTTGAAATGTCTGTGTCAGTGTGGCATGAAGCTTGGTCATGACAATATCTACTAATATTTGTTTGTCAAATGTGAAAATAGTTCAAAATTCATCTTTGTGTAAGATGATAACATGGACTATGTGGAGTGCCAATAGAACGGAGAAATAGGTTTAGCATTTAGATATTTTGCTGAACAACCTTGTGCAGTTTTTGGTCATCCACTAAACCTCTGAAACAAAAGTGACCACATTAGTGTTCACAAACTGTATATTAATGACAAAAGTTATTAAAGAAGTGTATTTGTAACAGCAGTTTAAGCTACCAAGGTTTTTTAAGTGATGTTTTGTACACTGATGTTCTAAGAAGTCTTGTACAGAATTTAAAGAGCTCACTTTTTATTTATTTGATTGGATCAATGTTTCTTCTTTTCTCCAAACCAACCTTGTCCTGACCTTTGTATTGAATTCGACTCTGGTGATGTGTTTTTGAACAATGTGCATGTGTTAACTAGGAATGTATGTTGATGCTCATTTTGGATGTTTGTAAAACTTTTGCTTCAGTTTAAAGGGACTTTATTCTTGTCCAATAATGGTGGCGAGGAAATGCAACCATTCAAGGTTAGCTTTGTACATTTTTCAGGAAATAAAATGTACAAATTTACACTGTAAAGTAAAATTTTATTGTATTATGTTGTGATTTACATTCCCCAGTCTCTTTTGAGTCTTGACATTCATGTGTGCACGGATGCACCAGTGTTTTTTTGTTTTTTTTTTCAAAGTACAACCACTGGGTGGGGCTAAAGAGCTGTTACATGTTTCGGAGTGAATTGTGATAAGTGTTGAATGTTGAGTCTAAAGCAAAAGCTTTCTGTGCCAATTGTCCTATCATCAGCAGCAGTAAGTTATCTATCAAACACATGTTAAACTGAAAACGGCAAAAGGAAACTGAAATATTTCTGTATGAATGGTTTAAGTGTGTTATCTGCGCATTAGGCCACCCAGTAAAGACATCTGGCAGGTGAATGGACTAGACCATTATTATGTCATTCAAGAGGAAACCTTCAGAGATTATGTGGCATTCACAAAATATCTACCCATAATCCTGTGTCCGCACCATACTTTATTTGAACATTTTACTCAATTACTGTTTATGGTTTCAAAATGTGTCCAACACTCGCAGAAACTCCGCGAAGAACAGAAAGACCAGGACTTGGACCAGAGTTCGTTATTAAACATTAGATTTGCCCCAGAATAAGGTGATATCAATGAATACTACTTTATCTTTAGTCAAGAAAATGTCAGAAAAGATAGAAAGTTAATTTCAGAATATTTAAATTATATAAAATAATCACTGCAGCGTAATTTGTGTTGAATACCCGAGGTTTATTGTGATAACTAAGCACAGTAAATCCTGAATGCCTTTTAACGCGTGTGGTTGGTTTTCTTTTGAAAATATCCTTCGGAAGTGGATTCGTTTGTAGTCTACTTTACACCGGTGTGCTGTTGAAGCGATGAAAAGGGGATCCCGAGTTCCTCACGTTCCTCCACGAGACAGATCCTCCGCAGGTAAGAGTTGCTTTCTTTATATTAAACCAGACCAGGTCCAGAGTATTATTGTTTACCTGAGTGTATACCTTTACGCTTTGATTCAAATATTTTAAACATACAAAGGTGTGTGCAAAGTTGTGTCATATGCCCTTGAAAGTAAAAAAAAAAAAAAAAAGCTTTTTGTAGAAGTTAAAGTTGTTTCCCATTTGTTTACCTGTACTAGTATTCACTTTATATGATACTCACTCTTAAAGGCTTTTTATGTGGTTGTGGCTGTGTTATTGACTTTTCTCTTGTCTAATCTCATCCATTCCCACTCTCATTGTTGTCAAACTTGTTTCACCACTTTTTATCCAGCTCTAGAAGAAAAGGACCCTGTTCAGTCTAGGATATTAAAAAGTGTGCAGTTGTTGTCTTGTCACTGTAACAAAACCACATTGTCAGCCCCTATTGTGTCATAAAACTTTAAAACCTTTGAGGGAGCTGTCTAGAGACTAAACAGAAAGCCTGTTTGAGCTTAATTCATCGAACTCACAATCGCCCTGTTCTTTCTCCAGTGTGGAGCAACTTCCAGGATGATCCCAGTGGGTGAATTCAGAAACCTGGGCACAGAGCAGAACAATAAGTATCGTGTCCTGAAGCCATGGTGGGATGTGTTCTCAGAGTATCTGTGCCTTGCTATGCTTATGATTGGAGTCTTTGGGTGCACCTTGCAGGTAAGACACCTAAAATCCATTCACTTTGTGATTAGAAGCTCTTATATCCACAAATAGTATTTTGGAAACAGACTACACAACATGTCTAACCCTGCAGCCTTTATCTATTTTGTATAATATCAGATTATGTTATACTCATATATCCTTTGTTAGATTTCAGTTAGACTTTAATTAAATTCAATTTTATTTATATAGCCAAGTATCACAGCAACAATTGTCTTAAAGGGCTGAACAAAAACAAAAGACAGTAAATATGCAACAAGTTGAACAACACAACATCCGCTGTCCTTAGACCCTCCATCAGGGTAAGGAAAAACTCAAAAAACACAGCCGGGGAAAAAGAGAGAGAGAACCACAGAAGGAGGGATCCACTCCCAGGACGGACAGACCGTGCAATAGATGTGTCCAGGACAGAAATTAACGTCTGTGTGGAGTAAAACCACAGACTGTTGTGTCTCCCGATGCACTGACTGCAGAATCAAGTCACTAACTTGCTTCTTAATGTCTTTTGCAATTTAGATAGATAACAGTAAAGTACCAAAGCACAACTATTATTTGATACTCTCTTGTTCAATGTGAAAAAAACATAACGCTAGACAGTTATAAGAATGTTATATTTATTTATTCACTATATTAAGTGACATTTCTCTTTATGAATTGAAACAACCAAAACAGTGTGTGGGTGGAACGATTTATAACACAATCACATTTCATATTTGTAATAAAAATGTTGGTGTGCTCTGTATCTTTGTAATTCATTCTCCCTATGCCTATTGATTCACTTATACTTAATAATTCTTTCTTTCTTCTCTGTAGCTCACCCAGGACAAGATCGCCTGCCTGCCCAGCCACTACACCAGCCCCACACCTGACGCCATCGACTGCAACCACATCAGGACGTACGGCGATAATGAGACATGGGAGAGCCCAGTAAGCCCTGTCATCTGGGAGGTCACAGGTCGCAAAAACAACCTGGACATCCACCAGTATGTGTTTGTAAACCATTATTGCTATGAAAGGTTTGTCCACTGGTACGCTAAGTTCTTCCCATACCTTGTCGTCATCCACACCATGCTCTTCATGGTGGCAAGCAGCTTTTGGTTCAAGTACCCAGGGACTTCTTCTAAAATTGAGCTTTTTGTCACCATCCTGGGGAAGTGCTTCGATTCCCCGTGGACTACAAGAGCCTTGAGTGAGGTTTCTGAAGAGAGAGGGGAGGAAAAACTGGTGAGTTTGAGGAGGAACACGATTTCAAAAGATCCTGTGGAGAAACGAACAGATGACGAGGAGATGGCAGGCCTTCTTCGTTCCTCATCTGTGAAGTCTAACTCTGAGAAAAAAAGTCTGGAACCGCAGTCCACTCTCACGGTGCTGGATAAAAAGGAAGGGGAGCAGGCCAAAGCTCTGTTTGAAAAGGTGAAGAAGTTTCGAACTCATGTGGAGGAGGCTGATATCTTGTATGTTATGTATGTGCTGCAAACATCGCTAAAGGTCTTGAAGTTCCTTTTAGTTCTTATCTACACTACAGCACTGGTTCCAAACATTCAGATTGTGGTGCGTTGTTTGGTGCCTCCCGACCTGACTGGTTTTAATATATATTGCTGTAACCACAATAAGGCCAATCTTTTCTCGAAGCTTTCTTACTGCTACATTTGCTTTGTTGGAGTCTACGGCCTTCTATGCATCTACACTCTCTACTGGCTGTTCCACCGCCCTCTGAAGGAGTACTCCTTTGAGCAGGTCAGATTTGAGACTGGCATTAATGACATACCCGATGTGAAGAATGACTTTGCATTCCTCCTGCACCTTGTGGACCAATATGATGCTCTTTACTCCAAAAGATTTGCTGTCTTTCTGTCGGAAGTCAGTGAGAGCCATCTTTACCAGCTCAACCTTAACTATGAGTGGACAGCAAAAAAGTTGCGCACTCGTATTGGCAAGAACTCTAGCAACAGGTTGGAGCTTCATTTGTTGATGCTGCCAGGGCTTCCTGACACAGTGTTTGAACTTAATGAAGTAGAGGCACTTAAACTGGAGCAAGTAAAAAATGTCAACTTTCCTCCTAGTGTGGCCAAGCTGGATTCTCTACAAGAGTTGTCTCTGATCTACTGCCCTGCAAAGCTCCAGCTGCCTGCAATGAACTACTTCAAAGAGCATTTAAAAGTTCTACGCTTGGCTTTTGAAAATGTAGAAGAGTTGCCTTTGTGGATGTACTCTTTGCATGGATTAGAAGAGTTACATCTAAATGGTCCATTAAGCAATGAGGTGTCTCGAAGTACAACTCTGGACTCCCTTCGTGAGCTCAAATCTCTGAGGGTCCTCACTCTTCGCTGCCACTTGATAAAAATCCCCACAAGTGTAGGAGATGTGGCCATGCAGCTGCAGTGTTTATGCATCTATAATGAAGGGGAGAAGCTCCAAGCATTCAGTAGCCTAAAAAAGTTGACCAGTCTAGTGTCACTGGAGTTGGTTAACTGTGAGTTGGAGCGTATCCCAAGTGCCATCTTTAGTCTGAGTAATCTCCAAGAGCTGGACCTGAAGGAGAACAGACTGACCACTGTGGAGGAGATTCTGAGCTTGCAGCACTGCCAGCGTTTGGTGACACTGCGGCTGTGGCATAACAAAATCACGTATATCCCAGATCATATTAGTAAGCTGCACACACTGGAGACAATGGACATTAGCTGGAACAAGCTCCGAAAGCTTCCATCAAGGCTTTGTTATTGCACCAAGCTCAGGCACCTGGATGTGTCTCACAACCAGCTTACATCACTGCCTCCAGAGGTGGGCATTCTCCAAGGGCTCCAGTTCTTTTCTGCTGCCTTCAACTCCTTAGAGGCTCTGCCAGAAGAGCTGTTTTCCTGTAAAAGACTCAGGACTCTAGCTTTGGGAAACAATTGTTTGTCATATCTGAGTCCTAGAGTTTCCAGTCTAGGACAACTTGTCAGGCTGGAGCTTAAAGGCAATCGTTTTGAGTCTCTGCCTGTGGAAATAAAGGACTGTCCACAGCTGACTCTTAGTGGGATCATTGCAGAGGACAAGCTACGGGAACAGCTGTCAGCAGATGTCCAAGCAGTACGACCACATGCTGAGACTCAATGATTTATTCTAGCATCATCCTAATTACTTAAATCAAGTTTTTTATACATGAAACAAAATCATGGTCACTAACATGTTTTGCTTGTAGTATGTTGAAACTGATATACACAGTTTCATATTTTTTTGAAATATGTTTTTCTAGTGAATTAATCTCTGTAATAATTATTTAAACAAAGGTTTGAGCAGGTTTTGGAAGGTTTTTTTTAAGATAAGTTTATAAAATTATTACATTTTATTTGCATGGATCAGACAAGCCTAATATGTAACTATATGCTCCAATGGAGGGTCATTTGTATGTTGTATGTATTTTTCAGACAAGTCAAGCAACTGCTAATCTCCATGGTAACCTGTTAGACAGGTTTAGCATGCTGTCTCATGTTGCTCCCTCAGGCCAGGCACAATTGGAGCTGGACAAAGCCACTGTGAAGCAGTGTTATGATTGGTTTGTTCATCTCTGTTTACATAATTGAGCACAACAGATTTTGTATTTGCTGCACATTATGAGCAAAATAATGAAAGTTTGTAGTATACCTCATTTAATAACATTCTAAAATCAAAATGGATTACATGATGTAATTAAGTGCCTTAAAAGTTGTACTTGAACCAAAACTAAAAGGTATTTAAGTCAGGTGCAGACCTGCTTGTCTTCGTGGTTATGTGAAATATAAATTCCAAAAATGTTTAGCAGTATTTCTCCTCTGCATTCTTTCGCTTACTTCCTCTGTTTTTGACATAAAACTGTGTCTTTAATGTAGACTTGTATCCTGTGTCAACTCCAGACTCAACTGAAGGCAAATCATGTCAGGACCTGCATGGCGACATACAGTATGTCAACCTATTAGGAACCTTTACAGGAAACTGTGGAAATTTCCAAAGACACATTTAAAACCAATGTCATAATGCTCGATCAGAGGCTACCTCACAAGTCAATCATTGACTTGTGAGGTAGCTTTTTGTCGTCAGTGGCAGTCAGGTGTGTCACTATTGTCAGCCTAATCCAATGCACATAGTTTTGCAATGCTGAACTGTTTGGTGTCAAAGATGATTGCTTACTATTGTCAAATTGGTTTGCTGACTTGAGTCTCAAGCAGTACAAACACACCAAGGAGAGTGAACTTGACATGAGTTGATATTTTGTTTATATTTAATAATGGGGATTACATGTATTTTTTTCATGCTGGATGTTTTCTCTAGTGTCTTGGAGACAATAAGATTCGGCATCAGCTACAATTACAGTGGATTGATATCAGTATTTATATTGAGTAAAAAATGGATGCACTTACTGCTTTAAGATTCTGTTGTTAGTTTACCAATGCTCAACCAAAGGTTTATACATTTTTCACAAATATTAATATGTTATTTAATTCCAGCAAGTCAGTCTTCTCCAAAAGCAAAGATCTAAACAGGTGAATATTGTTTCTTGTTATATGACATTTGGGTTCAACCTTTGTGTGATTAGGGCAGTAGACTTGACTCATTTGCTGAGTCATGCTGCCATATCTGTTCTATTTCCAAACTATAAAACAAACGAGCCAAGAGGTGTTCATTCAGGAAGTATTTTCACATGTAAAGACACACCCAGATTAGTGTGGACTGAAGGCGTTGAGCTCAACCTAGTGGTTGTTTGAGAAATCTCCTGGGGCTGATGTAGTGCAGTTAAATTCATTAGTAAGTCTTCTAGCTAAAGGTGTTTTGTTTAAAAACCAGCATCCAAAAATCTGAAGAAAGCTCAAGAACAATAAAAACAATTTACAACTCTATACCTGTGTTAATGTCAGTGGGAAAACATGCATTAAGCGCCATTTTTTAGAAAATTTGTTTGACTTCTCGGATCTCCTTAGAACTGCAGTCAAGTAGTTGAACTGTATCTCCTTTCCTGGTTTATAATGTTGGCCTATGGCACACAAGCAAACAAAATAGCCATTGTACTTTGAGAGCTCTGAGCACAAACATCAGCAAACTGTGCCACTGTTACCTACAGCCCTCAACAATACAGGCCTTTTATTCATGCTGAGTTTCAATTCAGTTATCTGTGTGACCTTTTAAACACTTCTCATCAGGAGTCATTATGAATGTCCTTCAGGAATCACCTTGAGGATTATTACCACCAAAATACACTTGGTAAAAGCAGACATGGGGCTGTTACCAGGACATACAAAACATTCTTAAACTGCCGAATTTATATTTGAGTCCCAAATTCTGTGGGTTTAGAAGTAGAAGTAGAAGGATGTATAATAATGTTATAAAAGCTAGTGTAATATGGGCTGTGTCAACCTTTTTGTCATACTGTGCAGTGTTTGCCTGTTTAAAATTTGATTTGTGTATAATGGACTTTGATCGAGTCATATTAAGTCTGTAGCTACAGATATTTGCAAACAGCTGTGGGTCTTGTTTTGTATTTGACTTCAACTGCAGTAAATACATCTTCAGAACAACATTCTCTTTAAACATTTTATTTTGTATTTTCATCTTCCAAAAGTGAACATTTTCACTTCTCTTTTAAAAAGAATTTATATAAATAACATTTCAACAAATCACAATAAATGTTGCTATTTACAAAGTAACAGGAATATTTCATCTATTCCAAAAATAAATAGGAGTAAATTCAAGATACATCTAATAAAGAGTAACACAACTATGCAAAGCAATCCTGCACACCATATCAAGTTTGTCAAAATGTAAAAAACACAATGGATCAACTGTTACACATTAGAAATAATCATAAAACACTGGGGGAGAAACTATCTACTACATGTGCACTCCCATTTATCAGGGAAAAAGTATGTATAAGGTGCCTAAATTGCACTGTGCAAAAGAGGTGTCTACTAAATGTAGTCACCCATCCACTGAAAATAAGCTGCCGAGACAATATGTTCTCTGTCACATATTTTGTGGGGCCACTATTAACATAAGCATACCTTTACACAGCAATGAATTCAAGTCACCAGGAAGCTGAACACAAGTTTAAGGACCAAAAGGCACCCAGTACCCCAAACGATTACTAACTGTGAATGTGTGCGAAAAGCAAATCTATCATATCGGGCACACGTGAGGCTCGGGCCACGTCTATGGCCGTCTGACCACTGGTGTTTACATGCTTCAAGTCAGAAAGGGGTGCTAAAAACTCAACTACATCTCTGTGGCCTTCCCGGACAGCGATGTGTATTGGCAAGGCCCCACTATTGTCCGGAACATTTACTGAAGCACCGTACTCCACAAGCACCTGCAGTGTGTCAAGGAACCCAGTGCGGGCAGCATCATGGACAGGTGCTATCCCGTGTTTGTCCTGGAGGTTAGGGTCTGCTCCTTTTTGTAACAGTAAAGTGGCAATCTTGGAGTTCCCCATCATCATGACCTGCAAACAAAATCGGACAAGATGTGAGGGACTGGATAATCTCTGTGTGAAGATGTTTAAAGCAAACATGTCTGCAGTCTGTCAGACCTCTCAATATCAAATAAGGATTTTATTTATATGGAATAGCCAGTCTGTTTGACTTGACTATTTTTTCTTTGTTTTTACTGTGGAAAAAAGTTCTATCAGTCAATTAAATTCTGAATTCAAGCATTTAGAACTTTAGTTCTAAACTCTTGAAATGAAATGAACTAAGCTGCAATATAGCCTGGCATCAGTAATTAGCCCAAAGTGCCACGTAGTTAAAATCATAATCATTCTAAGAGATATCTTTTAAACTAATGCATATATTAAAAGAGCAGAAAGAGAGATCATTCTCACCTGTAGAGCAGTCCTGCCAAATTCATTGCGTGTATCAGGATGTACCCGGCATTCATCCAGCATCCTCTGCACCTCGTTAGTGTTTCCTTTGGCTGCAGCCGCCGTCAAAGCTTTACCGGCATCCATCTGGCTCAGAACCATTCTTCTCTGTTCCGTAGCACAGATACAATAGATAAACAGTAGAAAAGTTAAGCCAATGCCCGGACGTCTCATGGTGATGATTATAGTAGAAACTGGTTCATTAGGAAATACTAAACTCGGCTTTCGTAAAACTATTGCTGCCGGTTGACGCCATGTTACTGACATATGCCATTACTAGCGGAATGCTACCGCGTTCATGTGGACAACAACAATAAGAATATTACCAAACAGAAATATATATTAGTTATATAAGTATGGGACAACTGAGAACATTAATGCTAATGCTAATAATAATAAGGGGCTAAATACTAGGTTTTATGAATACCTTCTCGCTTTATCGGTGTCCGCGACGTCGCCAAGCTTCGTTGTCTCAAAAAGCCAGTATTTTTTAAATTAACACCACAAAAGGAAAGTTTATAAACATTACAAAATACATTTGCGCGCTGAGATCTACACAGTAGTGTCTAGACTGGAACATACAAACACGGGCTAAAACACACACTGTCCAATGACAGCTCGTCTGGGGGGTGTTGCTTTTCCATATATGGTAATGTAGGCGGAGTTACAACTTGGTTTCTACACTATCACTGTGGCAACAACAGGACTCCACCAATCAGAGCGCGCAGCGAAGAAAGCGGGCGATTCGTATACGTTGATGTCTTCAAAGGCTGCTCATTCACATTTATGACCTTTGGTTGTAGATGTCCTGAACCAAATGTGGAAAAAGGCGGGTGTGTATTTCATTTTGGGCGGAATTTGGTGGCTGTGATGTCACAAGGATTACAACAATATTAAGAAAGAAACGCCTTTATAATGACTTGCAAACACAGTAAAACAAACAGTCACAAAAAATAATCAAGAATAATATTGTAATTAAGATTTGAACTCATTTATCCATCACATTAAAATCATAGTGCAAAAAAAATTGACTTAACATTATCTGAGAGATTAAATAAATCAACTGAAATATAAAGACATCCTTTTAATTCAGTTCAACTCCTCATTTAGTGCTCATAAAAGACCAAAAATGGTGAGGTTACACATTGGTCCGTAACTGATAATCTGGGGGAAAAAAACAGAGACATTAGTGCATCATCCATGACATTTTAATGTTACGTCATTGTGGGACAGCCTACCTCCACTTTGTGTGATATAACGGACCCATGGTAAAGCCTGGTAACCACTCTTTTCTATGATCTTCATATATCTGACCTATTTAAGCAGATAGAAACAGTGACGCACCTTTTTATTTCAATGTACTATCATTCATTCAAGACCTGCCTGCTAATGACTTGATACAGCTGCTACTGCCATATAGTCTATTTCAAATAGAAAAACATACACTATTTATATTTACTTTGTTAAATATAGGCAGCTAAACTCTGCAATTTCCTCACCTTACACTCATAGAAAATATAAATTGTATGATGGTTGGCATGCTTGTCCTACCTGTATTCCAGACACTGTGAAGTAGGGAATTTCAAATTTGACAGTAATGGGAGGCTTGCCCTCAAGCTCATCATTTTCCACACTGGGCAGACCAAAGTGAGCTCTCATCAGGAACTCTTTGCCTCCCTAAAAGTCAGAAAAATAACTGACATTTAATATAAAACATAAACAATAATTCGAGGTGGTTTGGACTCTCAAAGCTTATGTTCTACTTGCATGATTCTTACAGGGAAAGACTTGATGGTCCACACCACCATGTTCTTCTCGGGCACATATTTGGCGCTTCCCGTGCTGGTTTTAAACTTAGGTGAGTCTGCATCACTAGGAACAGGAACCCTGACCTCCACGTTGTTTGCCACAGACTGCTTTTTAAACTGTCCCTTTGCCTGTAAACCCAACCGAGACGAGATGAGACAGCATAGTGATGAGAAATTATTGTGACCTGTATTTCTCTCTGAATATGATTCATAAAACCTTATTACATGGTGATATATACCTTGACCATGATCTCTACTCTACTGTGAGAGAACTTTTCAATGACTGATTCAATCCATATCAGTGGCTTCACCTACAAGAGATGAGATGCTCATGATGCCTGGCAAGAGTCACAAAAACATGACACGGTACAATTCTTCTGCTTTGAACTGAACTTACATGAGTATTGATGCGGTAGGACATAAGTTCAGACTCTCCATCTGGAGGAATAAAGGAGATTGTTCGATCACTCTCAAAACGGGAGAGACGTACACACTGGTGAAACTTAACATCTTCCATCATCACTGTCTTCCCCTTGTCACCTGAACAGAAAAAACATTAAAAAACAAAACAAAAAAATCATTAAACACACATCCTAAAAACACAGTTGCCTATAAAAGGTCGCAGGCTGTTACATACGTCCAGTGAGGCCGAAAAGCACTCTGTCATTGAGCCCAAGCCTTAGCTCGGGCATCCCAGATAACATGGTCTTAAGCTTAATGCTGCCAACAATGTCACTGCTCATCACACTCCCATTTGCATTTACCTAAACAAAACAACAGGCCGTTAAAAACCTAATCATAAATAACCCATTTTATCCATGCATTTCCAATAAAGAGTTCCACAAACAGTGCATCTAACATTCATTCTTTTAATTGCCATGTAAAGTATGTGTCTCATACTGTGTGTGTTTTTATCATACCAATACGTTGATGGATTCAATGACATCAATAAAGACTTCGTTCTTCTTGTATTTAATACCCTCTGACCTCCAAGAGACTGCGTTAGTGACAGTGGTTGGCACCTTGGTCTTTGCTACCTCAAGCTTTGCACCTTCCTGTGTAATGTATCTGCAATGGTGACACAAAATACATTCATCAGTTTGTAACAAGCTTATAATGAGTTTGTGTCCATGTTGAAATGATTCTCACTCCTGTAAGATTTTGCTGTCTGTCGTCTGCGGGAAGCCAAAATCCATCAGCTCATCCAGCAGCTCATACACAACCACAAAATTGTCCTGAATGCTCTCCTCCTCAAGCTCTTTAAAGTACTCGGTGAACACCTATCAAGAATGGCAACAAATATTGTGTAATAACGTGTTGCTTTTATAGGCATTGTGAAACAAATAATCACTCAACAGTGAATAAAGTTGAGGTCTTACATACCTCGACTAGTTTGTAGAGAAAGGAATAGACCAGGGAAGCATTTGAGTTTTTGTTTGTTGTGGCCACCACTAAACAAAGACCAGGTTAAGGTGTATTGCACATGTTTATTTTGACCATTTTAATTTGGTTCAATAGAGATTATCAGTAAATATCATTTAGAAACCGTACAAGTACATTTATTGCATTCATTTTACATAAGATGCAATTAAAAAAAGGTAATTATCCTGACAGAAAAAGGATACAATAAAGGTTGCTGTGTTTGATCCACATAAAGTGAACACTTCCATGTGACAGTACAGGACAGAGGAGTCCCTCCTCTTCATGTTGCATGAGTAATGGCATGAAGTGGTCTATCTCTGCCATGTCCACATCTCCTTTGTAGTTCCGGCAGATCAACATCTACATAAAGCACACAATAAAAAGGGTAAAAATACAAAATCTTTCAGTTTGCACAAAAGCATCATGGTTAAATTTGTCATAATTTCCCAACACAGGAAATTTGTGTTTTATGTGATTAGAGTCATGTGACTTGGTAAATAGTAATGTCTTTATACTACCTGCACACGAAGGTCTGCAGACAACTTCTGGGTTTGCTGGTATGTTTTGATCATTGTTTTGAACAGATCATTCTATTTAACTTAGTATGTGTTCATGGAAAGGCTGCAGTCTCTTTAGACATGTGTCCGCTCAGGTCACACACTTCAGTGCTTTCATCTATCAGCCTACATCTAAAACTGTGCTGCCTTTCCAGTTTATCTCGTGCACTGACCTTGCGTGTCAAGTTACTTTTACTGTGAAGGATGAAGCCATGTGATGAAAATATGTGAAGCAAAATGTTCATTGCAAAGTGTTTTGACAACCAAGAAAAAATAGGCTACGTTTAATCTTTAATTGTGTTATTGATATGTACAGAGTGTACAATTTGACTTTACATAATTCAATAACAGCAACAGGCCTTTTGAAACTTCTCGTCTTGTAACCGGAAGTAAGGCTGAAAAGGGCCAATGAATGAATTTGTCGAACCAAGCTGATTAATCTTTAACAATGGCAGTGTCATTAAAGTTTAATATTAAAACGTTTAAAGCTACAGTCAAACAACAAAGAACAATAAGGCACAGTAATACAACACAGATCCAAATGGAATTATTCGCTCGTCGTGTCGTGGCTACAGTGTTATCCTACCTTTCCCTTCAGGTCCAACACAAAAATAGCGGAGGCAGACATTGTTTGCAGCAGGGGCCAAGTCCTCGAGTCCTCGAGTCTAATAAACTGTAGTATTTGAACTTCAGCCTGATCCCTCAGTGAGAACAGGGAACCCGTCTATCCATCCAAACTAGACAAATTAATCAGCGAAAGGTGATCGTGGGCTCCACGACGTCTGTTCCTAGAGCAGTACTGACGTCATCACGGCCAGGTAAAACATTCACAGAGCACAGCTCACCTGAACAAGGCGTGATGCCCAGTTTATCCACTAGAGGGCGGCAAAGATACAGAAACCACAGCAGACTCTCGGCCCAGCTCTTTTAGACCAGTACCCAATAAACATCCTAACACTCGGTATTAGCTCATTATTTTTTGAAGGACTGAGGGGAAAGTATAGTTATTTATATTCGATTATAACAATGTTGATTTTATTGGCACTTATTTCTCTCACCTTTGATACACAATTTAATTTGTGTTTATTTTAGATTTGGTGAGATGAAGTAAAGTAGACATCTAAAATGTACAGTTGAAGAAGAAAAGATAAGAGAAAAAAGAATTTAACTTTCCAAATTAAAAAAAATAAATCTTCAGAATCGACCTTAATGCTGTATCTGAAAGGTTGCACTGCAGCAAAAAAATCACATGCTTTGGGAACTTCTTAAGCCATAAATCTTAAAGCACAGGATCTCAGTGTATTACCATGCAGCCTCCCTCCTAGGCCCCTCTGTGTGGTCTTATAATCTGATCCGGTTCTCCTCTATACTGCCTCTTATCAGTCATGTGTAGCTATGCACTCACTACACCAACACCCTGCAATGACAAAGGTGTGAATGCCCTAGTGACCAGGGTTGTGTTTAATTCTTCTTTGGGCGCATGATTTAGTTTTCTTAGTTTTCCAGCCTATATTTATTTAATGAAATATGATTTCTGGGTCACATATTACAGAGTTACACCTTAAACATGAAATGCCTCAAAGAAAATACAACCTGTGTTGTCCTGACTCCATATTTTGACTTTTTAAAAGCAAATACTATTGACTGTAGTCTTTTTTTTTTTGGTGTTATCTGCATCATGTCACAGACTGGGCCTGCAGATTGAAAAATGTATTCACTATTATTTATTAGATAGCTTGGCCTTTTTACTCTTTCATTCCACCATGTCCTGTGTTAAGTATTGCTTTTGTAAAGGATTACTTTACATTTAAAACTACAGTACTTTATTTGTTTATTTTACAAAATAAGAAAAAGAAAACAAAATAGTTAACAGGAAGTGAAAAGGAATTGTGAAAAGTCAAAATAATTAATGCTTATGTTTGCTTATTTATGCTTGTGTGATAGTTTAAGCAACAAAAAAAATATCACGAAAAAGTCTGAAGATATCAATCATATTGTGCAACCTTGCACAGCTAGTCTGCTCACAGCTCAAGGACTTGAGTGAATAGTTTCAGGGTCAAAGAGGCCGAGCTCAGCTGGTGCACAAGGAAGAAACAGATATCAGTGAGAGTTTTTTGTGGCACACCCAATATATGATTTTTTAAACAGGACATCCAGCAGAGATGCCTTTGCATTTTTCCATGATACCCTCTAGTATTTACACAAGTATAGTAGAAATATGATGTAGCAGCTGCATTAGTATCTGTTACATTGTTTGGCCCCCTGCAGTGAGAGACACAGGGCTTCAATTTGTTTGGCCTCATGTTGTCAGGCGGAGACATTTGTTGTTGGGACTTTTTGGTAACCTGACAGGGGAATATCTATCCTCCATCCGCCATCTCCATTGGCAATTTGAAAGGCCACTCCTCTTTTGCTTACGTCTCAGTGGTGTGAGACGCAACTCCACCTTTAAGTTGCCATCTGGCCAATGGGGTAATGATGTGCAAATGTAAATAGTGAGGTGAGCAGAGAAAGCAGGTGACAGGCAGCATTGCAATGAACTGGTGTCATCTGTCACTTAGGTCTTAGGGGTATCATCATCCACAGCTCATTAGCATACTGTGGTACTGAGGCTGGTTGTAGCATCATCAACAATAGTTCATCATTTATTTTTATAGTAAAAGTTAAAATTGCCCTTTGCTCGGTCTGTAAGAAATACAAATGTAAAAATGAGGGTATCCAACCCCACATTGATGTGTAGATGATACCTGTGGGCGTGGCATTATTTTTTGATGGAATGTGGTTCTCAGTTCCTGACACACAACATGCCACAGCTTCCCGGTAAAAGGGCTTCTTGGCGGTGCAGTGTGTCCCTGAACTCTGTAGCTCTTTGACGTCAAATATCTGCAAATGAAAATGAGCCTTTCAGTTTTGCATGAAGGACAAATAGACTAACTATAATAGCCACAGCAGAGATAGCCAGGACTTTTCTAGATGATATAATTGTAAAAATCTATCAACAAAGCTGCACTTTAAAAAAAAAAAAAAAAAATTCTTTGATGCACTATAAAAGAAAGAACCATGCACAAGGAGGACCAACATACAACATTATTACATTTAGAAAGTATACTGCAAATACCTGGGGGCACTTGGAGCTATGACTAAACTGAAAGAGAATTTGCTTTGTTATAAAAACACCCCAAGCTGCAACAAATGAAACTAATACGATTCAAACACTGGAGTTTAATGTACTTTTCTGTTCCGTTTCAATGTTGTCTTCATGTGTTTGGCAGCATTTTCCTCACACTGCACTTAATCATACGTGAACCAGTCTGAATAACTTGTATAGAGGCACAGATATAGTTTAACAACCAAATCTTTTATTTTCAAAAAAGAACAAACATGAACCAGCGGGCTGTTGCAGAGTCTACACAAAGTCTTGTGGAATGGACAGCATCGCGGACGGCACACTGTGTGCCACTGACAGTAAAAAGAAAAGGTCACAATAACATTTACGAGAAAACTGAATAAATAATGTCTCAACTTATTGCTGAAATGAATTGTGGTGCTGTAAGAGTGTGTTTTTTGTAACATGTCGCACACTGATGTCAATGAGCAGCACAACCCTGCAGCAGTAACAAGAAACCGGAGAACTTAAACAATGGAGGAGATGGTCCAGCAAGAACACAACAAAAATCAACATATTTCTTTAAATAAATAATAGAAAACAAATATTTACAATATTTTTTGATTAAAATGTACAAATATAAAAAGGACACAAATTTGAAAGCAAGTTTACAAAATATATACAGTATTTACACTGTCATAATTAGGAATAACAAACAATATCTTCAATAGCATTCAGGATCTTTCTTCAGATTTAACTTATTCTTCATTTCGGTCCAATCAGCAACTGTGTAAACAATTTATTTACCTCTTACTACATCATACAGAGACAATAAGAAAAGGGTTTAAAGGCATTTTGCCACTTATCAGGAGTAATTCTCGGCTTGCCCCAGAAAACGGGTTTGTAAAGGTAGTTCAGGTAGATAAGGCTTACTAAGGCATGTATTTTCCTGAATCTAGCATGGATGGAAGGCACACATCAGTAAGACATACATAAGGCTTTTCAAGTGGAACTCGCAGAACAAGTGTGATAGAATCAAGACATGCATCGCTTTAACAATTATTTCAAATAGCTTCAAAACAGTGAAGGCTAAAGTTATGAGAACATAATCTCCTGAAGCTGTCCTTCATTACAAAACAGCACTTTCTGCTCGTCTACCACTGAAAGCAAGGCTGGTTTTATTTTTTCAGCTTGATTTCGGACTTGGATGGGACGGTACTGACATCAGAAACATAAGCCACAGAATGAGGTCACTGTGGGTGGAAAAAGTTTTTTTTTTTAAAGCAGCAGCAGCAGTACAAGAAAATGGCTTTGTTTCTTCATATGTATCTAGTGTCTTCTTCATATTTCACTCATGCAATGTCCATGTCATCCATACTCAGCATTTGTCTCTGTAAAAAAAGCACAGGGAATGAGCATTGATTCAACACATCCACCTTTTAAAAAAAAATCATTTTCATAATCAAGCAGGGTGATGATACCTCAGGATAGACGTAGCCCTGTGAGCTGTTTCTGCAAATGTGTACCTCATCCTCAGTGGTTTTCTGGTACACGGGATTGACAAAGTGGATGGTGTTAGTGTTCTTCAGACGCCAGTGTCTCCATAGTAACACTGCTCCAAAGATTAGCAGCGACATGACCACTACAAAGAAGAGTTGAAGGTCAGAGGAGGAAGCGTTCAAAAGTAAGAGCTAAGGTTTGATTGAATGGAAAAGCTAAAATGAGAAGCTTACATATCGGCACGACGACGTATGCTGCGATGGGGTGGGATGAGATGTCTTCACTGGGCATGGCTTCAACCCTTTTGTTCACTACCAAAGCAAACAAGCCCTAATTAATCATGAACCATTTTATGATATCCCCTGAGCCATTAAATAAACAGTGTCTTGTACCTTGAGCAGTGGCGATCAGCTCCTGTGTTGTAGCTTTAGGCGTAGCTTTGGTTGTGGAAGTAGTTGTTGTTGCCGTGGCAGTAGTTGGAGGCTCTTTTGGTTCTTCAGGTTTGATGGGAGTATCAGATGTGGGCATGGGTGCAGCAGTCATTGGAGCAGGAGGGTCAACTGAGCCTGTAAAACATTATGTATTAACACTGACTCTCAACCGTTGGACTGTTTTATTATTAATAGGGTTGTGGACTGTACCTCCCACACACTTCCTCATGTCAGGGTCCATAGTCATGTGATCTGGACAGGCGCACGTGTATTTAGGTGAGTGTGTGTTAATGAGGGGGGCAGGAAGGCATAGGAACTCACAGCCTCCGTTAATACTGTTGCTCATGTGGCACCAGTTTGTACCTACGAAAAAAGAGAGGTATAGGTGTTACATATACTGCATCTATGTTAATGCTTTCAAACATCCATCTTCACAAACAAAACACATAGGTTTCTGTCTATAGATTTATGGATAAAGGTAATCCAAATAACATTGTTAGTTGTTAAATTACAGGCTATAAATGAACCCGTGTTCAAACAGTGTAATAACAAAATGACAGCTGTAAAATTGATGGTGATAGTGTCCATTAGCTTATGGAACATTTTTTTCCTGTTCTGTAACTTTCCGACTGATAATGGTGATGAGTACTAATACATCTAAGCCTTTTATCCTTCTGTCCAGTGATTTTGTGGAAACTGAAGAATACTTGATGTAGATTTAACTACATTTAGTTCCAAGCATTAATGTACCATTGGGTTGCTTGAGGTTGTGATACACCACAATGTCTTCTGGCTGGTCCAGGTCTTTTGCCAGCTCTGTGATGTCCCCACCAGTCAAACGGTTGGCACTGAACACAGCACTGTTGCTGGTGTCAGTCCAAAACACTTTCTCCTGGAAACAAATGCAGACATACAAGTCAGCTGTGGTACTTTTTAGATTTATCGTATGCTTGTAATGAATGTGAGAAGAGTGATTGACCACACAAATATAAATGTGTGAGAAATTAAGTGGAAACATATCATTTTACAATCTGGCTTAGAACTTAGAGCACAAAAGAAACATTTACATAAAAGTTATATTTTTAAAAACCTGGAGAAAGCATTTAAAAATTTTAGCAATTAATATTATTTTAATCTACAGACAGACAGACTACAACAGTTCTCCTGATGGTTATGACACAAGTGATAATAATGGCATGTATAACAAACCTCAAAAACAGCGAGAGACAAAGGATGTGAGAGCTGTTTCTCATTGAAGATAAGAGTGTGTCTGGACCCTCCGTTTACATCCACACTAGAGAGTGTGTGCATTTTGGAGTCCACCCAGTACAAACGCTGATTAACCATGTCTGTTCAGAGAAAGGATCAAACACAGTGGGTTTTAGTTGGCTGGAAGCTCATTATGTGAGTCAAATGGACGTCAGCCATTTCCATGTAATGTGTTTTGTTTACCAAGAGTGATGCCGTTTGGCCACATAATGTTGTCTGTCACTAAGGCAACGCGATCGGCTCCATTCAACCCACTCTTCTCAATCTTAGCTTCTTCTCCCCAGTCTGTCCAGTACATGAAGCTAAAAAGCAACACAAAATGCACACAA
Source organism: Rhyacichthys aspro (assembly GCA_036850595.1). NCBI lineage: Eukaryota > Metazoa > Chordata > Actinopteri > Gobiiformes > Rhyacichthyidae > Rhyacichthys > Rhyacichthys aspro. The sequence continues at coordinate 10,354,643 of CM072148.1, read as the reverse complement.
ATAAGTGTCAGTGACAATTTATGAGTTTATTTTATCTTAATTTTGCAACACTACTTACTTATTTACAGGATCCAGTGTGATGGCTCTTGGTTTCTCCAAATTTTCTGAGATCAGGGTCTTTCTCTTGGCTCCATCCGTCGTAGCCACAGAGATCGTTTTCAAAACACTGTCAGTCCAGTAAATGTTACCATGTATCCAGTCAAGTGCAATCCCTTCTGGGGCTTCAGCACCACTATCAATTACCACAGTATGGGTAGAGGAGTCACCAGCAGTATCTATACTTGCACTGTTGGATAAAGAGTTTGGATTTTTAGAAATGATTTATATTTCAGGAAGTTTACATGAATTAGGCAACTTTATTTAGGAACAGTTTTAACCTGTATATTTTCTTCAGAGCGAGGTCAGACCAAAAGAGCCTCTTGTTTGGTATATCGATGTCCAAAGCAACTGCATTCTTGAGTTGTGGGATTAAACGGATGTACTCACTGCGGTCCACCGTCATCATCCTCACCTCATGTCTGTTAGTGAAGTACAGAGTGGGGGCAGTGCCTGAAGAGCAGCAGTGAGGAATGGGTGTCAGTTTTTACAATAAAATGTTGTGACTTTAAACTTAGGCCAAAAGGCTCACACAAACACACCTGACACTGCTTTGCATGTATTGCTTGCAGGATCAATCTCGTAGCCTTCCCCACAGTCGCATTTGTAGCTGCCCGGAAGGTTGATGCAGATTTGGCTGCAAGTGTCTGGCATAGCACATTCATCAATATCTGCAAGGGTAGAATAAAAGAGACAAGTGTCATTTAAATAACACTTTTTATCACAATGAATTCTGAACCATTTCTTTAAATCTGAGTTTTGCTTCCTACCTTCACAAGTCTTTTTGTCTTCCTTCAGGCTGTACCCAGTTGGACAGGAGCAGTTGAAGCCAATCTTCAGATTGTTGCATGTGTGGGAGCAGCCACCATTCTCAGTCAAGCATTCATCTTTGTCTGTGAAAACCAACAAACACATTTTTATTTATTTTACTTTCAGCAGCTCAATTATTCAAGTTGTAATTCATGTTTCTATTATTTCTACTATTTTCAAGGCTAAGTAGTTTCTTTTTACCATTTTAACTTTATTCAGCTGCAGATGTACATCTTTACAAAATAAATCATATATTGCAGATACAGGTAAAGGTATACAGGTTGCTGATGTTATGTAGTAGTAATATTGTCACGTACCACACTCCCTGAGTGGTTCATCTGACAAATCGCTGCAGTCTTTATTTTTGTCGCACACTTTATCCATACTGATACACTCCCCACTGTGGCACTTAAACATGGTGGGGCCCTCACAGTCATTTTCTGTAGACAACAACATACCTTTGTGTTATAATCAACTGGCCTTCAGAAGAAGAGGAAAACATAGTTTGAAAAATCACCTGTTTCACAGCCAAACTCATCACTTTGGTCCCTGCAGTCATATACTCGGTTACACTGACGGCTGCCATGGACACAAGTGCCATCATTACACTGGAACTCATCCGGGCGACAAGTGGGGCGAGCTACAAGAAAAATATTTGGATAAATTTAACAAGTAATTAAAATAGGATGTAACAGAATTGTTGAATAAAATGGAAAGTGCAATAATGATAATTACCACAGTCAACTTCATCTGATTTGTCCTGACAATCTATGCTATTGTCACAACGCCATATCCTGTGAATGCACTGCCCATTCGCACACTGGAACTGATGGGGGCCACACTGCTCCTGCTTCTTGTCTGACTCATGCCCAGGGCAGGTTTCTGGCCATTCATCAGAGCCATCAGCACAGTCTGTATCTCCATCACATCGCCACAACGCTGGGACACACACAGAGTTGTTGCACTGGAAGGAGTTGGGGCTGCAAGTGGGTTTAGGGCAGGAGAGCTCATCTGAGCCGTCAGAGCAGTCCATGTCTTTGTCACAAACAAAGGCAGTGGCTATACACTGGCCATTTGCACACTGAAACTCGTTGTCTTTGCACTGTTTGGTAGCTGTGTTCGAAGGGCAGACAGAGAGAAAGGTAAATGACTAATGTACAGGCTAATCGGTATTAAAATAATATATTTAATTGAAGTAAATAAGTCAAAAACTCAAACTTACTGCAGTTTTTCTCATCAGCCCCATTCTTACAGTCAGCTTTACCATCACAGTGCCAGCTTCCTGGTATACACTGGTTTGTTGGAAGGCCGCAGTTGAATTCTGACTGCTGACATGTTTTTGTCGCTAAGGTCATAAAAAGATATTTGAGTCATTATAAGGAAACTATGCCCAAGACTGCAGCTTCAAAATACCATAAAACTAAGCAATCATTAACTACTCTTAATCAGAAGATGTGCATGTGTTAGGGAAGTATTGTCATAGTAGATGGGAGAATCTATATTAAGGTCTAGAGATTAACGCTGTTACTGTCAGTTTTGTGTAGTGTTGAGGTATAAGAAACACACCGCAGGTTTCCGGCAGCTCGTCAGTGCCATCTCCACAGTCGTCTGTTCCATCACAGATCCATTTTCGTGTGATACACCTCCCATTACCACACTGAAACTGACTAGCACGGCAAGTTAAAGCTGCATCTGTGAACAATAAAAAGCACATACAGATGACAACACTCTTGTGATGCCTTAACATCTTCCACACACCAAATTGCATAACAGACTCTTAATGTGAATTCCCCATTAAGGCTCAGTTGACAATTTACTATTCATGAATGGGCTGAAGTAACACGAGCTTGAGTTGACACACAAACCTGATGGCCTTGCAGGGTTAATATTCCACTGAAAATTACACACAGAACAAGCTTTACAATCAATAACCGCTGAAAAATTGTGTGAAAATCAAGATAACACTGTATGGTTCCCCAACAAAAGTGAGGCAATGTGAACGTACAAATCGTAGTTGACGAACACATTCTCTAATACACAAGAGAGCTTCACAAATGTGTGAACATTTCATGGAACAAAAACTATTTTAAAAAACAGATTCAAACTTCTTCACAAGAGTAATATTGTGCTGTGAAGCTGCACAGACTTGTTTTGACCCTATATTTGTGGGGTTTTGGCCCCTAGACAGTCACACCTCAGTGATCATGTCAAGAGAGGGCATCAGCATATTTTAACTCGGGCCCATGTGAAAAGAGCAGCCCGAGACCGGCTCAGCAGGTGATGACGGTCACAGCCTGTTGAGCTAGTTCATACGATGTGGCAACACCTGCGCATTGTCTTTTGTGATGTATGACCTGAAGCCCGGGGAAATGACTGACTATCACTTTAAGACAATGGCATGGGAGGAGTTCTACAATCACACCACCAGCTGCTGATTGGTCCCAAAGTGGCATTCCTCATAAGAGCATCACCACAGTGACCCACAGACATAGGTGGAGATTAAAATACAAGTTAAGTCTGCAAGTCTTAAGTGATGGCATGGAAGAGGTCTAATTACAAAAGTGACAGTTTTACAGGAATTTCAGTCTGAATGATGTCACAATATGTGAGGTGTGTGACCTCTCATGCACCAACAGTCGTTTCTGATATGACACAATAGCACATATAAACCCTGAAACCCCGGATATGAGCAATCACACTTAATGAGTACCACACTGTCTTCAAGACTGGAGTTTCCAGAGCTCACTTCCGGCCGTTCCTGAAGGTTTATACATTTGTTCTCTTTCCAAAGTTGTGAAATCTTCATTAATTTTAACAGAAGAAAGCAGTCCTGATCTGGACTCTGACGGTGGAAACTAAAAAATATGCAGTCCAGTGTTTCTCTAAACTTTACTATGAATCAGCACAAACATTATGCTCATTTACACCAAACGCTATTACATTATTTACAATACAGTAACCACACCTTTTGGGTATGTAATTTCTTTACTCTACTGAAAATGCTGTGGGCCCTTTCGTTGCCATTTTTGTCCCTTGTATGAACCTGACAGCAAGCACCCACTTTTATTGCCGTAAGTCTACTGAAGCATAAAGTACATTCAACTGGAATGAGGAAGACTGCAGCTCTTCAGTAAAGTGGACAGGTTGATATCCATGACTACATGACAACGGCCCTGTCACTGCTGCTCACTAACAATTGTCCTTTTATGAAACATGAAGCATCCACACACACACACTTACCTTCACAGTGGGGTGTGTTTATTGACTCAAACATGCACTCCTGTTAATAGATAACCAACATGCACAATGGGCCAGTTTGTTATGAGATAATACATTTATACTGCTTCACATAAATTACAGGAAATAGCATAGACAGCATAGGTATAGCAGATTTTACTGAGTGCACAACGAAGTGTGCAGTACAAAGATCTTTTGCTTGGGTTACCATGGCCAATGTTTCGATAAATGTTTTCATCACTTCTTTCTCAATTATGAAGTGCAAAAAATGACAGAATAAAAGTGACCTGAAAAAGGTTGTAATCTGTCAAGCTTCTAGAGGAGTTAAGATTATAGGAGGATTACTAAGGGTAGTTTGCAGGTTAATTCTCAGCACGTTGTAGGTTTTGGGGGCATTAGGTTCAGTCATTTCATATTTTTTTCCGGATTAATAACACAGACTAACTTTGAACGGTTAAAACTGTTATCAATTCGCCATCCTATCTTCTCCAGCGAGGATGCCTTTAGCCACACCCATCTGACTGACAGCCGCCGGTTCCTCAACGAAATGTAACCCGACACCACCGGCTTCAAGGAGGGACCTGATTGGCTGCTCAGTTGCTTTCGACTCTGAAGCCAACCAATCACAGGGCCGTGCGTAGATTCATTCATATATATATGTAGGAAATGTCAAATCTAATCAACCACCTAAAATGTTTAATTCATAGTGTAGTGTTTTATCATTGTCTGTAAAACACGTCTAAAGCGCAGAAAGCGTCTAAAGATGAATCGTTTGACGTAGGGCTTTAGCCTACATGACGTAGGTCTATAAAAGATAACTTTAAAACAAACTTAGCTCTTACACTATCTGATACGTTAATGCCCAATATTTACTGCCAATGTAGATACAACTTAAAATATGTTTTGAGGTGTATTTGTAATAAAAAGAGGTCTCTTACCCGCTCTTGTCGCACTCTGAATCAGCATCAGCAGGCAGCAGCTCAGGGGCAGCGTGCCAAACCATCTCCACCACATCCCAAACATTGTCCTGACGGTGCCAGAAAAACCAACAGAAACTAGACTTGGTGAGGTTGTAGGCCTTCAGCAGTAACACAACGTATCAAAGCGGTGTGGAAATACAACATCAAGGAGTCACATCTGAGCGTTTTCAAGGAGGCTGACAAGAGGGCGGCGCTAAAACAGTGGTCTGATATTTTAAAATTAGATGCGAGCCGTGCCCGGCCAAAGAGGGAGGAGTCATGTTGCTCGATCATCCATGTGTTGTCCTTCCGGCTCTCCGTTGTCTACTGGATCTTCTACTAATTATTGCGTGTTCAGGATTTAATGGTAAATAACAAAAACAAAAATATAGAATGACATACGTAATATTTACATACAGCTTGATCTCTCACACTGCCAGTCTTTACAAAGTGATCAGAAGTAATATAGTGTGCACATGAAAACTTTGTACTGTAGAAGCACAATGGCATTAACATGAAAGGGTGACACAGCGTTTGTCTCCCTCTAAATGGCACACATCTATCACTGCAGCCTTTGTTTTACAGGATTTACTCTTTACTAGGTACATAAACTTAAATAGCTTTAATTTGACTCAAGACATGTTGAGGAAAAGTGGTGCTAAAAGGATATTTGACAAAGAAACTGTTTTACAATATACCAGACTATTTTATTTTTCTGCATTGCTAAATTAAACACTGTTAACATGAAATTGTTGTTAGTCATCTGGATGTGACATTTCTAGGAGGATTAGTGGAGCTGCAGTGTTGAACATATCTGTAGATTTGGTATATTCCTGATCAGTGAGTGTATATTAAGTAAACTAGCAGTCTGATTGTTTAAAGGTCATTTTGCATGGACTGATTGTTCAGAAAACTCTGCATGTCTTTGTGCGTAAGATACAGGATTAACTTAACTGTGGGAGGTATTTGGAGAATGCTGAAGAGGCGGCTGGATCACATATTATTCCTTACCTGTCATCATCATCATCAGAGACACCCACAGGCACGTTCTGTGCATGAGTATCTAGTACATCTATTATACAAAGTTAAATAGTGAGTCAGCCCCATATTCAACATATCTGTTATCAAGAGCACACTGAGTCACAGGAGTCCTTCAGATGTTTGGCTCACATCCGCTCTCCACACCAAACACACTGTTAATAAATGAACATGTGCACTGCTCCATTTTATTTGCACTGTATCTTTCCTTCTGATAAACATGTGACTGTAACTTATTCCTGCTGATGGTAGGCAGCCGGTGCTACCTCCTGAACCACAGCTCAATCACTATGTGCAACTGTCTCATAAAGGTTCAAACAATTATAATCCAGCATCAATCATTCTTTTAACTACATTATTTGTTTAACACTTTGTTTAACAAAGAATTAGTTCAGAAAGACTAGGGCTATTAATCATTTCATTTGCAAAACCATACAAACAAAATCAGATTTAATCTTCAACAATAATGTCATCTGTCAATGTCTCTTAAACACTACCTTTTAATAATTGTGGTTTTTCATTTTGTAAGTTTTATTTTTCAGTTGGCTAACTCTAGTTTGATGATGTAGTACGCTTATATCTAAGTTTGTATGCATTTTATTTTTCTGTATGGAATAAATATTTTCATTTTAAACTTTGACATCTACAGCATTAACATGTGTAGTTTAGGTCCTGGGAGTCGGTTGTTGTAAGTGTGGCTACTGAGGGGCTATAGAGTCATCGTGGTGTTCTTAGAAATCAGGAAACTGAGGCCAACCCTCACTCTTACAGTGTGTATGGGAAAACTCCCCCCAGTCCCAACACAGGCCTCAATGTCAAAGGTACACCTCACACTCTCACAAACCTAAACACACATAGCATAGCTCCCTCTTTGCCCGTGAATGCCCCTCACAGAATAAACACATACAAGTGGTAAATCAAGGTTGTTTACATCTACGGGATCAAGTTTTTATGTATTTATAAAATCATATGACCTCAATAAGGTCAAATGAAGCTTCAGGGGATCTGGATTTATTTATTTATGACAACTGCTTATTTATTCTAAATGTGCTGGAAAAGACACATTTGAAGATTTAATAAATTGTATGATGAAAAATGATACATGTCAAATTCAACAGTGTTTGTGTCAGACCTCCTCTTAGTGGTGGAAGAAGGGTATTACAATTTCAAGATAAGACAACTCTATTGTGTTCACTTGACTGTAATTTATTAATACATTTTAGTTGCAGCAACACTGGCACAATACATCACAGACAGATATAACTATGTGGAGAAAAAGTGGATGCTTTGGTTGAATGCTCTTTGTTCTAGTTGTCTACCGTAATGAGAAAGTACAGTGCAGAAGTTGCAAGCTGTATACACGTGCAATGACATTATATACTAAAAATGACTATACAAAATATCTAACACCATACAGCCATGAGGCATTCACAACAGAGAAGAGCCACTGTCCCTCTGGTCCATTTTCTTGAAATAAATAACATAAAAAGTGCTCCAGTACATCAAAAAGTTTAAAAATTCCTAAATCACCACACAACAAAGAAGCAAGTAAAGTTACAGTACTCAGTAATGAAATACACTGTCATGATTTGTTAAGTCTACAATCACCAGTTGGGAGTGATTGGACGAGTGAGAGAAAAGCAGCAGCAAAGTGGACTAGGCTGTTTTAATACAATACCATACTCTATATACACGATGAAGAAGGATCAACTCCGAACACATTCAGCCAAACAAATGTGACAAGTTGCCAAACAGCTTCTGAGAATTGAGGAAACATGCTGTGCCCAGGCCATATTTCCAAGTCAAACAGTGAGTACGGGTCACAAATATGTGATGTACACACACTTCAGTAATTGCAGCAGCTCTCAGGGGCTGGATTAGACCACGCTGTTGCAACACATTGGGCTGCTGGAGCCAGAGTTAAAACATCAGCTCTGTTTATGTCAAAAGTAACGTAAGGTCTGTGGTAGTAGCTATATGTGAACACACAGCTCTGTCTGGCTTTTCTGTTTACATTCACTGTTGTTTATACTTGAAAATGGCTAAAATAGTGAGTTAGCAACTATTTCAAATAATTAATTTTCAAAGAACATCTTCATTATCTTAGGAGATAGACACATTGAACTCAACACTATCTTTCCTTATCAAAACACAATCGTTCTTCCTGTGCTTTTTAAAACAAATCTATAAAGATTAGCACAATCAAATTTCAGTTTACATTCGTGTTGAACTGATTTCTTATCCAAACTACAATACATTTTGTAGTGTATGTTAACCTGTTTTGATAAAAGTACACCGCATGTGCTATTATTTGGTTAATTTGAGCCATTCCTCAAACAACAAAGATGTAAGAAAACTGAACTTTTTCAGACTTAAGTGATTGTATGCTCAAAAGCTCATTACCTTCATCTTCATGGGACAATTCAAATTAATTGTTATTTGGTCTTTTGGGTGAGTGTAGGCAGAGTTGACAGTAGTTTAAGGGGCTTTAAAAGTTAAAAATCTCTTTATGCCCCTCCTGCCACATCACAGTAGAGTTCAGGCCTCATCATCAGTAGCACTGGGGGTCCGCTCCTGTGACAAGATAATAAAAAAACAGAATATGTGTTTTAATGTGATAAAAACTGAATTTCCTAGGTGCGAATTTCCTAAGTGCGAACTACCTCTTCTGGCTCTTCATCGGAGTCATCGTCACTAACCACAGGTTTGGCTCGAGTACGTCCCGTTCGTCGGCTGCGTGCTTTACCCCGATCTCCTGCTTTGTCTTTTCTTCCCAGGCGGATCTTCACTTTGACTGAACGAGCTGGATAATAACATCATAATAAAAACGTTTAAAACACTAAAAAGAATAGTTTCTTTTCTCCTGATCATTTAGACTTATACATAGTTCATTGTATACACAAACATACACTCTGATTCGGATCCTTCCTCCTGATCATCCTCATCTTCCTCGCTCTCCTCTCCCTCACTTTCCTCCTCCTTTTCAATCTTTTGCCTTAGGCTGGTGAACACTGACTGGAGCACAATGGAGTCTTCATAGATCTGCTCACATAATGGCAAAAAAAACATCAAAGCGTCAGCATCTGCACATTACATCAACATTTTGCAATGCAATTCAAACTGAAAACAAAAAAGAGAGGGCAAGAGTGTTCCAATACAATTTTCTTTTTTTTTTGTAATGTTTTATTTGCCCCGAGACAAAGGAAATGTTTTTAGAAATTTGTTTTCATTAAAATATTCTGTTCAGTAAGTAGTACTCACAAGGGAGCCTTCCAGATTAAAAGTTTGAGCATTTTGAAATAGTAACATGACGTCTCTCTCCAGGTCACCCAGACTGCGATAGCGGTGGTTTCGAATCCTCTCCTAGAGTTTGAGACAAGAAATTATGAATATATGTGTGAGGCTACATGCTTGTATTGAAAACACATCTATTATTTGGACCTGCACCTTGATCTTTCTGAAGTCCACGGGTTTGCGGATCAGTTCGTAGTATTCTGGCAGCTCCTTTCGAGAAGGCAGCTGGATGAACACTTCGCTCAGCTGACGCCCACTCGCGCTGAAGGAAGTGTTACCAAATGGAATCAGCTCATTCATGACATATTTTGATCTCAGATATTTTAGGCATGTTATTGACCTGAACATGACCTGCCCTCTATCTCAAACTTCACTACCTGTCTTTGTACTTTATCACAGCATCTACAATCTTCTTCATCTTCTTGGTGAGAGCAGGTGGATTAGGAGAGAGCTTCTCAACAGGTGGTCTTCCCCTTTTTCTCTGCCTTTTACCATCTTCATCCTTGTCTCCTCGTCCACGGCTTCCAGATGAGGAGGGTCCGGAAAGGTCTAGGTCATGGTCCCTTTTTCTTTTCCGTGTGGTCTTTTTGTGCCGTACCTCCTCTTCCACTTCCTCTAATGTGCCCTCCTCTATTGCCTGAGATCAAGACATCTCACGTTACAAAAGAGTAAAAGTTGCACTTCCAGGTCATACAGCACATATTTACTAATAACCTTAAGCCACTGCTTCTCTGTCAGTGAATCACTGTAGTCCACTTCCTTACGCTGCCGGGAGCCTCGTCCAAACATCTTCTCCTCCTCTTCCTCATAGGTCAGCCGCTCCACCTCAGCATCATCCTTCATGATCCAAGTGGGTAGCTCATCTTCCTCCATCAGACGGGGTTTTCTCCGTGGGTTACGGGCCTCCTCTCTGCGTCGATCCAGGTCCATGCGCTGGTTTGAAAAAAGGACAAGAGAAAGTTGACAAATAAATGTAGCTGATTTATAAGCATAATTTATTGTTGTAATCACTGTCTTTTCATTATCTCACCATGAACAGGTCAAACTCCTCTTCACTCCTAGCAATCATCTGGTTGACGGTCTCATCGTCCGGCACCTCATCTTCCTCCTGAATACAACAAACACAGATTGGCAAGCAGAGTATAAGAAAGCCCACCCTTAAAAATTGTGTGTCGTGGGTGCACGCACACACATTCATGCGGAGACACTGTTCCTGACCCCAGACCTCGTCTTGCTCCTCATGCTCCAGGATGGCCTGCAGAAATGCTCTGCGCTCATGGCTTGAGGACTTTTGATCAAACATGCCAGCCTGGATGACCTTCTGGTCCACATTGAGTTTATATTTGGCAGCGGCCAGAATCTTCTCCTCCACACTGTTAACTGTGCAGAGGCGTAACACACGTACTTCGTTTTGTTGACCAATGCGGTGGGCCCTGTCCTGGGCCTGTAAATCCTGTACAAAACACAAATAGTAAAAGATGCAAAAGTTAAAACAGAAGAGCTTCAGCGACTGAGGAACCAGACGCCCTATTGTTGTACAGTATATTTCAGGATTGGTGGAAGCATTTTAACATTATTCAAACATAAACACTATGCAGTTACTAGTCATTACTGTACCTGATCCAAACCTTAAATATATAATCGGTTACTTTGGTGTTACTCAAGCAGAAGTAGAAATGTCAATAGGATATTCATTATATTTAGTACATTTTACCACAGCTTTTTCTGACACAGAAGTGAAGCCATTAAGCTCAATGTGCAATAATGACCAAATTAAAAAAACATCAAACAAAAGGTTTGCCCTGGTGGCCTGTGTCAAATGAATACTTTGCTAGTCTACCGTCCAAAGCATCATTTTGATTACGTAGTTTTGGTAAACCTAACTACTACTGAATGTACATTAATTGTATTAATTATATGAAAACTCCACATGCATAAGACCTGGTGAGGGTTCCAGTCAGAGTCAAAAATAATGACAGTGTCGGCCGACTGCAGGTTGAGGCCCAGACCCCCAGCTCTTGTGCTCAGCAGGAAGATGAAGTACTCTGATTCTGGGTCATTGAACGTCTTCAGTAACATTCCTCTATCTTCAGCCTTTGTTGTGCCTGCAAATACAAAATAGTCATGCCATAAAAAATACAGAAGAACAATATGTGGAAAACAAGCATCATTCAAACTGTCCCACCATCAAGGCGCAGATACTTGAAGCTACGGTAAGCAAAGTAGTCCTCCATGATGGTCATCAGAGAGGTCATCTGACAGAAGAGCAGCACTTTATGGTTTGTGGCTCTAAGTTTCGGCAAGATGCGATCCAACACCTCAAACTTTCCTGACGCTCGATACAAGTCAGGCCTATTGGTCAAAAGGGAAAACAATGCTGAAGAATGCCTCTACGTTATGCTTCTACACTAAGGATAAAATGGCACATACCCCTGGACTATCCCACCGGAGAATCCTAAATGTTCAGAAAAGGATTCCTGTAGAAAGAGTCACTAATTACACCTAAAAAAATAGCTCAGTGTTCAATTTAACTAAAGTTCTCCTTAGTTTGTATAAATGTCCACGTTTATTATTGAAATAATTTGAAAACTAGACATAACTAATTGAGTACTGTGAAATAAATGAATATATTGTGTGTATCTGCCTTACCTCTATCTGCTGGAACATATATGGATGGTTACAGATCTTCCTCAGCTGCATAATAGTGTTCATCAGGGTCTTTGTGCCTCCTTTACCCTGTTTCATATAAAGCAATGCAATTAATGTAACTGATTCAATTTCGGTACAAAATAACAAATATAAACACATTTTTATCCTCACTTTCTTGTCTTTCTCAGATCCATCAGTCAGCAGGACACCCTTGGCCTGCATGTGTCTGTACAGCACCCTCTGCAGAGATGACATGTCACATTTGATGACATATTCCACCTGAAAGAGAGTAGAAAAATATCATGAATACAAAGAGCAAAGAGATGTGTGTATTATGTGTATGTTAACTGAAAACCATGCCTTCTCTGGCAGCTGTGCCTCCACTTCCTTCTTTAATCTGCGTAATAAGAAGGGGCGAAGCACTTTGTGGAGACGGCGGATAATCAAGATTGTCTCCTCCTCATTAAGATCCACCTAGAAAAAAAAAAGAAGTTATTTAAAACCAAACCAGGAAGGATAATATCAAACTGTTAACTTGCAATTAATGTGTTTAGAAGTTTTGATTGACCTTCTCTCCAGTCATGGCAAAGGGGGCATTGAACCACTGCTCGAAAGTGCTGCAGCTCTTGAAGATGGTGGGCAGGAGGAAGTTCAGCAGGGCCCACAGCTCGGGCAGTTTGTTCTGTAGAGGTGTACCGGTCAGCAGGACTCGACGAGGAGCCAAGTAATGGGTATTGAGGACCTGGGTCAGTTTACAGTGGTGGTTCTTCATACGGTGACCTTCATCAACAATCATGTACTTCCATCGAATCTAACAAAGTACACAGCAGAGAAAAGAGAAGCTAAAACCCATTCCTCTTATCAAATACACAGTGTGCTTATGGCTGCTGTCTGGCACAAACCTTGTATCTTCCAAACTGCTTACTTCATTTTGTAAGTTCTTTTAAATATATTCTGTTATTAAGAGATTGTAAGTCCCAGTGACATGCATTAAGAGTGAAAAAATAATAAAATAGAATAGTCAAAAATGGAGATACAAGGTTTGTACCACACAACATTATATGGAAGCCTTCTAGTCCATATTGTCCTCATGGTTTTGTCCCAAAGACAAACCTCCAGCCACCATGGGGAAACTCCCTCCTAAACTACAATACGCACCTTGCGGTTCAGTCAGGAAGCATACATGACTACATGAGTGCATAGGAGCATGACGGCCACAGAGAGGACAGAGAGGACACATCATTGTGTGGCAGCACCTAGGAGAAAGCACTGAGACGCAGCACATGGGGCAGTCAGATTGGCCAAAATCAAGATGCATGTTAAGAATTTTAGGTGGTTGGGCCCGAAAAATAAAAATAAATGAATACAAAATCTTCCCTCAGACATGTGCCTTTGTTTAGAACGTGCATGTGTTTCTATGTACATTTCTATTCTTCTGTTTGTCCCTTTGACAAATGTTACCTTGGCCAGCACTTGCTTGTCTTTGATGATGTACTCATAAGTTGTAAGTAAAACATTAAACTTTCCACTACGGAGTTGGGGAACAAAGGCTCTTCTGGCTGCAGGTGACCCCTAAAATAAGCAAAAATGTTAGAAACTAGAAAGAATAATCAATTTTCATATGTTCACTTCACTGTTTTACCTTGTAGGACACTTTGACAACTGTCGGTGCCCACTTGTCAAACTCATAAACCCAGTTAGAAAGGGTTCTGTCAAGAAAAAAGACAACACAACTTGGTGATTCATCTGTGCAACAACAGAACAGTCAAAGATTTTGGGACACTGAGGTGGTTTTGCTCACGAGAGGGGTACAATTATGAGGTAGGGTCCGTTGAGCCGCTTGTGCTCCATGAGGTATGTTATAAGAGCAATGGTCTGGATAGTTTTTCCTAGTCCCATCTCATCCGCTAAGATCCCGTTCAGATTGTTGTTGTAAAGAGAAACCAGCCATTCCAACCCTTTAATCTAAACAGAGCAAAAGAATTGTAACAATTTGTCAGATATTATCAGAGTAAAATGAAATATTAAACAGTACTGCTTTATCATAAAACATCTATGTGATTATAATTGCATGTTAAGTGCAAAAATGTTGTTTGACTATTATTACAAAGTTTGTACCTGATACTGTTTCAGTTGTCCATTTACCAAAAGGGTGGACTGTTTCTCCACCTTCTCTGTGACAGCGTGAGCCACAGAGTAATACGACTGAAGGCCACGTGCAAATGCTGCCCCACTGTACTCATCATCCACATCCTGCTTAGCATTTCTATACAATACACATAAAAATATACATTTATTAAACATCTCAGTATAATAGCTAATGTAATAATGTTTCAAATCAAATGTACTCACTCGATGATATGCCGGACGTCCACCTCAGACACATCCTCACTGTCTGGGTCTGTGATCTTCTTCTTATCTTCCACTTGAGCCGAAGATGGCTGAGGGTCTTCCTCCTCCTCCTGCAGACACACAGTCCCAGGCTTGTCAATCAGGATATTTGTTCATGTACAGCTATGTTTTTTGTCTACAGACGACCATTTCTATTATACAGTTAAATGATTATTTACTCTTCTATACACTGCTTCTTAGCTCTACTTTAATAGATAGACCTTTTTTGCTTTGACATTTTTACAACAGGTGAGCGTTTAAATCAAACAGTTTATGCAGCATTGTAACAATACCTTTCTTTGCTGTTATTATGTTCTAAAAGCTTGTCAGACTAAAATAATATTTAGATTTTTTTGGCATGTAAGTGTATTGAATTAATGATTTTGTGAATTTTAACATGATATATTTACAAACCCACCTCTTCTTCCTCCTCCTCATCACTGTCTTCACTGTCTGAACGGGGAGCCACCTCATATCTTCGTTAGAGAACAAATAGGGAAACAACAATTGAAATATTTTAACTAAATACTATAATATAATGTTATGGAAGAGAACACAAGTTTAAGAAAAGTCAATCTCAGCTGAAGGCTCAACTTTTCAGTTTCATTCAACATTTAGACTAACCCAGGGTTCATTTCCAGCCATGTCTCTAACTGTCCAGCTTTTGGAGCGTCCACCCCTGTTAGGATGTTCCCACTGTCCACATGGATGACTTTGACAGGCAGGTCACTCATCTGACTTGTTTCATCCAGAGGCTGCAGAATAAATATCAAGGTTACAATTGTCTGTTTCACCGTTATGATTAAAGTACTGCTAATGCTTACTTCTCCATCTGGTCCCAGGGCAGGAGCTTGGCCCTCAGCATTCTCCAACTGCTGTACAGCATCAATAAAAACCTTATACATCATGTCCTACTAATACTTGCATTGGATTGTTTGTTTAACATACCTTCTTCTTTTTCTTTCTCTTCTTCTTCTTCTCCTTGAGGGCCTGTGCAGCCTTGTGTGCTCGGACCAGTTCTGTGAGGTTGGCCACATATTCATCCGTCTGCTGCAGTAGGTAGGCCAGACGCTTATCTTTTTTCTGATCGATCAGTTTACGATATCCCTCCTCATCCTCTGCCTGAAGGAACGCATAGATGTTATCTGTGGATCATAGCAAGTGTGTGAGGGTGAAATATACCCTTGTTTTCCCCTTACCATAAGTCTCCTCATTCTCTCCTTCTCAATCCGCTCATTCTCTTTCTTTTGTTCACGCTCAGTGTTAGCATGATATGTGGCCACAGCTTTGGTTAACTTCTGAATTTTGCCTGTGATTGAACGATGGTACTCTTTGAAGTCTTTGGCATGTTGCAGGATGCTGTTGAGGTACTCCTATAACAGTAAAGGAAAACAGTCATATTTAATAGATCCAAGACTGAGTAATAAAATGTCACCAAAGGCACATCATTTATTTGTTGGTTTACCTGATGTTTCTGCCTGCGTTTGCGCTCTTGCTCAATCTTCTGCTGTTTTTCCAGCTTCTCAGTGATGCGGGCCTCTCGCAGAGACTGACGCTTACTGCGCTTGTAGGCCTTAGCATCAAGAGCAGTCTCTAAAGCTGTGTCACGACGCATACACACCACCACCTCTTGGCGCAGCTGTGCACAAATACACAGAATCATGACTGAAAATATAATTATAAACATACACACATTCACCCACAGTAAGTACAGTACTGAACCTGTCTCTGGAAGTTAAGCAGACGAAGGGCTTTGAGTTCTATAGTAGCTTTGGTACGGAGATCCCCAGCAAGAGATCCTGGCAGATTCTCGAGTTCAGCAATTCGATGAGTGATACGAGCCTGTAACCTTTAATACCAAAAAGTATTGTGTGATAGTTACTTTAGTAACTTAATATAGTATTAAAACAGAAGTAAAAACAATACTATACAGTCCTACAGAACAGTCGTAAAGCAAAGAACTGAGGGTACCTGTACTCTCGCTCTTGCAGTATCTCCACTGGGTCGAGGCCACAGGGTTTCTGGATGGGTGTAATGCGGTTCTGCTTGGCATGGTAAGGCATCATTGGAATAGGCTGTGCTGGCTGACCGGGCGACTGGGTCTGTGGAGGCATCACTGGGGAAGCAGCTGGGGGAACGGAAGGAGGAGCAGGAGAGGGTCGCCCGGTAGGTTGTGGGGGGATTAACTTTTGGGGTGCATTGGAGGGGGCTGCTGCATTTGCCATGGGGCCTGCAGAATATACATGGTACCTATGTAAATAACTTTGTAGATTAAATTTAAAATAGCAAAACAACTCTTTTCATGCTTTGAATTAAAGGGCCACATACACACCTTCTGGCCAGGATTTAGGAGGTCCATTAAGGTTTTGTCCCTGCATCCCAGCTGGGGTTCCAGAAGGACCCGGGGGAGGCATGTTGGGACCCATCATTCCTAAAATACCAAAACAATTTATTTATGATATAAAAATTCAGTGAATTATTATTTGTCATGTTATTACTTGTCAGCTGCACTTTCATCACAGACATTCAACATAATCTCCTAAAACACTCAGTGCTCACCATGGGGCCGGCTGTAGCTTGAGCCCATGGGCCCTGGTCCGGGTCCAGCAGGTCCTCCTCCTGGCCCCCCTCCAGCTACAGGGGGCAGGCTGGTCATAGGCTGCTGCTGCATCCCAGGCATTGGCCTTTTACCCTGGACGGCCATTTGCAGGTGTTCAGACAGAGGCTGGCCCCGCGCCAACATCTTATAGGCCATGATCTGTGCTCTGAGCTGGTGGAGCTGGTTCTGGTTAAAGGGAGTTGGACCTCCGGGCCCACCTGGACCAACAGGGCCAGTGGGACCACCAGAGTCCAGTCCTGAACCAAGGGAGCCAACTCCTGACCCAAGACTGGGTCCAGGACTGGGGCCTGGGCCAGAACTACTGGGGGGGCCAGGTCGGTTGTTGGGCCCCAACGAGTGTTGGTCTGCACCGGCATTATCTAGAGGTGTAGAGGCAGAGCTGGGGCCACCCGAGGAGGAGGATGATGATGATGACGCCATAAGAGGCCCCGAGGGAGGACCATTGGACGGGACTGGGCTGGAGTGGTCTGAACCGCCTAATGGAGAGTGGTAACCTTAGAGACAGACAAGTCAAATCAGTGAATCACTCACTATTATTTTGAGTAAAGTCATGCAATCACTTAACAAGACATTTCCTAATACTATGTACATCATACTGGGTTGATGAGTGTTTTTTTCTATTCTTATCAACTTGACAGTCTGCCATGAGTTCACAGAAATAATTGGTTTTACTTGTTGAGTATGTTTGTTTTCGTGGCTGTGGAAATCCCTTTTGATAATAACTGAGAACAATTAATATATAAGTATTAAACTGAAGTTTGCAACAGCAGAGACACTCCCTCAGCTTAATGGGCCCAGTCATCAGTATGCTTACAAACACATCTTACACAATGCTGGGCAGGACCACATTGCCTAAACCGTCTAAATGTAGCATAACTACCTTGTGAGTGCTGGTCCAGAGGACTGGGAGGGGGGCCCATGCCGCTGTGTCCGCCCTGTCTCATAGACAGCCCTTTCATCTGACTGTAGCGACTGTCCTCATTCAGATTCTTCTCGTGCATGCCTTCTACAGGCTGTGGAAAAACATAAGTAAAGGTATAACATATTATACACTGTTATACATACGGTCCCAAAAGTTCAGTTTTGTGGAGTTATTTCGAGTGGAGAAAGAAAGAATTTTCTGTCCAAAATACTCAATACTTATAATCAATAATTTAGAGCATATGCTTTTATTATACATGACCTGCTTGTGTCATGTCAAGATTGCTATTTACTGTCCAAAATTAAGATAATAATTATTATTAGCAAATAACACAAACATATTATAGAACATTTGTAATCTTAAACTGACTTTCTTTGTTAAAGGTTTGTTAACATTTTTAATGATCAAGGTGGTGGTCTTGTGACATGAGGCACAAATAATCCTACAGCGCTGTCTCTACATGTGATGTATGACTCACTTTATGAAGCGAGTGTATGTTGTCCTGGCTGTATCCTGAGGGTCCAGGCTGGGAATGACCCGAGGAGGGGGGGCCAGGACTGGGGCCCATCATGCTGTGAGAGGAGCCTGGGGAGGGCCCAGGGCTGGGACCCAGCATAGCCCCTGGAGAAGGCCCCGGACCAGGAGAGGGCCCGGGGCGGGAGGTGCCTCCCATGGGGGGGTCTGGTGTGGACATTGCCCTGGACCACCTGCTCCTGACTGAGCAGCAGAGACCTGAGGAAAAAGTGAGGAAGAGAGAAGTTGGAAAAAGGAGTGAAGTGCACAAGGTTAGATCTCTGCAAAAATGTTAGATGCTAAAACAAACTTTCTGATATTAAAATGTAGTAGAATAAAATAAATATAGGTTTAAGATCTGTAACTAAGGGTAAGTGACAAGAAAGGTGTTCAATTTACAGATTATGGGTGAGTCGTCTCTGAGATGTGGACACCATACTGCTGCGCTGCACCAAACCACCGACACAAGCATTTGCAGCTGCAGGTTCTTTCAGAGAACTTGAACCAAACATGCTCAAATAGAATCAAATATGCACCAGAGCGACGCTATTGATTCATTTCTCGCAGAGACCATGAAAGGGTGTCTCGTTAAATATAAAAGGGGAATGGCGGACTGTGCTTATGCGACTGACCTACCCGCATCCACGGGACAAGCAGTCCTGCGTCCATTTTTGCGCTCACGAGTTCATATTTGGGCCCGATAAAAGAAGACGCAGCAGTAGTAGCAATTAGTCTACTCACCCTCTTTGTAATCTGCCTTCAAGCTTTGATTTGTTTCACCGACGTGGCTCGAGCGCCCCCCTGCACCGCTCTATGACCGAATGTCTAGTCACGGTTGCCAACCAATGCGCATGCGTGCGCGGTGACAGCGCGCACGGTATTCACAAAGTGGATCCTTTCTGGACTTCAGACACAGTAATGTTTAATGTTTAGTTTAAGTCAAATTATTTTCTTTTATGTACTGATAATTCCACAGACACAAATATTTAACAGAAAGAATTTCTAAATTCTAATGAAACAAAAATATCCTCTTGCTTCATGTAAAACCATAGGCTTGATTTTGCCAGATGTATTATTTGAATTTAATAAAAAAAAATGAAATAACTACATTGTTACACTGTACAACAGCAAAAAAAACAAAAAACAAAAACGTACATAGTTTATTAAATTATCATAATTTGTTTTATTGTAAATATGTTAAACATAAAACAAAACAAATCAACAAAATTGAGACACATTCTGCTCCAGTGTTTTACTTTAAGAAAAAATTAAATACAACTCAACAGTAGTGCAACTTGCTTTACATAAAAAAGAAACCACTGCCAAATGCTATGATCCTTTTCAAAAGAAAAAAACAAAAAACATTTGTGTCATTTTTCTTTGTGAAGGACAGGAAAACCCTAGAACAATGATAGAAGTGAGTGAATAGGATTACTGTATGACACAGTAACACTGCATAACAGCATGTTTCTGGGAAATGTGACCTACAAAGAGTTGAGGCAAGCCTCAAAACAGTCTATATCTGCTGAATGTGTTTTTGAAAGAATTTTAAAGACTCTTGAGTACTTTTTTAAACACACAGACACAAAATAGTTCTTTTGTGTGCCTAAGGTCAGACACAAACTCATGAGATAAATAAATAAAGAAAAGTGATGTACAGCAGATGATATTTACAAATGTCATCCTCGCCAGTGTTCAGTTCACACCAGGAAAGAACAGTAATAGAGAACTTAAATAAACCTGATTCTTAATATTGTTCAGTGTTTGAGACAAAGACAATGGTCCAGTAATGACCAGGCCATGTAAAGTAACGCTCAAGCCTGAACCACTTACCTGTTAGCCTATACCACAATATATATGATACCAAGTAGCAGCAGCAGAAGCTCCAATTTCCAAAAAAAACCCAACTTGTTCTCTACCACCCCCTTCAGGACAGGAGAAAGAGAAAGCACTGTCCGCATTGGTTTTAAAGGAAGACAAACTCATCACTGTATCTTCTATTGTTACAGTTTTCCTTGTTGCCCAGGGGCAAAATGTGGGCTGTAGGCATGCAGTGGTTACTGCTGTGACCCTCGAGTCCATAGTCCTGGCCTTGACCCTCAACAAATGTGAAGATGGGGTACCTCTCCTTAGATGATGACAGAGCCTAAGAGCACAACATAATGCAATCAGGAAGAATCTTTAATGGCAAAAATAGCTAAACTTTGTGTTTAAATACACCACTAAGTGCTAAAAATACTGTATGATGCATATGCCATTACGGCTGGCAATCTTAAGTTGGGTTCTTTAATTTACATTTGCATTTACATTATTTAGTTCTTTCTTGCCAAACAAATGAACTCCACATTAAAGTACTTGAACATAAATGTGTAGAAGCTCACCGTACTAACAGCAGAACAGAGTGACTCAAAGTCCTTCTTGTTTTTGGCATAGAAACCAATAGTACAGCTGGGATCCATACGATTAAAGGGCATCTTTTTAGGTGAACTACAGTGAAATGACTGCAGAGTCACAAAAAGAAAGACGTGAAAATGTGCCTGTATGACAAATTCTACAATATGGAACTGAAAACTGGAACATAAATACAAAAATATTAAAAATTGCAAACCTCCAGTGAAAAATTTACTTGCGTGACATCCACCACGGGCTGGCAGTAATGAGGATCCAGATAGAGTAACTGTTCATCTGACAGAAATCCATAAAAAACAGAAACCACTTAAAAAGTATGTTATTAACTTACACATCTTTTGCCCATGTGGGAAATTTGACAAAGGTTAACAGCTCATACAGCTAATACAAATTATCTTTTAACATTTTTCATAGTAAAAGTAACTGGTTAAAACAATGCAAAGTATCTTTTCAATTTATATGCCCACTAAACTAATAAATGAGACAAATGCTGCAGCAAAGTCACACAGGACTGTTACCTCTTAACATGTTATATGATTAAGTTTTTGGAAACGTGACGTGACAGGATTTGTGTTCTCACAAGATGAGATTGGGGTGAAAAGTTACAGTGCTGCTTTAGGAAACCAAAAGCCAAGCCTTGTTCACAGTCTCCCAGACAGTCATCAGACAGTGGTAAATATGAAATTGCACTTCTGATGGCATCTTATTGATGCTACTGAAAATCTTATTGAGTAAGGGACTAGCATACAGTGCTTTGTGAAAGGTGTCTGGTTGGTATCATCTATTAACCTCAGGTCAGTTAGGTTAGGCCACACTAGTTACTAAATACTGTTTCACATTTAACTGTTCGGAGCTTATATTTAACTTGCTTAAGGTGAGTTAAGTTCTGCACCTAAAGCAAAGAAGTGAAACAACATGCTACAACACACATTCTTATCTGAAAAATAATTCAAGAGATCATGAATGTTTTACTAAATAAAGACATTGTAATGTAACAGAATGGGCCTCACCTTGAAAACCAATGAAGTAGAGAGAGTGCTTCGGTTTGCCTCCAATGATACCAATACAACACTCCAGCTTTAGGATGTTCTAGACAACAACAAACAAAAATCTGGCAACCACACCACTAAATCTGCAACCTTTTGAGAAAGCATTTATCTTGCAATATTGGAATACAATAATAAGCAAGTTAAACGGACCTTTACACATTCAATGTAGGAAGGGTTGAGAGCCTCTCCTCCCAACCGAACAGGCACAAGTATAATGACTGACTTCCACAAGTGGCAGGACGGGTCGGGGGGGACCTGACTTTGTGACAGATCACACAAGCGCACAACATCCTCCTTGTACACTATTAAAGAATGAGAAAAGCTTACATTTTACTACAATTTTTATATCAACACATAATGAAGTTTAAACTCAAATCAGTCTCACCTGTGCAATCCTGAGCCACATACACAGCCAGGTTGTGTACCACTGAGGTTTTAGCAACAGCTTTTCTGAAAAAAACAAAAATAAAGAAAACAATCATATCTTAAATCACTACTTCAATAATATTTTTTGAAACACAAGAGTGCATTGTTTTTTTGTTTTTTCGTACCGAAGTATATGTGCCACTATCGAGGGGCCATACCAGTCACCAGCTTTCTTCCCTGAACTTTTGCCGATTTCGACCAATTCGTGGACACCAAATGGTGTCAACGGCTGGTCTCCAAACCAGGTAAGCAGTTTGTGGTGGATAGGCTCTGCCTGCCTATCCCTTACACACTCCGGTCTTTTCTTCTGGGTCACTCTGGCCACATGATCATGTGTAAAAGACCTCTCTGGGCTGTTAGGGATTCGAGGAGAGGCAAATGAAGGAATGGGAATCCCAACAGCCCGGGCTGGAGACCGGGGACGAAAAGCTTCAAAGTCCACATCAGTTAGCTGATGAGCATCTGGCCAGGCCCAATCTAAACAATCAGTTTAAGCTGAGTCAGGCTAAAGTGTCTATATTTAATCAGATAAGTGTTTTGTATTTACATGAAATACAATGAGAAAACGTCATTTCAACAAACCTCTGGGCATCAAATGGACCAGAAGCCCTTGTGCCAGCATCATCTGGCCACTACGCAACATGCAACCCCAGCCACAGTCTGTGGTCAAAGTGGTGCCTTCCAGTTGAGGAAACTCCTTTCTATATGTCATCCAAATTCTGGACACAAAGGCCAGGCGAAAACGCTCCACCTCATCTAAGTAAGACCAACATAAAATTGTATTTTTGATTGATTGACAAAAAAAATCTACCTCTCTATTTACACACTTCACATTAAATATATAAAAATAATTTTCCGTACAACTCTTTACCCTCATTGTTGAGCAGAAATGAGTGTCCCAGGATGGTGACTGGTGATACTTTGTTGAAGGTTGTTTTAGTCTTGATCGTCCAGCCTGGTGAGAGAAAGATAGATAATGTGAAGCAGTGATATCTATCAGGCTTTACAGTACATCAAAGTTCCTTGTAGAGCATATTGCCAATATAGTCTTAATGAGTTAAAGACAGATCAACATATTTTTCTTTTGAAGTTAAGAACAAACCATATTTAACATTGTTCCAGGCGGACATGAATTTAGCTCTCAGTTTCTCCACTTCATCGGGCTCTTCTGTCATGTCTCTGTTGGGATCAGGGTTCTGAGGTGGCCTTTGTCCAATGCTGCCCTGCTGCCTCCGCATGTCCATCAGCTCATCCTGGGTTACTCCCCCAGCATACTGTGCTGCACTGGGGGACACTGAGTTCATGGCTCAGACCTGCAGGCTGGAGCTCCTCATGTTAACACAGAACTGAAAAGACCTGAAGAAAGGGACAAAATAAGTGCCTCAGCAACTTGATCTAAAGTTGTTAATACTAAGTATTTTTACAAAACCTACCTAAGAGTGTGAGACTTTCATAAGGATATTACAATGTGTTTAAATATGTCTGTAAACAGTTGCAGAGTTCATTTGAAGTTATTGGTTATTGCCAGCATATTAAAAGTAGGTATTTACTTTTAAACTGTAATATGTAAAAATCCCATGGTTTTATTGTAAATGCAAAGCTCTATTACTCCAGTAAAAGGAAAGTAAAGTGTCACCAAATAAAAGTAAATACAAGGTTGTCATCTAGTCAACCCTGATCAGATTTCTCAAGCACAGAGGAAACCCACATTTTCACTCCTCCCAGAAACTCATGAGTAACAGTTTCAACAAGGAACAGGAATACAATGCTTTGCAATGCTGGGAACTGTTCACTGAAGAAAAAAAGACATCATGTGATGAGCATTTGACAATCAGCGTGTCTGGCTTTTTCAGCGTCACTGGAGGTCATATGGTGAACTTGGCAGGACCAGCGTTGTATCTCAAGCTATTCAGCACTAAAGTAATTACACTAATTACATTTTTGTTACAAAACAGTAGGCTATGTCACTGGCCAAGTCATTTCGACCGTGGATAGATATGGGTGCACTGACCTTTTACCATTACCACATTTCAGTGAAAATAAGTGTGTTCAATTTGCTGATTCTACAGATAAGCTATAGATAAGTACTGAATATAGCTAGAATAATTTGCATTTTTGTACACAGACCTAACCAGACACTTCTATCTAATTAAAAGTAGTACTTACCGTATGGTTAGTGCCATTATCTACGTTTTAGTTCAGCTCCAGATTTCACAGAAAAATACCAAAGACAATTATCTATTTTTACAAAAGCTAACTCGCTAACCTTTCACAGTTTACTGTTAGCATTAGCCCGGTGGTGGCTTACGAACAAATCAGGACGTAGGCTCATGGATCAAACACGCTTCTTCATTTAAATCCACTGATGTATTCCTGGTACATATATCTCCACTCAAAATAAGCGTCCTTCCAAACACATTATTGCGGAGGTAAACCGAGAGCATTGAGCTCGGTTTCTTTGACCAAGCGACGCTTAGCATCTCATTTGACGTCAGAGAACATTCACTTCCTGTTGTCTTTTCCTGCTGTAACGGGATTGGTTCAAGTACTGACCATAAAGAGCTAGTTAAAATGTACTTTTGTCGTGCGCAGATAGTTATTATTTAATTTCCAATTATATCACAATTTATACCTCTGTCAATATTATGATTTGCTATGAGTGTAGGTGTTTTAAGAACAACGTTGCCTAAAAAAACTAATATTTAATTGCTGCAAAAGTGCAGATGATGAATGTATAAAATATTAGAAAAGAACAAGACATTTTGCTTTGGAAGTCATTTTTAGATTTTATTCCATATACTGCACTTTAGGTGTCTGCTTTTGAATCACATCTATCACAAACAAAAATGCCCCATGATACAAATAAATACACTTTTAGTGAACAGAGAAACGTGGAATGTTTTTCATACTTGGACATCTGTGTTCCTTTTTATACTTTATATATTTGTAAAATAACATAAATACCAGCAAAGGACCTTTTAAATAAAGTGCCATTGTACTAGTCTCTCTAACAATCACAAAAAGTATCTTCATACATGAAGCACTAGTAAAGACATCTGGAAAAAGGCCTGAAAGTGGACATGGTGGAGATTTTTTTTTTTTTCAGTTTGTTTTGTCAGGTATAAGATATGACACGTTATATTAAAATATAAAAGGACTGCCAGCCAGACAGAATAGAAGAGTTTGTTATACCTATAATACTTAATCAATATTCCAGTTGAAATAATAACAGTCACATTAAGAACACATCAAAATAAAGTAAAAGAAAAGCAATAATGTTTCAAGTGTTCATTTGACACAACAAAAACCCTCATTGCCATCAGACACTTGATGCATATTCAGTAACTCTGTGGGTAGTAACAGTTCTGTTGTTAATTAATGACCTTGTCTCAGTCAAATTTAATGATTCAGTCCAGCAGTTATGAGGAAATATAGACTGTTATACAACGGCCACTGGGGGACAGTAAAGTACCATGTCAGATAAACAGGAGCTTGTCTGTGAAAATAGGCTACTGCATGTGAATGTTTTTCATGCTGGGAATAAACCAGTCAGTACTTGAATGGACTTACAAACTTAAGAATTTTACAATTAAATTCATTAAACGATGCAATGGGCAACATGAGAACAGCTTAGCCACATCTGTATAACGGTTGTACCGCAAGAAAGAACTTGTGACTTCCTTAGATACAGCTGGTCCATTGTGTTTGTATCCAGCCTCACAAAATCAAACAATCCTGTAAGAAAAACAATAAGAAACCATTTCCTGCAATAGTGTACACATACAATCCAGTAACAGCCAATTACCAAGGGAAACTGGGGCATGGAGGGCTAATATTTAGGCAGTTGAAAACTGTTGTATCAACTCGACCACAGACAGTAAGTGAAGAACTTCAGGGAAATTATTCAATAAATAAAGTTTCAATTCATAAATTAACCAGTGGTTACTAGAGCAACAGATATCTACACACAAGTGTTATTTATTTAGATATCATACACTAGATATTGGGATGTGTAATATTAAAATTGTGTGAAAAGGGACAGGTCTTTCCTGACTTGTGAGAAGATCATTCTAACACTAGACACATTCAATCACAAAGCCTTACACAGCCATTTGTTTTCATAACAGCAGGTCCTTTATTCCTTGTCTATGAAGTCCAGCCTAAGCCCTTTGCAAATAATATATGCTACATTCAAGGATGCCTGCTTTGCTCGTTATAGCTCGAAACAGATTTACTGTATATGTGCTTATTTTATGCTTTTATACCTAATGTCATCACAAGCAATTTTTACTGTGCAAAGAACTGTGCCGGTAACTAGATATTTACTGCTGTGTGATTATTTCCTGTTTGGGTCCAGACATAAACTCATGCTGAGTCAACCCTGCTGTCAGTATTTATGACTGGAAACAATATATGCTTACAGACCTCTTAAACTAGTTCCTCCTGTCCAAGTTCACAAACTGTAATGAAAATATTTTAAATGCATTAAAATCAGCTGCTGACACTGCTGCCTCCTGTGGCACTGTGTGTGACTGGATATTAGTACGAGTGTGTAGGCTTAAGTCAAAGGCAGAGGGAGGAAGGGGCTTTAGTAGCCCTCCTGCAAAGGGGAGATAAGCTCTGAGCTGAGCTCTAAAAACCCTGCTTTCCACAGAAACAGGACACAGCCTTCAACAACCAGCAGAAAGAAGCCTGAGGTAACACACGCACAAAGAGTTGTAGATGTAATGTCCCCTGACAATGTGCCAGGTCTGACTTGGTGTGCCAAACTGCAGGTTGAGGAAATAATACATTTTATGCTGTTTAAGTTGTTCTTCCCTTCTCCATCTGGAATTTTTTCTCCTTGCCATTGAGAGAAGAAGAGAGCTGGTTGAAAGACAAAGTAGAAGAGTGACTGGATTTGGTTTTCACAGTATTCAGCATGTTTTGATCAGTAAAGCACTTTTGACCATGTTGTACCTTTATATATACATGTACAGTATTATATGTCATGCATTCACATAGACTCACACACATAAACATCAGATAAAGTGTCCCATGTTACATTTGACGAGTCTTCGCATTAAGTCATTTGTGATAAAAATTCAACAGTTAATGCACCTTACAGTAGGATTGTACTCCTGATTTTAAGTTCAGTTATTGGATTCAATAAATAACATATTTATAGACTCTAAAACTGGAATGTACAATGTATTAAGTGCTTAACTTCTGTTCCAAAAAAGGCATCTTTTTTCTTGTTTAGAGACCTGTGTGGTCATATTTGGGGGGGGCTGCTACCTGTTGCAGCCTTATCGAGAGGTGAACTGGCAGGACTTTGGGTCACGACTGCTGTCCCAGAAGCCAATCGGCCCCCAGGAGGAGTGTCACACTTCCCAGCTGTGGCCCCCTGCTTCTCTTCTGGCACTTTACTCTGCTGTTCCCTGCTCTTGGTCCCCTCCTGGCAGCCTAGTTTGATAGGTCCAAGGACATTTTTGGCCACAGTGGTCAGCTGGCTAACAAAACTTGTCTTGTCACCTGGGGAGACAGGTCGAGATTTACAAAGGGAAGGTCCACAGAGGGAGGGGGTGACAGCTGTTGGTGACGGCGAGGGGGACGGTGAGTGCTCTTCCACCACCTCAAGGCGACATTTGTCCTCCCAGTCAAGGGTCCCCCTGTAGCAGTTGACAGATCCAAGCCCCTGTCGAACCTTACCCAGTGAGAGTGGCTGGCCGTGTGGTGGGACAACGGGAGCCAGCACTCTCGGCTGAAGTTTGGGGCTCTTGGAACCAATATCTGGAGTCTTTAAGTCACTGCTTTCCAATCCAGTCTTTCTAAAACTGTCTCCTATTCCTGATGATTTAAATGTTTTATTTATGCCCAGCACTGACGCACTGATGTTTTTATCTGGAGACGAAGCAGAGCCTTTAGTGATGGCGGCACAGGGTAAGCCTGAAACACTTGAGTTACTCTTGTTATTTCCCTCTTTTTTTAGTTCAGTTCTACTTAATAGGTGCTCCTTCGGGTCTTTACTAAGCAACCCACTCTTCGAGTCCAGTTTTGACATCAAATCTGTCTGACTCTGGTGAGTTTTAACAAACCCTTTTTGTCCATCCAGACTTCCAGTAGGTTTGTTGGGGTTACAATGCGTTGTAGTTTTTGTAGTTTCCACATTTAATCTTGCATTCTGACTACTCAAAGGAAGTTCATTTTGAAGTTTTCCTGTTGGTCCAAGTTTGCTTGATCTGTCCAAAACTAAATCTGACTCAGGTTGTCTCTCTTTCTCCTTCTCTCTTCCTCTCTCCCTCTCAGCTAAAAGTGTCTCTCTGCTAAGTGGTGATTCCTGCCTGCCCAGTCTCCTCACAGGCTTCAGCACTCCAGTCTCAGGAACGGTTGATGACGAGGAGGAGGGTAAAGGAGGAGGATTAGGCGGTAAATTTTCTCCCTCTGTCTCAAGCAAACTCTGCAGTCCAAGCTCACAGAGAAAGGCATCCTTACGGTATTCCGAGTGTTGTACTTCTAGACTGTGCTTCCTCAGCGGACCCCCTAGACCACCTGTAGAACTAGACTGGGTCAAGGGTGAGCCCAGTTTCTCTGCCGACTGTACGCGTTTCAGAAGAGGTGATCGTGGGGGCTCTGCGCTCTTAGGCCTGGGACGGACCACCGGGGGAGAGGAGTGGAGTTTGACAGGAAAAGACTGTGTAGTGTTGGAGCTTCCTACAGTGTGGCCGGGCAGGGGTGGAGGAGACAACTGAGTAGGGGACGGAGTGTGAGCCAGTGGCGACAGAGGGATATTACCAGCAGACTTGCACCGAGCAGATCGATACTGGCGGTGGAGCTTAGGAGACAGACCGTGCAGGGAGCTTGGCCTCATGTGTTGTGAGGGAGCAGGGGAGTTTGGAGTGCTCGATGCTGGAGAACTGCTTTGGGATGAAGCCCCTAAAGGAAACCAATTGAGACTTTTTACAAACGCTTTACTGCTATTTAGAGATTGTTTTTTGTCTGCCTGTTACAGCTGTGTACAGTTTCATTTTGATGTCTTACCCAGGTATGACTGCTCAGGAGTGGATCGGTAGCCTTGGGTGGGTGACCGCGCAGACAAACTGTGAGTTGGAGAGCCAGGAAGACTTTCACTTGAAGAGAGAGAGCGATTCAAAGATGACAGACTCCGGCTTGTGTGAAGTAGATTGGACTGTTTTGTGATCTTACGGAACAGAGAGCTGCGCTTTTTACTGCAGAAGACAATGACAAATATAAACAGATCAAAAATAAAAGTTCCATGCTATAATAATAAGAATGAGACGAAGTGGAGGTACAGTACCTGTCTTGACCGTCCTTTCCCATAGTCTTTTTGTTTCGTCTGGCCATCTTACACTTATAACTGGCTTTGCGGGCAGGACCAACTTTGATAGAGGTGTTTTCAAAAGGTGTAGTGGTCACTGTCACCTTGTTGCCACTCTGCAAAAATCAGCAACATTAGGATCATGCATATAACATAGCATTTCAAATTATTCAAGAGAAGTGTTGTGACCATCAAATTAGTTATTCTCCAAGAGCCATTAAATATTACAATTATTAGTCTGAGTTTTAAAATTGTTCTTATATTAGGTTTAAAAATCTGTTTTTCAGTAATTTCAGGGAATATAAAAAAAGATGAATTAGCTTCCTGAGCAAGCACTCAAGTTTTGAATAACTAAAGACTCATTAAGCCTGTGGTCACATAGAAGATGAAGGCACTTCATAAAAATGATTAATTATTTTTTAATCAGTCATTTGAAAAGTGAAGTACTGATTTGACCCGCTCTGACAACAAATAATGGGTCTACCTTGAGAATAAGTTCCACCACTTCAGTGTGGACCAGACCATGGACCGGCTCTCCATTGACGTGAGTGATGAGATCACCAGCACACAGACCAGCTTCCTGTGCAGGGCCGCCATCTTCCACATGCTAACAATACACATCAAACACTGAAGGTCATAACAGGAAAACATTTTGAGATAGACAGCTAATGGAATGTCATAAAGGTATAAACATATTGATATTTGTGTCATTTAATAATGCTATATAAACTAAAAAGAACTAATGTAGTTCAGAGTGTCTCTGCCAGCCAGAAACATCTGGCATATTCCTTACCCAGACCATATGATGGACACTGTAGATATCACTGTCCCCGATGTAGACTCGGATAGCCCTGAGGGTGAAGCCGTACTTCTTTCCAGAGCGATGGATAGTGATGGGAGAGTGCAGCACACTCACAGCTGGGAAGAAGTCTCTACTGGGTGATGAGTCCCGGGATGAAGGGTTAGAGGAGAATGAGTGGGGAGACATGGGGCTCGCCAGAGGAGAGAAGCCCCCGTGTTGATCCACTGCAGAGGGAAAGAGCATGAATAACATATAAGTACTAGTATGTCCTTAAAGATGTGGTGTTGCCCTTACTTACCTGATGGTATGATCACAGACAGGGCTGTTGCTGAGGCGGACTTGATCACTTTGTTTCCCGTTCTTGAATTGCGTCTCTCGCCATCCCCTGGTAAAGGCTTTTGGCGAGCCCTGCGAAGCACTAGATCGTTGGTGGCTCGGGGGCTGAGAGGATCATAAAGAGGAGTCATCACATCCCGAGCGGCTGCTACGGGGCCAGGGGACAGTGAGCTGATGGCTGTGGTAGCTCCTGGTGTTTCTCCTTGTTTACAGCTCTTGTCTGTCAGAATGTGGAGAAAATATTTATTGCAAGTTTCTGCTAAATATAGTATTTTGAATGTTTACAAATGTTCTGCTGCCTACAGACTCAGCAGTTATGAGCTAATAAGTGTCATTGATTGATTTTTCACCCCCTCCACTGTCAAACACACTTCCTTCACTGTTTTAATGTTATTTATACTACTGTTTCTCCACTAAAATGCGGAGCCACACACTCACCACCTCCGTTGATCTCCTTCATGTTATTTCTTTGCTCCAAGATGCTCGGTGACGGGACATTGGTCCCATCTAAAGAGGTTCCCCGGACCCTGATGGGATTCTGGCGAGATGATGAGTCTGCTTCACCCTCGAGAGGTGAAGCAAAGCGATGGGTGTCCATCAGAGCTGAAAAACGCCGTCGAGCACCAAGAGGAGGGCTCGCATCCCCCTCCATGTAGAGGGACTCTGAGCAAGATAAACGCTTCCTACGACATTAATAAGGATAACAGTTATGCATTTATTTAGCCTTTAATTTAACAATCATCACAAATAAGAGAGAGGATATTGTACTTTTTTCTTCCTCAGATTTAAGGCAAATTAATGAATCTCATCATCTCAGCATAAGGATACTGAATAAACTCGTGTTACTATTACAACAAATAATACATGATGGAAATTAGATTCAATCTTAGATTTGTGTCAGAGATGGTTGGTTAGAGGACAGTGATGGAGTTGAAAGAATGTACAATCTTTAAATTATACATATTGACTCTGTCATAGGTTTATATAATACTATCATAAAATAATAACAAATCACTCACATCTCGGGAGATCCTGTCCTCCAACTCTTGTCTCTCATGCTGAAGCTGCCTAGACTCTCTCTCTTGGTCACCTTGTCCTCCCTTGGGCTCCTGTGCTCCCGACGGGACACAGAGGTCGTGGCTTTTTGCTCCAGCTGAGACAGATGTTCCATGCTGCTGTAAACCTGCAGGGGCATGCAGATCAATAACCGCTCACATAAGTCTGTAATATATATCTAATCTACACATTTATTTGTACATACAGTTTGAGGGAAAAAAATCATTCATGTGTTTAATCTTATTCAATGAACTTCTCCTTCTCCGATGTTTGGAGAATAAAATAGGAAAAGCATCATTCTGAACACAACAAACACAACAGCACAGATTTTAGATAGAAGCTGTTGGCAGGTTCAGTCTAAAATACCAGGATCAAAAAGCATCATATCTTATCAGCTATGGACCGGTCAAGAGTATGAATTACGGTCAATTTTGTGAATTCAAAGGTTAATTAAACACTGTCAACACCACAGGTACCTCTCTAAATAATTACTTACAAAACACATGTTTATGCAGGTGAACAGTGCCATGGACACTTTACACTCTAGATGAATCTGTTCTGAGAAACGCAGCTCTGTGGGGGAGGACTACAAGATGAGCTACATTAAGTGAAGTCGAAAGAATAGCGCACCATGGTAACAACAGTTGTCTGCAAGCACTCATGTTTTGAAGAGAAGACTAGAACAATGTGTCTAACCAAGTACCGCAAAAAGTGAAGGTTTAAAATGTTGATACCAAACAAACTGATCCACATAATAAGTTTACATAAGGTTGTGTATAATAAGCTGATGATGACAGTAAGAAATGTTGTGTGAGTAAAGAAAGAAAAGAACTATGAGGTGGGCAATCTTTTTAGGAGGAAATGGAAGAGACAGGTGCAAACAGGAATAAAAAAGAAGGCTTTACACTGTCATTAAAAGTATCTTTACACTTAAGGAATTAAAAAGCTGTTTGAGTATTCCACATCTGCTGCCAAGTGTCTTTAAATAGAAACATGAGAATGATGAGGAATAATGCTGTAACAGTTACAACACCCCAGACCCTTTCTAAATCCCAGACCTGAGACCTTGTCCACAAACAAGGTGCTGAAAAACCTGCCCGCATTTTCATCTTCTCTTTTCCCACATCCCACACCTCATCAAAGTATTTTAAGGCCAACATGCTGTACTGTGTACCTCTGTGTAAATACCAAAGGCAAAAAGATTAAGGGTAGCTATAGAACAGACAGACAGAGCAGAGAAGTGCAGAGTCAGACCTTGCTGAATCGAGGAGAACAGGAGGAGAACTGTCTGATCTC
The DNA here is from genome assembly GCA_036850595.1 of Rhyacichthys aspro. NCBI lineage: Eukaryota > Metazoa > Chordata > Actinopteri > Gobiiformes > Rhyacichthyidae > Rhyacichthys > Rhyacichthys aspro. The sequence continues at coordinate 10,321,422 of CM072148.1, read as the reverse complement.
CACCGGCTCATCGTCATTGGTGTCATCCTCATCGTACGTATTGATGTGGTGATAACGATCTGAACGTGCTGGAAGAGAGAGGAGGAAAAAGTAGATTTCTGACTATAAAGGAGTCACAGTTTAATTACCCACAAACCTCTTTTTGTTGTAATAGGTTTAGTAAAGAGACACAGAAATCCAGAGACACTTACTGTCAAAGTAACTAGTGTCCTCCTCTGACTCCAGGTGTGGGATGAACTCTGCCTTCTGTCTCAACAGACTGTTCCAGTCCAACCCAGTGAAGAACGAGTGCTCCTTCACTTCAATGGCTCCCCCTGCAACAGCACATGGTAAACGAGGTGGCTTTAGAAGGTGCCAGTGTTACAGACTTGATCATGAGTCCATCAGCAGATCAGAGGTGTTTCATACCTGTCCCCAACCTCACAAGTGGATTGGTCTGCAAAAGGGCAGAGATGAGAGACTGAGCGTCTGCAGGCAGTGCATCATCACCATCAGGCCAAACGATGTCATCTGATAGTAACAAGTCAGAGAGCAAGAGATCAGACTGACATGAGACACACACCGTCTCCAGACTAAAAGCTGTAGGAAAAATGACCACCGTACCCGTAATAACCTGCCCAAACAGCTCCTCAGGAGTGTCTCCAAAAAAAGGCACACAGCCCACCAAGAACTCATAAAGGATGATACCCATGGCCCACCAGTCAACTGGTTTCCCATAGCCCTGCCGAAGAATCACCTCTGGAGCTATATATTCAGGAGTGCCACACACCTGTGACAAAACATAGTGTTAATATGCCCTTGTATTTCATGATTTACATGAATAATCTACAGTGCATCTGGTTCAAGTTTAATGCTATATAATGTAAGAAGAAAGCTGTGTTAAGTAGCCTTTTTTTTGGGAACAATCTGAGTGTTTTAGTCTCCTTTAATTTAGAGCAAAACAGTGACTATAACTGCAAAACAGAACTGTGGAGGAGATGGAGAGCATTAATATTTCACTAAACCAGACAACACAGGAAGCGCTGTCTCTCTGTTTATTTGGAAATTATTGATTTTTGCGAAATGACTAGGCAGGTTGGCATGCATGGGTAAAGGAGACTAAAACATACTCTCTATGCTTTTTTTAATCAATAAAACTTGACAGTCAATCTCTAGTTAATCACATTTCAGACAATATACTATAACAAATACAACAAAATAAAGCACACCTGTTTGTCCAGAAACTCCCTAGCATCCTTCTCAATGTGTCCTTCATACAGGTTGGTGGTTAGGCTCATTAAGCCCATCTTCGATAATCCAAAGTCAGTGAGCTTGATGTGGCCCATCGAGGTGATCAGTAGACTATTAAGATACAAGACAGAAAGCACATGAACATGTGACAGGGTTAAATATATTCTATGTGCATCACCTTAATGGACATAAACACTCACTTGTCTGGTTTGAGATCTCTGTGTACGATTCCATAGTTGTGCAGGTACTCAAGAGCTAAAACCGTCTCCGCAAAGTACATCCTTGCCAGTTCCACAGGTAAAGCCCCAATATTCTTCAACAAAGTGGCACAATCACCACCTAGAAAAATAAGAAACAAACTGATTAAAACAATTAAGAACAAATGTCTGGTACAATACAGTCTTAATCACTATTGTGTGTCCTTATCTTGTATAAACTGGATACAAACACAAGGCAATTTGAAAAATACTGATGATGTTTACCCTCAACATACTCCATGACCATGCAAAGGTGTCGGCGCGTTTCAAAAGAGCAGAACATAGACACAACAAAAGGATTTTCAGCGAAGGTTAAGATGTCTCTCTCCACAAATGCCTGTTGGATCTGGTTCCTCAAGATCAGATTCTGTTTGTTGATCTTCTTCATGGCAAAGCGCTGACGTGTTTCCCGGTGGCGCACCAGGTAGACGGCACTGAGGGGAAGGTAATACACAACAAACAGACACAATATTCTGTCAAAACATTTAGTTTAATTGTGTTTACCTCTATGATAAGTATTTGGGTTTCTCTGCTTACCCATATGCTCCATTACTGATCAGTTTAATTGTTTGAAAGTCTTCTTCTGTTGGTGGTTTGATGGCTCGTGCTTTTCCCTGAGAACATAACTTAATATAAATATAAATAAACATAACATACTTTTTTCAGATTTGTGCACACAGGTCTGTGTATGTAAGTGGGCATATTCACCTCTGTTGAATCATCAGTCTCAGGAGTGTGCGGACCTTCACTGTCATAGCTGTCAAGGCTTACAATTTCTGTGGAGAGACATGTTGTTTAACATGTGAGCCCAGTGTCAAACAAAAAAAATCTGTGCTGAAGCACTAGCCTCCCACATTGAGGAAAGCTGATTAAAACATTGCAGCTGTCAAGATGTCTTTAACAAAACAGCTATTCAGGTTTTGAAACAGTTGAAGGGCCATCACAGCATGGAAAGAAAACATGAACTGTAAAAAAAAATAAAAAAAATAAATTTCTTTGTCTTTTCAGCTCTTCATCCTCCACAATTTTACATCCCGTCTCTCGGCAGAACTGGTAGATAATTTTCAGTGTTCTTGCACTTTTGTGTGCGACAGCTGCTTGAATACACTGTTATAACGCAGTTTAATTCAAGCTGGAAAATAATTGAATGATAATAATTATAGAAGATTTTACAATGCCATTCTGCAGTTATTAACTTCTTGTAAAATAAAACTCACTGAGCTGCAAATAAATAATGCTGCCACTAGTCTCTAAAGGAAACGAAGAAATGAGTGTGAAAGTGTGTTTGTGGGTGTTGATGTGTTGGCAGCTCTATGTGGGTGTACAGTACATGTAAATACATGAGGCGTACCATACAAGAACTAAGATACCAAGAAACCTTTGTTTGTGATTTTTATAGACATTCTTAAAAACATTGCTACATTTCAGTGTTGTATTGTGTAGAGTCATTTATTGCTGTTTACACCATCAGCTAATGAACAGCTCTTGATGGATTAGACTGCAGATGTGAATTGGAACTGGGGCTGAATTTAAACCATGTTGATTAATGAAAGACGGAAGCCAGCAAATCGTCCGGGCCAGTCTGGACATCTCCTCCATTGCCATTATACAGTCTCATTGGAGAGTACAACCCAATTCATTGTCTTGGCACTTAATCCTTGATTCATTTCCACCAGTTGGATACAGCCAATTATAATGAAAACTAGCTTGTTTTCCTCCAAAAATTATAACATTTAGCTTCTTCACCTTTGCTCAAAAGAGGATTCTCTGTCCTCCAATCAACTGACTGCAGTATTTAGCTCCACATTTTATTAAGTACCACTGATTTACCTGTCATGCTACAGTAGTGTTGTTTGTTTGATTGAGCTTTACACGTAATAATACAGCAAATTCATTCATTACAACTACAGAAAGAGAAGAACAGCCTTTTTTTTTTTTTGCTTTTTGCTCACCCTCTAGTGGATCTCTGGTCAGCCCCAACTGACTGATGATATATCGAGGGATGTCTGCCTTCATTAACTGTCCCTCTTTGGCATGGTCCTCCGCTGCCTCCAGCAGATGGTAGAACTCCTCTGGATTAAACTCCTGCCAGCACCAGACAACAATAAATCAAACTTGAACATTAGTTAATCAACAATCTAAAATGAACTCATCTTTTAATCTGGTACATCCACTTTGGACACAGAGAAAGTTGTCCACACAGCTCTATTCCACCAGGAAATTAAAATTATGTCATGATTTTAAGATATGTTGAAGATTGTCAGAAAAACAATGCGACCGAAGATAAGCAGAATCAAATACATTATTACAAGTGCCCCAAAGAGTTACAAAAGTGGGCACAACTTGTAACTGCAGAAATGTGATGGCCAAATATTGCTATGGGCCTGTCTAACGCACACAATTACTCCTAACACAGCTTGCAACTTTAAATTGCATTCCTAAAAGCATCACTTTTTGCCATGTAACACTCTTTGTAATGTCCTGTGGGATTCAGTTTTATTCCTGTTGGTGGAATAACATTTTGATTAGAAAGCAGCGCCTGGGGTAGCCAAGATCATTTCCTTCCTCTCCTGTTCTCTCATGTCGGCTCTCCTAGACCAGAAAAAAGAGAGGTGCCGAGCGGAGGGAATTAACCTGCCTTTCTGATAGCTTGCTCTGCTCAAGGATAATGCTCTTGCAGTGAACAGTCATCTGACGGTGTGACATTTTCACCGAATCAGACACTGCCGCTGACTTGAATGCAAAATGGGCCACAGCAGCCAGCAACATTTATTTGTGTGTGTCATATCCTCTGTAACCTAGAGTACCAAGAGGATCTAAACTCTCTCTCTCACACACACACACACATACACACACTCCCTGACCCCATCAACCTTTCTGCCGGTCGCCTTGGCAACAGAAAGATGAGCTGGGGGCCGAAGGAGGGATCACACCAATGTAGATTATGCTGTGCCATCAATCAGTGTGCTATTGGAGGTATAGCTGAGCCTCCATTGTATTCCTCACGGCTTATTACTTCTGTGTAAGAAAAGTGAGTTATGCACTGGCTGTATTGACATGCCAAGGACACAGGCTCCCAGTTGACTTGATGTGTTGCTCTTAAAGCTGACAAGCAGCACGAGCGGAAAGAATATTTCATACTTTTGAGTCAAGTTAAAAAAATATCCTGTGGAGCTGAGTCTGTATTCTGCCACAGTCAAGATATACAGCAAAGCTTGGATAATGAATTACGTGACAAACTACAATCTCTGCTTCACCGACAATACATAAACACTCCTTATTCTCTTGAGTTTGTTAAAATGTGTTTCGAAACTCACCAAACACTCCAGAAGCCTTGCTGGTCGAGAGATGATGATAAAAAGCTTTTTGACCAGCTCGGTGACAAAAGTGAGCTCTGAACTCTCTGAGCGCTCGTGGGCCTGGTGGAAACAGAGGCAGACAGTTTAAAAAGTGCCACGTATCATCCTTCTACATTCTTCTTCAAGTCCCGAGTCAAGCTCACGTCGTTCAGCAGCTTCTCCAGGTTTTCCTGCAGCTCACAGAAGTAGACACTAGTGATGAGGCCGTCACGCGACTTGGTCAAGCAGTCCCTGGACATCTCTGCTAACTGGTGATGAATGAAGCTAAGGACGCCGTCGGCCAATGGCAAAACACTCTCTGGGGAGTAATTGTTGATGAACTCCGCCAATCTCTCCTCCATTTGCGCTGTGGCCTAAATAAATATAAGTAAATAAATAAAAAAAATCAGTCAGTTATACACCAGTCTTCATTTATTTGGCCTCGGTAACTGGAAAAAGTTTAACACCTACAGTAAATACAAGCAAAACACATCTTATTCTGACAGGAGATGCAAAAAATGTATTATGCCAAAATAAAACATAATAAAAACATAATATCACCCAACATTTTAATGTGAAGGCTTTTATTTCTATTCCAATAATATTTTTAATTTCAGCTGTCATTGACTTCTCTCTCATACACCTCTCTAGTCACCAATACAGTTTGCTTTTTTGTCATGTGCAGAAAAGCTCCATCTTACAGTGGCATTAAACTGGATTTTATGGTGATGTGAAGAATACAGCGGCTACAGTACTGTCCCGGTCCTGCCTCAAACTACTGCCATGTCCTTCTGTTTCATCATTATACAGACCACTAGGATTCAACATATAGATAATAGACCCATTCGTTTTCTTTAACTTGACCACAAACCCCTTTTCTGAGAGTGTCTTACATCACTTATTGTAGCTCTGATCTCTTACTGCCCTACAATACCTTTACCAACAATATCCACTCATTTATACAACAAAATCCAAAGCAGTTCATAGTGAAAATGTAATATGTATCTCAGAACTGCTGACATGTCTGACCTTGTAGTATGATTCATTCTCTAAATACTGTTAACAGCAGTAAGCTACTCCTTCTTGTTTTACATAATAATCTTGACATTGAGGAAAATGTGTTGACTCTGAAAGTAAGCTTCTATACTAGTATTGGTTGAATTGGTAGTGTATTTCTTGAACCTGGTGTTTATATTATGTGTTTACATCTGTGTCTGTGTGGGGCTGACCTTGGGGAAGCGCTCCTTGTAGACATGGTTCATCATCACTATTTCATTGTCGTAGCAGGATGGCGAGCGCCCGGGGCTAAACAGAGACAAACATGGGAGAACAGGACAGTAATATACCACTGACTGCGAAAATCAAAGGACGCAGGAGTAAGCGAGAAAAACCGAGTGAACAGAGGCAGTGGTGGAGGCAAAAAAAGAAGGATAATGGAAAAAAGAAATGCAATTTTGTTCTTTACACTTGAAGGAAGGAATAATTTATAGATTCCCTGCATGGTCATCCTGTCTGCATTTTATGCTAATGTATCAATTGGGTATTCAGCTCAGTCTATTTATCTAATGGACCTGGGCCTTTTCTCTTCTCTATACCATCAAAGACATTTCACACCTGTCACAGACATACCTCAATTCAGCCGCAGCGTACACTTCCTACTCCCATCCAAGATCCACAAGAGAGACAGTTTACAAGAAAACTGCCTCCTAATGGGACTCTCATGTCCATAACAACAGCCTCGATGCTCTTTTGAAATGATTTTTTTTTTAGACTACTGAGGAATGCTGTGCCAATCTTCAAAATTTGGTATTTTGATGGAGAGCACTTCAAAACCTCCCATGGGTGGCCCACATGGTGATTGCAAATGATTCCTACTATTTTCATCAAACCATCCAGAGTCCGTGTGATGAGAAGTTGTCATCCTCACGACTCTTTTAATTGAATCGTTTCTTCAATCTGTCACTTGTCGGCGTAAGATAAAAGAAAAATCAATATGTGACCAAGCCCTACTATTATACTAATAACAACACTGTATTTTACAGCTGATGCTAAAAAAAAAAAAAAAAAAAAGATAAGCAACTATTATTTGCTTTCATAGACTGACATGTTTTGCATTGTGATAATAAATAAGGCACAAATAAAAATCTTTTGTATAGTAAAGGCACAGGAGGAGATGTTATCTAGGCCAATGACTGCAAAGAAGCCTCAGATGAAAACTGAATACTGATAAGTACTGGCGTGTCTTATACAGTTAGGGCATGTTGCATCCAGAGGGGAGGCTATAAAAGGTGTGCTTGTGCACCAGAGACAGCGGCTAATAGGCAAATGTCTACACTCTTGAGGCTGGACAACTGGAGGGTGCAACACTGCTAATACTGACAGGAAGTAACCAGGTGATCTGACTTATAAATAGCTCAAAATCCAAATTCTTTATTAAGGACAAAAATATGGCTAGAATGAATGTTTCTTGGGCTCATCTCACCTGAGGCTTCGAGAGCGTGGACGGACGTGGGGAGAGCGCCGGCCCCCGTCGTCGTCTGTGATGCTCTCCGTGCTCCCAAAGTGCTTGGAAAGAAAGTGCAACTCGTCCATGGTCGGCTGGAAGGGCAGCTGGTGCAGCCGCTCCTGGGATGAGCTGGACGACTGAAGAGAGACAGAGATTATGTTGAAAACACAGAAACAAAAGAGAAGAGCACAAGGTGTACTACAGAAATATGTGAGTGGGCGGAGAGCGTTGAAACAAAGAGGGAATAAGTTCAAGGGAGAAGAAAGGGAAAAAAAAAGATGAAGAAAATAAGAAACAATACGGGAGGAGTAGGAGGCCACAAGTCGACTAGAGACTCAGGGGGTTAATGGTGGCGGTATTCAGCTTCAAACAAACGTGTTTTCTTCAACAGAAAGGTGAAAAAAACAGCCTGGATCAATGACTCCTAAAAGGACCTTGGGTATTTCTGCAATAAAAATAAAACTCTATTACATACTCCATCTGAGCTTCTGGTTGCAGACAGCACTGTAATGATGAAGCTGTGAAAGCCCCAAGTCCAGTCAACAGAATCAATTAGGCACTTCCCATGAGCAGCCAGAAGTTATAAACTGAAGAGAATGGCTTTGCGATTGTTGTCAGAGATAGAAACTGTCTCATAATAGAACTATCACTTCCATTTTTCTCTTCCACTAATGTAACAGTGCTTTGTACTTCTACTATTTCATAACCTCCGATCTCTGGTGTTTACATTTCCAACTCATTACTGCACCTTCTCTCCACATGTTTGCTTCCTATCTACCTTGTGATGCAGAAAACCCCTCCACACACTCACACATCTCCTGCTTTCATCTTTTCTATTCAGTATGCATGGGTTCTGCTTTAACTAATCATGCGAGTAATGGCCCAAGTCCAAACGTGGAAAGCAGGCTGGTAGATTGAAGAAGGAAAACGAGCAAGCGTCCTCAACCTCATTTTTCTGTGGAAATACATCAATGAATGGACTACAGTCTTTGCTGTTTATATCACACTGAAAAGGCACATACAATGTTCGAGAAGATGGTTTATGAGAATGAGTTGACATCTCTTCTTTATCTGAATGCTGCATACATCACACAAGGTCAATTTCTCAAAGAGTCAATGGTAAGTCTGAGCAGTTCTTTTAGAAAAAGCCAACAAAGCTGTTGTTTATATATATATATATATATATATATATATATATATATATATATATATATATATATATATATATATATCTGATAAAACACTGTAATTTTTCTTCACCCTCTTTGAAACATCTCTATGGGGACAGTTATTGAAAGCAAGGCAGAAACACAGACCAGATAAATTTTAAACCAGTTAATTCTGCATCAATTTCTTGAGAGAGGCCAAGTTATCGTCTGTGAGTAAATCAGGATAATCATATTGTTATTTTTAGTCCTGGTTCTTATGTGAGGCATGGTGTACAGCTCAAAGATGGATTTACATAATGGTCTTGCAGAAGAAATGGAAAAAGAGTGAAGTATGAAAGGTGTTTATCTGCTACTGTGGCATGTAATCGTTTCAAAGCGTAACTAAACCATACATGAATTTACAAAAAGGTAAATCCATGGTGATTTTCAGTGTGATAACAAATGCAAATAAATTATTTGGGTGAGATATTCACAGAAACAATATTAGACGAAGACTGAAATTATGGAAGGTTGTTGTGGTTTGTTTGAAATAGAGTCAAATGAGAAAGTAAAGAAAAGGTCACATCATATTGTCTTTTCTGCTGAGATGGTACAATGCCTTTATCCTTTCACTTTTAGTTGAAACACTTTATATGAGCAGACAGTTCTGTAGAGGGGTGTATTTATTATTGCCAGGGTACACTTAGCTGAAGTAATATTATATAAAATTTATATAAAATGTAATAAGATTTAAATATATTTCTGTTGCTAAGGGGGAAAAACACATAAATGACTTACAGGCCTTAGTCTCCTGAGTGTTGGCATAATACCATGAATCATTAATTGTACCAAAATGTCATCTTACCGTTGAGCTGGGTGTGTTGGTGCCATATCCTGAGGAGGGCAGAGAAGCCAAGGACCATCTACGACCATCAGCTCTGGGAAAAGACACACACAGTTCAAGGAGTAAACCGATGTTGTAATTAAAAACCCAGTGAAAACTGCTTTTTCTCTTTCACCAGCCACAACTACAATATTGGTAGATAATAATAAAACCAAGGCAGTTCATCACACTTGTGTTCCTTTCATCCTTCTCTCTCCTCTCCTCCTGAGTAAGCGATGAGACACTGTTTGGGCACTTGCCTCCTTCATTTGCGTCTTGCCTCTGTCACATCAGCAGTGTTTGCAACATAGGACAAAGATAGAACAACAGCATGTGGCATATTTTTTTTCATAGGAGTAGGTGGGCTTCCTGTGGAGTTGTATTGTGTGTGTGTGTGTGTAAAATATTCCTCTTTCACTTGAGCACTTCACACATTCTCGTAACATTAAAATGTGATTATTGTGCGAGTGTGCCAACCTTCGCGAGGAGGCGAAGCAAAAGTGAGCGGGCCCACTAGGTGAGAAGTTTCGAGGGCTATCCAAGGGACTGCTTCCTGAAAAATACATAAGAGAAGACATGCCGTTTCTTGCTTCCTGCTTTAGAATAATCTGTATAATAATAATAATAATAATGTGTGAAGCAATGTAGTTGCTTTCTATTATTGAAAACGTACATGCACTGTTAAGTAAATGGCATATGCAACTCAACATACTTACCGATGTGTCCAGGCAGTGGTGAATGAGGCCGTGGCAGAGTTGGGGATGTACTGGTCAGGATGAGGCTTTTTCGGTTACTGGTTCTGCAACTAGACCACACAAGAGAACAAAGAACATTTCAATATTTATCATCATTGCATCAAGCGTCCATCCATAGCAGACTCGCTGACCCCCAAGTTAATGATTGCATGGTATATAGTATATAGAATCAGGCCGGTAATTACTTCATGTACAGCCCTCAGCATGTCTGGTCTAAGTGTTTATGCCTTTTATAGTTGAGTACAGCTTGTCTGTGTGTGCATATGTGTTCCATAATACACGGCTTTATTGACACAGGCCACCCACAGGGGAGAATGACAACACAACACAGAGTTTTAATTTCCTCTAGGTCCTCTCTCACATAATGGCAGCAGTGATGAGGCGACATGGGATGGAGAGGCAGGTATAGACCATAAAAAGGAAGGAACTAAAAAAAAATATTGATCCACAGAGGCTTCTCCCAGAGCTGACTGTGATCAGTGGATGTGGCTAGAGCACAAAGAAGCACACACTACAGCATTTTCTTTTTACAAAACAGCCTGTATAGCGGGAAGTGGATTTTTCAGGTGTTATTTTCATGTGGGACTGGGTTTACTCTTAACACTTCTCTTGAGTGGCTGTCAGTCCAGATTCTGCAGAGCAAACCCACATCTAAGAAACAATTCAAGTTTGCTGTACATTGCATCATCTGGAATCATGCTCGACGTCTAAGTCTGAGGGACCTGCAGAATATTGCAACAGGCGCATGAAAATGAGGACACATACACACTGCATATTTGATCTGGCTTAAATAATACTGAAAGTCTCTATCTATGATCTATATTTCTGTCTTAGATTCCTCCCACTTCCTGCGTTCCTCTCTCGCTTCTCCTTGTTTTTCATGCAAGTCACTGCCAGTTGCTTCTTGCACTGTGAGACATCAAACCCATAGCAAGATTTAATCGGTGACAGAAGGCCTCTGTGGGCACCAGCCGAGGAGCGCTTGTACTCAACCTTGCAGAACAGAGGAGGAACCTATTGAAATATTTAAGAGAAATGCATTAGCTTTGGACAGAAGCTTGGAAGCAGCCTAACGCCATCTTTTACTTCAGCTTCTTTAGCTTTGGGAAGATCAGAAGAGAGAAGAACAGAGAGGGGGGAGGGGACTAAAAATAAAGATGGATGTTTATTGAATTCTCTTTGATTTCTCTGCCCTGCCTCCATATTTTTGGCTTGTAATCATGATGAATGTAAAACATTTTCCTCTCAAAGCGATATTTTTCTCACTGGTTTCAAAATAATCAAAAGCTGAGTCACTTGCATTCACATTATTCTCGGACTTATTCTTAGCTTTTGATTCATGATTCATTACAACTAAAGCCTTAGTCACAGCTTGATTCAAAATCTAAAGTTGCATCACCGTATTGTATCTGCTTTACTTGTTTGTTTTTAAACTATAAATATCCTTATATCTCAAATGAATAACAATGTACTACTTTGCAAAGTTTTCTTCCAATATACTGCCTTATTGTTTCCAAATTACCTTTGCAGCATTTACTCATTTCACTGCATATTGAAGCCATTTCAGCTGCCGTTTGATGGTTATAGAGTTGAATATACTATTAGAGACGGAATGAAAACTCAATAGGGCAAAGCAATCTAATCCCTCTATAAAAGCAGAAGTCTCCTGCAGCCTTAATGTTTTATGGCTCTGTTATCTTAAATGCATGCTGCAAAAGAGATCTGAAGAGGAGTGCTGGTCTGTATAATCCTGCGGCCGGTGTATTTATCACAACGGAAAGGTCACTTTGGAGTTCTGTTTCTTGTGTTTTTATAAAAGCTTTGAGGAGCACACATGAGAGAGACTAGAAACATCAATCACAAAAATCTCATTTTATCTGTTGTGTGTGGGTTTTTTTTTTGTGAAGTGTACTTTCTGCCTCACTGCACTGGTCAAAAATGAAATGAAAGGGCAACACACACAAAAACAGAAATACAGGCTGCCTGGTACGCAACAATAATAGTGAAACAATAAATAAATACATAAAAACACATACAAGGGACACATTGGACATAGAGACATGTGATAAACTCCACTCAGAAAAGCACATCCACCCCATATAAGACCATCCACAATTAAATTTGATCAGTAATTTCTGGTAAAGTCAAAAATTCAATCTGATCATTGGGGGAACTTTTCCCTGCATGGTACTCAAGAACTGTGTATTGTCTTCCTTTTGTGCAAAAATGTAGAAAACTGGGGTCACTTCTAATGGACGCCAAGAGAAAACACAGCAGAAGTGTTTTAGTGTGGACATAGCCTTAGTTTGAGATGTCCATACAGTACTTCATCATTTAAACTAGGAACAGCTGGTGTTCGTTCCACTATACTGTGACAGGATGCTTATTTAAGACAGAATTCAAATTAAACCTGTCTTGTTCGTATCTTGCCCACAAATCCCTTCCAGATAATTAGCAGCAACAGCAGCAGCAGTCAGTAAAAGTACAGGACAGGAGCTATAGGGGGCTGTAGCAGCTTAAGCCCACAACGTTGTAGATTTCACTTGACTGCTAAAGCGAACCAGAAAAGAGAAGGAGGAGTGTGTTTGGTGAAGGGCACAATATAGTGTGTCTGCTGAATGTTTAAATCACTGTGTCACGGTTCTGGTCATGCAGCTGGGCTCATCCTTTTTCAGTATGTTTTTGTCACATAGTTATGTTTAGTTAAAATGGTGCACACTGCAAATGATCATAAATCTATTTAGACTTAAAAGCAATGATGCAACAGTTTTCAGCCAAACAGTTTGCCACTGCTTTATCCACAGTCTCTTTGTTTGCAGCCAAATGGTGAATCTGGGGTTTATTCAGTCATCCACTTACGCGTAAATGAGTTCTGAACAAAGACCTGCAGCTTCACTGAAAACGAGACATTTCCCATTTAAATATTCAGACCCATTCAGGTCCAATTAGGCAAATTAAGTACACATCACAGGCAAATTTTCTCCTTTCCTCTTTAACAAAATGACCATGAAAGATTAAAAGCAACGGGAGTCGGAAAAACATGCAGCGAGAATGTACATCGTTACCATAGCAACACATTTAGAGTCACATTTTACAAGGGAACAAACAGTGACATCTCAAACTGTTTTTTTTTTTTCTATTTTCACAAGAGCGCACAGTGAGAAAACAATGCCTTGTGTTTAAATAAAAGAATGAAGGAAGCTATAATCTGCAGCTCATAAAACTTACAAATATTAGCCCACCTTGCTGTCAGTGCAACACATGGCAACACTTTATATCTATATAAATGCCAGTCTTATAATCCATCATAATCTACAGAGTAATCCATCATCCAGGCTCATTCTGTGTGTGGCAGAGGAGCAGCAGAGGAGCAGAAGTGAAGCGCACGGTGCTGTCATTCAAACGTAGTATGATTCATGAGGGTCGTTGGGGCGTGCTGCCATTGTGTGGGTCTCTGTTGATGGCCACCACTGCTGATGAGCCAACTGCCAGTGAGAAACAAGTTTAATATGTGACAGAGGGGGAAAAAAATGTGTGTGATTGTGTCAAAAGTGTCTGGCTGAGTCTGTCAAAAGGTGCCGAGCAAATGATTGTTTATGACGAGCATAACTCCAGAATGACAACAGTGACAACAGAGAGTCAGGTTAATGATTTGACGACACAGAGTCTTGTATGTTGCTAAAATCAACAATCCAAATGTGAGGCACACTATGTACCACAGTTCTGATAATGCTGGGTATGACCATCACAATCTAATTTGAATAATCCACTCATCTCTAAAGATTTCACACTTTCTGAAATCAGAAAAAAAAGGCTACGCCAGATTTTCTCAGACAATCCATCCAGCTGTTACCCAGATGTGCTGAGCTGTGAATCTCCTCATGGTGATTCATACTTCACTCGACTACATTTGTAGTTATTTTTGAAAGACAGCGAGGCAGTTTCCTCACACACACCTCTAGACTGTGTTGTGTGCTAAATGTTGGCTTTAAGGACACTGGGAAAGGTGCCTAATTGGGAGAGACAATGTAGAAGGTAACCAGCAGGACTTAGAGCTGACCACAGAGTAACAGAAGCAAGCAGATATGACAGCAAACAGCCTTTGCATTTTCCCCACTGCTACAGCACCAATAATGGACCCATAGCTGTCATTGCCTGCAATGGTCCGTAACCCCGCTGTGGGAAGGTCAGGGGTTAAATCTGTGGTAATGACTCGTGCAGAAGCTTTGACGAGCAATTATCTTCCTGCAGCCATTGGGATGGCACAGGGCCACACTTTCTCTCACACAGTTTCTGGTCAAAACATACACATTTGTCCAGAACACCATACACAGTGATGGGCCAATAATAAAGTCATAAATAGTAACAATAACCTGTGGCTATGGGTCATGAAGGTAGTACAGTTTAAAGCAGAAATAATGCCCAGCAGACAACAAGAACTGCTCCCAAGAATCAAGGCTCTTAATGGAGCTTGATTTGAAGCTAATAACCACGCATTGGCCAAGCTAATAAAACCAGAAACATCTGTCACTTCTAAACACTAAAGACTTTTCATAGAGAGTAATTACATCTGATTTGTCATTAAGAATTAGAACATGATAATCATAATATTAATGATTAATGGGTATTATTTGGTACATTCAAGAAATGTGTTTTGATTGGGGCTGCACAATATACAAACACATTTGATATGCAATAAGTATGTTGAATATTGCATATGACAGACATATCACTCTTAATGATATACATTATATGGTATAATTATAGAGTGAGATTATTTCTGAACTGCTGGTGTGTGGAAATGTGTTTATGTGGATATTGAATTACAACAACCCATGGAGTGAGAAACAAATAGTGACAGTGCATCATGAGGTGACATTAAATCTGCTGTAAGATGTTATGAAGCAAGGTAATGTGTGTTTTCTTAAGTGTCTGATCAATGGGCGAGTCACAGGTGTGAGTCCATGTGCGTTTTACCAAGCAGACTTTCTGAACTCTGGCTGGCTGTCACTGGTGTGATCTTCTGCCCTGAGTGCTGACTCACAGGGCACACAAGACGCCAGACCTTCCTCATGGCTACACCATTGATCTGTCTGGGCTCACTTCCTGTCAAGTGACTTCTCAGCCTCTCTCTGGTTTCCCCTTGGGACCTCCCAAAGGTGAGTGCATGTTTACAACTTTGGGAAGTGGAATAGAAATGGAGGCAATAACATGATGTCTCTTTAAATTGCTTTTTGGAGCAACAGGCTTAAGGCTTCATGTTAGGCAACATTTCTGTTATCACTGCTGTGCCATCCAAACACCCTCTGGGATCTAGAGGGATCCTAAATTTGGGAAAACGACCAAATGAAGCCATGTGGGCAGATTTATCAAGCATGAAGCATTTAGACAGAGATACAGAGGATTGCTGAGTGATGTTGACAGGCAGCAGATGGAGTCCCAAAGATGAGGTAATGAGAAAATAAAGAACAGTAAAGTGGAATAGATAAGTTGCAGGTTGAAACTACCAGGATAAGAACAAGCAGTGGGGCTATGTGTTAGGGGTTGCTGCTACGTTAGTCACATGATGCTGTTGTTGCTAAGCAATGCAATACAGAGAGACATAAATAGAGGTGTTTGCTGTTATTCCCCATGAAAGGGAGTTTAACTGAGGGAAAAAAGATGACAAAGCAGGCAACATCCACAGCTGTGCGGAGAGAAAAACAGTAATATAAAAGAAGAAATTAACACACACAAGAAACTGAAATTGTGCATTTCACGGCATTACCGAGCAGTAAGTGTACAACTGGTTTATCAACTTAAAAAAGAAGCATATTTTCTCTCACAATTTTCAAATTAACCAAACCAAAAACCAACCAATCAACAAAATAAAAAAGGTTTTGTGATTAAGAAGTTTGCTTGACAGATTGCTTGTTTTAACTTGTGTATGAGCTCTTTTATGTCACAGAGAAATTTTAAAATGAAAAGCTAAGGATAATTTAATTACGATTGTCAACTGACTAGGGATTTGGCTGAACTTAGTTTCTGTTTAGATGATTAGAACATCTGATTTATTTTAAAGAAATATGCGTAATATTGTATTATGTTTTACCCATATAGTCTCAACAAACCGACCACTGCAGGACACAATCATCCAAACGTCTATTTTAGTACCTTCACTTCTCTGCAGCTGAAGGTGTTGTCAGATGTCCTCTAAAGGCGTGAAAGTGTACCCTCGGGTCGGGTGATACAGCAGGAAGTTGTGTCAGTGCAGAGACCTATCTGAATGTCTGAGCATGCGTCACTATCTGCATCTTTCTGCTGGTTTCCTGTCTACACCAGCCTCATGTGTTTGTCAGTACTGTCTGCAGTTACAGTAGAGATATGGGGATCAATGTGGTCATGACAACGACCTTATTCTCAGTAAATGATATGTCGCCATTATAATTTGCACTTATTTGCATGAGCTGAGAGTCTTGCAGCATGACTAATACACATGAAAACGTTTACATCTGATAATGGATGTGGACTAGTGGGCATCAAATTTCCAGTACAGGTGCACCAGACTTACTGCCCAAAGGACTCTATGTAAAATGCTGCAAAGGCACGATATGATAACGATAATGGTAGACCTCAGAATGTATTTCCAGTTTCGGTTCTCCGGTTTTCTGGTTGCACACATTTATATTAAGTGGATTCACAGGCTCAGAAGTAACAATCTTATTTTTCAGCTTGATAATTTGCTTTACTTTGCATCTTTGTGCTTTAATAAAATAAAGCTTGTTGTAAATGTTAAGAGTGTAGTGTCTAAATGTGAGCTTCATTTTCAAGTTCAACAATTTCATTCAACACAAAAAGTACAAAGGGTGTAAAATAATAAATGGAATATATCAAAAGAGCAGTGTGGTAGACAGGAGTTTCTTAAAAGAGTGTGGCTTTACTCGCCTACTTAACATTGCCATTGAATGCACTGCTTTACTGTGACTGTGTACTGATTACATTTATATTATATATAATAATAATGTAATTCCTATCAAAACTGGGAATGACATTCTTAATGCTCCCATGGGGATCCAAGATGACATTAGCCTCTCAATTAGATGAACACTTAACAGGGAATCAGCGCCAAATCATTTAATCAAGAATTCTATCAACCCCAAGCCAGTGTATTTCCAGAGTTATTTTTAAATGCAGCATGTGCTCAGTGCTGCGTATGAAGAAGTCGCGCTGTAATGTTATCACTATATCAAAGAGAAAGCACCAACAGTCTGTGTGTTTTGGTTGGGGCCAGCCTGAAAAGCAGCCAGTAACAGATGGTGCTGTCATGGTACAAACAACAGGAGAGGAGCATGGATGGCAGTCTATACTGTACCGTGGTATACAGCTCTGTTATGACAGGAAATGAAGCCGCAAAAATACATGTTTCAACATACATCTGGATGAAGATGAGAAATGTGTGGGTTTTGTCCATCTGGTGCTAAATGACTAAATACACTACACATGCTATAGTCCTATGATAACTAAAGGTGTAATAAATAATCACTGGGACAAAAACACACTTGAATTTTGCTCTCACTTTTGGAGCGGCACTGACAAACAACAGCAGCAGCAGCCTTTAAGTGAAGTCAACTCCTGGGACTAGTTTACAGCCGTGGGTTGAGTTAACCCAGAGTGAGAGCTCAGACACAGCCTTTCATCCCAGCCCATTCTCATCTGCCTCTAGCACTGATGTGTTCTCCATTTCTGTCTCGTGCCCTCCTTACTATTTTATTTCCACTACTTTTCAGCTCAGTCTGTTTGGGAGTAGGCACAAAGTACTATCTGCTTTAATTATCGCAGCCAGCCAGATTAAAAAAAAAAACACAGGCACAATAAATAGAAGCACATGCACACAGTAGAAAAACAAAGAAGATTCAGACAGAAGTATGATTTAACATCCTCTCAGTTAAACATATATAACAACTTAACATAGTATTTATCATTCATTAAAATCAAACAAGTACGCTGGCATTTTTATTCTCAAAAGTAATCATTTCAGAGGTTTCACCAAGGCTGTGAAAAGCTTTTTTTTGGCCTGACACCAATCCAACTAATTTATTTCAATGACTAAGTATTTTAGTATTTAAAGATACCTAAGTGGTTTGTTATGCTCAGAGTAATTTGAGGAAGTGCTTTGACCTGATATTGACACCGATTGACTTGATGCTGAGGAGGACAAAATGTACCTCCTAAATCCATTACTGGACATTTAGGCATGTGACCTTTAGTAAGAGACAAATGAAGGGGAAAAAACTGCTGCGATTAATGTAAGGAACATTGAAACTTAATGCAGAACTACAGATAAACATCCAGTAAACCCTAAGCAAACACATGACACATGCATAATCATTTTTCATAGTCAACAGTAAAGCATTTGGATTTTCTACTGCCTCATACATGTCTGGTTTGTTCATTCCTTCACAGCAGGAGAATCGCCGAAGACCCACACTAATCCCCTGTGATCAGATGAGATGAAAACTGCTCAGAAGCTCCACAGGAGGGACTCCAGGCCTGTACAGACTGTTCATTACACAGAGGAGAGACACAAGCGCTCCCTGGACACTGACAGTAATGCCTTTAGTTTATAATACTATCTCCGACACCCAGGCTTCCAGCCAAGCATGTGTGTTTGAGAGGAAACGGAGAAATCAGCTCATAATCCATAATCTAAAGCAGGCTAAATCCTTGTGCACATGGGCACCAGTACAATCAAGCTGCATGGACATGAGATGATAAATATATATATAAGAATGCTATAAGGAAGTGCATTGGTAAACACACAACCCATCTTTGCTGGAAATTGATTTAACATGAATTCCCTCAACAATATTATAGAGAAAATCATAAGTGCCACCAGCCAAATGCCATCCTTAAAAACGATGGATTGATTTTTATAATGAGTCTTTCGTCCCCTAAGGTGAGTGCCATGTGTGATTTACAGCCTCCTTGCCTTTCCCCAGTCTAAACATAGACATGCATAAGCAGCCAAATGACAAATCATATGTGCTGAGAGTCCTATAGACGTTGACTGTACAGGAGGCGTTGAGGCATCAATGTGTAAACCACCAACATGTGCAGCCATTAAATAAACACACACACATACACGGCATATTGCTCGAGCTAAATGGAGACAGGGAGACAACTGTGAGACAGCATGATGGCTGGCAGGGACAATGGAAACATCATGGAAAAAACACACCGTGCGTCCGCTCGACAACACCGTCTGATGAATCAACACAAAACAACAGCAGGGCGCGACAGCGGTCAAAGCCTGCGAGGAGACAGATTGTTGCCATTTACCTTTTTGTGCGTCGAAACATCTTGTTAGCAGCAGAGACTGTGCTGGCAGATGAGCATGAGAGCGGCTGACTGTACACACATGCACACACTGGCACACACGCACGCACCGGGGGAGTCAAGAGGCAGCGGTTACGCTTCGCGCCGGCATGCCGACCTCCTTTGGCCAGTTAAACATCACTCACAGACGCACGCACTGTCCACCGCCCTCGCCGTGACTCTGCACACGTGAGCAAACATTCACAACAGACAAGAGACCATCAGGAAAATTTGGAAATGTCAGCCATGTCACAGAAAGACAGAGAGAAGCGGAGAGGATGAAAAAGGCTGCCGAGCATCTCCCTGAAAGAGAGGGGATTGTGGGGCTGCTCTCAAGGGTATCGTGCCAAACCGAGAGGTAGAGCGACACAGCCAGGGGGTGGGGGCACGGGAGCAGAGGAGAGCAAAGGGAAAGTGGTAGGGGGTCAGTTAGAGTGTACACAGTATGAACAATCGCAGAAGGAGTGAATGCTAGTCTGAGGTGGAGAGAGGGAGCAACGAACTGTAAAGTAATGTCAATGATGGGCTTTATGCATCTTAGTCAAATGGAGAATGAAGCTATAACATGCGATCAGAGAGGATCATTTTGTAAAAGGATGGTTTTGTCCTTGTATAAAATGCTTGCGGTCAGCTGGTTCTGTGTAAATATGTATAATTGTCCAAGTGTAAATAAGCACAGTAGCCACAAGAAAGAAACTAGAGAATAAAAATAAACTCACAAGCCAGCACCATGGCTTCAGTATGTAATCTCTAACTCATCTCTTTAATAATTGTATCACAAAATGTCTGCATGAGGTTGATTTTACAATGAGAGCATATCTACATCCACTGCTTATCTAAATAATATAACAATAGTGCACAATGAAACAGCCAAACTGATTTAAATTATTAACATGCATGTTTGACCCACTTTGTAGATTTTGACATTCACTTTGCTTTCTTGAGGCTGCAGTGCAAATGTATTGTTCATTTTTATCTTTTAATAAAACAGCTTTATACTGAAATCTAACATTAACCACTTGACAAAGAAAAATTCGGTTTGCAAAATGCCAGATAGTAAGTGCTCAGGCTTTGTCTATCTGTCCCACATATCACAGGAGCTGCTCTATGCCGCTCCGCAAAGGGAGATGTCATTTCTGTGAGTCTGTGCGTGTGTGTGCGTGAATGCCGTCCCGCCTTCTTCTTTGAAACACATCCACCAAGTGTTAAAGCTGACGTGGGGTGACAGTTGCACAGTGGTGCTGAGGGGAGTAATTCAATAATGGATGCAGTCTCTAATGTGGGAGTCTGGGAGGATAAAATATACATGGGAGAGAGGAGCAGGAGGAGGGGGAGGGTGGGGGTAATGATATCACTGGAGCACCGTGGGGGGTCATAGATGGGGACGGGGCTGTGATATCATATGGAACACATGAGGTTTGGTAGGTTTGTAATCGGAGAGAGTTGTTTTTGTCCGTCTTATGGGCTCCTCTGATGTATTGGGTTCAATGTCCTGGTTGCCCTTCGATTCATTTTTTCTTTTTCTGCTAAAAGGATCATATCATTTGGACTCCAGCCCCACCCAAAGGAGGCAGGGGTGCAGTGAGCTAAAAGAGCCGACCAGGAGATCCCGACTCTAGTGTGTGTGCTGCACCACGCCGTGACATCTGCTGCCCTGCCATACAGGTCAAAGGTGATGAACACAATACTCCCCCATGACAGCAGCAAGCAGAGCCACACATGGACAGTAGACACACAAGAGTCTTTCAACACACTCAGAGCAGCTTTACCAGAATATGTCTCCCCACAAAAGTAGAGCGAAAAGTGAGCCAGAAGTGCAGTTAACAAGTATGTCTCTAAAATACAGCGCTTTTAGAGGGATTTGGAGGACCTCACCACCACATGATGACGGTAAAGTGTAACCATTTGGGGGAAAATTACAGCCACTTCTAGTGCTCCAGTATTTTCAGACTGCTGCTCTGTGCTGTGCAGCATCAACAGTTCTCCAAATAAGAAATTAAAATATGAAACATTTTACATACTTTTACTGTTTTCCACACAATGCAGGAGAGTGAGATGAGCTAAACTAGTGGAAAGTGGAAGTAAATTTCAGCACCATGGACAGAGAAAGAATGGTTTTATTATTACACACTCAATAATCTGTAGATTCACATTCACTCACCACAAAACTCTGAGGATCATCTCTAAACGGCACTGGATATAGGGCTTCTAATTAAGTTCCTAAAAATAAGACATCTCTGCGGAGAAGCCAACTGTCTCTGCCTTTGTGAGAAGCCACAACATATTTTGCCAAACTCTCTCACGATGTACCTGGCTCTTATCTTTACATACACAGACTTCTATTATTGGTGCCATTTTGGGAACACTTCAAAAGCTAAAACAATGCATGAGCTCATTATTTTATTATTATTATTTTTGAACCCAGCCTGCTATCACCAAGAAAATTAACTGCAGATAATGAACCCAAACTGTTGTGACATGTTTTCAGCCATGGTAACAGTTGCTTGGTAATTATTAAATATAAGTTCCTGCTAAGAATAACACCAACATTTTAAGACTTAGACTTCGACTTTTATGAACTGTTTCCATTTCTTTCTCCACCTTAAAAAGTATTGACCCTTTACTGTACTTTACTGTGTCAACCAGAATTGTTTGACCCAAAGTGTGCTGCTTTTTTCTTAAACACTTGGCATTAAGGTCACAGTGGGCCACTTGTGCTGTCGAACTTCTATTGCACAGCTCAGTGGTGCAACAGATTGGGTCCAGAGAGAGGCACTTTGAGCGAATGGGCTCACACAAGGCCTTAACATGCAGGAGGTTTTTGACTGTGAATACCTATTCCCAAACTGGGAAAATAATCCTGATCCCGTAAATGCTATTTCTCCCATGCAGTCACCTCTGTCATTTAGACAAACTGAGAAGAAATATGTTTAGTATATTTAAAAAAAAGCATGCATGAACTCACCTGCTACTTTTTCGGGGCAGAGGTAGATCCTTCTGGGGAGAAAGACAAAAAGAGGGAAAAGGAAAGAAAAAGGGAAGATGTACAAATTAGATAGATAGACTAGGATGTTGTACAATAGTAAAGACATCGAATGGACATGTGTTTTCATAGAACCAATAAAACATATTTTATTAATCTTAAGTCTAAACCAAGCAGCTTAATGTTATGTTGAGTGAGACGACGCAGGACTGAGACACAAACAGCTGCAGGTCGAGTGGAGCCAAAGTCAATTTAAATTTAGTGCTGTATTTATGACATTGGGACGCTGATGTGATTAGGATCTACTGGGATGGATCTTTGTAGTGCTTGTTGCCCATCTTGTCCTGATTTGATTCTATTTAACACTAGACTATGGTGAGATCGGGTTACTGTCAATTTCTCTTGTCGGCCTCGTCCCGGGACGCTTATCATGTCATTCTCTGCACTCAGTGGCTCTGCTTTTTAGATGCAATCTTTTCACTCAAGGAAGGTTTAATGACGCAGGGCCACGGCTGTAAAAGGAAAGTGACTAATGCAGCTGAAAGTAAACAGTAAAAGTTTGTTTTCTCATTTGGCCCAACTCTGTATTTGTGGATCTGATCTCCAAACAATCTCAGTACAGGCTTGTATGTTCAGACTTACATGATTCATATGGAGCAGCATGAGGAGACATTAATACGTGCACTTAATATAAAGCCACAGGGAGCCGATGGAGCTATGGGAACCCCACTGCGCTTCACAAATGTACTAGAATAACTCATAGCCTCACTCACTTAGCATTTCCTAATGGCTTGATAAAAAAGTGGTATCATTATTGCTTATTCCAGCACAAAACCTTTTCTACCAAGAAACTACACCAGTGAACACTAATACGGGCATAGGTAAAGGCCAGTCTAGATAAACTGTTGAACTGATTATCTTTTGCATTTCTGTAACACAACATAAAGGCCAATAGGTGGAGGTCTAAAACTTATTTTTGCAATGTCTTCCTTTTGAACACTTAGCTATGGTCATTTTTCTGAGAATGACATCATTCATTACAGGGAGCACTTTCTGGGACAGCTAATGAGTCCATGATCAAGAGGAAGTGAGCTCGGCCAGGGTGACTCAGAGAGAGCCCCGCAGGAGTCATAAACGTGCATGTGTGTGTGCGTGGGGTGATGGGGTGGCTAATGGATAAAACCCCAACACCTGCTACCTCGCACTGTCTGTCCAATAGGCAGCTACTGTACGTGTTGTTGCCATGAAACTGGTCATACTACAATTTCTCATACAATACTCACCTTGGACTAAGTGACCATGACAACCATTATAGCGAGCTCTTTTTCAGAAATCTACTTCAAATGTGACCCTGACGTATGTACTTTAACCTTGACACTGAAGGGTTCACACAAAACTCTGAAATCCCTTAAATGAGGGATGGGGATATTAAAATCAGAAAGTTTTACTTTCTGTGCAGACAAAAGAAAAAAGGGTGTCAGATGTCATTTTAGTGGTACTTTTTTGTTCAGGGTTAAGTTTACTCAAGGATGAAGGCCAACTTCAAACCAAAGAGAAGAAAAATGATAATGTAGTGCTGTTCTGGGCTGAGGCTTGAGACTTCTGTTGTGTGCCCACTGCCAAAAGTGACAGCAGACTGCAAGGCAAATGTCACTCAGTATACAATATTCTACACTTCAGCACTGGCCTTCAATAATGTGCTTTAATAAAAGCTTTGGATTCTTGGTCAGAACTCAGACTGTCATCAAAGAACTGAAATATGTCCAATCTTTTCACAACTGATAAAAGCCTTAAAAGTCTAAAAGAATATCCACTTACAACTCAAGCTGGCTGACATAAAATCAGACCATATCTGATATAACAACATGAGCTGACTGGTGCTAAATTAAGGCAAGCATCCATGTTTTTAATATCAAATGCTATTCCCAAATGATCTTTTCTTTTATCTACACTTTTCTGTGCATTAATTCTGTTTTGGTTCATGCTGACATGAAACGGAAGAGATGAGTCTGGACAAAGCAGTGGGCAGCCACTGAGTGACAGGACTTGGCAAAGACAGCCACCTCTTCTGGAGTGATCACACTCTTATCCCTTGTGCTTAGCATATTGGAAATGGGCACACTGCCCAGAACAAAATACTGGACAAATTAAGCTAATGTGTGGAAGTGTGAGTGGCTCAGTGCACACTCGTACAGTTATAGAGTTGAAATGTGTGTCTCTCTGTTTGAACACATCTGTGAGTCTATCATCCACAGCAGCACAAACAGCTGCTGTTACCTTCATTAGCCAACAAGTCCAAAAATAATATTATACTGTCATTCATTTTCCACCTGTTTATCCTATTCTAGCTCAGGGCACAAGGCAGGGCTCACACTAATTCACAAATTCAACAGGTAATGCATGTCTTTGGACCGCAAGAGGAAGTGGAGGGAGAGAAAAGGCCTCAAAGTGCACAGAGACCACCCAAATTGTAGGCTATCACCCAAGTGATGGTCATGACTTTTACTGTCACCCACATGTGAAGAAAGGAGGAAAAAGATCAAATACACATGAAGGAAAGTCGGTTTACAAATACATTTACATCTACATTGTTCTTAAGCCCGTGATGGATGTGTATTAAAAGAAATTTCCATTGTCTGAGAATTAAATCATTTTACTATTAAAATCCTACCTGTTACATGTTATAAAGCTGAAGAAGAATTGAGCATTTCAGATTATATAGCAAGTTTATCTCACCAAAGTTCCTTGCAATGTAAGAATGCATGTGTACAATCATACATGTGCACTCCAAAGCTGTGACCCCGCCTCTTTGTCTCTAGTGTGAAAATAGACCCTGGTAATAAAGGCATCCTGATGCTGGATAGCCACTTAAAGGGGTCTACTGCAGCCCACTTCTGTGTCAAGCCTCCCCCTCCCCTCTCACCCCGGCCCGGGCCCTTTCGGCTCTCAGCCCTGCTGCTGGTGCTTGGTCGTCTTCCCCGAGGGCACACGAGGCTGTTAGGCCACCATTAGTCCTGCTAATGGGCCTAACAACTACACCACATCCTCAGCATTTAGCCTTCCTCTGTCTGAGATATGGATATCGACCACTTCAATAAACATTAAGAGTGGGGCCGAGGCTGCAGTCAATTTGATATGCACATATAGACATGAACACACACATATTGTATGACACTGTACTGTCTCCTGAAGGGATGGGCTCATTAAAAGCTACAGTTTGATGTGTGTCCAGTTGATGTTAGCTGGATACAAAGTCCATCTGGCCTGAGTGTGGGTGTGTGTTTCTATCTTGCTGTGTCTCGGTGTGGATTTAAACCTTTTAAATCTTTACCCCTTCCAGGCTGCTTTGCTCTACAATCTGTCTGATTTCTGCTATAATTGGCACGTGAGGAAATATTTCAGTCAGAACTTGTGAGCTCAGTAAACATTAAAAAGTCACGCTGATTCTGAGGCAGAATTGTGCTACTTTTTATTTGTTCAGCAGAAAACTTATAATCAATAATTTTATTAGCATTAAATATTAATGACTATTTCAACGCTTTTGAAATGAGAGATGCTTTTGCACACAACTTCTAATATATAGAGCTCTATTTTGCTGAATGAAATCATGCTGACACAAGAGCGCAAGTCTTCAAGCACAAACACATTACATCACTGCCTGGAAAATCAGACTGTCTATTGCCACAATGAGAACAGAGAGACTATACCCGAAGATGAACACAGTACTGACTTTGAATGTGTCCCGGACAAAAATGTCACCTGTACTGCATAAAACAGTCGCTTATCCTCCCATCTTTAATTTAGCATGTGCTTTTATCTGGGGGGCTTAACAAAAGGAGCCCAGTACATGTAGAAGTGGAAGTCTGTCACACTGGCAGTGATATCACCACACGACAGCTTTAGTACAATCTTCCAGCTGTGGCCGTCTTGTTTTTATAAATGATATGCAATCATCTACAGCAGCGTAACAGTGCAATATGCAGCAGAGTACATTTACTGTAAATGTATTCACTGGGAGCAGAGAGGAACAGGCAGATAATGGCTTGGAAGTAAGCTGTGGCTTCAAGGTCTACACTTGATTCATTCACGCACCCACCACAAAGCCTGGCTCCAAGCTTTTACCGGTGACTTGTTGTGTCTGTCAAATAGGCTAAGTGACTGCATCATTGAATTTCATGCAAATATAATGAAATAATACACCAACTCAGACACAGACATGCCAGCATCAACGAAAGGCACTACTTATTGTTATGGGATACTATTACATTATTGTGGATTTAAAGGAATTTAAATAAAGTCAAGAAAATGGTCATTCATGCTCGTAAAGACAAATGAAGTTAGGAGCTCACCTTTAACCTTTCATCTGATTTAATGGTCACTTCTTGTTGGTAAAATATGTTTGAAAGCATAAAGCTAATAATTAAGGATGGTCAAAACTCAGGCTCTTTTTAAAAGGCAGACAACTCCTTGGGGCCCCAGACCAGTAAGCGGCCCTCAAAGGCAAAGTATAATATCTGAATCAGTGTTGAACTGTAGATCTTAATGAGAAAAGCTACATGAAAATCTGTTTAAAAGAAAACAATATTTGAGGCTATTAGTGCCAGACTAAATGAAATGAAGACCATCGGTGCA
This sequence comes from Rhyacichthys aspro, assembly GCA_036850595.1. NCBI lineage: Eukaryota > Metazoa > Chordata > Actinopteri > Gobiiformes > Rhyacichthyidae > Rhyacichthys > Rhyacichthys aspro. The sequence continues at coordinate 10,294,336 of CM072148.1, read as the reverse complement.
TTTAGTAAAACCCTGTTGAAAACATTGTTGTAGGTCCCTCTAGAGCCTCTAAAATCACCAGTGAGTTCCCACAGCTGTGCTACAGGGAACTATTCTCAGCTTCATTCATTGTGTTGACAACACATGTTGAGACTTTCGAAAAACAGAATTTGAAAACTTTTTAAAGCACTCACCTGCAGCCTTCTTCTTCGGATGATCCCGGAGTCATCCATGGCGCGTGCCCAGGTTCACACCTGAAACAAGGTCGCGTGGCTCCTGTGGTTGCCAGGTTACAGCAGTGGCTTCAGCGTCTGTTTCCACCGCTGGGTCACTGGCTCTGCTCCAACATCTTATCTCCGACTGTGCTTTAGATAAAACTGAGCACCGTCACAATGCTCCACTGTCCCACGGGGAAAACTCACTTCCGCGTCGTCTCCAGAAGCACAGAGGCGACTGTTTGGAGTTGAGCTTGCGCCACCTGTGTGCTCGACCTCCGCCAACATCCCATGCTGACTGACTGACTACTACAGGCTGCTGTGTCTCTCTGGTGCCATGGGATCAGCCTGCTCTTTGAGGGCTGTGGTCCAGCTGAGAAAGACACAATAAACCTCTTGAAAAGGCCAAGCTGTCGGTCCGAGGCTTACCAAAGCACAGATTAGGCAAGTTTGCAAACATATTCAGCCCAGACAGACGAAGTCATTGTCCCACACACAAAGGTAAGCAAATGCCAGCTAAAATAAATATTGGCAACTGTTATCATCCATCAGAATGCTTCTATTATTAAGATTGTCTGCTTGTATTGGAACGATTTCACAGCAACATTTCCCCACAGACGAACCTCACACTACATGAGTCGAGAGCCGCCAACACATTTAAGTGTAGAGTTAAATGGATTCGTAATATACTCTCGTCTCTATATTATGACACATCCACAGTCACAGAGCGTCTGTGCGCCGAAAAAAACGAAATCAAAGGGAACGCGTAGCGTCCCGCTACGCTACGTTCGTCCTTGTGGTTTACGCACACCTCTGAGCAGAAAACAGCTCGGTCCAACAGCGATATCGTCGTCCTGTGAGACAGCTTCATCCGCGCTGCTTTCCGCTGTGGGTTCTCTCTGTCCTTCGCTGCTTTCTCACGAAAATGGTGTGTGGTTGGCTGCTACCACACAGGCTCCTCACCATCTCCATCTCCTACCACCCACTTCCTACTACCAACTGACGTTTAACCCCTCCGTGACCAGAAGCCTGCTGCAGGAGACTGAGTTGGAGCAGCTCCAGGGCTCACAGACTCAGTGATGGTGGAAACAGCCTAAAGTAGAAGAAAGGCGAAGGTGACTCTGGTCGGTGCGTTAAAAATCAACCTGGGAACATTTAATGGACAACATACTGTCCACACTGTCAGATATATTTCACCAGTCAATCAGCCTTGGATTTATGTCTTCAATCAGGATGTGTATTCCCTTTTTAACCAAAAAAAAGATGAAATAATCACTTGTTATAGCCACTGAGCTTTACAGTGCATTCACCAGATTTTTGTGGATTCCTTATTTATACATTCAGTAGTGTATAATTTTAAATGACATGTCTGTGTAGTTGATCACCATTCACACGTCTTTATCAGGACAGTGGGTATATCTGAGCTCTTCTCTCTGAATCACCAGGTGCTAGGCTATAGCCAACCGCTGTACATCTATTGCTATTCCAACAAAAAAATGACATCAACATCATGCATTATTCAGCAGGCACACCTGTCACACGAGGGATTCACTGCCACATAACATTTCACAGCTCCTTACCCTTCATTTAATTCAAACCCTGTTCCAAATGTTAATGAATGAACTCCTGCACAGAGAGAGATCTGCTGTGTTCACAGATGAACCACAACTGTCAGTCTAATATTCACACCACATGGACTCTTTTGTCCAGTTTGATGCTGCAAACAGGCAATAAATGACACGTTATCAAAAGATTTGTTGCAGGAGTGTTATTTACTGACTCCAGTTCAATGCATATTACTCATTGTACTAAAGTAATACTAAAGTAGGTGATTGACAAAATTGTGTTTTACTGTTAAACATAGTCACAAGAAAGAGAAAACAGAAAAAAGAACAGAGGTGGTGTCTAAAGGTGGCTGATGGGATGGATCAATGTGGAGAGAAAAGGCTAAAGTGTCTGGCAGTTGGTCCATGTCCAGCACTAAAGTGCAGAAAGACAAAAGGAAGACCTAGTGGCTTTTAGTACTGAGGCCTTAATGTTCATGTTTGTCTGAGCAGACAGAGCTGGCAGGCTTTAGTCTGTCTCACACTGGGATTTACTGCTGACAGTACACACTGAGTTTAACCTCAGCACCAAACCAACCTCCTCGTCTCAGGAAAACAGGAAGTGCTTTACCACATTAGACGGAGAATCTGTTGGCAGCAAATGTCCAATTACATACATAATTAACAGAAATCCAATTATCATGTTTCTGCACATTTTAACAAAGCAATAACAGTGGCATTAGAACTGCTCTAGGATCAGTGTATTCATAAAACAAAATGGCCCTCGGTGAACCTGCGTGAGCTTTAATCTGCAACAGAGTCACAAGGTGAAAAATGATGTTTCACTGAATGACCCAGTTACAGCTTGTCTGACTTCTCCTGTACATTTAGCTGGGGCTGCTTCTCTTATGAATATTTAATTATTAATGAAGGCATAAATTTAACATCTTTTTGTTCATTAGGTGAGCCACAGAGAGAGGAGTGTGTGATTAAGCCATTGCAACACACAGCTTTAGTAATAAAATACTTCTTTATTGCTAGATTCAAGCTCTTACTTATGACGTAATGGTTATTGTTTACTCGTTGCCCCGAGGACTGCACATGGGTTCAACTCTCTGCAGCCAAGCGCTCGGCAGGGGTAGGATTTGGAGTGCAGCATGTGCCAGGCCATTTCCCGTCCGGGTAGGGCCGTCTCACAGGAGCCACGTCAGCTCACAGCTCCTCACAGATAGTAAGTGCCTCCTCTGCATTCATATCTGCTGTGAGTGTGCAGAGGAGGCAATTCACTGTGGCACGAACATCTTCCAGGAGTCGGAACGCAAAAATGAAGCTGCGTGACAGAGCAATACCCATTCAGTTTTGGTTGAGACCACAGCTACAGTTATATCAGTGGATTTGGATCATGTTGATGTTATTAATGTGCAACCTTCCTAAACAACACAGTGGTAATAGTGTATTATATGTCAGAGAAACAAAGCTGGTTGGTTTGAATGTCACAGGAAATATGCTTAAATTGTATTTGACCAACCTAAGGAAAGTTGAAGCTTAAATGCAGTATTTTAGTGGACCTCATACTTTTTTCATCATCAGATCCAGATTTTTATTTATTTTTTGCATAAGGCACAAATCTTACGTGCATTTTCACACTTGGGTTGAAGTGTAAGTGTTGTTTATTTATGTTTATTTAAACTGAATTGAATGTATTTTATTTTAATATTTTTACCTATGATGTCTTTTGTTCTCTGATCCATATAAACCTACAGTTGGGTTCATAATCCTCTCAAAATCCTTGTAATACTGTTTATTTTCATACAAACAAAAGCCTTGGGAACACTGCATGTTCAATTCCAAATCCATTTTTCAGTTTGTACAGTAAATGTTTGAGTTTGTAAAGAAAAATGCAGACACTGTTATTTTTTTTTATTTATTTTTTTAACAGCCTAATATTCCTATTTTCTTCGCTTTCTGTAAAGGAATAACAAGTTTGAGCTTTAATCACTTTTTTAAACACACTGCTATTATTATGAACACAACTGTATATGGTGGCCACATTTCTCCTACCTGCTTCTCAGTTCAGGTCCTGTCGATGCAAAAGTGGGTCACAGACTACAGCTGTGCTAAAAGGCGAGAGTGGAAAGATGAGTGTCTCTAAATAAAACACCATATGATCGGGGGCTTGGCAGCTCCCTTTTAATGCACACACTCCAACAAAGACGGAGAGAAGAGGGGATTCAGTTTAAGAGGGAGAGATTGTGCAAATGAATTAGGTTGAAGTGGGTTTTATAGCCCGCTTCTCCATTCAGTGCATGCATACAGTGACTGGTTTTGGATAAGCATTGTATAATGATAATTTATGTGTTCTGGAAAGAGAATTTGTTGTGAAGACAAGTACACAATACAAGACATTTGCATTTTGTTTTTCAGAATTTCCAGCTGGATTGTCCTTCATAGGCCACAGTAGACTCATTGAAGACATATTTATTCACATTTCAAACAAAATCTTCTACCTAGGCAGTAAAAATGTAGCAATACAAAAAATAATGTCAACATCTGAATAAATTTACCATCAATGGTCCACTGAAGTCTGAGTCCAACCATCTCAGGGAGCAGTTTCCATGTTGTAGCAAGAGGGCCCCCCTGTGGACGTGAGCTGTTACTTCAGTTCAAATAAGCCACATGTTGAAAAAGGCCAAGAGAAATATCAGAGGTCCAGAGAGAGCTCAATAAAGATCACTTAATCTGGTACAGTCTGGAAGGCTCAGTTCACATCGACTATACAGCTTTAGTCGAGGCCATAACACATGGGAATAACTGTTCACGAGGCTTCATTTATGAGAAAAAGACAAACAACTCAATCATTACCGATCATCAGACCACAACATGAAGATGACTCTTCAAAGGTCACTTACACAGATGATGACATTTACAAACTACAATTTGCCATCTGATAATTTAATAAGATGGCACAATACTGCCAAGTCACTGCTGCTGTCTGCAATGATCTGGTCTACATAAACATGAGTCTAACGGACAAAATGAGGGTGGAAATATCTGAAAGGTAAAAAAAATAAAATAAAAGGATATTTAAAGCACAACCATGTTGATTTGAAAAACATCACCCACCAACGCCATGCACACAAGTGTCAACCTTTTAAAAAATATAAGACTCACGTTAGTTCCTTCCTTGAAGTCCCTACTACGCATTCATTCATGAGCTCTTTGTGTGTCACTTGAGGAAAGAACCAGAGCAATCCAATTACTCTAATTAAAAGGCCGCTGTGAAAAGAACTGGTACTGTCTGTAACAACCTGTGGGATCTGTGACCTGCTGACCCCTGCGACCCCTGAGGCTGAGGTCAAGGGAGCTCTCCTTAGTGCTGAAAACAACACCGCTACAAGGACAGGAATAGTTGTGAGCACATTTTGTATAGTCCTGTGATCAATGGTAAGATGACAAAATTCCTCTCACATGCAACATAGCCTTTTTCTGAAGTTATCTCATTTAACACAACAATAAAGTGATTTTATATTTACTTACATACTTTCTCAATAGACCTGTTACTGTTTGAAAGGGAGAATTTACAAGAATATCAGGTCATTTATTATAAGACTGAGGGAGACAGTTATAATGAGGTCAAGGACAAAGCATAATAACCTTTTGCTGGAATCAATAACAAAGTCTCATGCTCAGCTGAATCACTGAGTCATGTCCCCATGTTTGTTTGTGCTCTAATTTAATGTTCACAGACCCATGTTGACTGCTGTCTAGGTCTCATCAACACACTCATTCATTCAAAATGCTGGGGTGATCTAATAGAATTAAACAACACAGTCTTAAGCTGAAATAGATCGTCACCTTAGTGCTCTATGGTCACGTACTAACTATTTTAATCCTATTGACGCAGTAGGATACCGGGCTACTTAAATGGATTAGTCTGGGACATTAGGGAGGTTATAAATGGATGTAGAAGGAGATGGTGTCAGGCTGAGTTCAGCAGTTGAAACCATTCGAGTTGTTGGATGCAGGAACACATCGTCTGCATGTTCTGTGGCAGTCTTTCTGTTGAAGACCTCAGCAGCTGAAGACAGAAACTGAACTCAAACACATTGGGGTTTTTTTTATCAACAAAGGGACATCCTTAATTTTTATCCTTCAGCTTTTGGATAAGGCTCAGAGACATTCATCATAATGGAGTCTGTTGGACGGACCGCAGCCTATGACAGAGAGTCCTTCACAAGAAAAGCACTGAGAGCCGCCCCCAGGGGAGCCTCGTCTCATTTTGTGGGGAGTTCCATCGTGATCTTGTCATCTTTCGCCGTCTCCTCTTTAGCCATGAACTGTGGCAAGAAAGTGTGGGAGGAGTCCAGACAAAAACCCCATATGAACTAGCATTTCAGACGAATTTGAAGAAAAGCAGATGGGAATTTATTTTTCTTAAGATATATTTTGTCTATGTGTTGTGTGTGTTTTGTTTAGTACTCATTTGTAGGACTAGAACAAAACTTCTAGGAAGTCAGCCAAGTTCTATTGGTGCTGAGCCAAATGTACTCCATGTTCAAGATAATACAGATTATGCTGGGATTAAAGAGCGGATGTCTATGAAGTAACCTCTATCAAACCTTATGTTTACTTCTTATGTAGTCCAACATTGTTTGTAGAGAGCCAAAGGTAGCCATGTTTAAAAATCAATCTGGAAAAACCTGCCATCCTTGCTTACTGAAAATGATCATTACAATAATCACTGTTGAACATTAACACTCACTTTATTTGTTTTTGTAAATCTTATCTAACAATCAATGCACTTGGAAAAGTTGAAAGCTACTGTGATCACTAATCACTGAAGATGTTGCATCCATTGACACTAGAGGGCAGTACAGCAATTAAAGTCAACCACTTCCGGCAGTGTGTTTTTTTATGTTCCCTGTGTGCTGTAAATCTTTGCAGAACTAAGGCTCTTAAGCAGATTAAACAGTTTTTTTTTTTTTTTTTAAAGAGTTTTAATATATATAAAAAAAGATTATTCATTACAAGTCATTTCTATACATGAAACGCCCACGAAAAGGCTAGTAAGGCTATTCTTTGTTATTTAACGAAAAAGGTTGTGTTCATAGTGTGTCAATGCTCCTCAGCCTCCGCTCAGAAAAGAATCGGTGGGACACATTTTGATCCTGGGTTGTTCCTGAAGCACTAAAGTAGGATAACATGGACCTGTTGTTCAGTCGTTGTGCGCCCTTTTCTCCATCCTCATCATCATCATCCCTGAGGGAAGGAAAAACATGGCTGATTTTACACTGTGGCTAGGACTTACCTCCTAAGGAAAAATGATTTAGATTTTTGCATTAAGTGTGACCTTAAAATTAATGACTGTGTTTTTGGAACATCCGGACACAACAAACAAAAACTACTTTAGTACCAACTAAATATGATTCAGTTAAATTTTAATTATATAGTCTAATGTCTGATGGTCAACTGTGGGATACAGAGTTATTCATTAAATCTTCTATTTAGCCTGTATTTCAGTGGTATTTATTTATAAATCTCAAATCCAAAAATAAGGAGAGTAACGTTTACCAGTGAATTGTCACAGATTTGCTGTCCATTAGGGTTTGTGCGGTGCTCCAGCTAAAACGAACAAACTGAGGATAGCCAAACACTGGATCAAGGTACTTTAGCAGCCAAGCTTTGGTCTTTGGGTCTGTAGACAAAGGGAAAAATGTATTCACATAAGCTTATTTTGTGTCCCTTTATCAGCCATTTATTGGCAAATATAGTTGTGTAACCAACAATAAAACAGGGTATTATGGAAAAGATCAATGACTTGTCATTCAGATATTTCAGCAAAGAATGTACAGAAACTGGGCCTTTTTATGTGATTTATTGTTCATAATTAGGTTGTAGTCACCATTTGGGTATCCAGAGCCATAGTCTGCGTCCACCTCACCGAGCTGTTCAGCAAATTTCCAGCTTTTTACAACTTGATCCCTGGCCACCTGTGAGATAAAGATGTTTGCTACTTACATTGCTTAGACTTAAGTTCAGAAAGCAAGCAGCCTTAATAAAACAGTGTTGTATGTTATAATCAGGCCATTATTACATCTACAGAGGCAGGATTCATTCAGGCCATACCTTGGCACAGATACTGGCTGCGCTGACAATAGGGAAGAGTGAGTCGGCCTTTGGCCTCACTGTAACCTTAATACCTGGGAATCGCTGGGAGAGCTTGTCTTCATACTTTTCTGCAGGTCCAACTGTGTCAACGTAGATCTACAAAACAGAAAGAAGATACTAAACACACTAGAACTAAGGTTCAAGGTCAAGTTTAATATACAGTTGTCCCTCACTATAACGCGGTTCACCTTTCATGGCCTCGCTGTTTCGCGGATTGTTTTTAGTGCAATTTTGCATGCCTTTTTTTTTTTTTACAGCGACCATTGTCAATCAATCTCCTCCGTGCCGTGTCTCCTGTACAGTACAGAATGCGTTCGGCTTGTCAAATTTACATAAATGTTCGATCGCTAGCAGTGTGACTCTGAAGTGCTGTATGTTTGCAAGTTTTCTCCCCGACAAAACCCACAATGTCGACGAAACGTTCTGCACCAACAAAGGCACCTGCGGTCGCACCCAAAAGGCAAAGGAAGATGCTAAGGTTTGAACTTTGAGAGTGTTTAAACAAGAGAGAAATGTGAGAAAATGTTAATGCCTGTCTGAGAAAATTGTATAAAGTGTGTGGTGAGGGGTTTTACAGCCTTAAAACATATATAATAATTGTAAAAAATAAAGCTGACTTCGGATTTCGCCTATTGCGGGTTATTTTTAGAACGTAACCCCCGTGATAAATGAGGGACCACTGTATAGGTATATAAAGGTTAAGATACATTTAAAATTGAATTTTTCATTACGTTTAATTATGTAAAATTTTTGAAACTCGCACCTCTTTGAGCTGCACTCCACAATCCAAGGCATACTGTACTAAACCAATCGCTGTATCGTGTGACAGGGCATTCAGATTGTATTTGGACCTGAAAATGAGCACATACAATGTTATTGCTAAAGGTTAAAAGTGGAAAGAGCCAAAATGTGCCAAAATACCTTTGCAACATGCTGGTAGAGATGGTGTTAGGGGAGAGAATCTGCAGGGCCCAACCAACAAAACTCTTGGCTTCATGCAATTTTTCAAAGAGGTTTTCCCTTTCTGTCTCAGTTAGGGTCTTTGAATCTAAATAATTACCAAACATTTGCTAGTTATAAAACAAAAAATATATTATAAAACAAAACTAAACAAGTATCCATATTCATTTTCCTATGAAATTCATTTGTTTTAAGGGGATGGTGATTTGAAATAAGTGGCAGGCCGTGCATTTCACGTTTAGGCCCTTCAGTGACGTACTACTCATAGTTGCTCGTCTGGAAATGACCGACAAACCCTTTTCCTTGCTGGGACAGGCTAGCTAGCACAGGGGTTGACCGACCTCTTCTCACAATATCCAGCTTTTCGTGAAAGGCCCGTCTTGAAAATGGCGTGGAAAGTGTATCTGCAACCAGATCAATCTCTTCTCCTCCTTCGGCCATTATGGGTTAAAAATACAGCGATAGCTGTTGGATCTCTGGGTTTAGTTTGATATTCTGAAAATTGCCGCCTTTCAGGCTCTAGTTAGTACTTATCATATCACAGGAAGCGTACATGTCCAGTTCAACGCAAGACCTTCTAGCTGGCCTTGGTCTGCAGAATCGAGATCTGATTGGCTATTGACACTGACTGTGCCCTTTCACTTACAGTGCACAGGGGCCTGCTCTGTTGATTCTGAAGGTCTCACGCAAATGAAATTTGCCTGACAACACAAGCTAGCTGAAATATAATATAATTTATAATATAAAATAACTTTTCTGAACATGTTTAGGCCAGCAGAGAAGGCCTTGCTGACGGCCCACCAGTGGTATATATGTATGTATAATTTAGCAAGATATGATCATTTTTATGATTGCCCTTTAAACAACCACATACTACACATACCAAAATAACTATATATTTAAATGTACGGCATGTATTTAGAAAAAACTAAAGGAAACGCATTACCTGCCACTTTTAAATTCTTCAGGTCATCATTTTTGGAAATTGGGCAGAAACATATTCCATACACCATAGGCCCTGCGTCACAAGCAATATTGTTAACATAGCTGTGCATTAGTTAACACGTAAATCCCAAACAAAGGTGACGTACCCAGCACAGGACCCCTGCCTGCTTCATCGATGCCCAGACAACAGTCCTGCTCCAAACACACTTTAGGGATCTCAGAGGCCAGTCGGCAGCTGACTGAGTTGTCTGCTTCAAATGGGCTTAGATCCATCCCTGGGGTCCATCAGAACATTAAAGACACCAGATTGTTGGTTAAGTTGTCGAAGAAAACACGGTACGGTAAATAATCAACATAGGGTTTAACGTTACGCATGTGACAAACACGCTAGCAAGCTAAATAGTCTGGCTTTATTTACAAACGCAGGCGTATTATGTAATTGTATGGTTAGTTTAGACAAACGAATTCGACTTTTGCTTTCGTTCCCCCATCAAAAAAAGATAATACGACTCATTTGTACCTTAAAAATGACAGGACTCCTCCAACTTCGTACTGTTGAGGTTTGTCTTGTTGTTGAAGATTTGGCGCCTTCGTGATGACGTCAGGTAAGGCGCTTTCTTCGTTTTCAGGTTTTCGATTTTTGACGCTTTTCTGCCCCCTGCTGTTCTGGCTGTGTATTAACATTGGTCGGGGACTTCGAAATAAGGTTGGAAGACTGGCAGCACACACATTTAGGATTACCTCGGTAAGTGAATGTAATAATGATATGAATGAAGATAAAAACACTTCACACTGGTTAACACTTTACAGCAGTAAATCTTCTCAAGTTTCCTTCACGTTTCTTTGCAAAGTGAGTACGCCATCTAATAGGATAGATGTCGGGAGAATATCTGTATGGCTACTCAGATAAGAAAGAAGGCTACTGTATAATCAAAGCAAATCTAGAGTAAAAGTGATGTAGTTATTACTTTGTAGTTTTTAGTAACAAAAAAAAAAATGTAATAAGGTAGGCCTACTTTTTATAAGGTCATTTGCACCACAAGTAGAACAAGAATAACCTGCCTGATTTTTTAAATAAACTGTCACTTCAGAAATCCATGAGAGCACATTAAACAGATTATCTTACAGTGCTTTGAGTTAGATGAGTACGCAATAGATATAATACTTTACCTTACTTATGTAAAATGTAAAATGTTAACTTAATAATAACTTAGTTTTTTGGACAACTATAGCTGTGATGTATAAAGGTTTATAATTTACATCCAGGACAGTTAAGTCTTCTGTGTCTGTCACTGTATGTTGATATGTTATCTGCTACATCCAGCTTTAATGAATAAAGTGGAATTAGGTGGCTTTAGAAATGAAAAGTATGTCACAAAGGCTATGAACTGCAGCCTGTTTTTTAGCCACTGTTTCCACGTATCAGCTTCACACCTCGAGTGAACTCAAGATTTTGAATATTTCTGTCCTTTAAAAAGGGTTTAAACTGCATTTGAATCTGACGTAGGGTGGGTGCCTCAGGTGGAGAGGAAAGCCGTGTACAAAAGTCCAAGTGTACGCTGCTTTCTGAGCTGAAATTGGCCTCGCCTCTGGCTTGATACACCCACCCCTTTTCTTTCTGCCGTTCAGTCCCTTTCCATCGCTGAATGGCTCTCTTTGTCTTTCTCAGTAACACGCAGTCCCTAGCCGATTAAATGTGGGGAATTAGTAGTCAATTTTAGCCTACCACACACACAAATGCACTAAACAGCTTAGATTGGTGAGGCACTGATTGTGTTGTTATTACAGTTCACACGTCAGCAGCATGTTTTTCATTTATTTGTCTTGACCCTTCACTTAATGTGTCCTCTCTGAGCGTCTCTGCTTCATAAAATAACCACTTTACCCAAGTTCTTATAAATAAATTGATTTAATAGATGAAAACAATATTTTGACATTGCTTTTCTTGTAAGGAAGCAAAATACTCAAGTGAATGTTTACAAAACTACCCAGAATTATACAAAATGGAAGAAGTAAAGGTTTGACACACATTGCGTTATTACCTTCATACAAATAACATGGTAGGAGGGTCAGTATAAAACATGCATCACTTAATAAGTGTGAAGCCCGTGGTAATGACCATTATTCACATTGCTGACAAAGGAAGTTGGCGGTTTAGACACAGTAGGGAAAAAAAAAACTGTTAAGACGGAAAACATGCTTTTGGCCTACATGCAGTACAGAGCAGTAGTACATGTGATTCTAATCCTTAAGTAGGACTCAAAGCCGGTCAGTTATCTCAAGAGATTTGGTTGAGACTTTGTACTTATGGATTTAAAAACAGTTATTGGTTAAATCAAAATATTAAACACAATTATAATGTTAGGAAAAAATAAAAGCATTTATTGACTTAAATAGATTTGTTTGACTGATGTTTTTTTCCTTCACCATTGTCAGGTATGCAGGGTTTCTCCGCTGCTATTGGCACCGGCAAATAAAACTGAGGTAAGTGTCCAAGACTGAGCATAAGCTAAAGTACATTTTTAAGAGCTCTTATTCCCTCTCGGTTTCCTATTGTTCCCCTTAAAATGCTTATTTATTAATTTCATTGAAGTCATTGTAAGTAAAGACAGACAAACAGATGCTATCTACAGTTAAAGAAGGAAAAAAAAAGTCGCCACTATTTAAATCTGGCCGCAGAAACCACCTCAGAGGACATCTTTCTGAAACATATCATGCTTTTCCCAGCGCAGTGGTGTGTTTGAAGTTTGAGTGTAATATCAAATAAGTCACAATAAAGTTACACCCTACAATATTGACAACAACAATAAACTTACTACTTATATAAAATATCACAATAACATTAAAAATGTCTCCTTTAGTTTGGTTAATAACATCTGATTATGTCAGTCTAAGCCCACGTCTCTGAGACAAAGATCACTCATCAATCCAACATGTTTCTTGTTTATCACTTATTTTATATCCCAGTGTTTATGATGGCACACTTTAGTGAAGAGTCTCTTGCTCTGATTGGCTGTTGACCCATGACTCGGACTTTTTAAACTGCATATTATTTGTAAGAAGAACTGTGTAAGGCCTCATGAATGCATTTTGCATGATATTGGCTAAAAAAGTATAAATCTCTAACATCAATATGGCACAGGCATGCACAGCTCACACACACACACCATAGACAGTAGAAGCATATGGACAGTAGCTCTAAAAGTACTCGTATAAACTCACCAAGGCCCTGCAAACAGTCAGATTTAATAAGGCGACAAGGGATTACCATATTTAGAAATTTTTGCAAAAGGCCAGAGTTTGGAAGGTAAGGTCACATAGCTACAGCGTATGTAGCTAGTGATGCTAAAGTTTTCTGCCTTACCACAATCACAATAAGCACTGCCCTTAAAATCACTCTTCTGCTTAAAAAAAAGCTCTCGTCTTCATAGCTACACCTTAGTCATTTGTTGCTAGTTCCTCAGTCCACAGTTTCTACAGTCTATGACACGCACAAACATTCTTTAATATTTGCACTCACACAAACACTCGACTCACACACTTCCCATAATTCCCTCTGCTCGGCTGCACTCCTTTAAGGTCTTGTGAGTGTGGTGTAAACAGGCTGCTCCCAGTGTGTGGGGCTGTGGGAGGGGGCCACGCTGGAGGGGTCTCCTATGGTTGTGTACAGGGGCCTCTGTGTGGGGCCCATGTAGGAGAAGGCTGAGTACAGCCCCGGGGCCTGGCTGGAGTGGGCGTAATAGGCCCCGGGCCCCTGATGCTCCCCGTACTCAAACTGAGCCCTGGAAGCCAGCGAGGGGAAAGCCGAGCCGTAGTGGGGCAGGCTGAGAGGGGTGTAGGTCACATGGGTGCCTGAGGACGGGGAGGATGAGGCCTCGGCGTAGTGGCTCCCCGATGCCGACTCGCTCTTGATCTGGGCCTTGGCCGGGTCTGAGGATGATGGTGAGGCCTGAGGCTGCTGCTGCTTGGACAGCCAGGCTGAGTGACCACTGGCGGCGGCCAGAGCATAGGCGTAAGAGGAGGTCGAGGGTCCGGCTGCAGATGCCCCACTGCCACTCTGGGGGTGACCATTGGGTGGCAGGTACTGGTCGAACTCGTTCACGTCGAAAGGTTCGATATTGGACATAACCTCGTGACTGATCTCTCCGATGTCCATGGTGCCAAAGTCGATGTGGGGTTTGGCGCCAGATGAGGATGAACCACCAGACGCCCCTTCAGCCCCCACTCCCAGCGGACCCCTGGACCCCCCTGATCCTCCTGACACTCCTGCACCCCCCTCTCGCTTGGCATCGGACAACTTCCCAGACTGTAGCTCTGTCTTTGGGGTGGTGGGTGGTGTGGGGGGGCTGTGACCCTGACCTAATGAGAGAGAGAAAGGGTAGAGGGGTCATCAAGAAGAGGAGCATACTCTTATCCCTTAAAGGTTCAAGATTCATGAGGACCACCAGTCCAAAAACAGCCTTTAGCATTAGATGAGCTGCTGCGACTGTGTAAAGGGGGGACCTACCTGCAGGATGGTGGTGGTGATGATGGTGGTGGTGCAGGTCGCCGAGGGGAGATGCGGCCCCTCCGTTGTGCTCTAGGTGCAGGGTCTTGTAGTGGGACTGGGAATGGCTGGCCTCCCCTTCCCCCTGGCTGTCCGACTCATTAACAGGCGTCAGTTTGCCGTTTTTGCGCCTCCGGGGCTGGTACTTGTATTCGGGGTAGTCCTTCTTGTGCTGTTTCCGCAGTCTCTCCGCCTCCTCGATGAATGGCCTCTTGTCGTTTTCGTTCAGCAGCCTTCGGGAAACAAGGACTGATTTAGATATAATTATACTCACACACAACGTTCAAAATGTTCTATTGAAACAATATTATACAATTGACAAAATTATTTAGATTGTGTTAGATTTTGCATTGAGTTCACTTTTTGAGGTAGCAAGTGTCTGGAATGAAAATAAAGATTCTTATTAATAATTAGGCCTTAATATTGGCCCCGATCATTTTTTAGCATTATTAATTTATTCCAATTAGTCTCTAAAATTTCAGTTTCATGACTTTGGACAAGGGCACAAAGTAAACAGGAAACGCGCAGCGCGTGCCAGAGTGCTTCTGGGCTCATACAGACCTCCACAGTTTGCCCAGGGTCTTGCTGAGCTCGGCGTTGTGCAGGTGCGGGTACTGGTCTGCTAGCTTCCTGCGCGCGGCCTGAGCCCACACCATAAAGGCGTTCATGGGCCTCTTCACGTGCGGCTTCGCTTTGCTGCCGTTATTGACGCGCACGGGCATGGGCACCAGCGTCCAGTCATATCCGTCCAGCACCTGGCTCACCGCTTCCCTGATGCCGATGGGAAAGCGCTCGTCTTCGTCCTCGGACTTGGCTCTGCTCAGGGCCCCGTCCTCGGAGCCCTCTGCCACGCACAGCGTGGTGAGCTGCTGTTGTCCGCCCAGAGGGGAGTCCTGGCCGCCCGTCGCTCCGCTGTGCGCAGGCGACAGTGAGTGAGCATCCTCTGACCCCCCGGGACTCAGCTCCGCCTCGGACAGGCTGTGCTCCTCGCCGGACATCGCGCTCCGCTCTTATCAGTATCAACAAATCAAGTCGAGTAAATGTCTGTCGTAACGTGAAGAAGTGTTCGTTGTGATGAGGAGTCTTTAAAAAAACAGTCACTGGT
Source organism: Rhyacichthys aspro (assembly GCA_036850595.1). Classification (NCBI taxonomy): domain Eukaryota; kingdom Metazoa; phylum Chordata; class Actinopteri; order Gobiiformes; family Rhyacichthyidae; genus Rhyacichthys; species Rhyacichthys aspro. The sequence continues at coordinate 10,278,874 of CM072148.1, read as the reverse complement.
AACTCTTTGCCAAAGCCATGGCTGTGCGTAAAGAGCCCAAATCCACCGCTTGAAACTCTTCTGCGCAACTTACACCTATGAACACAAAATACGCACATCAATAATAATAAAAAAAGACTAAGGTTTTACTTAGTGCGTCCCGTTTTTCTCAAGGACGCGTCAGAAAGAGTAAGGTCGAACTGTGTAGCCTCATGATCAGAAATTTGAATGACAGATATTACGAAAAAGGGCGAGCCTCTACACAAAATATATTTTGTTCTGTTTGAAATAAAAATTACTACAAAGAATCGCGAACTGAAAGCTGTGAGCTCACATAAAACTTTTAAATATTGTCTTTAATCCTGGAAATTTCGTTTTAAAATTACATAACTTACCAAGTGAGCTGTCCAGTGGTTCGACATGGGAGTGTGTGGCTGACTGGTGCGCCGATGAATGGCTGCTCTGTGTGGCGACAGCGGAGCTTAAAGAGCGCCTTGTGAGACGGACTGGCAGGAAAAAAAACTGGAAAACATTCCCAGAGAAACAGCATTCCAACACACAGCTAGCCCCGCCCTCATGCCCTGCACCGCGCCCTCATTGGTCCACAAACGGCTCTTTTGCTCTGTGATTGGCCCGTGTCAGTGCAGCGTTAATGTGGCTCTGTCCATCAGTGGGACATTTCTGAGTAGAAGAGGTGAGATTTTACATCGCAGCGGCTTCGCTCGCTCCACAGAGCGTCCATTTAAAGGCAGCAGAAGGCCCGCTTTGTTGAACCTGTTGACATGTTATATCAAACAAATAAACAATCAGGACGAGAGTTATTGCACCATGTGGCCGCCTTCCTCAAAAAGCCACAGCGCAATTGTACACTTCAACACTTTGGATCAAGAAAATATTATATATATTAAACAAACTCTCCTAGTTTCTTATCTGTGACTCTGTGTTTAAGCCATATCTCACCGTCACATCTCTATATCTCTTTATTTTAATGAGCATGAAAACAAACTAATTAAAACGGCCCACGTGTGGTGTCCACTAATGTTGAATCAGTGGCATTAACTTTGAAACCACAATATTGATCAACTGGACACTGGACACACACACAGCAGTTACCGCCACGTTTGAAGGTGTTTTTACAGCATTGATCAATCACATCATTAGAACGAGGCCTGTAGGTTTCAGGGGACTTTTCTGATGGATGCAGTATCTGTTGGGAGCAGGCTGGATGACATTTGACCAAAACTGACTCAAACTGAAACTAATGAATTTGACAAAACCGTTTTGTTCCATAAAGAAATATTTAATGGTGCCAGAAAGTGTGAGGCATGTTTTCAGTTGTCACGTGGTTTTTAGTTGGTTAATTTGATGTGTAGTATTTACACTCTTTTAAATATATATATTTTTTAGGTTTATGTCACCCATAACCTTTCAGATAAGGTGATATGTATTTGCGCAGAACAAATACGATCCCCTGAAACGAGGTGAACAGTAGTAGAGAAATTTAGTTGTTTTTACAAAGTTCGAAACACACACAAACTTAAGTCTATGATTAGACTTCGGCGTAAAGCATGGTCTGATTTGAAAGAAGAGAATCGACTTTTACAGCATCTGAAGCGCAACCGGACACAACAATGTGGCCAGTGTCTGGGTCGCAGCTCTCTCTCCGCGCTCTCTTTGCTCCCTTTGTGTGCATCTCAGGTGAATTGTAGCCATGTGATCAAACGCCCAAGCCTCTATCCATTAACCCTCGTAAATGAAAAAAATGAGGAACAAAAAGCAGTTTTGTGCTGCAAACATGGAAAAAATTGATAACAGAGAGCGATGTGTGCGTCCTTCTTCCCTTATGTCCGAGCATAGACACTAGTCGCACTCACACTGAAGCCCTGCAGACGGGACACACACGGCACTCTCTCCGCTTTTCCTCTTTTCTACACCCGGGATGAGCGTTGGGAAGTGGGATACGGTGAGAGGGGGATCCGCCTAAACCTGCATCGAATGGGAGCGACACGAGGCCGCGGAGGAAGTGAGTGATTCATAAAGCTACAAGGGGGCACAGCCTGTGTGTGTCAGGATCTGTTTGATGCGCCAAACTATCGAAAATGTGCGCCTCTCTGTGCGTAGCTCGTGGTGCTGCGCGCATTTGGCTCGAGGAGGCTGCGGTTTTACGGACAGGGTTCAGTTAGTGCAGTGGGACATCTGGATATTCACGGCCCCCCAGGGAGCGTGCGCAGCGAGGCCAACTCTGCAAGGTGCTGCCTCGCACGCGGGCACCACGGAAAAACCGCAGCGTGGTTTATATATGTGTGTTTTATTGAGCCATGGTCCAGTGAGAGTTTTTTTAAATAAACTTTTATCATCATGTCTTTGTTTGAAGCTACAGCGAGGGCTTTAATCAACTGAAGAGCAACGTACGGCAGCCCACTTTAAGATATTGGTTTATGTAAAAAAAACAAAACAAAAAAAACCCCCATCTTAAGTCTATTTGGTTAAAAATACAGATTAATTCATTTTATATTTGAACATTGAACATATATGTAGGCTACATGTAGAAGGCCGTGCGTCAAAACGCTGCGTAAAAGTCCTTTGAATGTGTTCAAATGTGAAAAGTTTTCAGTGTGAAATATATTGCGCGTAGTGCTTACAATTTGTTTTAATATTGTTGATTCAATTATTGCGTGTTAAAAGACCAAGGACAACGTTCTTAACAGTTAATCAAACTATCTAGTTAGTAACTGCCTTTTAATCGTTCCAATGTACAACATATTTTATCATATGATATAAATTTACATAAAATGAAGAGTAAAATTGTTGAAAACGAGGCAATGGTTAAAAAGCAGGGGTTAAAAGTAGAGTAAATCATTTCAGTTTTAAAACCGTGGTTACTTCAAGGCCTCTGTGAGATACAGTTTCTGTTCATGTTTAAATGACGAGGAAAAAAAGAACAACATATATATCGTAAATACAAAAGATAGGATACTGATAATATAAATAATTATCTTTCAAATATATATTTTTTAAAGAGACACGCACCGTTATTAATTGTCTTTGAAGTCGATTTTACGCAAAAGTGAAGAAAGAATGATTTAGACAAATCTAAAAATATAAAACAGGTTTATATTTTTAAGTCTAAGCAAGCTGCTGATGTGGCACTAAATATTTTTGTTTAACAAGAAGATAACGTGGTCTTGGGTCAATATCTTTATGTCAATTTTTTTTTTCCTAAACCTCATTTTGCATTTTTGCCCGGAGCTTTAGTTTTGGAGATAAGCAACTAATTAAAACGACAGATCCATTTAATGTTTTTGGATGTTCTCCCTGACTTGAAAACAATCATCTGCTGTAGTGTTTTAACAACAAAGCTAGATCCACAGCAGATTCATAATTTCAGTAGGAAAGGGGTGACCTTCTGAGGGCAGTCATTTGACCTTTTGAGAAAGTTTAAACCTGAAGCCGGTCAGTCTTGGGCGAGGTGCAGCTGATTTGATCAACCCCATAAACTGAATCAATATAACTTCATTTGTATAGCACCTATGTCTTATTATCTCCATAATTCTCTATAATAATTTCCCCATGCCATACATCTTCCAAAACTTGTATGATAGAATAATAATAATAATTTATTATTTATTTATTATTTTTATTTAGAATTTTCTAAATAACAATAAAATGTATTTTATTTCAAATACATTTTAACAAAAATGGCTGTCCCTTTTTAAAGTAATGTCTGACTCTTGTCTTAAAATAGACAGTGGGCTTATCACATTGACTACACACAAGACTACGGCATAACCTGTTTTACTTGTTACTACGCTGTAATGTAATGCCCTTTGCCATAAATAATAGTAACAGAGCGGCAAAATGGCTTTGACACATTGATATCCGATATTTGTAGATTCAGATTTTGGTTTGTTTTTTTTATTGATAGCAAAGCAGTTTTTACAATGTCAGAAAACAGGCCTGTGGCAAGAAGAATGAGAAGAATGAAGTGTCTGTGAATTACTTTTGGCAATCACTTTTTTCAAGTTCATACAACAATGCTCACTAATTGAATGGAATAGCATAACAAGCAAAAATGATTACTTAAGTTAAAAATAGAAATGGAAAGTTATTGTGGCTTTATATAGATAAGCTTTAATAATTCAAGCTCAAATGTACTGTGTAAATATCATCCACCTGTCGCCCAATCATATCTAAAAAATCTTTGTGTGCTCCAATAAAACTTGTCCAGTTGCGTTGCGAGACATCTTGTATGTCCTGTGTGAAAGTATGACAGGCCTGAGGGGCTGTAGCAGTTACGGGTTAGAAAATAGAGCTCACATGGTTGCATCAGTGCCTGCTCTAACCTGCCATGTGACTGCAGTAATGGGCCTCTCTGCGGCCGCACAGACCAATGTGTCACAAGAACGAAGCCCGCTTCCTTCCAGCTCCCCGGGGACAGAGACCAGCCAGAGGACGCTGGGACGGGGGTCTTATGATCAGCAAACAGGTCAAAGATCATTGTTAGGGAGGGGGGTGGGGGGTAGGGGCCTTCAGGTGCACACTTAGTCATGGGCGGCCTCTTTCCCAACAGCATCACGAGAATCGAATCAAGCTGTGTTTATGAATGTTTTCTGTTGGTAAACTAGGTGAAGGGAGAGGATGGACTGAGGAAAAAAAAGAATAACACACTTCTTAACTCTGGCCTTAGACTCGAACAGCTCCCAGGGGAAATTCCTGAAATCTGACGATAGATGGAGAGAATAAGAGAGAGAAAATGCAGAGCAGATAGTGTGAGAGAGGGATGCAGATAAGGAGAAAGCATGCACACAGCGGTCAAATATTCACATGCTGGGTCACATTCTGCATCAAACTCCTGTATAATTGGTGGAAAGCATTCATTCCCATGTCAATAGGCACATTGGGCTCAAATGAATGGCGTCACTTGTTCCAGATGACGACAAACTCCACAAAAGAGTTTGGAAGTACATGTCAGAGATGACATAAAGATCTGCATACTGACATTTATCCCTAAAGGATCCTGTTTTTATCCAGAAATGACAAACTTTGCTCTGATTCTACATTAAGGACTTTCTTCTTTGCTGTAAATACAATATGTAATTCATGTTTGCCCTGATTCTCAGGATGTGAATGAAAAGCTGTTGTGGTCAGCTCTTGTTTGGGGATTTCCAGCTCTGAAGCTAGACTATCAATAAAACAGAAGCTCATGTGATTTGAATATTTGGACATTCACACAGCAGCACGTCCCATTAAGATCCATCTGATGTTAGTGCAGACTTGTGTTGTAACTGAGACCAAGTCACGACCGAGACCAGAGTGTAAAGAGTCTGAGGCGAGTCCAGGACTATTGAGTAAATATGGTACAATATGAGATTCTGATCAAGTGTGATGATCTTGTCGAAGGTTAGGAGGCATTTCCTCTTGTAGCATTGGTGTTAATGGCGTATTCCTTTGGTCACATCAGTAAGTTGTAAGAGAACGAGCACTTCAGACCTGCAGTACAGCAATGGTGCTCAACACTTTTGTTTTGAATATTCAGTCTGAATAGAACCATGTAGCCTTCTCCCAAACTTCAAACATCTTCAGGACTTTATTGATCCACAGTGGGGATATTCACTTGTGCTAACAGTGCCATTTACTTTCTCTTTTGTCTGGTCCATCCACTTAGAGCAGTAATTGGATTGATTTTCTTACCATGACATTATGAAACTGTCATATAATGCCAGGAATGGAGTCAGAAGACTGAATAAAGAACCATGCTGGGCCAAGACCTGCATCTCACGTGAGAATGAAAACTGTAGAAGAACAAAGGTCATGTTGGGATCAGGAAGTGGCTGGACTGTTTTATTTTGATAGAAGCCATTTAAGGATGCAGGTGTCTCCTCTGTTATCTCTTGATGTATCCTTCTTGGCGACGATGCTGGTTGATGAATAAAAAATGATTCTGCTATCTGACCTCTGTCACTCCTTTTGCCCATTTTGAGCCAGTGAATTAGTGCAGCTGCACCACACTTAAATGGGCGCCCCTCTTTTTTCTCTTCTCGAATCACCATGAATCCTCTCTTTGTGCATGGTCTGCAGAGTTTCCCCCCTTCTCGGTTTCTGGCCTTTCTCGTGCTTTTTCTTTTTTATTTGGGGAAGGGGGCTTGGGTTGGGACAGCGGGCCGTGTCGGTGAGCTGGTGGCAGTGGTAGCGATGGTGGTGGCGGCTGGGGAGAGGGGAGGGGGGGACTTGTTGGACCACATTCTTGTGCAGCTGTGGACACTGGGGCGGGGGCTGAGGGCAGAGCAGGATCATCATTGCATTGCAGGGCATCATGAATGGTCTATTGTTCGTGGCTTTGCTGTGTCCGCATCTCGGTGCCACTGCTTCAGCCTCGCCGAGAGAAATGAGCAAAACAAGAGTGAATAATATCAGAGAGCATTTGGTGGAAAATCATGCAGGGGATAAAAAATGTAAAAAAGTGGTGGAGACACTTGGGCCTTGTGCTTCTGACTCAGGGAGGTTGACGGTGATGCTGCTCATGAAGATAGACGTGATGGTGACGGGGACAATGGGGGCATTCACGATACCAGTCGATGACGATTTTGCCCCTCGGTCATACATGCTAGCAGGCTGTTTTGTCATGCATATATGTCGCTTGTTAGACACACTTGAAACAGTCCCCCTGCGGTGCTCTGCGGCCAAAACCGAAACCGTTTCCTCTTGAGAATCTGATTCGAGGGATACGCTTTTACACTGTGTGTCTAATCTGATTTCCATTCACCGTGTTCAAATATGAAACTGTTGTGGCCACATTTGTCATTGTACCTTTAAGAGTTCTGCCTGTTCTGCCTGTTAATGTAGTTGTTTGTGTTATTTGTTTAGGTTTTAGATATGATGTGACAATAAGCAACTGAATGAAAGCCTTTTATTATATATATCATGTATAGGCAGTATCTCTGTACTGTGAATTGTATGTTGTATAAAATATGATTGTGCCTATCTTGTTTCACCTGTCAGCTCACAATGTCTAAATCCAACAGAAAAACCTCAAATGCTGCTCCATTTTGTACCTATTTGATTTTATCTGACGTGGAACCACAAATAAAGTGATATTCCTAGAAAAACAAACATGTCATTGTCTTGATTAAAATATGAACTAATGTTAATTTATTATAACCATCAGGGACATACATTACATTTTTATGTTACATTTATTTTCACAAGAGAGGAGGGTCCCAGACCCAGAGAAAGCTGGAGACTTTCTAATCATGAGTTCTGCTGGGAACATTTAATTAGTGTGTGTGAACGAAAGAGAGGAGAGTGGCAGAGGAGGCCTGAGGGGCTGCGGACAAGATGGCTACATGAAAGAGGCTGTTGTTGACCGCCCAGACACTGAGATAAAAGGCAGTGAGACAGAAAGATGGATGGGATTTTTGGATCGAAGAGTGAGAAATATGGTGATTTACAACCTCAATCATGTCAGACATTTTTATTTCCCATTAAAAGTATAAATAAATATGAGCTGGAGGAGACTATGCAGTTTGTGTGCAACAGTTGATTTGATGAGCAGAGGAGCGCAGACAGGTGTTCAGGCTGGCGGACATCCAGACGAAGTTACACAGATGTGAAATAGACACGTCACGACATCACAGTTCAGACACGGCATTATTCTAAAAAAATAATACAAAAAAATCTACATATAAAAAGGTCTATGCAAAAGCAAGAATGTCTAACATGTAAAAGTGAAGCCAGTTTAAGTGTGATATGTGCATTTACATAAACACATTCAAATAGAGACTAAAATAAGTAAAGAAGAAAACAAGGACAGTGTAATAAACAGTAGAAAACAGCTTTGACTTCAAACTGTGGCAATAACTACATCTAAAGGACTGTTTACAGTATGTAGGTCACACATTAGTCAAGATGACAAGATACTGTTTTTTTATTCAATATACAAATGAAAATGAATAAATGTAAAATGAAAAGGAAATGTAATTGAAGTCATTGACAACTTTGGTTTCTGTGTAAATATCAAGTAGACTTAATCCTTAGACAGGATAAATTTAAGCTGAAGAATTAAATGGAGACCACTTTAATAACATGGAGACTTGACTCTGTGCAACAAAGCAACATGAAACATATCGAACTGTGACTGAAATCAGCAGAAATTGGCAGTAGGTTAGGTACTTGTATTTACAGTTGTATGTTCATGAAAATGGTTTGTGTTGATAGGAAAGCACATCGAAATTAAGACCATCATTCAAATTTTAACATCAGTACAAGTCTATTTATTAAACACTAAAAATGTATTTCAAACAAAGAAGAAAGGTGATATCCATTCATTTTTTTTGAGCCTTTGTAGCCGCAGTAAATTCCATTACATAAAAAAACACTTGTCTAAAATGGTCTAATGGAAGTCAGTTGTAAGTCTGTCTCAGAATAGGACAGACCTTCAAAAACATGCAAACTTGAGTGCAAAGCAGTAAGGTCATTAAACCAAGAATTCAAGATGGGTCTGTACATTTAATTTTCCGTAAATGTTTACAGTTAAATGTTTAATCAAATGTAATGAGATGTGGTTTAAAATAGAGATTCAGTGCATTAAAAGGAGAAGAGAACCAGAAATTGCAGTTGTAGTCAAATCTGTGCAGGCAAATCGGACCGTCCAGATGATTTGCCCTGTGGTGCTTCCCAGGGCCTATGCACGCCGCACACTCTGCTGAGCCGTGGTTGTGCGCTCGGTGCTGCACAATGCCCCACTGTCCCCCAGAGAGATGCTTCACAGCTCCACCACACACAACACACTCATTATGGAGTCAAAGACCCCCCTGTGCCTAAATACTGTCCCCTGCTGAGCACACAGCACTGTCACCAGCTCTGGTCGCACTGCCTCGGGCTCCGGCAGATATACGGGTGTCACACACATGAAAGCACACGGGCACATGAAGGGAAATACACAGCAGCTTATTAGCCTAGATCCTTAGCGGGCCATTAGCAGCCTTAACAGAGGTCGCAGGGGTCAGCCAGCTGCTCGGCCTCATGCACGCTGATGACAGGGGGTGTGACCGCTCACTTAATTAACCAGCATCAGAAAAACAGCCCGGGATACAAGGATGGGAAGAAAGGCACGAAGGGGAAATGAGTCGTTAGAGTGCACGGGAGACAGCCTTTAATCACATCAAAGATCAGCTGATTAGATTACCTCCGAGAGATGGTAGAGAAGTATGAAAGCAGGAGTTTGGAGCAAAATGCTTAATGCGACTTATGACAGATTTTAAAGACACCTAAGAGGCAGTAAAGACAGTAGGGGGGCAGTTAGAGCATGACATGGTAGCTTCAATCATGCTAAAGCTTAAGCAGTGCAGCACAGTTTGAGTTTGAGCTCTGGAGCAATGCTGTGACCTCTTTCCAAGCTCCAAAGCTTCTGAAAATAAAAATACCAGCGCCCTTGAAGCTGGAATGAAAGTGAACTGAATAAAAAGTCCTGGTTCATTCTGTACAAGATGATGGTTTTGTCTGTTTTGTTTTGATATACAGACGTTGAAAAGCCAAAAAGCCAAATTCATAGATATATTCCTGACTTCTGTTTAACCTTACGTTGCTGATGAGTCCAAATGAAGACAATATAACAAACTCCCACTGAGGCAGACAGTGATGTTGTGGTGTTGCAGCCTGACCACATGAGGGAGCCTGTACAACAGCCACAAGTACTGCAGTATGTTGTCATTATAATGGTGGAGGACCTGTTTACTGTTTGTATGGCTATGATTGTGACATTGTCTAGATTATTTTTTACAATAACACATAAGACCACAAGCATAATTCTTCTTTATGAGTCTTTATTAGGTGCTTTGTGCATAAAAAATAACAAACTGTTGCAGTGTATTTGTAACAATTAAGAATAAACTGTTGATGGATGTTTGAGTAAAGTGCTTGTTCTTCACACGTTTTTGTGTTGTTCATCAGTTCAAATACAGTTTGCATAAAAAGTTCATTTAAAAAAAATAAAATAAAAGACAAAACAAAACATGAAAATATGTCAAATAAAGACTTTTTTAATGCAAGCAATAGCATTTTTAGAGACTTCCATTATGATAAATACATTTACAGTCTGCATTATTGTTTATAAATGAAATAATTATGGGGTTTTTTACAAAAAGAAAATGGATCAAATTACAAAGTGGATTTTTTTTCCAAATCTCAAAACACAGGCCCACTGTGCTGTAAAGAAGCTGAAATTAAATCATATTTGATTTAAAACTAGAGCAAGTTATGGGTTACAGAGAAACCCATTGCCACCTTTTATTTTTACACTGATTTTATACAATACTAGCTGGAAGCACCCAGACAGAGAGGAAAAACTGGAATTGGCCCCATCACCCATTGATTGGCTTAAACTCCTGATTCTCTGCTGATGTATAAAGGTAGAGTGGGCTGTAGTCTGTCGAGGCTCATTTGACTGTCTGTGTCCAACACACACAGCATCTCCATTGTTTGCTTCTCCTTGCACCCCATGTGAATGTCATCTGTCAGGATTCTCCCCTCTGTCACATCCTGATCCTCTTCCTCATCCCCACAGCACAGGGCTACCTCATTCTCGTAGCAGAAGGCGCTGGGGGAGTGGGAGCCCAGCAGGCGACGGGCAGCCTTCGGGGCAAAAGGTGATGGTGTGCGTGAGCCACTGGATGAGGAGGTGGAAGACTGGCTGCCATGGCCTTTCCTCTGACTCAGTTCCCTGGCACTGCACTGAGGTGTAGATGGCACTTCATAGGTCTTGTGAAAGCGTGAATAGTCCACATGGTAGCGGTCACCTTTCTCTAAGACCACAGGCTCAAAGCGATGTCCCCAGAGGATCTCCTTGGCCAGGTAGGAGCTGCGGGCCTGAGTGGTCATGGCTGTGGCTTCCACCATGCCCTCCAAGATGACCACAATCTCAAAGTCCTCCTTCTGCAAATCAGTGAGGCTCAGGTTATACAGAGGACTGTTCTTGTTGATCTCATGGACCACCACCAGAGGTGACACCAAAAACAAACGATCAAGCCCATCGTCATAGCCAACATCAATGTCCGTTTGCTCTAAAGGGAGGTATTCTCCCTCTGCTGTCACATGTGGCTTAATGAGCTGGGCACGCACATGGGCCTCGACAATGTGGCTCTTGCGCATGTTTCCCAAGCGCCACATCAGGCACAGTTTACCATCTCGCAGTGCAATCACAGCATGATGTGAGAACAGCAAGGTCTGTGCCCGCTTCTTGGGCCGCACCATCTTGGCCATTATGGTGCCTATCATGAAGGAGTCTATAATGCAGCCCATAATGGACTGGATCACAACAGTCACTACAGCAACAGGGCACTCTTCAGTGACACACCTGAAACCATATCCAATGGTGGTCTGAGTCTCAATGGAGAAGAGGAATGCCCCAACAAAGCCCTGGATGTGAAGGATACATGGTCGCCACTCGTCCTGTGCTGCCTCCACAGAGCTGTGAAGGTTTCCGTCCTTAACAGGGATCCGGATGTCAAAGTCCCCATGAGCCAGGGCCACTCCCCAGAAGACCAGCCCAAACAGCAGCCATGACAGAAGGAAGGTGGTGGTGAAGATGAGCAGCAGATAGCGCCAGCGTATGTCCACACATGTAGTGAAAATGTCAGCCAAGTATCGCCTTGGCTTATCCTCCATGTTGTTGAAGACTACATTGCACTGTCCGTTCTTCTTCACAAAGCGGCTGCGAAGGCGACCTGTGCTAAGATCCAGGCCCAGACGACCTGAAGGGGACGTGCGGCAGCTGTGGGAGAGGGGCACATTTGACACCCTCAAAGACAGACTTCCTCTTGTCTCTTCAGTCTCTGAACAATCCCCTCCTACTTCTTCTTCACCATCCACCACTGCAACACAGCCCACAGTCAGTGTGTGCTGATTCAGGGGACTGTGACCATTGTGAAGCCCCAGGGCCGAGATCTGTACGGCATCTTCATCTGTGGAAACAATGCTGTATCTGCAAAACAGAGAAATATCTGTTAAATTATAATAATAAATAATAAAAATATTAATCATCACTGGCCTATTGCCAGTGTCAGTCATTACCTGTTGACCCGCACCGCGCCCATGGCACCAGTGATCATCAGCCTGTGTCTGCGAGGGCAGTAATGGAGGTTGGGGCGTGCAGTTCCAACCATGAAAGGACTGTTGCTGGACACAGAGGCAGTGTTTGCTCAGTCAGGTCTGTCTTCGTACCATTATTATTTCAAAATGATACATTCTCTAAAAAAAAAAAAGGCATTTTAATTTAGTCAATATGGATTTTGAGGTTCATTCACATTGGACACAGTGGATTTTGTACAAACCCAATGTCATTTTTCACCACGGGCCAAAGACGCACAGGTTGAGCCATAACAGGCAAGTAGTTACAACTCTGGATGAACCTTGCATTAGTATATTTGTCTTTACAAGTGTTAAAAATAAAAATCATGTGTATGATTTTGCTAGAGCTTGACATTTTATGAAACCATGTTGATAAAACAAAAATGACAAATTTAAGGAACCAATATTGAATGACTGCTTCAGTTCCAAATTTGAGCGTGCCGTTATGCAGCTGGCAGCCCAAACACTTTTGTGTGATGAAAGCTTATTGACTAGGATCTTGCTAGTTGCTAGCCTTAGGGACCTCTGAAAACCAGACAGGCAGTGGCAGGGACAGAGGTCTAAAAAGAGATGAATCAGTAGTTATCTACTGTTAGAGGAACAATTGATCTGCTGTTTGGCCTGGTGACAAGCTTGGAGGGTGATTTCGCTCAGCTTATGTGAGCAACTAAAAAGCACTGAGTTGCATAACCAACGCAGGGCTGACCACACGCAATACAAAGGGCATTACTGTTTTTATTTTATTGTTACTTGATTCACTTGATGGATGACATGACATGTCAAGGCAGTAATGGGTGTCTGAAATGTTTGACGGCTGCACTCTAAAAGGTTTGGTAGAGTTCCCTGTATGTCAGCAAACACACATCCCAATGTTGATGTGATGTGATATAATGTTATGTCCTTGTGTGCTCTGTTTCCAGACTTCTTATTCCTGTTACACCAGATGTTGGAAACTCACAGCTGATTGGCCAGATAAAGAGTGATTTTCTATCAGATAATCCCAAAAGGCCAGATGATTACGTCAACCCCAACAGCTCCACAGTTGGAGGAAGCATGACCTTTTCTGACTGGTTTCTTAAAGATGCCAGCCAATATGTTGTGTGACGCAGGTCAGACTCATGTCAGTGCCAGTGGCATCATGGGAAAGGTCAGGAATGCACAGCATAATCCACATACTCACATGTTAACCAGGAACACAGAGCATGAAAAATGACATGTACCAGACAAGAGACAACTAAGTTAGTCTGGTTCTGACCTTCTTCAAGCGAGTAGAGAAGAGATATTTTTGTCTTTGTTGTTACCATTAATCCAAATTGGTCCCAGTGTTAATTGATTTGACAAGATGTGAAAAAAATAACACATTTGCAAGAGACCTTTGTGTGTTCAAAAGGTGTCAATAAATATCACATGGATCCCTCTTGTATTTAGTGAAGAATGAAAAATAAACATTTCTGGCCTTTTTATCCAATCACAGGACAACTCATTTTTCCAACATTCTTTTAAACAATGGTGAATAAGCCAGCAAGCATAAAGTAGGTTAGGTTTATTGTAAATGTTTTTTAAGTAAATATGCTTCCGTTCCACGTTACAGCTAAAAAGCTGGTGAAAAACTAAAAACAGTCAACAAGGCAGTCTTGTAATATAGTGAAAAAAATGTGTTGTTTGGTGTTTTACTGTTTGTTTGTTTGTTTTCAGATTTCTTACAATATAGCAGTTCACTCTTCTTCAAAAACATGACATGGCAGATTTTGCAAGTTCTCTGTGCACTGTTAAACTTGTTCACACTATCACCAGTAGACAAAGCCTCGAGGGAGAGTTGTGGTAATTAATGCTTGATCATAAGCGCTGCACTGTATCATGTGTCTCCATAGGCACATCTCTATGGGGCTTGTTTGTGGGTCATGTGTGATGGTGTATCATGTGAGACAATCCACATGGACACACCTTTATGGATTTTGGATGGATTACTTATTTATTCAGTCTCATAAGTGTGGGGAAAAAAACCCTGCATAAACCTGCTGATCCGCATCAAAACTCATCGACAAATCAAGAGTTATTATCTGGTGTACCAGAGAGGAAACTAACGTCAGTGACATATATTACACTATAATCCCATGCAGAAAAAAAGGATGGAGGGAGCCCCTGACAAATACAAGATTACTATGCCCTGTAATCCTCCAATCCAGGCAACAATATGAAAGGTGGATGGAGGTTGCTCTGAGACCTGGCTTAAGACCTGAAGTGAAATCTGAGATCTGATTTGAGAAAGAAAGCAAAAGCATGAAAGAAAGAAAAAGATGAAAAATGTCTGATGAAAAAGATGAAGAAATGATGAAGAAAGGGGTGCAGGTATGTTCTCGTGTCAGACAGTATGAAGTAAATGCAGATTATCATAAAGAGATTATGACATCAGAGGATGTTACTACATTTACACAAAAGTAAAGGATTGCCCTCATACAGAACCAAAAGCATCACAAAACATAATCTAAACTGCTTACTTTTCCCAGAACAAATGTTTGAAAGTTATTATTGGATGGAGGACATAGAAACTGCTAGTCTTTACAACAAAGTTTCTTTTGTGAAACAAGCCCACGCCCCAGGGGAGTTTACAAAGTCTCAAACCTACATAGATGCAAAAATAGGGATATGCAGCCAAGATTTGAGTTTGAGCAGAAATGTAGGCGTTTACCAAACAGCAAGACTCAAAGTTATGACCATTGGTTTTGTTTAACACCTATACACACACTCTCCGGCTGAAAAATGAAGCAACAGTTTCCGTGTGTGACAGTGCATCATTAGATCAATTGTTCAAACACAGTAAGCTGAAGTTATGACGGGGCAGTTTGGACACTAGGCCTAAACCGTGACGTGGGTTCATTTGGATGAGGCACACAGGAGCTGTCCAGTGCTGAAAATCAATCCAAAAGCCTGTGGGCATAATTGACATCAGAGAGGAGAGGGGGAGCTGATTTCTAACCTTCAAATTGAGCTTTTCATATCTTATCTTTCATGCTGCTTACTTTCCCCTTTTCATATTTTAAGTCTTTATTGAGTTTTCTGAGTGAGGGTATTATTATACATTTGTACAATATTATTAGTTTTAAAGTTTGAAAACGACAGTATTCAAAATATAAACACATTTATTACTTAGATGAAATGTGTAAATGTAGCTTAGGTTTAGAAGAGAAAATGTTAACTGTAAATAAAACACGAGACTCACCTGTGCGAAACTGCAGAGCGACTCTTCTGTAAAGTAACATCCTCAGAAAGAATCGGAGAATAGTTTCAACGATGATGCGTCCTCACTTTTCACTCTTCTTTGTTTTAAATCTGCACATGGGAAATGCATGGCAGCGACTTGCACATAACTCCACTGTGAGCTGTGTCCATAGTGCTGCTGGAGGGACTCGCTCCTGCCTCAGCTGTGCCTCTGGCCCGCTCCCTGTCTGAGTGGGAGAGACACAAACGCACAGAGAGAGAGAGGCAGCTCTGATGATGTTCCTATTTAGAGAATATGCTATTGTTTCTGCTCAGTGTGAGGGGGATTGTATCATTTTTAAATGGAGCCCACTCAGACACGACTCCCTATGAAACGACAATTAACTTCAAATAAAGCATTTATGAAGTGAGTCAAAGGGTGAATAAGTTTGAAGTCTTTTATATTCTGTGTCAACCTAGGCTGAGTCAGACAGTCTGTCCTGTCCCATATGGTGACTGCAAGCATATTTGGATTTGTAAATACTACTATTACACATTATACTGATTGAAGCTGTTGAATTTAAAATGTTTTATCTGCTAAGGGGAAAAAATCCATGTCAAAGATGGAGTTTGCCAGTGACGTATGCCACATTGGAGTCACAAGTCTCTGTTATTATGTGTGTTTGTCACACAAAAGCTGGCGAACTGCTTTATTAAGAAGATTACGTGAACTCCCGAAAACCTACGTGAGCATTATTTACATGCCCACTCTCCAGCCATCTGACCAGATTAAGTCAAAGCTGTTGTGTGTTGTCTGATTAAGCAGAAATTACATAACAGAGTCTTTAATTCATAACAAGTCAAAGATCCTTTCACGACCTTTAAGGTGCAAAGTTAACATTTGTGTAGTGCTGAACCTAGATGTATGAGAAAATCTGTATTGTTTGATTAGCATTCATGTCAAATAGCAGCCACCCAGACATACAACCAACAACAATCTGGACTACATGGACCCCTGGACCTTTGCAAATAAATAACATTAGTCAATATCTGCCCTTGACAACTGTGAGTGTCTGGTCACATTTCTGCCTCATCAATAATTTTTATTGTTTCTCATTTCAGATCTTATTGTCATTTAGACACAACTTTTTAGTTTCCAAGGAAACCTGATTTTGGCCGTTTCTCTTCACTGAAATACACTGAGTTCACTCCACACAGTTTATTTTTAAAGCACCTTATCGCTGTAGTATAATGAGACAATAAGTAGGCACTGAGCTGTGTAGTTGGGGGCCTTTCACAGAGTGCGCACTGAGCAGAGTGGGCACATGTGGGTCAGAGGCAGGCCTGAAATAAGTGGGCACGCAAATGAGTGGGTCTCAATTGAACTAAAGCTGCCTCGTGGGTTCGATAAATGTAGCAGTTTGATGATTAATGTACACACGGGTATTTGTAGTTTTTTGAAATAGCAAATGTGTAATGTTTTACTACTACATCAATGGATGTATCACACAGTAACAATATTTTAGCAGTGCCTCTTTTTGTCCGGATCATTTACCTTCTTCCTCATCTCATGACACACACAACTTTTGAGAACATATTAAGGGTCTGTGAAAGAAATCCAAGCCAAAAGCTCCTCAGTGTGTTTTCAATTTAATAAGCAGTTGATGGAAGCTATTTTCTGAAAGTCTCTGTAGCTCCACTGGAAACTGCTGCCAGGTCCGTCCTCTCTTGGACAGGAGATCCAGGGCAATGTGTTTTTAGAAAAGCAGGTCGAGGAGGGCGGAGGGAGTCCTCAGCAGAATACATTAATTTTACCCTCTCCCAGTTGTGGAGATGATGAATACCAGCGCATCAAAAAGAAAATATAGATTCATGCAAATGTGAGGGTTTATACATCTGACAGAAAAGATCAATAGTTGCCTGTGCAAAGCATAGAATCAGGGTCAGGAGTGCTGGGTCAATAACTGACCTCTATGGCGAGGTGACCACTGATGCCAGTTGAATGAATCTTCTTGTCATCAATGAGACAAAGAGATAAATGTAATATTGTGGAAAAAAGCAGTATCACATGCCCTATTGTTTATCTCCAGTGTAAAAGAGACCAAACTAAAAGCTGAGCATAAATCATCTACAACTGCAACAAGCTTTCACTCATTATTATTAACCTTTTTTATCTGCATTTCCATGGATACAGACTCTCATTTTAGCAAGAATGGTTCAATGCAGCTACACAATTCATGTGACACACCGCACAGGACAAAAATACCTTGCCTTAATTGTCATTTTACTCACTAAAACTGCATAATTATACTCCAGAGTGTTAGGGATTCAGTCGGAAGTGTTAAAATGTGTTTAATAAAGCAATTAATCATCACAACTTTAGACAAGTCCCAAATTAAACACACGGTAAACTAGGCCTGAGCACTCGGGTCTAACCAGCCATTCATGAGGAGACCACGCAGCTCGTCGAAGAGAAAGAGAGTGTTGAACTGTGTCCCGACTGTTTACTCCGACTGACATACTGACTGTTGGGACAGAAATCCCTCTTGTGGCTTATTTAACAACACACATCTTTTCCCCACAGAGGAGCAGCTCCTAATACCCATTACCTCATGGGACTAACCTTTGAGATATCACTAACTTTACCAATTTACAAAGGTTTGTTGCTGAGGTAAGATTTTAAAACCTCACTTTGTTCAACGTGTTCAAAGAGTTGACTAAAAAACAGATAAAGTGGACTGTGAGGTTACAGGTGACACTACAACGTTAGTAATGTAACACTCCATTGTGTCACCATTTTAGTTTTGTTTCACAGCTTAAGATATTTATGAAGCACAGTCGTAATTCTGAGTCCATGCGTCGGGCGTAAAAGTTAGTATCGTACAATCAGTTTGCCTTATTTTGAGTTTGAGGACAGTTTAAATCCTCGTGCTGTGGTAAAGTTTCTCCCCTCATTTACCATCTGTGACACTAACTACCTGCTCATAAGACACCTGTCAAGAGGAGTCAGCACTACATTTCCCTTTCTAAAGACAATGATATTTGATAGGACAGAGTCACCATATTGGCTTCATGTGAGAACCAATGAATGTTTGTTTCCTGTGAAAGACCCTAGCCTCTATTGACTGCCTGATCCCATTTGGACATTTCCAGTCATTCTATTAAACACAATGAGCTCTCACTGAAGGACCCTTTGTGGGAAATAAAATAGCACTGTCTGGGAATTGCCTCTAAAGGAAATGAAGACTTTGGAGCAAATATTAAGGTACATTGTTCTGTTTTTCATATTGAATTATATGTTCAGGTATGTGATCTTTGACATAGATACTTGTCGCTGCAGGCTTCCTGCTGTGTAATGGTTATCCATAACATGTTGGTTTTCTTCTTAGAGGTGTAAAGGTATCTCATAAATGGAGAGGTGTGCGTTTCACTGGGATACTTGAGCAGCTGTGGACATGAACTTTAAAGTGACATGAATCCATGAGTCACTGTGCTCTAATTATAGTAACAATGATTATCTCATTTCAAAGCCTGTAAAGTAGGCTGTTACTTAATTCTGCTTTTCAAATATAGAAAGCCTTTAATCTGCTATCACCAATATTAAAGATGTTGTAATTATGTAAATTATGTAAATTAACAAAAAGCCTTCTGGGAAATATAATAGCACAGAAAATCTGGAGATGATCAGTCAATCAAATGGGTATTTTAGTGCTGAACATTGTTGCAGATGATGGAGAAGGACTTGTAGGATCAAAATGGCGCCCCCTACCGTGGACTTGTACTGCCACCGTTTCCAGCCCAACACCTTTGACCCCTGTCGGTGCAGAGCCTGTCTGAGGCCTGGCCACATGCACCTGTGCACCAGCACAGCAGATGTAGACACCTGGGAGGACACACAGGAACTGGTATGTACTGCCTGGGGGCTTTCTAACATGAATCAGGTAAATAATTGTTCTAAGTGCACAAAGTGTTCTATTTAAGCTAAATGATTTCCATTAGGCTACAATTAATCTCTAGCCCTGCAAAAATGGCTTGTGTATGTAGGTGGTGTTTTTACATTTTTAGGGTTTTAGACAATGGCAGATATGGGTTATGCATATTCATTAGTTTAAGGTAAATAACAGCTTGGAGCTACTGCTGTCAGCTTTTACACTCACATCATCCACAAGTGAAATTACTGTGAAGGTGGGATATGGATAAAATGACAAGAAGGCATTTCTTTCAGTGTCATTAATTAATGAAAGCCCCTTACAATCCTTGGGGAATACGTTGCAACCTGATACACTCGTATGACACTTGCAAACACATACCTTCACACAATACTGGCCCATTTCAGATAAACTGCATTGGAAATATCTATTTTTATCAAAAGATTGTCACTCACTACAATTTTGCTGTGGCCTTACCAGATCATATTTAAAACTGTACATTTGTGTCATGTCAAAAGATGAAACTACTTTGTCTGCTGTCTGGTAATGAGAGTGAGAATTGAAGGAGGGATCCAGATAAACATGAGGAAAAAGAATTGAGTGGGCGGTTCTGGTAATGCAAAAGCACTGGAGCAATGAAATAATGATGAGCATGACCAGAGACTAGCTTGAGTTACGTCCTGTGCAGTCTAAATGCATTGGCTGAGCAGGACGAACAGAAGAAGGAGTAGTTGAAGAAAGCATTGGCTGAAGATTTGCCTCAATGTAAGAAATGAGTAAGTGCAATTTTAAATATTATTGGGATGTATAGTGTTATTTGTCTCCATAAAATGCTAATGGGGAACTCTGTTTATTAAACTGCATGGGTTAGGTTGTTGAGTTCAGTTGCTAAAAGGCACAAATAACACATCCTTATTTGCTTGTAATGTGTAACATAAAAACAGTGCCATCTGTGTGCCACCATTAACAATGTCAAAACCTTTAATACAGTTGTGTATACTACATGTGATACTACAATATTACCTTCAGAATATGTTTATCTTATGCTTGTCATACTAATGAGCCATTGTAAAATGATCAAACCTAGTGCTAAATAGTACTGTTTATGTGATTTGAATCAGGAGGCTGATGATGACGACTGTGACCTTTCTGAGGTGACCACAAGTGGCAGTAGTGATGACATCAGCGGTGGCTGGACCCATGAGTGGAGTCTGGTCCACAGCCTGAGTCCTGAGTGGGAACTTAATATCTGTGATACTGACATACAATCCAGGTGACTGTTCGCACTAGCATGATTTTTACAATCTTTTCGTTTGAACAAGAAACTGACTTCTAACAGAGAGGTCACAAAATGTGATCACGATCTAGATCATTTTTTGCAGTCTCAGTCGCGTTACTGCATAACGCACAAATCTAACAAAGAAAACAAGCTTGTCCTAGAAACCCACTTTATTAATACTAAATAAAGTTACCCATGGTGCATTATTTGCGAGGTCTATAAAACACAGAGGTGATGTGTTGCATCACCTCTCTCAGTGGAGCAGCTTTTCTCAGGTGACAGGCTGGCTCTTGTGTATATTATACTCCTTTCTTTTTAAGGCTTAAGGTTTTATGTGTTTATGTGTGTGAAGAAAATAAATATATCCAGTACATATATTTTTTATTTTGTAATATTTCTTGTTCATTAACAATACAGTTTTAAATTACTGGAAAATATATACATATATTTGGTCATTTACAGCTTTCCAATTTCTTGGGACTGTTCAGCGAGGAGCAGGTCCCTAAGCCCAGAGAGGAGCCTTGAGGCCCAGAAAGATATGACCCGGCTGGACTCTTCTCCCCATCGCAGTGCTGAGAGCTCTTGGATGGATGAGAGAAGGGGCAGAGACAGGTCTCGTCGGCCATCGGGTCAGAAACACCTTGTTGTCAGCTTTTAGATTTTAGATTGAAAAATGTTTCTCCACGTTTTGATTGATGAATAAATTTTTCAGAGTCCAGAGGAAACCATGAACGAGAGAGTGGCTTCTTCTCTCCAGACAGAAGAGGTGATAGTGAGCGACAGGGTGAGGAAAACAATAAAAGAGCATATCGTTACTATGAAAGAGGACATGCCCTTCCAAATAACTATGTCCCTGAGCCCAAGGCCTGCGTCCCCTTCAGGACTGTTAACCTTGGTGTGCCTTCACAAAGAAGGAACACGGAAACATACATCCAGGATAGTTGGAGAAGCGAGTCCCCTCAAAGATACACATACCACTCAAACTTCAGACGAGGAGTTGATTCAGAGAGAAATTCTCCAACACGTCACAGCTCTGTAAGCCCAGACCGTCACAAATTAGCTGAATCTTCTTTGAGGAACCACAGAGGGAGTTCCCTTTCAAGGAGTCAGTCACGGTCTTGTGTCCCCTCACAACTTCCGTCTCATGTGCCTTCCAGGCATTCATCACGCTGCTCTAGTCCATCACGCAGAAGGCCATCTGTCTCTCAGTCTGCCACTCCTTCACACAAACGGCCAGACTCGTACTATTCACAGAATGGTGACTATAGTGCACAAAAAGGGGGCAGCCGAGAGTCAAGGCGTCCTTCACTGTCCTCACACAAACACAGTTTGGACTCTGAGAAACTCTACAAGAACCTGGAGTCCATCTCACACCGAAGCTCCCCTTCCCTTCAGCAAAAGTCGTATGAGGGCTCTCATCCGTCGCCTGTGTCCAGAACAGCCATCAACAGTGCAGTCAACACTCACACACGTAACAGCCGGGAAGTGTCACCCTCCAGAAATGGCTATGGTACACATAGTAATACCCCACAAAAGGACTCTGTATCCAGAGGCAGCAGGCTCAGCCCCTCACAAGGGTCGTGGCAGGGATCTTCACACTCTCTGCTCAGTAACCCTGCATCACGGGGTTCTTCAACATCAGTGCGCAATGCAGACTCTCACATGCTTGAAGGTCCTGTATCACATGTTACAGCCACAGGATCTCCCGACAGGAATCAGGTAATTAGTGACAGAAGCCGGAGCAGTGGGAGGCGAGGAATGGATGCCCTACTGATTTCAGAACCTAAGAAGACTTCAGAAGTATTGGAAGAGGTATACTTTTGACTGCATTTGTAATACACCATATTTTAATTATGACACAACCTGTTTTCATAATTAAAATTTTGTTTGTATCTTAGGTGGGTATGACCATCGATGACTACCTAGAGCTGGCTGATATTCCAAAGATTCAACTCGAATCAGAAGAAGAATTTGTGGGACTGAGGAGGAGGAACCAGAGTCCCAGTCCATGCAGAAATCAGAGGCCCAGGAATCATAGGTGAATAATACCATTCTGAAGAGATTTGGTATAAAGTGTATAACATATGATAGGGTGTAAGAAGTCAAAAGTAACATTTTAAACGGTTGTTCTTTTGATATTATGTATGTTAGACACAAGGATCTGTGCACTACACTTTATCTAATTGCCCTTGGTATTTGTTAAAAAGGTACCAAGATGAAATAGATATTTACAGTTCAAGGCTTGAGCCTGATGATAGAGGGAGAGTTCGAGAAAGAGGAAGAGACAGACGAGAGAAATGCCGTGACTCTGAGAATGGACGATCCTCTAGACGACAGTCAGTTGCATCCATTCATTCACAGGTAAGATGCTATAATGAAAATAAGGTACAGTGTCATCATGCTGTAAAAAGAAGTTACGAGCCAGTCTTTTTGTTGACTCAGAGTTCAGATAATCAAAGTACTAAACACAGATCTTCAAAGGCAAGAGAACGTGTTCCACCTGAGCATCAACAAACACAGGTGAGCCTGACTCTCCGCCTTGTGCACGTGTATTGTCTATTTGAAAGAAAGTAGGACATTCATACACTCACATTATCATCATAAAGTAGCTCACTGATGTTCAGTCAGGCAGTCTTACCTCATGCACACCTTTTCGGCAGCACCTTGCAGTGAAAGCCATTAGTTGGCAGACTGTTTTAGGGCATGTTCATTCTATTTATCTTTTCTATGAATAGGTGCAAGGTTGGTTTGAGCCAAAGTACCTTGCAGTCTCAGCGCCCCAGCATCATGCCAGAAACTGCTGAGCCAACCCAACATTTAGGAATATAATAAAACTTTGCAGAGAAACAGATGCAACAGCATAACTTCTGTGCAAAATTAAAACACAGGAAACAAAGATATATATCCACAAAGTTATGAGAGCAATGCACACTCTGTCATTTGTGCCTTACTTTTTTCTATAATCACTAATATCCTACATTTTGTCTCTCCCATTTTATCCTGGACAATATTATACAACCATGGTGAGTGATCACTGTTTTTATGTCCCACCATGTCCTTTTTTATTTCTACCACTTTGAATAACAGCCATAGCTTACAGTAGATGTCATTGTTGCATATTTTCACATAATTTTAACCCTCAATGCTTTGCCTTTTCAACAACAAAACCTAACTCACTTTACTCACTCATTTCTTTTGATTATATATTTTCCACTCCACAAAATGCATACTTCACATAATGCGTTTTTAATTTCTCTTATTTTAGATGTTTTCATGTGAAGGGATGGATATCTAGACTGGATGAGCATGGAAAGGTATATAGTTTATTAAATAGTTTTTCAAAACCGTTTTAGCTGTATATTTTACTGTGAACAAACCTAAGGTGTTTCATGTAGATAAGTCAGTTTAACAAAATGATATCTCAATTGAAGGAGTGGTTTTCCACTAACAAGTGCAATTTTTGTTATTTTTGTATTTGTTTAGTGGAGGAAACACTGGTTTGTTTTAGGGAATACTTCTGTGAGATACTACAGAGACTCTGAAGCAGAGGAGGTAAACTATAATCTTAAACTACACTTTAGATATATTACTTCTTTTGGCCTGATACTGTACTTTTAACATAAATGATATGAAACTGAAATGTTGAAGCTGTTACCTTTATTTTAATCTGGTGCAGTCTGATGATCTGGATGGTGAAATTGACCTGAGATCTTGCTTGGATGTGTCAGACTGTGACGTAGGAAAGAACTACGGGTTCCAGTTACAAGTAAGTATTTACTGTACTTTCTGTTTTGCACACAAGACACAGGACAGATAGATGGATGGTCACTCAATTACATGTTTGGCTGCTTCCTGTTTAACAGTGTGAATATCTTGGCTCTGTTTTTTGATCTCCTCTAGACAAAGAAAGCAGTGTTCACTCTCTCTGCTATGACCTCCAGAATACGGCGGAACTGGGTTAAGTTACTAAAGCAGGCGATCCAGAACAACACACAGTGAGTCTGATTTTTTTGCCAGCCAACATAATGCACATTGTGAACCATAAAATAAAGCCTGACCTGAGTCAATTAATCATTTAAAAAGAGAATACATTATGTCCCTGGTGCTTATTGTCCAGAAAGAGAAACAATTTTATTCATCATCAGTCATGTTGTCATTTTGTGAATACCAGTAACATTTTCTATGTAATAAAACTATTACAGTTTGTCCAGTACATTCCTGTGCACCTCACTGAAATGCAGACAATGTGGCTGGGTGGTCTTTCTGTAGTGAACCCACTCTATCATATTTCTTCTCATGTGTAACACTACCCATCTCTCATTTCTTCATTCTAACCTTAGCCAATCAGATGCCGGTAGAGAGAAAGAGAACCCCCTCTCCCAGCGACTGTCGCCATGCCAACCCTCTGCTCGGTTCACAGGCAAGGACTCCAGACATGTACCTACTGCAGCAAACTCCCATCAGGCTGTAGACGGGGATCTGGACCTATCTCCAGTCACTGAGAGAGAAGAAGGAGAGGGTTGGGATCGGGAGCAAGCAAAACGATTGGAGGAGAGGAATAAGTGGTTTGAGGAGGGACTATCCTTTAATGAAATTTGCAGCAGGTGGGACTCCATGGAGCTGAAAAGTGGGAGTGTACCTATTCCTGTAATTGATACTATAGACTCAGAGGTCAACAGGAAGTGGACAGAATTTGAAAGATTGTCATTTAGGGAGATGACTGCACAGTCTCTAATTGGAACCGAGACCTATTCAAATGCACAACAAGCACCTGTCTCTCTCGATACCTCACAAACTTTTCAGTTTAGCCATGAAGAGGCTGAAGAATCTGTCACTGCTCGAGAACCTGATAAACAAAGTTCAAAAGTTGCTTTTCCATTGGTTAATGGTGCTCAAAATATTGAATCAAATACAGCTGAAGCCCTTCAAAAGGAGGTAAGAATAGCCCTTTTGCTTGGATAAATTGAAATGAAAAACATTTTTAATCATCCATGTAAGCTATACTAAATATAAAGTTTCTAACCTCCTCCAGTTCATTTTTGCTCCTGCCTTCTCCATTTTACTCTGTTTTAATGCATACATATCAATATCATAATCTTCTCAGGCCTTCTCCCTTCGGAAACAGGTGGAGAGCATTAAAAAGGAACGTGCAGCCTTGGGGATAGAAGTAGACAGTCCATGTGGCCCCGGGGCCCCTTGTAGAGCCAAACTGGAAGCCATAATAGCAGCTCATAATAAAGAACTGCAGGAGCTGCAAGAGAAACATGACAAAGATATCAGAGAGCTGAAGGAGCAGAGAGACAGGATGCTCAAAGAAGAAAGTCAGGCAGCTGCTAAAGGTGCTATTTAACTACTGGGCCAGTGGGTTTATGACACATAGGGTAATTCTAGTGGGCAAATCTGTTTTACTTATATTAAAGTGACAAGCTTCAATGCAAAAATTAAGCTGATGTCAGCGTCTTTTACTGCATTTTAGAGCTTGTATTTTAAACCAAACAAACTAATAAAATTATATTTCTTTAAGCTATGGAGGCATTGAAAGCAGCGCATACAGAGGAAATGGAGAGAGTCGTGAAAAGGGTCAAAGAGTTGGGTGGAGGAGGAGCTGCACCTGCTGAATCAATACACAAAGTGTAAGGCATACTATGAACACATACACATGATGATGTGATCCTGAAACAGTGCAACAATAACTCCAGCATTTGAATATATTTGTTTCTGTGTGTTAGGTCCCAGGCACAGGCCTTGCACAGTGAGTTAGATGTAGTGTCAGAGCGCTATTCCCAAAAGTGCCTGGAGCTGAACCGCACAGAAACCAGCAGCAAAAGCAGAGGCACTGATCTTGAACTCATGGAGAAAGAGCTGGTGCAACTAAGAAGAGAGAACCAGGTTTAGATTTTTACCTTTTTGACAGCGGCCTAATTTTGCAAGATCAGAAATGACATTTTATTATTATCATACCACTACATAATACTTTAACCTTTGTTTTTATAGGAGCTAAAAGCCAGGCTGGCGGAAGAGTTTAGTCGAATGCGCTATTTTATCACAGGCCAGAAGCCAGACATGGAGTCTCTTGGCAACACTGAACAGTCCACATCACATACTGAGGTATTATAAAGTAATTAACAAAAAAGAGCTAAGACAATTTACATTTGTATCTATATGTGTTGGTCACTTGTAAATGTCTTGCTGCAACACAGCCAGTTTCATTCAGTGATCATTGATTAACATAATTTGAAGGGTACATTTGTACAATTAACTAGTTATGTCACAGAGCCTGTCTAACATAACTGCAACAGAATTTACGTCAGTGTTTCTGATAACTACTGTATAACTGTGACCCATGGATGTATAATAAGAGCTAATAATACATCCATGTTTTGACCTCTTCGCCTTGTCTGAATAGTACCAAATGCTGCCATCTAGTGCAGTTTAACAGTACGCCAATCAAGTGTGTTTTCAACATTGTGTGCACATAAATATGTTTCAGATGCTATTAAGAGCAAAAGAAAATGAAGTGCAGTGTCTCAGAAGAGAAATCAGCTGTCTGCAAAATGAAGTACAATCTCTAACCAAGGCAAAACTCTTTTTGTATTCTTACACATGCAATAACAACTGGTCAAATACATTTACTCATTTGATGTTCTACTTCATTTCCTAGGAAAAGGAGGCTGCTTATGAGCGTTATAAAGAGGCCTACGTAGAGCTGACTGATGCAAGAGGCCGCACCCAATTAGAGATAGGTTCTCTCAATGAACAACTAAGACTAGCAAATGCAGCACGAGAGGAGGAAGAAAGAAAAACATAAAGAATATTTGTAGATGACCAAAATAAGACAGTAGCACAACTGAACAATCTATTACATTTTTTCGCCACATAAAGTAGACAATATTATGCAAAAATGAAATATGAAATATGATCACTCCACTATACATGAGACCAAAAATAATATAAACAAATTTAAACAAAGTTTTCTGTGTCTTACATTTGCAGTGACTTATTTATTGAGTTGACAGATACAAACAAGCACATGCAAACAAAATGAAGACATGTATGTAAACTATACTATGATCTATATATTATGGTAGATTTCTTTTAACCATTGTGTTTAAAATAAGATGCACAGTAGAGAGAAGGTGGAGCTGAATGGAGGTAGAGGGATGTATTTAGA
Source organism: Rhyacichthys aspro (assembly GCA_036850595.1). NCBI lineage: Eukaryota > Metazoa > Chordata > Actinopteri > Gobiiformes > Rhyacichthyidae > Rhyacichthys > Rhyacichthys aspro. The sequence goes on along the minus strand of CM072148.1, from coordinate 10,251,195 downwards.
AGAGTCCCGTCTCGCATTGTGCAGGTTGGCATGCTTTCAGTACCTGTGGACATAAATATATGAATTGAATATATTTGTAAAAAAAAAAAAAAAAAAAAAAAAAAAGTCCAATTAATTTGTGTTTATTGGGTAAAGTGTGCATAGATTTTGCTTTTACCATTTGTTAAACTGTAAGCTCAGTCGTCATCATCATCATCTTCAGGGACAAAGATGTCATGCTCCTCCAAGAGAGCAGCAAAGTTCTTGCTAATCAAAGTTCCTACATACAGGAAAGGCACCACCACTGCAGTCATGCGGATAAGACCAAAAGGAGTCTGGCAGAAATGTGTTAGAAGAAATTAAAAATCAATTGAAAGAAACAAACAAACATCAGAATCTGTTTACTTCAATTTGACATGTCCCATACCAAACATAGGGTGTAACTAGTAAGGCAGCCACCCATCCCAAAAAAAACACACAAGACCATAAATCTTTACACTAGGCTAATTACTTAAATTATATGGTTCTTAGTTTAATCAAAATATACAAAACACATATTATTTCATGTGGTTTGTCGGTGATACAGCCTCCTATTCCTGAAGTGCTTCATTTCTTATTAATCACCATTTTCCCCAAAGCCCAATGGTTAAGGGAGGACAGTAGTAACGAATGCTGGGTCTAGGGCACCGGTTACATAAAATTCACATGTATGCCAACTGCCAATGCAAAAATTAGCTTAATATTTACTTACATTGTTTGATAAAACGATTAGACTATTGCCTAAAATACGTCCGCTTCCTGAAACTGAAGGTTACCGTAAACAGGAATTTGATTGGTCGGTACAAGAAACCTACTGTGAATTTTGCCTTTCTATTGGCTGAAACCATTGTCAATAAAAACAATAATCCCGCCTACATGTGTTCGTCTTGAAGATTTTTTCGCCCCGTAGGCAACACAGAAACCTCACCTTTTCTGGTTTCGGTAGGATAGCTCCCGAAGCCGATGACACCGCGGTTCGGCTCTGAGTTGTCCTTGATATGTTTGATGTTTTCGAGCAGGTGTTACGGGTCAGTAAGCCCGTATTTTTTGTAGAAAGTCTCAGTGGGAGCCGCAGTATTCTCGACGCCATTTTTTCTTGTCTCTGACAAAATGGGTGGGATTTGGATATGGAGTAGGCGTTTCTTGCCCCAACAAATCAATAGTGTTAATAAAGAAATCATAAAGAGACAAGCTCATTTTGTGGAACTTCACACGCGTCCTTTTGGATCATTGTTTGACCAGTCCTCTTTTGTTTCTCTGTTTTTAATCAGTGTGATAACAGCTAGCAACACTGAACCAGGCAGAACTATAAACAAGTCTTTGAGTAAATCCGTATTTAACCACCTACTAAGGTTTAAGTAAATCTACGGTGTAGGTACACTTAACTAGGTTTCTTATTTTAAATTTAGTAAAAGATAGTGTAGATTGCTTTGAAGTAGTATTTCCTCGTGGAGGCGGGCTACAGGGGTGCGCGCCTCACTCCTCGGTAACGCGCACTGAGGGGAAGTGGAAGACGGAAGAGAGGACATTGAATAAACTTGCCAACTTCAGGCTGATGTGTTACGAATAACAAATACTGTGTTAATAGTGGGCTTGGTTACTAACCTCGGTGTAGACTCAGTTAACCAAACAGGCTGTTAACATTGTGTTACCGCTCTCTAAACTCGCCACGAAGTGGAACAGTTTTAATCAGACTACACTTGATCAGCAGAGCACGGCGGCCCAGCGCCTCAAAGTCACATTTAGCTTAGTTAGCGTGGAAAGCCTCTACACCAAACGTAACACAGCCAAACACGAACGGACTCGGGCTTTTTGTCCAGGTTCCAAAAACTTATCCGCTGTGGCGGAGGAGAAGCCGCCAACCGGCCTGCAGTGAGAGGCTGCATGTGGAGACCGCTGCTAAACAGGACTGACGCACGGTGTTAGCTCAGAAACATGTCGGCCCAGGCGCAGATGAGAGCAATGCTGGACCAGCTCATGGGGACGGGGAGAGACGGTATGTAATGACAGGCTCAGAGGAGATTATGATGCCTTAAAACCCGGTGTGACATAAACAGGGTGTCAAGTTAGAGGCATGCTTTCACGCAAGCTACAATTAGCTGACATGAGGCTAGCCTTAGCTTGCCGGTTAGCTACCTGTTGTTTCTTTGAGTTAGGGTAACTAGTTAAATTTTACTAGAACCGCTCTGCAAGTTTGATGGAGCTACCGACAGGGGAGAAAACTTGAACGGTAACTGTTATGACTGTGCCTTCCGTTTTTTACTCCACAAATTGAACACAGTGTCACTCTAGCTAGCATTTGGCTGTACTGGTAGGTGTAGCATCATTACAGTCGCTGTGCTTAAAGGTATTTAGCTTGACTTCTCACCTGTTCTTCCTCTTTTTAAAGGAGACTCCATGCGCCAGAGGATAAAATTCACAGATGAACGTGTCTGCAAAAGCCACCTTTTAGACTCATGTCCCCATGACATCCTGTCAGGCACAGTGAGTGTCACTTCAGTCATATTATCTCATTAAGTGCATGTGCGTTAAGTGTGTGGAAGGTAGTCGAGGATCATTTGTCTGTAATGTGAAATTGTTTATATTCTTCCTTTCCTTCAGAGAATGGATCTGGGAGAATGTATGAAAGTCCATGACTTGGCTCTCAGAGCTGATTATGAAATCGCCTCCAAGGAGCAGGAGTACTTCTTTGAGCTTGACGTAAGTTTGGCATACATATATAATGGCTTTTTCTGTCATTTAATCTCTAAGGGAGCAGACTTTAAAGTTACAGAACCAGCTTCACACTTGTTTTTTTAATGGTGAAGTCCAAGTTGGATTGGACTGAACAACAAACTCTGAGCTCAGGTTTAAACTGAGCATGTTCAACCTGCCTTGTGAAATAGGCCCACTGAATAATGTTGAGTTATGTATAATGCCATGCCATATTATCAGGTTCATTAAAAAACATTGGCACAAATGTGCTGATTACTTTCTGTAATGTTTTTTGAGTACAACCAGTTAACCCACTGTTTATCATGTCTCAAACTGCTTTTAATTAGTTTCTGTGTGCTTACTGTGTGTTTACAGGCTGCTGAACACCTTCAGTCTTTTATTGCTGACTGTGACCGGAGGACAGAAATGGCTAAAAAAAGGCTAGCAGAAACACAAGATGAAATCAGTGCTGAAGTGGCTGCAAAGGTGATGGAGTGACATTTAACTAAAGTATTGTGTTACTATGGGCTATTGTGACATTACACTTATTAGTATATAATTAAAGAATAATTTGTTTCCCTCTCATAAAATAAGGCTGAGCGCGTCCATGAGCTGAATGAAGAGATTGGAAAGCTCTTGGCGCGGGCCGAACAGTTGGGAGGAGAGGGGAATGTGGATGAGGCACAGCAGTTGCTGGAAAAGGTGGAGAAGACACGAGCTTTAAAGAAAGAGGCAGAGGTAAGACATTTGTTCTGTTGTGTTATATTATATTATATATATATCATTTTTTTCTTAAACCATGCCTACCTTTGCCTCCAAAAAGTGTAATTTTGTTTTTTTTGCAGGATATTTACAGGAACTCAATGCCAGCTTCCAGCTTTCAACAACAAAAACTACGGGTCTGTGAAGTGTGCTCTGCCTACTTGGGTCTTCATGACAATGATCGACGTTTGGCGGACCATTTTGGAGGCAAATTGCATTTGGGTTTTATTGAAATTCGTGAGAAGCTTGAAAAGCTGAGGGTATGTGATAATTATTAACAGTGATTCGTCTAAAATGGGCACATACTCCAAACAGCAGCCTTTTGCAGTGTTATAACACCTGTACCATTTAAAAATCAATTTTCCTCCACCTGTGCAATACGTTGTTGATTTAGAAAGCAGTTGCAGAAAAGCAAGAAAGGATGCGTATGAAAAGACGTGAGGAACGTGAAAAAGAAGAAAGGGAAAGACAATGGGAGATGGAACGAGAACGTGAATGGGAAAGAGACAGAGAACGGGAAAGGGAACGAAGGAGGTAGCAAATAGTCATTTGACATACTGCAGAAAAAGGTGTTGAGCAATCATGAAGCTGAAATTTTTTTTTTTTCCTTTTCAGGTCAAGATCGAGAAGTGGAGACCGGTACAGGTAAGCTTGATATTAACTTTGAGATATGTATAGAAATGATTAAAAACATACATAATTGGTTTAAAGGCATACATTTTAAACAGAACTTTCTTAAACGTCTGTGTGACTAATCAACTCAATTATTTGTTCAGGGGTTGTTCAGTTTAAAAATATTGGATTTTAAAATAATTTTGTAAGGAATTTAAAGCATGTTTTGCTTGCTTTTAAGAGTTGTGTAAGAGTTTCAGGTTTAGTACACAGTAATTGTAAAACTGTCTGTTGTGCACATTTTAGAGATGGAAGCAGTTCGTCCTCCCATCATTCCCGACGTCACCGCTCCTCCCGTTCCAGAGAAAAGGGTGGAGAACGGGACAGAGAAAGGAGACATCGGCACAAGGACAGGCATCGCTCACATTCCCACTCTCATAGGCACAAGAAAAAAAGGTAATGTTCTACAAAGTTCATACTTCTATAAATATTGTCAATTTGTGCCATGAGCTGTCCCCAAAATATACATTTAATTCACTGTAAATTATGATTAATATTGTAAGAACTATTACTTCACATCTTAGTCCAGTTCCTTCTCATCTTTTTTGCCTTAATATCTTTCAGATCATCAAGAGACAGATCATCACACACCAAAGAAAGAGATTACGCGTTGTCCCAAGAGGGATGGAAAGAAGGTGAAGGTGAAAGAGCAGCAGAGTGTGGAGAGTGGAACAGCAGGGAGAGATCAACATCTCCAGACGCAGGCCACGGAAGGGATCGAGAGAGATCAGTGTCCTGTGAGCGGGACAGGCAGTCCAGTTCAGAAGAACGCGAATCTGGAGAGATATGAACCGATTTCTTCCAAGTTTTTGATTTTGCATATATTGTTTGGTAAAAGGAGCATGGCGGGGGGCTGCGTTGGCTTTGTATGTTTGCTGAATGATTGGCATTAGTTGAGTAGGTAGTTAAAACTTGTAATGGACATGAGGGAACAAGTGCAACTGTGGTCAGGCCAACATTCAAATCATCTTTTAGAACATGACTTGGATTTTTTTCCAGCCCAGAATGACCAGATAGCAATACAATCTCATTCATACCACCATATCAGTTTATTTAGTTTGACTTGGGTAACACCCAAAATCTTTTTAACTTTACAAAAGTGCTGGCATTTTATGGTTTTGCCTGTTCATCAGAAATGTGTTGATTTGGGTTGCGGATAACATTCATTCAAAACGGACTGTGAATAATTCAAAAAAATACTTTTTTTGCTTTCTCATTTGCCTTATTTGTCTTATTTGCAGTTCTTGTACACATTCTTGAAGCTCCTTTTAAAACACAATCCCTGTTGCGATAATGAGCTTGTGTTTAGGTTAAAAAGTCTCCCCAGTAATTGACATCTGAAAGCATTTAATTGTGCGTATTTATCCTGACATGTAAGGTACAAGGCTTTGCTGTGATTTTGGATGTATTGGGGCAACCATTTTGCTGTATCAAGTAAAACTTTTCTGCCTCTATTCAAAAGTGTCCACTTTATTATAAAACACGTGTCCATGAACAGATTTTTGTTGGTGTCATTTTTTCACGTCTCGTTAAGGTCCAGTAGAAGTAAACACAGCCGTCCAGCGGGAGGCGCACAATAAATACCTAATGGTAAGGGATGCGTCATGACGTCAGACGTACGTTTGGAAAAGAGGCGCGAGTGTTATGCAGACAGTAAACAGCAGTTAGCGAGTTTTGGTGTTAACCTAGTTTTAACACACTAGATTTTACTTATGCCTGGTTTTTCATGACGGCTCGAGTTTTTAAGTGAGTTTGTCAGTATGTCTTTGTTAAAGCCATTTAGTAAGGTGCCTGGTTTGAATTCGGCAAATATTCTGGTAAGTCTTAGATTTGCACAGCGTTAACGCTAACTATGTGGTTATAGGTTTGAGCTAGTGTTATATATCTGCGGTTTCGATCACTGCTGGTCGGTGCCCAAGTCACACCTGTTAGATCTGAGTTGACCCCAACCTGCTGTGTCCTCACGAATACGACTGGCATAGATAAAACCGGAGCAGCTATTCTGGAGGAGCAACTGCAGCGGCTCAGGGCTTGACGAAAAACACCGGCCTGCAATGAACGATGCTCTGACAGATAATGGGATGTGTTGAGAGGGTGACACTTGCACCCACCTGCCCTCAGCCTAGTTACTTTAGAATTTTGACTGATAGAAATCATGCATACTATTTATTGACTTATTGACTATATGATATTATTAAACTCGTGTAATATGTACACGGGAATGAAAGCCTAGAGTTTCACTTACACAAACAATGAAAGTGCATTTATTTATTTATTTATTTATTCATGACGTGATATTGCGTGATCTGATGCACAAACTTTCACAGCTGGAGTTTTTCCCTGCCTCCTGTAGTACTCCTTTATTCTCATCCACAATTTTCGACAGCAAGAGCCAGTCAGTCCAAATTCCAAATGATTATAGTAATTTTATGAGCACCGTCCGACCATTGTATACCTACTATGTTTATTTTTTTTAAACGATTGTGTATAGCAATGCAAGCATAAAAGACTGGCACTAAAAGTCATTTAAGTTTAACTAAATACAAAATGCATATGGTTCTGTGTCACTGAGCAAACTAAATAGTGGACCCACAAAGATCTTAAATATAAATAAATTAATTAAATATATACTGTATTGTATCACTTAAATCAGAATGGACTACCTGAACACAGTTAGACTTGTGCTTGGGATTAATATTTATTTTATTGTCCACACAGTGTTGATATATGTCAGATTTATTACACTTCTCACATCTTGCAGTGTCTTCTTTAATTTTTGTGCTGATTTTGTCTTTTTGTTCTTTTTCCCCAGTTAGTGGAGAGTGAGGAGCAGTTTCAGCAGAGTTTAGCGAATGCTCTTATTGAGGAGCCTGGTGTCACTGTCAGTGTGTAAGGAGTTTCATTATATGTGACAAAAGTCTTAAATCTACAAATTTAAAGAATTTACACATCCATTTTACTAATATTTTCATTAATCATTTGTAGATTATTTTTATTTCGTTTTTTATATTTAGCAATGACTATATTTGGCAGTAATAAATGTTTATCACTTAACTTCTGTCCTTTTGTCACTCCTCTGACATTGGTTTGGTTTTTAACTTAGGAGACTTGCCAAGAATCTTCCTCTTCCTATGGAGAATGAAGAAGGCCGTCCAAGGATAGATCTGGTGGTATTTATCATCAACTTGACCTCAGAACTGAGGTAATTCTTAAATCCTGTTTCTTAAGCTTTTAGAACCATGAGTCTGTCATTTTTGGATATTTAAATTATCAATAATACCACAGCAGTAATACTACCTGAACTCCTAAAGCAGTCAGTTTGACATTATTAAGGCAGTTAAAATATAGGTTTGAGTGGAAGCAACTTGCAAATGTTAGATATAGCATATCCACACAGGTAATATTTAATAATCTTAGTTAAATGCTCATCATATTACCAGCTGCTTGCTGTATAATTGTCAATGTAACATGAAGCCAAAAAAAATTACTTTCAATGTATGGCTGTGAATGTGCTCGTTGCAAATGTACGAAGAAAATTGTGTTTTTGTTGTTGTTTTTAAATATATATTTTAAAATTAATTTTGAGAAGTTTGAAACTTACTCTAGTTTGTAGAACTGCACATATGGATAACGGGTAAATCCAGAGATAAGGAACACTTTCTTCAATATATTTATAAACATACAACAGCAAGTGACCTTTTAATTTTTTATCTCAGTTTTCAATCTGCTGAGGCCTCATTAAAATATTTGGACCCTGGATATTTTCTTGGAAAGGTCTGCTTCATGGTGACTAATGGTACAGTTATGAATTTAATAGTTCATAAATAATTACTTTACATAAACAATGAAAAAAGTGCCTAGTTTATGTTCAGTTTTACAAGTCTCTTATAGCTTGGTGTTTATGTTATTTTTGTTCCTACAGCTCGCAATGCCTCAGTCCCTTCAGCACGCCTTGACGCAGTTCGAAAACTGGCAGCATCCCTCCAAAGTCCACTGCTGTTTGCAGAGGATCAGGTTTGTCACAACTTATTTCTCAAAAACAACAAACGTTAAAATAAACCTAAACGTGATGATCGATTTCTGGATAATTCTTCTTTCTTTTTCAGAGTCCTGATGGCGTAGCCAATGCAACAGAAAGGCTGCTGACCATCCTTAAGGTGTCGGCTGGCCTGGTTCCCATGGCTACTGCTCTGTACTTGTCCAACCTGACCCGCTGCACTGTGCCTCTAGACATCGACCAGCCGAGCTTTGATTAACACCTCTAACCCAGTGCCTTAAGCAAAACTGAGTAAATGAGTTAATGTAAATAATTGTGCACACGTAATTTGTAAGGTATTTACCTGTTTAAATGTACAAAAGTTTTTTGTTTTTGTTTCTTTCAGAAAAGTTTATTTTTAGATAAAAGAACTCCACATTTGCACCACTTTTGTATAGCATGTATATAGTTCACATATATAGTGTGAAGCCTAATTTGCAGCTATATGTGTGAAGGCTCTCCAGTTGAATGTAGATGACTTTTTGGACTTTCTGGTGATCATCTGAACCCAGATCAATCCAGTAATGACAGTTAGAAAGCATTGACGCTCGAGAGACAGGGGTGTGTCCTAATTGTGGCCAGAGCCACTGTGCCTGTTGTCACGTCTGCTCACATGCATTATCACACGCACACACACACAAACCCACACTAATAATAGGTTATCATCATGGCAAGTGTCCATCACACAAGTTAAACTAACATTGTAATGGCATCAAGTCAGCCACTGGAAGTAGGAGTCAGTGGGACTGTGGAATGTCAATGATAAGGTTGAACTGCAGCTCCTCGTGATGCAGAGTTAGGCTGAATATTACTGTTGGACCCGATACACTCTTGTCACGTTATTGTGACGTGTTTTCAAAAGATTCAACATCAAAGTCCTTTTCCATGGTCCCTTAAGAGGAAAAAAATATTTTCAAGGTTTGAGTATAAAATGAGCTGGTCTGAGAATCATTTTGAATAATTTCGTGTGAAAACATGATGAGACGCTACTATCTTTTTTTTTTTTTTTTTTTTTACAAATGAAAATGTTGAATACAACGTCAAATTTCTCCAATTGTCTCTGTAAAGATAATCATTACCACTACTGGGAGCCAGGAGGAGAGCTGAAAAGGAAAGGTGACACCAGCGTGGGAGTGGAGAGAGTCTGTAGCTGATAAGGTGTAAAGGGACATTGGATTCACTGTTTGGACCTAATACTTAACTGCTTCAGAGGTGGAGGAGGTGCAGAGCACGTCCACATCATATGACATCAGACGACACATGTTTTTAGGTGACTTTGCTACTTTCAAAAGTACATGAGAGAGCTGCTTCAAACTGAGGCAAACACTTTAGAGATCTTCATCAAACTGTCTACCACAGCATTTCTACAAAATCTGCCTCAAAGACTATGTAACTTATGGTATCGATGTGTGGAAAGTTGTGTTGATGTAGCAGGCTCTGGCAAATATAAGGTGGAGTATCTGTGTCTATCAAAGCAGAATTACCATCCCATGTTTCGTGACAATGAACCAGATACTTTAAGGCAAAAAGTCACATAATATTGCTTTATATGTGGCTAAGAAAAGACAAATGCTCCAAAATATCACTGATGTGTTTATTCAGAAAATGAATGCAGTTCTATATTAGTAATCAAAGACAATGGGCTATAACACAGTTTTATTGGTAATTATTAGCCAATTGATGTATGTGTAGAGAATGATCATGTTAAAGATTACATCAGTGTTGCCAAGTAAATAGAATCATCGTGTTGGCTAAAAGCAGGCTTGTTTATTACTGATCAAGAAAATCAACATAAGGAGGAGATATTTGACATTATGTGAAACAGTTTTGTTGTTAGTGGTGCTTGACTTGTGTGGTACTGTTAGGCATTATCTTCAGCCGGCATAGCCCAGCTCTTTGTAGTTAGCATCCATGTCAGCAATGACCACTGCCATCACATTCCTCAGAGCTTGCTGTCCCGGGGCATCAAGACCTGCCTTCTCTGCCATGACCTTAACAAGCACCTCAGCAATCAGCTGCAGACACAGCAAAAAGTAAATCAAGCACTCCTCTCAATGACCACATATTTTTAATTTCCTGGCTGTTGAACTAACAGAAAAAGTAGAGGTAAAATGGGATGTGAAAAGTCTCACCCTGAAGTTGTTAATGGGGATCTTGTGATTGTTGGCATGAGTGACAGACAGAGGTTTGAGGATGTCAGCATGGTTGCCTTTGGCCTTCAGCAGTTCTCCCAGTTTCTTCAGTACAGTGGCACCATGAGCAGAAATGGCAGCATTACTGGCCAGTTCTGACTGAGCAATGTTCACAAACTTGGGGAAGAGCTTCTGGGTTTCAGGATGCTCTGTGAACAGTCTGAAATGGAATAGAATAAAATAAACATCATTGAGAGAAAGCTTAACACTGACCCGATTCATTTTGTCTGGTCTAAATCACTGACCGTGTCAGCACCAAGTTTCCAATACCACCGTAGTCGGCCTCCACTGGACCCCAGTACTTCAAAACCTTGTCAAAGTCAGACATGGTCTTGGAAAAAAGAAAGACAGGAGATAGTTATTTTTACATAAACAGTGTAATCCTTTTTTCCCGCTCTTCATTTCTATTATTTGATTTCATCCAAAGCCAAGAGCCGCTGCTTTCAGGACAAACCCTTCAGGGATGGATAAATTACGTCAGGTGCCCTCATTCACTTAGAAACTCACTGTGCATTCATGGGAAGTGAAATCAGATACACCAATAGTTTGGACCAAATTGTAAGCGTACGTGATGTCAGACTCATACAACTTTATACAAAACAACAAATTTGTAGATAGTGAGACAACAAAATGTTCTAAAACCACAGATTGAAATGACAAAGATGATTAATTTTTATGAATTGTTATTTGTAGATTCAATATAATAACAGATACTTTTAAAATAAATATACTTTAATATTATTTTTAACTCATTTATATAGCACATGTATTATAATATGTAGAGTTATAGTAAAAAAAAATGTAAATTGGTGTGATTACAAAGCAAATCAATTTAAACAGTCGTACATACCGACAGTCTTGTTAGAACTCTTGTATGGTGCTGCAAATTCCTCCTGACCCGACTTCACCCCACAAACCAGCGCTGACCTTTTATATGTCCCTGTCCCAGTATCCCGGTTCCAAAATTTTAAAGCCCTCCCATTGGTTTATTCTCTCCGTACACGTCTCTTCAAACGTTCACAACACCTCCCAGCTTAATCTGGAAATGTTTGATTGCAAGCAAAGCATTATCACAACTGATAGGATTATGATTAAATGTGTCCAGAGGTGTCCTTTTCACATTGTCTCCTCTTTCTAAGGCTTTGAAATGGCCTGTTTAATCTTTTTTGAAGAAAGAGGAGCAGATTAAGTCAAAGATCTGACTCTGATAAACAAACAAACACATGTGCATGCATATGTGTGTTTATGTGTATTTGTTTGTTTGCTTTCTTATGTTCACAGAGTCAATTTTATTCAGATCTCTGCAAACCAAATCATTATACTTTATACTTTTGAATGTAAAGAGTTGCATTAAGTTGCATTAAGCTACATTAGCACAAGATATGAAAGTAAGCCAGTCCATAGACTGGTAGTCTTATTTCAATCAATAGTTTTGTCTTTAGTTGTCTTTATTGTCCAATTATTGTTTTTGATTATAATGAGACTTTATTATTGCCAATGCCAATCTTTGTGCCATTGTTAATGATCTAAATAAATGGTCCAAAACTGCAGTAACCTTTTTAGATTATAGACTGTTTACTTTAACTAAAAACATTAATCGAACACATTGTGGCTATAGTCACTGTTATCACTAGGCTATATGTAAAAAACATCACTGAATAGTTAAATGAAGCGTTTGAATAATTGTAAGGCAGTTGCACTAGCATGAATTTATCAAAATGAGTATAAAAGATAAACTATGGCTAACGTTTCATAATATAATTAGGTCTAGCTTAGATTGTAATCTTTGTATTTAGTATATTTTATTAAATTTGCTATGCATTAAACCTAATTTGGAGTGCATGTTAAAATTATAAAAGAGAATATCTAGCGTAATCTATTTTTCTATAAACTGTATATCCTTGAGAGCAAGATAGTCATTAGTTTCGGTTTGTTTGGGGTCAAAAGAGTTGAGTGTTTCATTCACCTTACAGATGGGGTTATGCCTGACAGACTGTGATTCAGGCCCCCTGCTGGAGAAAGCTTCAAACTACATCTGCTGAACAAAACTTTAGCACCGCCTTCCCTTTAATCTGATTGGTCCACATGTTGGCCTGACGTAAGCGTCTAGCCAATAGTATGTCCAGGCTGCACCGCGTGGTCTCACAACAACCGGAAAATAGTGTTTCTTTTGCTGGTGTGCCAAATACCATTTAACATAGTTAAGTTAGTTTTTTTATTTATTGTAACAAACTGTTTTGTAAAGAATTAGCTAAATATGATGCAGGCTTTAAAAGGTGTCAGATACCTAACTTCCAATACAATGAAACAAGCAGGTAAAGTCTGAGTGCACTTGATATTTAGGCTAGGTATTTGACCGCTACATGGGACTTTTTCGCTGTTATATGAGAAATTGCATAAAGAGTTTTGAATCGACAGACCTATGAATACACCAGCCTTCTTTCTAAATAAAATATGTTTTTCAGTGTTTATAAACGCAGTGACTTTTCTCATATTGTGTCCAGTTTCAGAGCTGTCTGTCCCTGTCCCGTGGGGAGAGATCAGAGGTAAAGTCTGGGGTCCTGAACATGGCTGTCCTGTGTTGTGTTTACACGGCTGGGCTGACAACTGTGGGACATTCAATCAACTTATTCCACTTCTACCAAAAGGTAATTATACTGTATCCATAATCTCAGTTTCTCACCTACTTGAAATGTTTGCATTATTAAACCAGAGATAAACTGTTCCTGTGTTTATCATTCACAGCTAACTTTTACAACAAAAGAGTCACTTTATTAAGAGTAATCTATATGTCATTTAAAAAAGCTTATCATTATCAAGAATTATTAATATTCCTGCCTGTCAACACAGAAAGAAATGTCAGATGTTTTAGCTGCAAAAACACTATTATTTGTTTCCTTTTACAACACTTTAGCTCTTTGCTTTGTTTCATCCTTTATTCATTTAAATACTTCTCCTTCTCTCAGAGTGCCGATACGTAGCAGTGGACTTGGTAGGTCATGGTTTCTCATCACATCGTCCTCCAGGAGTTTTCTACTCATTTCCATCATATGTGGCGGATGTTTGCAGAGTTGTTGATGGTGTGTACATCTATGAAATTCAACTCACGTTCACAATTTTAGACTGTACAATAATATTGATTTCAGCATATTGCTTAGCTCCACGGTGGCAGTCGTCTATTTGCAGTGATATTATCTTCAAAACAATCTTTTGTGTTAAGACACTGAACTTGCCAGGGTGATGATCTGTGAAATTACTCCCCACAGCTCTCCAGTGGGGCCGATTCTCCATCATAGGACACAGTATGGGTGAGTCCAGATTCAAAACAGAAAAGAACAATTCAGATGGTTTTGGTACATTATGTTTATGTAGCTCCATTTGTCTTTTTTAGGTGGTAATGTTGCTGGATTGGTAGGGTCTTTACGGTGTTCATTCTCACTCAGTTAAAGATCATTTTAAAATGTTTAACATTTTATCTTTTCTACAGTACAGTGCCTTATATCCTGAAATGGTTGAGGCTATCATACTGCTGGATTCCTATGGGTTCCTACCCACAGATCAGGTACTTAAAGAATCTGTGTGTAATGTTAATGCTGTAATAATGAACCAGCAACATTGGGAACACTGATATACTTTTAAGATGTATGTTTGTCCTATCAGACACACTACCTGTGTGAAACAATGGCTAACTAATTGTTTTGATTTTTGAATTGATTTTTATTGGAAATTGGTATTACTCTCATCAATCATCATCTGCTTAACGTCTACCGTATTTTCCGGACTATAGAGCGCACCTAAATATAAGCCGCACCCACTAAAATTTAAAAGAAATATATATTTTGTCACATATAAGCCACACCGGACTATAAGCCGCCGATATCCACGCTGAGAAATAAGATATTTACATAGAAAGATTTTGTACCATAAGTGTTATTCATATACCTGAACTGATTGTTTCCGAACAGTGCCTGTAACACGGCAGTAAAAGCGCTGATCAAACAAAACAGAAAAGTCATTGATGGTTTTATTCATCTTCCTCCTGTGCACTAAAACCAAGTTGCTTTATTTTTCTTCCTCCTGCGTACTGAAACCACTGAACACCAAACCACTGTCAATTTTTCTTCCTGCGCACTGTTAAAGCGCAACTGCGCAACTATTAAAGTCGCTTCATTCTCCCGTGCACTGAAACCACAAGTCACTATTCATCTTCCTCCTGAGCATTGAAACTACTGAACACCAAACCACTGTCACTTCATTTGTTTTCCATTATGAGGGGGTGAGGGTGTAAAAATATTACCGTATTTTGCTGTTGTGCGTCTTGGGTTGCATGTGCTAAGACTAAAAACTGGTGCTTTCTTGTTTGTACTACCCCTGCCTGTCTCGTTTTTGCACTTCCTGCTAGAGCGCCCCCCTGAGGGCTGAAGAAAAATTCATAGAAAAGCCGCATCTCTGTATAAGCCGCATGGTTCAAAGCGTGGGAAAAAAGTAGCGGCTTATAGTCCGGAAAATACGGTAGTTAGTAGAGTATAGTTAATAGTTTAGATGAACAAAGTATCATCCAGCTGTGAACGTAACTAATAGATATCAGGTTGAAAGACATGTTGTAAAAAGATTGTTATTCTCACCGTTTATATGTATGTAGCAGCTCTTTTAAAAAAATAATGTGTAGTAGCTATCAGTAAGTGACATCCTGAATTGTACATTTTAGAGGTATTATCTATTTGTTAGTTGCTATATGTATGAGTTGTACCTCCTTCTTCTAGAAAGAATTGCCCAAAGTAATGAAGCAAGGAATAGATGGACTCCTGCAGTTTGAGAAGAGGTCAGGGGAGAAGAAGGAGAAGGTTTACACCTATGAACAAGCAGTAAAAAGGTATTCAAAACTGTCCTACTTTAACATTTTAGTGGTAATTAAAATCTTTACAATTGGCTGTTTTTTTTTCTCTTTCAGACTGTCTGAAGCCAATCCCACTCTGTCTGAACAGTCTGTGCACACTCTTTTAGAAAGAGGTTTAGTTCAGGCTGAAGGAGGTTTGTGTTCATCGTTTTTTTATGTTTTGTATATATAAGAAATGCTGACTCCTTGAACAATCTTATTGTCCTTCCTGTGCAGGAGTCATGTTCTCTCGAGACTTCCGTATTAATCTGGTGGGTTAGATTAGAAATGCACTGAGTCATTATTTTTGCCTTATTGTTCATTTTGAAAGTGTTGAATGCAAACTCTATGTGCATTTCCTTTTATGTTTGCAGAAAAACATAGTGCGCATCAGTTTGGAGCAGAGTCTAGAGATGCAATCGAGAATACAAGCCAGTGTCTTTGTAATTCTGTAAGAACTTTGCATATCTGATTTCCAGTGAGAGCAATGTTATCCTACCAAAGTATCCTGTACATAGTAACCGTTACATTTTCTCATTTCAGAGCAGAATGCGGCTTTGAAAAAATGTTTGCTGAATCTGATCAAAAGAAATTTACATCAGCGCTTTTACAAGGCTACAGAGACCGAAACGTGAGGGTATTTCTATCGCTTGTTAATGTAAAGTAGCTACGTCTGCATCTACATGTTTATTTTTAGCAGTAAAGGCTGTGTGTAGTAGACAGACAGCTGCGCCGATGCAGAAGAAGCAGTATAGTTCAAGCTCAATGTCTCAGACGCAGCAGAAATGTTTATAGCTATAAACTTCAACAGTGACCTACATACTGGAGCATGGTCAGTGCTGCTGATCAAAGGCAGAGTAGAAAATGTGCTGTTTCTAATGAAGGTCTACTCCCCTGCTGCGAAAAACAAAGGGGCTTGAAACGCATTGTGAACAGTGATGGTGGATTCTTTTGTGCTCTCTTAATCCCAGATTATAATGTCACTGTCTTTATTTTTGTCCTCCAGCACAAAGTGGTGACGGTGCCAGGCGATCATCATGTCCACCTGAACAACCCAGAAGTCATTGCTCCATTAGTGTCTGATTTCTTACAGACCCAAGTGTTGTCACATTTGGGGCTAAAAGAGGGGCCAAAACTATAGACTATAACATTTTTTTCTTGCACATTATTACATCTGCTAATTGTCTTTTTAACTATTTTACAGTTGCCTTTGTACTGTTAACAACAACCTTGGTGCTTATAGCCATCGCCATCTTGTTTAACCTCCTTTGTGTTGGCCACGGGGAAGGGAATTTATTATTATGCAATATACTTTTTAGTAACTGGACTCGAGTGCAATGTAACAAACAGTACAGTTAAAGGTATTGTGTGTCTCTCTCTCTGTCAGACTTTTAATAAATACCGTTTACATCAAAATCATGTACAGACTAGGTCATATTTTTTGGCTAAATCCAAGTTAAATAAATCTGTCAATTTTGTTAATTTTTCACTAATGATGGTCTGATCTGTAAAATAAATGCCTTTTATTTCATCAGATGAGTTTGAGAAAGCAGAAAAACATCAGTGCTGCCACTGAAGTCTTCTGCCTCTAGTTTATTTATTTTATTAATATCTTTGATCATTTATTTTCTATGTCTTCTGACAGTATTATTAGATTATTAACAAATATATCTTTAATAAGAAACCTGTCATATTTACCAAAAACCTTGAACAAGACACTCACCTTCAAGATTTTACTGTGAATGACTTTTCATGCTGACTCCGCCCAGTTACAGATGACCTCAGAAGTTGGTCAATGATTGATACTATGACTGAGCACAGTGCAAACTTTGAACAGCTCTTTCCAACATCAGCTAGAATGGCAAAATCAGGTAACAACGCGTTCACCATGTTTTTCATTCTGACTGTAAGTATTTATTGAAACACTATCCACGTATTTCCCTTATTTCAGAGCTGTATGTCCCTGTCCCGTGGGGAGAAATCAGAGGTAAAGTCTGGGGTCCTAAACAGGGTTATCCTGTGTTGTGTTTACACGGCTGGGCTGACAACTGCGGTTCATTCAACACTCTCATTCCTCTTCTACCCAAAGGTAACCTATTTGAGGTCTTTGAGTGGGTTTAACACCTCCAGGACTGTAATCTGATGCACAGATGCTGTCAATGCAACTTTGGACTTTCTAGAATACTGTAATACTTTCTTCTCCTCTCAGAGTTCAGATATGTGGCTTTGGACTTGGCAGGTCATGGTTTATCATCACATCATCCACCTGGAGTTTTCTACACCTTACCTTCATACGTGGCGGATGTACAGAGGGTAGTTAATGGTGAGTTTATTATTATTATCTATTTAGATGATACTGTAAGCTTATTCGCCGTGGGAATGTGTGCACTTTAAACTAAAAACAGTGGGGTTGGGGCAATAAACAGCGGTGTTCATGAGACAATAAATCTGCTCGGGTGATGATCTGTGAAATGAACTCCAACAGCTCTTCGTCTGACAAAATTCTCCATCATCGGGCACAGTATGGGTGAGTAAACCCGCACAGCAGAGCATCTTAATTGATGGTTTCTTTTAATAAATGCATCCAGTTCACTCAGCAGTTTTTTATTTACAGGTGGTCACGTTGCAGGAATGGTAATGATCCCTGTTTTAATCATCTTTTATCCCATTTTTTTGTTGTCATTTTTCCTCGAACGCAGTAATGTAGTCTACTTTGATGTTCTCTACAGTTCAGTGCCCTCTATCCCGAGATGGTAGATGCTCTTATACTTCTGGATTCTAAGGAAGTCCCATTTACAGATAAGGTACAGTATCTAATCACAATAATGTAATGCAAGACTCCGCCAAGTACACTTGTAGGGTGAAATTAAAGTGTAATGTCTCTTTGCAAATAGAAACAAACAGCCACAAAGATGAGGCAAGGGTTGGATGAGATGATTTGGTTTGAAAAGAAGATGCCAGACAAAAAAGTGTATTCTTATGAGAAGGCATTAGAAAGGTATGATAAAATGTTATTGGAGTGCATTAACATTTTATATCCAATAAAATGTTAATGCACAACTGGTTTTGTTTCCTTCAGGTTACTGGCTGCAAACCCTCTGACCAACCCGTCGGCACATATCCTTTTAGAAAGAGGTCTAGTCCAAGTTGAAGGAGGTAGGAGGAAGAAGAGGTCTTTTTCTTCTTTTTGTTCATTCTGCAATTATGTTGTAATAATTAAGAATCTATTGAATGTGTAGGTTTTGTGTTCTCCAGAGACCTGCGAGTTAATTTTGTAAGTCAAAAATAACCTAGAAATCCATCAATATATCTTCTTAGTCAGTGTGTTACAAATCAAGTATGTGTATTTTATCTTTTCAGAAAGACGTAGTGCGCATCAGTTTGGAGCAGAGTTTGGAAATACAGTCAAAAACTCAAGCCCGTGTCTTAGTTATTCTGTAAGACATCTCTATATTGATTATAATTTTGATGCTGATTGTACCACACACTCTTTTTGTGATAAAAATACAAAATGTGTTTAAAATCTAGAGCTGAA
This sequence comes from Rhyacichthys aspro, assembly GCA_036850595.1. Classification (NCBI taxonomy): domain Eukaryota; kingdom Metazoa; phylum Chordata; class Actinopteri; order Gobiiformes; family Rhyacichthyidae; genus Rhyacichthys; species Rhyacichthys aspro. The sequence continues at coordinate 10,232,410 of CM072148.1, read as the reverse complement.
CAAGGGTATTTTGAGAAGACATTTACCTCAATACTTCAGCACTTCCGGGACAGAAACGTATGTTCAAAACTTGCTTGAATATTGCTCACTGATTGTACTGGATAACCCTGTGAATGTCTGTTTTTTTCAGCACGCCTTTGTCACAGTACCAGGTGATCATCATGTTCATCTGAATAACCCAGAAGTTGTCGCTCCGTTTGTGTCCAGTTTCCTGCAGACCATAGTGTTGTCACAGTCAGCCAAGTTATAAATACAGCTCAACCTCAAACTATTCAAATAGTTCTCTTATAAAACATTGTTTACATTGATGATGGCATTAAAGTTCCCACCCAATGCTTCCTTTGTGCGATGTCCCTCTTGTTGCTATTTAGACTGTGAGGGCAGAGGAGTGCCGTGTTGAAGCAGACACCTCCCTCATTTCTACAGTCACTGAGGCTAGATGTGAACTCATATCCTTGTGCGGCTGGGTTTGAGGCAGCATGCACTGATAAAGATCCAGGCTGGACGTATATCTTTTGTAAGCTAAGTTTTTTGAAGACATAATGTAGATATAAAGTATATGTGTTCTGTTTTAAGTTACTCTGAAACCACATTAACTGATTTGATGAATGAACTAATTATATCTTACTTAAAAAAAAACATCTGGTACAAACGCAATTCTGAAAAAGTTGAGACACTGTAAAATCTAGATAAAAACAGAATGCAATGATTTGTAAATCTCTCAAAACCATATTTTATTCACAAACCAGAGCATCAGGAATTGAAACAGAGATTTTCTGGCAGCAACACCTAAAAAATTTGGGGCAGGTCTAACAAAAGACATAAAAAGTAACTACCAAAACTAGTTACTAAAAAACAGTTGGAGGAGCATTTGGCAACTTAGGTTAAAGACTTGGTATAAACGGAGCATTTTTAGAAAAGCAGAGTTGCTCACAAGTAAAGATGTGCAGAGGTTCACCAATCTGCAAAATGCATCTAAAAAATTGAGGAATAATTTCAGAAAAAATCAAAAAGACCTTGAATATTGAGTATCCCACCATCTACAGAACGTAGTCTCATCAAAAGATCTGGAGAAATATCTGTGCACAAAGGACAAGGTCAAAGGTCACTGCATGGATCATGAACTCTTCCAGAAGTCCCTGTCTGTGAACATTGTTCTGCGTGCCATCAATTGAGAGTTAAAGCTGTATCATGTAAAGAAGAAGCCATAATATGTGAACACCATTCAGAAACACTGCCTTCTTCTCTGGGCCACAGCTCATTTAAAATTGACTGAAGCAAAATAAAAAAAAACTGTTCTATGATTATATTCCTTCTATGGCCATGATAACCTCAAATTGCATTCTTTAAATACATTTATTGGTTCCTTTGTCTTCCTACTATCCAGTGGCACTGTTTTGGAACAAATGAAGGTGTCAGTGTGGGGGAAAACACTTTTTTCTTTTTAGGTTGAATACCAGGTCCCATTTTTAAGACAACTTTTAGAAAGACAGGGCTGAGGCAGATCTACCACAAAAAGCAGCCCTACACCACTGTCTTAAAGCAGTCAACCATAAAGAAAGAAAAGCTCTCCTGCTAAGTTTGAAGGGTCAGAAGCTGCAGTTGGCTCAACACACAACATATTTGTTGAACTTTATAGCCACTGTCCCTTGCTTAGGTATGTTTTATCTGGAGCATCAGAATGAAGGGCTTGTCAGGTAGAACTGTCAGCCACAGTGACACAAACAGGTTGTTTCTCTCTCGGCAGTGGACCCTGCAGAATAAACAATATTGATCTGATGAGGGATTTAGTTTTCTCTGTGTTGTGCACAGTTTCAGAGCTTTCTGTCCCATGGAGAGTGATCAGAGATGAAGTCTGGGGTTCTGAACATGGCCGTCCTGTCAGTGTTTATACGACTTCGCTGACAACTCTGGGACCTTCAATCAGCTTCATCAAAAGGTAAACGCAGGGGCACAGTGGCAAACAGACTTGAGCTTTATGTATGAAAGCCCCAGAGTGGACCTGCCAGGCTGCGGTTTATCATCACATCTCCAGGAGTTTTTTATTTGCTCCCATTTTATGTGGCAGCCGTGTGAAGAACAGTTGAGGGTGAGAGTCTTCAACAGATGTATGAAGGTCTTTCTACTGAAATAGTAGATAACAGTCATTTTAACACAGTATGCTTGTAATCATGCAGAAATGGACAGAATCTTCCCTAATGGGCGTGAGTAATGCGTGAGTGAACACAAATTGCTTCAGAGCCATGAGCAGTCACTCATTCAGAGTAAAATGCAAAAAATGCAATGTAATTATTTTTGGAAGAATATATTTCCGGGAGAATGGAGTAAGTCACTTGTGATTAGATTAGAATTATGATTTACAGATGGTGTCAATATAGCTGTTACTTCTACTGGTTCCTGTAATTTTGATCACGATTCCCTGTACTGGTGGTATTACTGCTGCCATGGTAACTTAGACCAGATATATTATTTTATGTGCACAGTGTGTTTGCTCTAGTTTACAGAGTAATCATGTCCTTATTGATTATGACAGTTTAGTGCATTGTACCCACAGGTGGTCGATATTACCCACAGATTATGTACATTTAAAGTACTCTTCATCCAGACATTATTTAAAACACACAGACTGTATCTATTTTGGTAGATTTCTTTTCCTCTCTCTTCACAAAGTGATGAGGCAGGGACTGGATGACATGATTGATTTAGTCTGAAAATGTCAAAATGTACTTCTTCAGCATTATCAAGACAGAAATAGGATGTTTTTAATGTCAGTTACAAAAAAAACACTTAAATTTTATTTCAGCCCTGATGGTTTTCTATCACAGACAGTACCAGGCCATCACCACGTCTTTCTGCGTAGTCCTGAAGTTGTTCCTCCACTTGTTTCTGCTCTCACAGTAGCAGCATGTCTAATGGACACACTTTCACACTCTCAAAACCCTCCTCTCACTTTTACTGTGAAATCTCTTGTCACACATATTAATTCTAATAATTCAAACCAACTCATTTACATTTGTGAACTTCTGATGAACCCTTCATTGTACTGACTGTCAGTTTACAATGATCAGTATCATTAACATGAAGTCTGTTTTCAACAGACCCTTGTCTAATAACGGCACCAGTGGAGGTAATTCTCATCAGCTTTTGTTGTTTAGACTCTCTCTGCCATGAACTGAATTTCTGCTAGGTCAGTAAAAATGAATTTGATCTGTATCACATTATACTGTCATACATTTCTGCTCTTTCATTATGCTCTTTACCAAGTAAACCATGAGGCATCCCAAACATATGTTGTTTTTACAAGATATCAATTTATTGCATTATTACAAGATAAAACATATCAAGTTTTACAAAAACTCTGAACACACTGCACACAGCTTCTCTCATACATTTTATTTCCAGTCTTGCCCTGTACAATTAAAGCACTAAATATCACATCTTATTTGGAACTTATGAGCATTAAACCACGCTGAGCTCCTAAAAGTTGTTTGAGCACGTTAATACTTTTTACAATAGGCCTACACTGATTTATCACAAATATCTTTAAAAAAGTGATAAGTATTTATTTAATAATGTGATAATTATCTTATCAGGTCATAAAATTGATACAAATCAAATGTATTTTTACTGACTTGGCAGTAATGCACTCCCATATTACTGTTTTTGTTAAAATTAAGCTTTTCTGTCTTGAATAGAAGAATAGCTTTTCTCTTGGAAACAAATCTTGCTAACATCCTGCCGCTTTGAAGCTTTTGATGAATTTGATGCTGGTGCAGCTTGCGCTAAAAATGGCAGTCATTAGAGGATGACATCCTCTGACAACTTTTCCTTATGTAGGCCAACCTCGCTATTCAGTGCTTGTCTCAGAAACTGCAAGAACAGAAAAGAACTCTTTTGACACTTCACTCAAGGGGATGACTGTGTAAAACACTGCAGCTGCCGTCAGTCAAAATTAATCTGGTGCTACTCTCACAAAAATTACTCTTCCTCCTTCTCTCTCAATGTCACATAAACTGTGTGATGGCCTTGGTGTTAAATGGGGTGGAATTGATTTTACGCAGCAGCTTTGAGACAGCGACCATCCAGAGACATCTGAGGGTCTCGCCCCCTCCTCCTCCCTCTCTCTCCCACCCCTCATCCAAAAAAATGATTAGACTTATATAAGTTTCCCTCCCACACCCTCCATCCTTTCAGCCATCAGCGAGGAGGTTGTCATAGCAACCCCCACCCCTCCTTTGAACGTCAGAGTCAGGAGCTGGAGGATGAAGAAGCCGCATGCAGCTCCAGTCTCTTGTGCTTCTCCGAGAGCACCTGTGATTTCTTTTTTGGCATCTCCAGTGCAACAGTGGGAGCTGCGGCGCTGAGCTGGATCTGCAAATAATCGAATGACTGCTTTGACTTTCAGCTGCACCAACCACAAGCAAGCCAAGTGATTTAGCAGTGCCTACAGGTAAGACCCACCCCCTTATTTAATATCAGCACTATTTTTAGAAGAAGCATGCAACACCTGTTTATGTTTTTAATGTAAAATGCATAGTCTCAATCTCTCATTGTCTTTTCCCTGCTCTCTTCTCTGTTTCCCTCCCTCGCTCCTCTGGCTGTGCAGTGACAACAGTATGTCGTGGTTGTTCCTGGACTGGTTCGTGCCCCTCTACCTGCTTGTGTCGGTGCTGGTTCTGGCAGGATTCGGAGCATGCCTATACTTCCTCGAGCCCGGGCTGCAGGACGCCCACAAGTGGAGCAACAAAACGGTGCGGCATCATCCGCTAGTGGCCAGTGTGAACTGCAGAGATGATGACAGTAATGCTCTGATATGATCTAAGAGAGAGGGGGGCATGGCGGAGCGGGCAGCAGGGCCATCTGGTCACGAAGTTGTGCCAGGACAAAAGATTTTATTGACGGAGGACGACCACGGATGAAGGGACAGAGAACCATTCCAACTTCTCTCTGAGCTCTTATACTGCAGATTTTTTTTGCTTGAAAGGTCAGAGAAACATCAGCTAATTGAGACAAGATTTTTTTGAGTGAAGCCATTTCCAGAAAGTGTAGAAGACCACAAGCCGATTGTGAACGCTGGACAAGTTGCCCTTTAGAAACATGTAACATGATGTAAATCTCATCTTATACTTGTGCCAACTTTTGCATACATTTTGTAATTTGCACTTGAACCACTTTACATATATCACAGAGTTTACTCATATGGTGTATTTACGTACATAGTGAGGTGTGTGACATGAGTGCTGTTAATAGCCAGTTTTCCAGTGGGGAAGTCTTGTTTGAGCTCGTAATGAAGCAGCTGCCATGAAGGAGCATGTGGGTTGTCAGTGCCACTGTGCCAAAATGATGTAGTTCATAGTGACTTTGTTAATGTGCCAATCAATTAAGCTCATTTATTCAGAGTGCCGAGTTTTCATTAAAAGGACCAAAAGTATTTGGCTATGTTCAAAGTATATATTAATTGTTGTTGTTTTTACTTTGCTACGGCATTGGTGATGAAACATGTAACATCTTTTGATGCTTTTGTTCATAAAAATAAAACTGTACAATCCTTAACCCTTCGCCTTATCTGCTGTTTATTTTGTCATCGCAAAGAGTGCTGTCCCATGAGCTAAATCAAAAGTCCAGACCAGAGTGGGAGTAATACAATGGAGCCTCAGTGGGATTTGGAATTGAGAGAATGGCACTTGTCTGCCCACCACTTCCTACTGCTCTGTTCATGTCTAGGATTCTTCACTTTATTTACTCCCTTGGCGCGGCTAATGCAGGACAGAGCAAAGCAGGTCAGTAACCGTGATAAATGATGTTATTGAATATTACTTGAAGTGCACTTTTAGAATAAATTGTAGCTTCCTTTACATGTGCTTTCCTTCACTTTTGACATCCATCTTCTCATCTCTTATTTCCAGAGTGTTTTTGACCAATTGCTTCCTTTGATTTCTCAAGTGTCTGACTCCGCCAAACAACCAAAGATGCATCTGACAGGCTGCTTGTCGCCACCTGCCTCTCTTTCATCTCCCATCATCAAAAAGAAACCTATACAGATCCCGTCTTTTGATGAGAGGGGACTTGTCTGTGCCAAAGAACCAAACACTGACAGGTGAATTCTGCTGCTAGTGCTATTGCGCCTCTGTTTTACTATTAAACAAAGTAAATATTTGTTAGTGCTCAGTGGATATTTATTTGTAAGTATTTAAGCTTTCTGTTTTTAGCTGCAGATCTTTTGTGCCAGTTCAAGTCAAGGCGTGCAGTCAAGCCTCAAGCAAACCTTTCCAGAATTTGCAAAGAAACCATGAAGAAAGAGCATCAACCCTGCCGAGAATCAAGCCAAAAACACTCAGCTCTACATCCTGTTCTGCAAAACCAAGCGCTTCCATTTTTTCTGCTCCAAATATGAACGCCTCTTTTCCTCTCTGCAATGTCAGACCAGTGCCAGACCATGACTCTCAGCATCTTGCCTTGTCACAGCAGAGAGCGCCTTCTCCATTACTCCATCAGCTGCAGGTGAATCCCAGTGTTTCTCTCACTTTGACTGTGCCGACACCTAGACTCAGCCCTTCTCCAGCATCTCGGAGCCAAGAGATGACTTCATGCACACAAGAAAACAAACAGCCCTCTCCCGTCGCTAGAGAAAGGCTTGTTAGGTCTATTCCGATCTCTAATGCTAAAAGAGACATTCTGAACCAAGACACATTACTTGAGTTTACCCATCCAGACTTAAAAAGATCAAGCAAAGGATCTCAGCAGCAGACTTTGAATAGAGATTCTGCATGCCATAATCCTCCAACCAGATGTCAGAATTCCTCTGCGTTACAAGGCAAACTTGAATTTATTAAAACAGGAAATGTCACAAAAAACAAACCTCTGCTTAAAACTATCAAATCCCCAGTGAGCCCTAAGACAAACATTAAATCGCAGCAAGGAAAGGTGCCAACTGAAAAAGCTGTGTCTGAAGGGATTAAGTCCACTAATGTTGCTCAGAGCAAATCTCAGACTGTGTTTGATGAACTGGCAACTCATCTGAGTCCTAACCTACATAGGAAATGTATAGACTACCTTCAGAATGCAAGCTTGAAGAGAACACACAAAAAGAGATATACTGAGACACATAAGGCCTTAGATGTGTCTCCCAAAGCGCTGCACTCTAAAGAGTCTTGTGTCAGTCAGACAAATGTATCGCCAAATATGGAAGCCAAAAGGAAGCAACATAATAAGACTTTTACTTCAAGAGCAGTTCCCCAGAAAGAAGAGAGACTACAGACATGCTGTGTAACTACTTCACATAACTGGAGTTCTTCACAGAAGTCCAGACTGTCTCAACATCAGAGTGAAACTGCCCAGACGGACACAGAGAGTGCAGTTCATCAGTCAAACAGTGTTTCAAAGGATTACAGCTGCCAGTCAAGCCACACGGGGAGGCTAGTGGAAGCTTGTGAGTGTGCACACACAGTAAATCGATTTAACACATGTGTGCCGGCACCTCAGGCACAGAACGCCGCTAAACTTGCTTCTAGCTTCTCCAAACTGGAAGACCAAGTGCAATCATCGGGGAAAAATACAGACCAGAGAGACTTGATTGTTATAGACACGGGACAAAACAAAAGTGTTGTTTTATCACAGCACACTCATTATGGGGTGTCAGGAAAACCTCTAGAATATAACATAGAAAACTGCTGTGTAAGCAAACCGTCGTCTGTGGCACACTGCCCATTGGACACAAACACATCGGGCACTGGTTTAAAGTGGGACCTGCACTCACAGCCAAACAACATTTGTGAAGAGACTACAATGCCTAGTCTATCACCAAAACAACAGAATAACACTCCAGCATGTGTCATGGAGAAAGGAGAGGAACCGTACTACGTCACTATGTACTGCCCCGGTTCAGTATATGTAGGTGAGTAGCAATTGGAAGTTAAACTAAACAAAACGTCACTAACAAAGTTTCTTTCATCAAGTTTTTCCTTTTTAATCTTTACTTTTATTTGACATCAAGGCAAAGTAAAGCAGGTGTGGGGGGAACAGGGGCTCTGAAAAGGGGCTGGTCAAAGCGGATAGCAGAGGGAATTAAGACACACTTCTTATCAGTACATTGCCAGGCATGCTGAAGAGACGTGACTGTGTTGGTCGGTAAAGAGTATCAAAGCTAGTGGTTCGGAGAGACAAGCCGAGGCACAGAACAACAAACTAAACATGTAAAAAGGAAAGCAAAGCAAGGGTGGGACAACAACTTCTCAGAGATAAAGTGTGAGTACTATAATGCAAAAGGACTGTTCACTCACTTTGTTAGTTACACTTATTTAATGTTAGAGTGGTCTATAAGCAACACTAATAAATACTGTCTTCATGTAAATCCAAAGAGGAAAGCACATACAGAAATATCAACAGAAATTAGTCTCTTCTTATTTTATTTGTTTATTACATGGTTATCATTATATTTTTTGGAAATGTTTGTTTAAAAAAAAAACAAAAAAAAAAAAACTTGCCTATAGGCCTGCATGTCCTCTAGTGCCCACCTGTGGGTAAAAGCAACATCTAATTGATCCTCTTGGCATTTAGATTTACCCGGGGGAAAAAAACAATGAAAGACATGATGAGGGTAGTCACATGTGTGTTAAACAATTTTCATGTGTTCTCTTAGTTTCATTGCAGATCAATACACAGAAGGCCCAAAAGAAGAAGAAAGAAAAAAGAAAAAGATTTGAATTAATAAGATTGCAACCAAAGATGTACCTTAAAGGAATGCTGTCTATATAATGCAGTTTGTAATAGAGAATGATAATTAGATTTACCCTCTGTGATTTATAGGACATTATGTTTTCACTATCTAAAATTACTCCACTGTATTTTCTATTTTAAGATTTTCTAGTTACATGCATCTCGTCTTGAACTAAATCAAATTAATTTAAGTATTGTGCAATCGGAAATGTCCCCTAAAATAGCCTAAGTCAATGACAGGAGACAACGATAGCCCTTCGAGGTAGATCCACTGCGCATGCGTGCTGCATCTCCCCACTCCCTCTCCTCTTGTCGCCTTGGCAACGCGAGAAGGGGGGGTCTCACGGCCAGAGGGAAGGAGAGAAGAGGTATCCAGACAAATCACATGAGCCAGCCTGTTATTATTATTTACACGCTGGATATATTTGGTTGAATACTGGGCTCTGATCGACGTTGTTTTTCTGAGTGCACACGCTGCCGGTTTTTTCTTCGACTTGCAGTTCGATCCGAAAGGGACTGGTAAGTGTGTGTGAGCTGGAGAGGGGTGTAGCTAGAAGCACTAGCACTTAACCGTATTGCACAGCATGGGAGGAGAGGGACAATGGGGTAGGAAGACTGAGAAAGCACGGCTAACCCACCTTTGGCACACAATACATCCCTTTACGCAGACGACAAATCCTTTACGCGCTCAATTCGCTTATGGTGGCATTAAAAAGGTTTTGATTCGAAACACGTCACCAGCACATCATTAGCTTCAATTGGGCCTTTTTCGCAGGTGTGGTTTACCAAAACCTCATTTACGCAAGAATAAAAAATCTCTGTTGTACAATGTGTTCATGTAAAAATGTAAAGGAGAGAAGGCTGAGCAGAGACAGAGGGGGAGCGGCGCTGTGTGACCACTGAGTGTTTTAAACCAAAGTGACAGCCACTGCCTCGCTGACCTGATGCGTCTTGGGCCGTGGCTTGACTCCACGCAGTCAGACCCTGGCAGCAGGATGTGCACTGCCTGGGGGTCAATATCAGCCTCATGCCTGTTACTCTTGCCATCTGCCCGCACCGTTTGCCTCTGGGTTTTGATTTAATAGCACCCAATTAAGATTAGTATAATAAGAGCTGTGCAAACTTGAACTTCTGAGATTAAGTTCAGAGACATGCCTCTAATGATGCTCATATAATGAAATCCTCTTCATTTCTCTGTATATTTTCACAGAGCACCAGAAATCTTCAAAACAATGGGGATATTGGTGTTGAAAAAATATGATACTTTTAATTCACTGATTTGTTTTTGCATCAGATATTTACATTTGTACAGCCTTTGAGGAAGGTAAAGCCAGCATGCGTTTTGCTTTAAATAATTAAAACAAAATAGATGACATGGCTTTAATTGAGTAACCTTCAATTTTCAGATTTGCTGCCGTGTTAAAAGTGTCAGCACCCATATGCCCACAGCTCCTTTTAGAAACAGTGTCCTTATTAGTAAAGCTCCCGAGAATCCAAAATTGACTAGAATGACATAAGAAATATATATTCATCTCATATTTTTCCTCTATTTTAGAGATGTCAGACATCGTTCCTCCAGAGGTGAGACCCAAGCCAGCCGTCCCGGCCAAGCCCCCGAATGTGGGAGCAGCTTCTCCCAACAGTCCCTTCCCACCTCCAGCACCTCCAAGTGTCGGCGGTGGTGGAGTTTCAGTCCCTCCTCCGAGTGCCATTCCAGTTCCTATTGGGAGCCACGGCCCCAGCAATGCCAGCAGTCACAGTGTGGGCCACGGTTTAGGCCACGGGGCAGGCCATGGGGTGGGTCACGCTCCAGCACACAGCCAAGGCCACAGCGGCTCCCACAGCTCTACTGGAGGATCCACTTTGCTGGGCTACATTGGCATTGATACCATCATTGAGCAGATGAGGAAGAAGACCATGAAAACTGGCTTTGACTTTAACATCATGGTTGTTGGTAAGAGCCTTGTCCATTAAGTTACGAGTTGTGTTGCCTTTACTCCTCCCTGTTTGTCACGCATTTTCTCTTCCTATGCATTAGGTCACAGCGGGCTTGGAAAGTCTACACTTGTGAACACTCTGTTCAAGTCCCAAGTGAGCAGAAAGAGTGCAGGATGGTCCCGTGATGAGAAGATTCCCAAAACTGTTGAGATCAAATCAGTGTCTCATGGTAAGTGCAGAGATAAACTTCTTGAGTTCAGTTTCATGAACTACAGATTTCATTCAAAAGAGATGATGATAGGTCTTTGTTGGTTTAGAGAAAGCATATGACAGGGTGCAGGGTTGTGGTATTGTATAAGGCAGAGAAGTATGTTAGAGTGGTGCAGGACATGTATGAGAGCAGTAGGACAGTAGTGAGTTGAGCTGTAGGTGTAGTTCACGGTGGAAGTTCATAAAGGATCGGCGCTGAGCCTCTTCTTGTTTGGTATATGCCGACAGATGAGGTTAGACAGGAATCTCCATGGACCATGATGTTTACGGACGACATTGTGATCTGTAGTGAGAGCAGGGAGCAACGAGAAGGAGAAGATGTCATTATACCTGACACTGTGAACATGAACATCTGCTACAGACAAAACTACAGCTAGTACTGAGAGTCAGAGGTATCTGATTGGTTCATATAGGATTGTCTACCACCTGAGGCACCAGACACTCACTCAAAACCTAATGCCACCGACACTGGAGGCATGGTGGGGCTTGGTGTCTTGCATAAGGCTGCTTCAACAGAATGAACAGGATTTTAATATTATTATCATACATACATACTATTGACAACAGTGTCACACTGTCACATGTGTTTAAATCCCAATATTAGCTGGTTTTCTACTTTTGAAATGTTATAAGGCAGAATTTATTAAATGTGTATGTTGTGTTTATGATTCCAGTGATTGAGGAGGGTGGTGTAAAGATGAAATTGACTATAGTAGACACACCAGGCTTTGGAGACCAAATTAATAATGACAACTGGTAGGTTTCGCCATTACTGATTTTTAAAACAATTTATCTTATGTTATAAAATACTACTCTACTCTTTTCTTTTTCTACACACAGCTGGGAACCAATCTCAAAGTATATCAATGAGCAATTTGAGAAGTTCTTAAAGGAAGAGGTCAACATCACCAGAAAGAAGCGCATCCCTGATACCAGAGTGCACTGCTGTCTGTATTTCATCTCCCCAACTGGGCATTCGTAAGTGGCCTACTTCTTTTTTTTAATAGACCTTAATTACTTAGGTCATAAGTGTGTCATGTCTTAAGCATGGGTACACACACATTCTCCGTTCTCTATTTTTAATTTTCAGATAATAGTTTTTTCTTATCCACGATCAGATGAGTCTTGCAAGACTTCTAACTTTACTGTCTTCTATATTTGTATTAACCATTAGTTCTGTCTTTCTCACAGTTTGAGGCAGCTTGATATAGAGTTCATGAAGCGCCTAAGTCACTCTGTCAACATTATTCCTGTCATTGCAAAGGCAGACACAATGACCATCGAAGAGAGACAGGAGTTCAAACAGCGGGTAAGTTTGAGATGCCTAACCAGTAAATATTATAATTGAATGAATATGAATGTTTGGTTCAAAGAAAATCATGCTGACCTTGTATTCAGTTGTGAATACAGAGCAGACTAGGACTACACCCTTGTGACCTAGACCAAATAGTTTTTATTTTCTGTTCTTGACCAAACTAAAGTGTGAGCATGCCCTCGTCTATTGTGCAAGAAATGAAAGGCTCGGTTTTGCCCTGCAGGTCAGAAAGGAACTGGAAATGAGTGGCATAGAGTTTTACCCCCAGAAAGAGTTTGATGACGACATGGAGGATAAGAGTGACAATGACAAAATCAGAGTGAGTGCTTACTTCAGTTCCTCTTTTACTTTTTTACCCCACTTCACCCAAAACACAAATACATATTTCTTTAATACACACTGAGCATTTAGCAAACATTTGTGTAGGAGACCATGCCTTTTGCTGTGGTGGGCAGCGACAAGGAGTATCAAGTGAATAACAAACGAGTTCTTGGAAGGAAGACAGCTTGGGGAATTGTAGAAGGTGGGTAACATGTCTTTTACTATGTCAGAGATTATGTGGATCATCCTCTAGATGTGAACTTCAGGTCAGTTAAATTGGTCATGCATTTGTTTGTGTTTGCTACAGTTGAAAATCCCAACCATTGTGAGTTTGCACAGCTGAGAGATTTCTTGATCAGGTAAATCACCTATTTTTACTTAAAACCATTATGAATGCCATTTATCTTAACAATATTAAAATGATTTGTTCCTAGTTTGTGTAGTTCATTTATTTTGAAACACAGGAGCAATAAATTCAAATAGTTTGTGTTGTTGAAGATCACTAAAACGGCAACAAATATCTATAAATGCAAAAGCAAATGACTAAACTCTCATTCTCAGGTCACACCTCCAGGATTTGAAAGAGGTCACTCATAATATTCACTATGAAACCTACCGTGCCAAAAGATTGAACGAAAATGGAGGTCTACACCCTATATCTTCCAACGACACCCAAGAAAGCAACCTGTAGTCTAGGAACAGGTAACAAAAATAGTGCAATGAAGCTGAGAAATGAATTAACCGTAACCTGCCATTATGACTGACATTACAACACTGATGCATGAGATGAAAATAATCAATGTAAATCATATCATTGCCAGAAAACCATCTTTTTTCACTTACACTAATCTCATGCACATAAATACATATCATGTCTCTGCCTTCCAGCCAACATAGGGATATTTTGTCAACCCCAATCACAGATTTAGTGCCAATCTACAGTAAATTTAACATTTATTCTTTTGCCACTGGTAACTGTTCTGTTGGGAACTACTGAAGAAGTGCCACTACTGTATATTTTATGTATAAGGGGCTAATTTTAAATTCAACCCTAGTCTTTGACTACTAATGATTAAATTAATACAAATGAGTTCAGTGTGATTTATTTATTTATCAAACTACTTTTCTGCGGCAAGCCCCTAATTTGTAAAAGGCTCCGGTCAGAAAGGCATGTCTACTGCTGTCTCCTCACAATGAAAACAAATAGTTCCCTCACCTTATTGCCAATTTAAAATAGTTTGAGAGATGCATGCAAATATGCAAGACAATTGCAAAATTGGTCAAACATGTAATAGGAAACTGTGTGTATATCATTGCAGAGTTAACAGTGTGCATGAGTTCTCACACTGCAGAGTTCATGATCTAATGAGTTATCATAATAGCACAAATACAAGCCCAGTTGGAGGATAAGAGTTATTAGCATGAACTGTTATGCAGCAGATTCTTTTTTTTTTCTATACATGATTTTCTTTCATATGACAAAACAGTGTAAACTTTTTCTTTATTAAAAACAAAGTATTCAGTGTGTCATACAGGAATGGAATTAAAAAAAGTGGCTATGCATAGATTATTTTTGTTTATTTTTTTTATTATTAGCATTATTAATGGTTGTAAATTGTTGTGGATTATCTTATAGGCATAATATGCAGGGTTCTGTAAACAGATCTCTTATTTAATGTTCATGAGTGGCTCATAGTCAAATCCTACTTTCTTCTGAGCTGTAAATGACAGAGAGCTACACACTTTTTCTAAAGGAACATGGGTGTGAAATAAATGGTACATCCGCTGAGTGAGAATTTGTTTTTTTTACTAAACTACTGCATGTTATTCCTTTGAAAACATGACACAAAAATCATTGCTTCCTTACTTCCCCAAAGTCACCACTTGGTGGTAGCAGGCTATAACTGAATAAGCCCTGTATACACAAATGGTTATTAAGCATCTTCTTTTCGCCATTTATACACTGCTTTGTCTCACTATAAACATTTACATCTCGGGGTTCAACCAAAACGTGCACTACTAAAAAAAAAATGTTTTTTGTCCAGTCTACAAATTTTGATAATACAATTGGTATTGCCTTTAAAGCTATCTAATTATTTACTATCTTTTTACCTGATTAATGATTGGTTCTCCACCTAGATGCTATATTATGTTTGCATAAAGCACAAATATTTAAGTTCCCCATGTCACACATGCAAACCATTTGCCATTGTACCTTGAAATAAAAATGTTTCTTTTATGTTTATTACAGTCAATAGTTAAAAACTAAATAAATATAAATCTGCACTGCAAAACAATCTTTGTTACAGATGATTATTCTGTGTATCTGTATGTTTGTATTTTCCATGTATGTGCACACACCTGACTTTAAAATAAATCCAAAAGGTCAACGGTTTACATGTTAAAAACTGCTTTTGAGAGCATTCTCTGTGTTGCCACAACTGTATTACTTAAAAATATATTCCTAATACAAACCATGGCTCTATTTCAAGATTGTTGCATTTTTTATTTATTAATGTTATTGTAATTTTTCCTAATTTAATAAAACACATTTACATGTTTTTATAAGGCTTTGTTCTGATTTGTCAGCAGTATTTATTCATTAACCATTTTATTATGTCCCATAAGATTTTCATTAATGTATAATAGATGTAATAATATAAGGCTTTGATAGGATGTACTGAAACTTTTCTTTTCCATTTGATCTCCACTTTAATTATCAGACCACAGAAGTGTCAGCAACAGCCACTGGTGCTGAGGTGTGGCACAAGGCCACACTTTTGCCTTTTGCCTTTTGTGAGGCTACATGGCCTCCTTAGATTTAAGTAGTTTATTAGTGAATTTACATTTATCTTCTAGTAGATGGTGATCAGACCAGTCACCTAAAATATATTTATTACAATCATGTGGAAAGGAACTGATATATCTTCATTTTATGTAAAACTTCTCAATCTGGTGCTTTGTTCTCTCTGATGACCTGTTGCTTTGAAAGTACATTTAACTTGGAATGGCTTTTATGTTGGCATTTATATAGTAAAATATTAATGTATCTATTTTCTACCATTTACCTTGTCATAGGCCTGGAGCCTATCACAGCTACAATAGACATAAGGCGGGTAATATTCCTCATACTAACTCAAACACTGACAGACAACAAGCACAATTTACATTCAACTACACATGCATTTCTTTGGAAGTCATGGGAAGAACATGCAGATGCCACACACAAGGGCCATCACTGGCCAGCGAACCATTGGCCTTCTTAGTGTGAGACAGAGGTGCCAATCACTCCACCACCATGGTCCCCAGAGTGAGATGTGACCAACATTTCTGTCCATCAGTCAAAATCCAACTAAACCATGTCAATAACACTTTAATTATGTTGTTTCTGAAAGATTAGAAAAGAATAAAACTTTACTGTCTTCCAGTTGTAAACAAAGGGAGAAATTTGTCTTTGGCTGGCAGAAATAAACATTCCATAACAAACTCAATCCATAAATTAAATGATGGATAAAAAGATACACGTATGTAAAAATAAATAAATAAAGAAGATGAACAGTAGTAGGGGCTGGTTTAAAATAAAGTACCAAGTGCAGTGTGATGTCTTTCTGGGTATAATGAAGTCTGTGCCTTAGTCCTGAAAGAAGGAGCAGAAAGTGGTTGGAAGGAAGATGGCTATGATCATCTAGGCTTTTATGGCTGAGGCAATGAACTGCTTTACTGTGATGTTAAGATAGTTAAGTTTGTTTACATCCAGTAAGTGTGCTGCTTGTTTTCCCTAATCTGTAAATTTTAGTGCAGCTGGTTTGGGTGCAGGAGATTGGGGGTTTAATTCCCATGGGGAGCAACTCCAGCCATGGACTGTGCTGGTCCCAAGCCCGGGTAAAATGGAGAGGGTTGTGTCAGGAGGGGCATCGACTTCACTGTGGTGACTCCCGGATGGGGATAAGCTGTAAGGCACTAACTTTATACTCATAGAGTACATTGACTGATGTAATCCATGTGATAAGGAAAAGTAAAGGAGCTGTCCAATATAGTTGCTAAGTATTTAAAAGTAGTGACCTGCTCCATCTGGCCTTTTAGTGTAAGTGGCTTAAAAAAAGGAGTCTCATGATGGTTCACTGTTTCTGCAGTGGTCTGATCCAGGACCATTTGTATTTCATCTGTCTAGCTACTGAAAAGTGCCAACCATCCTCATTGTGCTCATCTCTGAGTCTGCCAACAGGAAAACCCTGCTGCTTTACAGGCTGAACAACTTCAGAGTGAAGACACTTCATATGATGATGGACTTCATGAGAGACAGCCTCATAAAAACGGCTGTAATGCTGTATTTGGGCCTCTATTAAGAGCAAGCTAGAGTTTTGTAGGCCCCTTTTTTCATCAAACTGTCTGTTTTCTAAAATAAATTATACATACATATACATATTATACATACATATACATATTAAACACTATGTGTTAATTGTGATGTATTTATAGATGTACATAATACATACATAGTACATAATATTTTTTAAATAATATTAATACAAAACTATAGTACTTTTGTTCTACACCACCTTGGTGGGTCCTGTCAACCACAGTTTAAAAGCATGTTCCTTTTAATGTTGTCAAAAGCAGAGGCAAAAACCAATAGCTGCCTCCAGGTGTCACTGGTCTACAGAGTAAAGAGATTTCAATTAGGCCCTATATTAATATAGGACACCGCATAAAATTTTTCATTCATTCATTGTCTACCGCTTATACGGACTCCTTTCTCATTCTTTAAATATTCAACAACACAATTGAACAAAAAGACAGACTTAAGTTAATTTCTCTGAAATTCTTTTCCAGCCCTGTGGACGGCTTCACCTAATGCAGTCGGCAGGACCCGTCCTGTTGCTATTTGATTAAATAAGATGACAGTTCCTCTGATGAATTCTTCCTCACTGTTGTGACTTTAATAATTGCATTGTTATGGCATAAATAAAGCAGACTTTGCTTAGCCACAAGCTACATAGCCTATGTATATATTTCCACTGCAAGTTGATGTGTGACTGGAGTTCTTATGACACTGTGAAGAGAGTATGTAAATAGGCCACAACCATGTATATCAAATCAAGAGATAAACACATATTTGAAGAACACTAACTGGACCAATGCGCCAACTGCTGGCTTTCTAGAGAACTGCAGGTTTCACACACGATCCACAAAATGGCTGAACACAGAAAGCTGCTGAAGAAAGGCTTTTTGGTGAAGAACTGACTGAACTACTCTAAAACAACAAAATAATGTCTTCTGTCTTTAACATGCTAACGAGCTAGCATTTTCTAAGACAATTTTGTCTGTCTTGTGCCATACAAAATGTGCCATAACCTATTAATGAGAAAAATGAGCAGGTAGGACCTCTCAGGTCTGTTTGGACACATGTGCACATACACATGGAGAAACATCAGAGTGTGATACCCAACTTTACACGCACATGGCTTTAGTATGAAGTAATTTACAGACAATAATGTAGGCTGTTGTTCATCAGGCTCCTCCTTCTTCGAATAAGCCCTGCCCTCTGCTCGGGTTTAAGCGATCCCCACCCCTCCCGTTCGGCGCTAATGTTGTGCTCCGCGTTGTCCCCCTTTCTAACTGACTGCCGGCTCCCTGAGCTAACCTCCTCTGTGCTACTCCGTTCTGTGCTTGTCCAAGCCGACGTGCTGCTGCTCTTTTAGCTGAGGCTTTATGGTGTAACCAGGACTACCTGCACCTGTCAATACATACCTTTTCCGCTGTAATTAGCGACTTTACCGGAGTGAGTCGCGCTAAAGACACTAAAAATTGAAGAGGGCTTGCGTTTGGAGCGAGACGGTCAGACCTCCACCAGCCTCCACCAGCCGCTGACGTCCTGCTACAGTGGACTTCACCAAAGGAGGAGGAGCCTAAACTGAGCGGCAGCAGAGAGCCGTTTAACGAGTTAGCTAAAGGACGTCCTTACGTTTGCTTTGCTTTAGCTAGATTTTCTGATGAATGTTGACATCGCAGTATTCGATGCGCTGTATATTTAACTTATTTAACAGCGCTGATAAACGATAAATCCAGAAAAAGTTAAGCCTTGGCTAGATCGACTGGAAGAAGTGAACCGAAAATCGCGGGAACTCTTCAGGCGACGCGCAGAAAACGGTGAGTCCCGGTATTGCAGTTAGCATGCTAATTTCCATGTTTATTTTAATGCAAATTGCATTCAAACATTGCACTGGAAAAAATAGTTTAATTAATATAGTAATTTTTAAAAAATGCCCAGCCGACATCATAAGATCATCCTGAGCACAGCGGGATACCTAGCGCTTGCATAGATACTAGCTTAAAGTAATATGAACATAGCTTGAAGATTTCTTCTAATGATTTTTTCAGTCATTCATGTTAAGTGTTTTTGAAACCAGAATATACATTTTCAGCTACTGGAAGATTATGGAATCCATAAAAAAAAAAAAAAGATTTTTCACAAATGACTCATTTATTAAGCGTAAGCTTAAGCTAATATACGCGACTTTAAAGCACACAGTTTGTATTTTTTTTGTTTACTGTTATGCTTCATGAAATTGAAGACGTACATCACTCAGTCACATAGATGTCTACATTATACTCAAGCCACACTTACAAACCAAAAGGCCCTATATTTCTTACTTGAAATGTTAAAGATGCCTTAGGTTAGTGGAGATTTGCTTTTGAGGAAGCTGCAGTTAAAGTCAGCTTATTGCAGGAGTGACACTTGAAGGTTCATAAAACAAATTCTGACATCTGCTACTTAAATAAAACCTCCTCTTAACTCATGATTATGTCCCCTAACAATGTGTCACAAATATGCTGAAACATGCAGCATTATACAAATAGGTCAATGGTAAAGAGACATCTGCAGTTTTCCCCTCAAGTGATAAAAGTGGTACAATCCAGTATTTTTCCACCCCCCACTCTGTTCTAGGATGTGGGTGTGGCCTAATGTAGTGATAATAAAACAGTTGAGCAGTTTTTCGCCCTGTCTTCTGGCTTACAAAAACTAAATAACTTCAAGTCGTGACAGGTGAGTGCTGTCTGACCCACAATTCAGTCAATCTACTGACACTTTGAAATGAGTGAAGCTGACATTTGTCTGTACTGCACATGGAAAAGCCTTGTTTATAGCTTCCCTGCCCCCACACCTTTCTCAGATCTTAATCTTTAATACAGGTTCCTCCCACCTTTTATTTAAAAAAAAAAGAGGCTGCCAAGGATCCCTTTTTATTAGCCCCACTAATAACAGTCTAGTTCTTAATCTTATTCCGAGCACTGATGGTCCATTTATGATAGAATAAAAATAAATGGATGAATTATTTTTCGTTGTGTAACAGCAGATCAATTTTTTCATAGTAGTTTAATGATAAAGGGAGATAATGTGGAGTTCACTGTCTCCTACTCTAATGCAAAAACTGAGTGTGTTTTCTAAACCGAATTGATGCTGAATGTGCAGAATCATACCACATTTGTTGATTCTGCCCCAATCATGCATTGGAAACATCACATTGTTGTATTTTTTTTTTAAATAGGCTATGGTGTATGCCTGTTACACATGTTCTATAAAAAACAGCATTTGTATATTGTGCAGTGCACAAATGGGTGTGCCATCTACCATAATTAAAACGTGTACATTGACTGTATATTTATATTGGCTACACTAAAAAGTACAACATTTTTGATTTAGTTTAGTCAACTGTGGGTTAGCTTGCAAGATCACAATAAAACAAGCTTTTAACTGACTTTTTTGTAAGTTACATATACGGAGTCTGATAAAGTCTTATGATGCAAATAAAACATAATTGCGAAACAGTATAGGCTGTTAATACCCACAGCTATTGCAATTGTTATGATTGACACAGTGCAGCCAAAACCAAATCAGCAGCAGCATGTAAGTGCAACGTATGAACCACTTTTTATTTAAAGTTTAGAGTCTGACAGCTCAAAACAGCGCAGGCAGACATGCGTATAACGAGCAGCATGCCGTTATGCTTTGCTCAAGATAGGTTGGAGTTCTACTTTTTCAAGCGTCTCGGCGCCACTCTATGGAGCTACAGAAGGACAAACTCAGGAAATACACAGAAAGTGTCAAAGTAAACTTCCGGCACCCTTTCAAAATAAAAGTTCTCTAATAGCATGGCGGCAAAATAGAGAGAGAAGAGCCACACGAGCGGCGTAGCTGCAGTGGCACTTTAGTGACGCTTTTAAATATACGCACTTAAAACAACTATGTCTATTGGACGCTCCGCAATAGCTCCCAGTGTAAATTTGGGGTTAAGTGTTGCAACCGGCTGTCATGATGACCGTTGCAGCCCTAATTGTTACTGTTACTCTTGTGCATGTATCTTTGGGTCTAATTCAGTTAAGTTATAGATGTAGCTATAACTAATGTGCACCCACCAAATGAGTTTATGGCACTCAATGAGAAGGCAAGATTGCTGTGAAAAGACTTCGGTGAATCCAAGGAAACACAAATTTGGCAAGACGTGATTACGTATGGCTAAGCAGTGTATTGCTCAGTGGAGATTGAATAAGAGGACCTGCCTGTTAGAGAATTCGGTTACTGCCTTAGAGCTTCGAAGTATTGGACCACATAAAAGGACTGAAGAGAGTCTGGATGTCTTAAGCAGGAGAAGTTTATTACCATCAAATACAGGCCCGGAGACAGTTGAACAGTCAACACAGCGTAGTATTGAACATTCAAGTCTGGCTATGCTTTCATAGGACTGAGCTTATAAAACCTCATAGATGGTCAATACGCAAATAATACAATAACAAAAGAGTTGTTATTAAGTTGATAAGGCTCAAGGTTGGAGATATGTTATCCTACAGGTGTCTGAGTCTATCTGTTGTCACAACCTTACAATAGATCCAAAATTCTCTAACGCCTCATTTACACTGACTGCGAAGGGGATTCCGTACGGAATCCGTAAGGACTGCCATTTACACTGGGTGCAGTGTGTTTGCTGTACGTGTCCGGAAATCTGCATCCGCGAGACCACAAAACCACAGGGATTCACGCTGAAGAGTTGAGTTCACGTGATAACATCCATGTAAAGAGAGGGGTGCTGATAAAAACTCACCAGTATATCCCAGAGCTTCAGCTATTTCACTCCATGCCTTCTCTTTTCTGGTGTTGTCCTTATAAAAAGTATGTGAAATATCATGTGTGTGGTTTTGGACTTCCGTGATGAATCTCTCGTCGTCCATGGTCTCAAATAACCCCCGGGACCCCGTCACTGCACTTGTAATTTCTTCAACTTCATGAAAATCCACATGCGGCGTCCGGAAAAATAGACTCCTTGCGGAAACCTTCCGGAGCTCCGGATCAGGAGACGTAACACACCGCAGCTGGTGTAAATGCTTGCACTGACTACAACGGTTTCTATTCCTTGCGGCGTACGGACGCCGTTCCGTATCTGTTCAGCAGTCAGTGTAAATTAGGCGTAATAATGCCCATCACTGGTTCTGAAGTTGTGGTGTTAACCATAAAAGCCTACAATTGCACAGCTGTGGTGTGCGGTTAAGGTGTAATGACACAAGCTTCTGAAGAGTCCTGTCAGAAAGATTTAGATTTTTACTTTACCTTGAGTAGTAGCTGGATTCTTGCGTTTACATAATGTATCTTCTACTGCTTCAGGCAGGAGCATCTGCTTGTAAACCACTGCTTCTTCGAACCAGTAGTGTGTCAGCACTAGCTATTATAGGCATGTTTTTGATTTGATGACGAAGCGACCATTGGTGTTGCTCTGACAGGATAGAACTGTGTTACTGACAGATGGCTCAAACACTGACCAGGTTTTCATCTAAAGTACCTGCCCTTTGCAAAGACTTTAGATGCACACCACTGGCCTTTCCACAGATCTGTGGGGGTAAGATGGTGGTTATACAATTTTGGTATGATGGTACCAAAACAACCTAAGCCACTGAAAGGCTAATCCGTTAGGACACAACCATACATAGCAACACCTTCTGTAAGGCATTCTTCACCCATCTCCAACCCTACTTTCATACATTTCATCTCAGAAACTTGAAAGTACTATTGTGTGTCATCCATACACCTGTTTCAGCCAGCTTCACACATTGTTTACAAAAAGCTCAAACGGTATAGTGGATAACGTAAACCAAGCGATATTAATTTTGAGTCTGATTAGGAGTTGTATTAGGTCCATCGGACCTCCATGAACCTTTTGCCACCATTGTTTAAATAGACGGTGAGATAAATGGTTGCACATATCACGTCATGTACACAGCTTAAAGTAGTGCTAGTGCACATGCCTGAACAACCGTTCCGTGCTGCAGCACACCTCTTCCAACTGTGCTGAAACCAGGAAGCATTCTATTGGGAGCACGGATGGGAGCACTCACATCAGCCAAAAAAAACAGACTTTAGGGGTGTTTCAGGCCTGGGCATGGAATGGTTTGCCTGGTGTGAGTGCGCCCTAAGAGAGAGGCTATGAACTCCAAATGGACCTTGTACCATGTTACTGGCAGATGCTGTCAGGATAAAGACATCCAGGTGACGTGGTGTGATTCCTAAGGCATTTAGGTGCCAACAGCAGGCAAAGAGAAAACCAAAATTAGTGTGGAAGGACTTTGGAAAATCCAAGGAAATGCTTCCTTGAAATATGTAGATATACATACAAATGGCAAAGCAGTGTGATTGCTCATGGGAATGTGAGATTCATCACAATAACACTAGTATAATTTATCTGGTAAAATGTCAATGATGTAGCATACAGGTGAACAGTGGCACATGATAAAAGTCATGGACTGTGAACAGGAGAACTGCGTTCCTTTACTTGCGCTTTCCCATTGAGAAACTTACTATCTGCCTCACTGGATTCTTAAAAGAACGTCTGTACCTTCTGAATTGAAGTTCCTAGTGGCTCAGCAACCGATGTAAACCAACTACAAATGCTTTGTTTACTACAGACTTTATTCCAGAGTTGGACAGACAGGCAAGTTGGTTGTGTTTACCTGGCCACTAAACACTATGAAATGCTGCTATTGTCTGGTGCATCTGAGTGATGCATTGTTATTTTACAGTGTCATTAGAACAAAATATTTCATTTGCTGCTTCAAACTAATTATGGCAAGAGACAAAAGTAAGCAAGTGAAAATCAACAAAAGCGTGCACAATTGATTGATGTCACTGTAAATGATGGTATACTGTTTTGTGCTTCCTTAGGTCAACATCATAGAGGATCAATGTTGCCTTTGTTCGAGACTCTAAACCTATGTGCGTGTAAGGCATTGCATAGGAGTTTGCTAAAGCATTGTGCATGAATTTTGTGAATCTGCTTAAGGGGGAATAGCCCAAAAATATATATTCTCAGTCGTTTTGATGGTGATGAGATCAGTACAGTCATGCCTATCGCACTGACACAGTACCCTTAGCCGTACAGAAACCTCCAATGTGATTTTCCTGTCCCTAGGATGCGGTTTAAAGCACATAGATAGTACAGAAATAAACCAATAACCTGGACCCTAGGGGAGTCGACTGTTTCAGAAGATAAACTTGCCGGTTTGGATAGTCTCCACGTGTAAACAAATGCTGTTTGTGAATATGGCACCACTGTTGTGACAATTTAACGGCAGTGCAGATGCACAGAAAGTGTGTAGAGGGATATATGGAATATGTGATATATATGGGATATAGCCATGGAGCCACGGATATGTTTGTTTTGCAGCCCATGTCTCTGGCCACTCCATGCTCTACTTTTTGGGTTTTTGTGGAGTGACCCCTTAAGATCATTAATACACCGGACCATTACCTAATCAGACTCACAAGACGAGGACAGACTAGACCAGGACTGTGGCAGCTCAGAGCGGGGCAGTCCCTACTGCTTTCGCCAGAGCTCAGGGGTTACATGCATCTGACTTCTGAGGTCCTGTAGCCTACTTGCACCATATTTACATTTCTCTACACTTACACACTGCTCCTTTTTGGAAAAGCATGTGGGGAACATTCATCTGTCCCGATCTAAGCCACCGTAGACCCAGTTTAAGAGCACTCATGGTTGTTTCTAGCTATGGCTTTCCTTTCGTTGTTCATATGATTGGGTTAGTTGCCCAAAGTCTCTCCATAAAGACCTGAGAAGCCAAGCAGGGTGTGGCATAAGTGGCTAAACATGCAAGCACACTATGTCCTTGGCTCTAGGAGGCAGAGATGGCAGCAGCTGCCCCAAACTCTCAGTGCTCAGCACAGCCACAGTTTACCTACCGGTGTAGCCAGTAGGCTAACGTAGCTACTTACCTAATTAAGCTGTTAAACATCTAGTCGTATTTCATTTTTCCATTGTAGTTTATCAACTTAAGATGAAATCAGCTTGTTTTCGGCTTTTGGTTTTCTCATATACAGAAAATCCATGGGCATGTACACGGAACTGCAGGAACTGTGTGTGCTGCAGATGCCAGCAGTTCTCAAAGATATTTATTTGCACTGCCACACTTACACTGTCTTTCACTGCCACATATTACTCTAACAAGCAAACTTTGATGCTAGATTCACACAAAATTTAGCTCGTCACTCAGGTCATTCACATTTCGGTGCCATCCCCCATCCAAGTTGCTGGGGGGCGGAAGGAAAAAGTTTATTCACGCTTCATGCATTATGCCTGTTGCTTGTTGCTCCGTTTTGCGACCGTTAATTGAAAATAAATGAGTAAAGTCTAAGCCAAACTTTCACAGAAATTGATCAAAATAAACTGTTAACTTCACCTAATTCACCTGTCCTAATGAAAAACAGCATGTGGCCTTTAGTTTTTGGGAACTAGTGTGCAAAATGCTATTTCACACTGTGTTATCTGTAACAGATGTAACCACATGAAAATGTTTCATTCGCTGCCTGTAGCAATGCTATTGCAGATGCAACTAAGATTGAGATGATATTTTAATCCTTCAAGTTGGCCTGGCCAAGTCACCTGTTGGTGCAACTAACTGAAAAAGGTTGTAGCACCAGTGCTACCAGCAAAAAGGTTTGTCTAGAGCGCTGATGTATATTTCTACAACAAGATATGAGATGCGTTATTGTTGTCCGCCTAAATCCTATTTGCACGTATTTTTTATTCCACCTTCTCCCAAAAAGCAAGTAGTAACTGAGGTCAAAAACATGGCTATTCATAAAAGGGATATTTCATGTGTGAACGTGATGACTGGATTTTCAACATCAGAAATAAATTACACAAAACAGTTTTTATGTGATAGATAAAGTACTTTTGTGCTCAGATTTACATAGTTGATTTTTTTTTTTTACTTTTTAGCACAAACATTGTAATTGAGGGCCCCGTCTACTGCAATGGTTTAGCTTGTGCTTTGCTACAAGTACAACCCACAGCAGACTGCAGGTGTGGGGGATGGGCAGCAGTGCTTTTTGTCAGGCTATGGTTCAGTTCTTACTGTGCTGTGCTAGCTAAAGCATTTACGATAATTTACTCATTGTTTTTTTATTTTCAGTGTTGATAAGAGAGAGACTGCTGCATAACATGGAATGAATAACAATCCTTAAACCTTGTAAAAATGCCTTTATAATGATAAATAAAAGATTAGTCCAGAAAATTGGCACATCTTAAGAATACTTATTTTGAACAGCAAAGATTCTTCATGTCTTCTAACCCTTAAGAAGAAAGGATTATGTTTGTTACCTTATACGATAATTTTTTTCTCTCTGCGCTGTGCTGTATATATTTTGTGCTTCATTCTTTGCATTTGTAGATGATTTCACTCTTCTCTGACATTTATGCTATTCTTCTACCTGAATTATTGTTTTTGGACTGTTAGAGATATTCAAGTCCTATGGAGAAACTTTAGAAGAAAAAAAATGTGCTGTCAATCTGCTGCAGTTCCCTAAGAGTGATCAAATAACAATGCATCAGTCAAAATGTACTTTTCAAATTCAACTTAAAAAGTCCTAAAGCAGCTCACATGACTGATGCTTTAATGTCATATAACATGCTAGATACAGCTCTGCGCATAGCAGACCTGGTGGCCATTTTGAGTTTCAGTGGAGCCAGATGCAAGCAGAGAGAATAGGGAGTGGGGGAGGGGAACACCCTGTGCGCACTGTGCGCAGTGTCGTAGGAATGCAGTCCTTGCGCTGCAGACGATCTCTGTATTCTGCTTTATAAATCCAGGAGCCATAAATAAATGAATTAATAATTTTTCAAAAATATACTGTTTCAAAATGCCTTTTTGCAAATTGTATGTAGGCATCAAAATATTATCAATATCACATTAATATAAAGCTATGTTTCTGGATATAGATGTTTTGGAGCTTTCTAAACTTCCTTTTTTGTGTAAGTAGCTAGTCGTATTTCTCTTGTGGCTATTTGTCTGAGGGCTTTTCCATTTAGTGGGCGGAGTCTGTAAAGGATCTGCTGATGCCTGTGCTCAGCATGCTGCTCGCAGCAGCACTGGTGGCCATTTTGTGTTTCTGCAACAGTGCAGTGGGGGATGGGCAAAGAATATCTAATATTATGAATTACTTTGTTCCAAATCTCTACACTTGCCTGTTTGAGTTATGTCTTCATAAGTTACTGAGTTTAAAAATCAGTGTGAATAAAGTATTGTAACAGACCAAAAAAAAATCCTTTTCCTTTTTTCCTTACTCTTTTTTCTTGTATTATCTATATTTGAAGAGAGACACCATGAAACTAAACCCAAATTGTACATCAAGTCTACTGTATCTTCTGAGCGTAAGATAAAAAAGAAAAAGATATCAAAAGTAGTAGTAGTAGTAGGATTTCCTAAACTAACTAAATTGAGTTCTCGTAAGTGGTATGACACGGTATGCTAGGTATAGCTTGATCTGAGGTCTCAGTGACTGCGTAAAGCAGACCTAGTGGCCATTTTAAGTTTGAGTGCAGCCAGATACAAGCAGAGAGAACATAGGGTGGGGGAGGGTAACTCTACGCTCTGTGCGCAGGGTTGTAGGAATGCAGTCCTTACGCTTTCACTAAAAGACTTTTGTACTTGAAAATGTGCTTTCTAGAACTAGCTTTTATTATTAAATTAATACATACATTATATGAAAAAAATCAAGTATGGTGTCTGTTTATAGTATAGTTAATTTTTGAACACTACATAAACATTACAAATGAACATTTTAATGTTTAATTTTATGCTTAGTTGCTAGTTTTACTCCAAAGCTGTGTCTAAAGGTTTGTTTTTCTCTTCAGTGGGCGGAGTCTGTAAAAGATCTGCTGATGCCTGTGCTCAGCTTGCTGCTCGCAGCAGCACTGGTGGCCATTTTGTTTCTGCAACAGTAGAGTGGGGGATGGGCAAAGAACAGTAGCCAGACTATTTATTTGAGACAACCGCTAGTCATTACATATTGACAATTACAAACTATAGTTTACATTTTCCTAAATTATAACTTTTTCCCCTCTGGTTTCATTTTTCTTTTGAACTTAGCAAGCCTAAATAAGCATGTGTGAAAAATAATATCTATCCAAATAAATGTAGGATTAAAATATTTGTGTGTGTGTGTGTGTGTGTGTGTTTTATTTTATTTATTATTTTTATGTGCTTTATTTAGGTCTCAATTAAAAATCTACCCCTTTTGTATGAATGGTTTTACCCAACAGCCTGTGTGCAATAGTGGAGTGTGGGCGGAGGGAAAGAGGGAGGGAAGAGGGTGTCTTCAATGTCTGGCTGTGTTCCAATTTTTTTGCTGTGCACAGTTAGCAAGGAACTATTGCTAACAAAAGCAAAAAAAGGTTCACTTTTATAATGTATTTGTAGTAAAAAAATCTAAATCACATCATGCTCAGGAGCACTATTAATGGCCCCAGTATTGTTTTTACATAGTATACAATTTTAGCATTTCTCTAAAAAGATTTTAATTATGTTTCTTTGTATTAGAAATTATATAAGTAGTTATTTGTGGTTGCATGTACAGGATTTCTGCTGTATTCATTTCAATAATTATTAATTTTGTCTTTGGCCACCTAAACCGTGATAATGGTTTAGTCCAAGTCTGACTCGCAGAGGTTGTTCCACAGAAAGCAAGAGAGCGTGTGTGTGGAAACAGTGCTGTTTGCAGCTGCCTGTGGATTTGGGGGTGGGGTAGTGGAAGTGCTATTTAGCGCTAATTCTTCGTCTTTAGCTAGGTTAGGTGTGACACTTTATGCACTCTTGAAAATGTGCTATTATTCACTTAAATGTATTGTACATATATACACAAGTATTCTTTTTAATACCTAAAAAGACAACTTTGACTTGAAAATATATATGTATTTTTGTGACAGAGGAAACTATCTTAGTTCGGTGACCTTTTCCCCTGATTACGTGTTTGCAAAAAATAGACAGAGAAACATTTCTTAAAATATCCACACACAAATTCTTTGTAAATGCTCAAACATATCGAAGTGTATCAATTTATGCATCTATTTTTACATTGTGTTACAAAAATACCCCTCCCCCATCTTATGTGTGAATGGTTTAGTCCATGTTGGCAGTAGATTTCCATACTCTGGTCTAGTTTGTGCTAAAGCTGGGGGAGGGGTGTTGCTATGTTACAAACCGTCTCTGCTCCTTTTCTCTGTCAATACGCTGCTAGCTAGAGTTACTGCTAATAACCACTGCGCTCTCAAGTGTTGTCGTCACAAGTTTGGGCACACAAGTATTAGACATATTTCAGTGTGTGCTTAAGTATAACAATGATTGGGATACATCTAAAAATGATCATGCGCTTTTTAATTACAAAAATAGGGTAATTTGTCAAAAGCTGTACTTTAAGTTCTTTTTTGATGAGATGATACATTTCACAGCTTATGTGGAACACAACTCCAAATACAACAACAAAGCCCCACCTCTTTTCTTTATGTTGCTATGCCTCAGAGCCATTACTGTGCCCACAACGCACAAATATATGGAACACCTCGTCGCATACTTCCTGTTGATTATGTATTCATTTATTTTGAAAATTAGTGTCTGTTAATAGATTACAATAGAAATGTTCTCGAGTAAATAAATAGTTATGCCACGGGTCACTTATGCACCCAACAAACTGAGCACCCAAAATTTGGATGTTTATTTTGAAGAGATGGGTTTTCTATGCAACAGGACCGTAGTGTCTCAATGCCCTACTTCTGCAATGCTCGGTTTATAATTTAAAGTCTAAAATAATCATCTTTAGATTATTTAGCTCATTTGATATTTTGTTACATATCTACATTTGACAACTAAAACAATATATATTGCCATTTTTAACAGAAAAGGGCTAACAAGATGGTGCAGCCTGTGTATGTGATAGTGATCTTGTTGAGCTAGCAATGGAGAGACGACTCTGAGAGCACACAGCAGAGCTGCGGCCATTTTGAGCTACTGCGCTGAATCCAGGCGCATTAAAAGAGGGTGTAGGAAAAGGAGAGAAACATGCTCTGTGCCGCGTGCAATAACATGGGAATGTTTAGTGAACAGTAACTGAGCCTCAGAATTTCTACATTTCACATTTTGTGCAATGATGATAAAATATCTTTTTTGTTTTTTCAACAATAAAGACCCACTACATAGCAAGCATGCTCACTATTTCTGAAGTGTTGTATGAAATTACTACATTGTTCAGCTAGAATGTGTACAGTTTTACAGAGAAGGTTGTATTTTTCGTGGCTTGTAAGATGCCATATGTTTGCAAGATTGCAAAAGGGTGCCAAAGAAAATTAATACGTCAAAGAACAAAGGCAGATAAAATAAAATGAAAGTACAATCTTTCAAGAAATCATAATTGCATTTGAAGCAAATAAATTGATAAATACAGTTAAAAAAAAAACAAAACACACAC
The DNA here is from genome assembly GCA_036850595.1 of Rhyacichthys aspro. Taxonomy (NCBI): domain Eukaryota; kingdom Metazoa; phylum Chordata; class Actinopteri; order Gobiiformes; family Rhyacichthyidae; genus Rhyacichthys; species Rhyacichthys aspro. Next base: position 10,202,048 of record CM072148.1, on the reverse strand, counting down.
ACACTTCCTAATGCTGGATGGTGTTCTGAACACACATGGTCCAAAAATTTCATATTGACTGCCTCAATGAGCTTTGCCTGCTTGGGAAAAATGTAATGTGTCACCACAAGAGACTCACACTTAATAATGAGAACGGTGCTAGATTCATTTTATATAAAAGCCTCTATGTTAAGTGGTCTGTCACAGCTCAGAAACATATGGGTGACCTAAATCTAGGTTTATACATTCATACATGTGATCTTTGGAGGTTCTGTGTTGACAATTTACAGCTGATGTATTCTGTACATTCATGTAAATGTTACTCAAAATTGCATTTTTGTGTCTCTTAGGTTGAAGAAATCTATGTTAAATCCATGTCCAGGGACCTTTCGACTTAAAGGTGAGTTATTTATAAACTGCAGGTGACTGCACACTGGATAACTATTAGTTAGTGTGTTCTTAGCGGTATACACGTATGTGATTTGATTCTAATGTAGATTAATTAATTTATTCCAAATTGCTTTTTTAATATAAGCACATTAGAGCTTTAACATATTTTTATGACATAAAATGTCATGTATATCAATGTATAAATGTTGAAACCTGCCACAAATGATAAAGTGAAAACATCTACGAACCACTTCACGTTTTGCATAACCTCTTTGACTGCTGCCAACAGAGCCTCGGTTTGGGGATTGTGATTCGCTGAGGACTGAACCAATAGGAATGTAGGGGGATGGGTAGAGGGCTGGGTTGCTACTGCTGTTAACTCAATGACATTCAAGTTCTTGTGACCAAGGCTGAGGTAAACAGGAAATATATAGATTAATCCTTAAAAATTAAGACAAGAGGGAAAATATAATTAACATTTTGGTGTTTTTTTGATTGGAGTCACATTTAGCACAGTGAGCTGCACCTTCACCGCTGCTACCTAAGGACAGTAAACGGGAGGATATAGTCAGGCAGTTGTTCAGAAGTGTGTTTTTAAGCAGGGAGCTCAAATTTGTGATGAGAAGGGGTTTTGAGGGAAGCCGTGGTTTGGTTTTCAGAGGCCTGTGACAGAACCTTCTAGAAAAGAACAGTAAATGCACTGGGGTTTGTAGTGACCTCTAGTGTTTGTCAGGAAAGTTTCAGCTATTATCTAATCAAGCTGTGCGCAAAGGCCAGGTTAGCTGAGAGAGGCCATGTGGTGCACTTTAATGTAATGTAACCTTGCCTTACTGAGCCCTGTTTTGTAATGTTACAACTCTTTCTCACAGGGAGCAATGGAAGTTGTTGTGACTGAGGAGAAGAAGAAAATTTTCCGCGCCAGAAAAACCATGAAAATCAGTGATCGACATCAACTAGAGACTCTTCACAGCACTTTGTTGACATCTTCTTCGGGATTGTCAAGCTCATCTCCACCACCTCTAGTGAATGGTACACACAACGATGGACAAAAGCTTGGGGACAAAGAACAAGCTGACTTGGAGTCACACTCTCCAAATGCTACATCTCCTACTTCTCCAGATCCTTGCCTGTCCCTGAAACTGTCACCCTCGCCTCCCTCTTCACAAAGTCCAAACACAAAGGAAGAGCCTCCTGCTTCTCCAGGATCTCCATTCCACTCTTTAAACTCTGAACTGAAAAGGTTGGAGAGTGATGAGAAGACAGGTTCCTCGTCACGAACATCAAATAAGTCAGATACGCCAGCATCAAAGGAATCTGAGAAAAAACAGGAAAACAGTAATCAGCCAGTGACAGAAAGAAAGGAGGTAAGTCTTTAAATGATCAGTGTGCACACAAGCAACCTCTGATAATTAAAACATATCTTAACAATAATTGTGCTTTTCCTCAGGTGGAAAATGAGACAAAAGATGGGCTAGCAGCAGTGAATTCTGGTAAGACTACTGACCGTTTGCTTTCTAGTTCTCCTGTGGAATTATCGGACTGCTCTGAACCCATGGAAACGGACTCAAACACCTCAAAGGCAAACTCTGAGGCCACAACTGTCAAAAAGACTGATCAAAAACCATCCGCTCCCAAATCCAGTCCTTCTACTTCCTCCACTGTTTCTACGGCCGTTGAACAAAAAAATAAAAAGGAAATAAAGGAAGAGAATACTACAAATCAAGACTTCAAAAAGGAACCATTAAAAGGAAAGTTGGACATGGACGTAAAGGTAGAGACCAAAAAGGAAAAGAATAAAGTTACCAAACCATCCCGCCCGTCATCAACTCCACCAGCAAATTCAGGTAAAAGTCATGGTTGTTTTAATTTACTCACTGTGTACAAAAATAAAAATAAATCATCAGTCACCTTAAGACGTGAAGGAATTACGCAATGAATCATGGTAAAATTCAAACTTTGTCTTTTTAAATAGTCAAAGAAGAGAAAAGCTCCACATCGGGATTAAAGCGTACACTATCAGAAGGTTTTGATGGTCATAGTATTAACAAAGAGGTCAAAAGGCCCAAGATGGAGAGTGAGGAATTTGAGGCACAACTGGAGCTCAAAATTACTGCAAAAGCAGGAACCCACACCAAACTTGAAAAGGTACATACATTGTTTTAAACTTCTTTTCTCCTAAGCTGTCAAAACACAGACTAAATGCTTATTTCCTTTTACCAGATTGTGCAAAAGCTGGTGGAGGAAAGGCTAAGAGCTTTGGAGCTGACAATTTTTGACAGAAATTTCCAAGAGTTAAAGAACAGAGTCGACAAGATTGACTGTGCTACAAAGCATCAAAATGCTATTAACACACTACAAGTAAGCAAGTACTATGTTGCTCTAACAATTTTATTAAATGTTCTTGTGTCTAAAAAAAAATGTTTTTTCTCTTTAGGTCAAATTAGCTCGGCTAGCAAAAAAATTTGGTGAGGCCAACCAGGCTTCAGAAAACAAAAGGAAACAGGAGGTAAGAGTTACTTATTGCCACTTGTTTGATTCCTCCTTTTGTTCTGTAATAAATCTTTGGTGTGTTTTTTTCTTTTTGGAGGCGCTTGCTGCTGCCGTCGCTGCTGCTAATGCTACAAATACCACAACTACGCCTGCCCCTACTGGTCCTACTGCTAAGACTGTAAGCAGCAGTCCTCAAACTCAACGGTAAGTGTGTTTATGCTTCAGCTTATTTTTAATCTAGATCATTTAGATCTTCCAAACAAATTTAATACACATACTCTAATATATTTATAAACAGATGCAAATGTCAAAAATATCTCTATTTACACCAAACAATAAGGGCACAACACTTAATTACACCACAATCCGTGAGCCTGTCCCAGAAAACCACACCCAGGGTATTTTTTGTTTGGTACCGCAACCACCATTTTTGCTTTTGTCATTGCCCATTTGAGAAATACTTACTTCAGATGATATTTTTAAAAATGTACATTCACTGACTAAACAAAATAGAGAAAAAAAACCTTCATTCACAAATACATCTGAGTACGGGTGAACTAAAAATGAGTGCAGCATTGACTTTCAGATGTGGTATGGGCGGTGGGTTTTTTTTTTCTGCACTTTTCATTTGTTTTTTTTAGATTGTGGCATAAATTTAGTAATTTTGCCACAACACCATCCTTTGCTGATTGCGTCAGTAGTTGACATTGTCCCAGTTTGCTACATCTATTGAGATCGAATTATTAGAAATCTGAGAGTTGACAATGCAATGCATTTATTGCTCCAAGGGGATCTACATATACATATATGATTTTTTTGGCTGGTATGGATTTCTTTAAGTCTTATGTTTTCAGTTAAAGATCCTGTAAAACGCAAAAGAACACAAATAAACGGTCCACTCTGTTTTGAGTCTTTAAAGTAACACAGCGTTGGTTCAAGTCTTATCTACAAAGCATTCTACAGAACCTTACCTCAAAAGTGAAGAGTGTAGTTACAACTGCACCTCTTCTCCCAACAGCGCACTCCAACGGGAGACAGAACAGCTGAAGACTGAGGTTTCTACAGAGGGCCAAGTGCCCTCTGTTGGCTGGATGGCACCGGCTCGAACATTGAAGAAAGAAAATAATAAGCAGGACCAAGAGGACGAGAAGATATATTTACCTCCCCGAAATGTATCACTTGGGCAGAAGCTGACGGAATACAGTGAAGGAAAATGCAAGCCAGACATTAAACTCAGAACTATTAGCTCTGATTGGGAGAATATGCTGTATATGAGCTGTCAGAAAGGAGGGAATCCTAGGGTTGCTCGCTATGCATCCTACATATTCCGCTACCTCGTGCCATATGAAATCTATTGTGACTGGGTTTCTACGGTCAACTATGTTGGATTGTTGGGCAAGTATGCACTGCCCATAAACCTAAGGAGGACATTGAGGAAGTACATTGAGGAGCGATTCCCTGAACTGTCTTCTGATAATTGGAAAGAAATTCGTGATGTTATCAATGACATTCTGCGAGTAAAAAGAAGTGCAGAATTTTTTAGTAGGCAAGCAAATACTGTGCATCTTTGGTAGAGCTCATACTGAAACTGACTGGGACAATAGTCACCACTTGGACAATCCTCGGTGTCTCTGTAATATATCCTTTTTTGTTTTGTTTTGATTGATAACACATTTGGTTTGAGTTAAAAATCTGAGCTGACATTTAATTATGAAACACCAGACAATGGTTGTTAATGATGGTTGTTTAACTATGACTAGAATACTGGAATACAATAAAAGTCTTGTCAACACTATTTCACTCTCTGCCACTTTTTCTGTAATGTTTCTAAATGAGATGAAGAGCACACATCTAAGTATGAACATCTTTTTAAACAGGCCAGCCCGATCTTCAGTGGAGGTAAAGCAAACAACAACATCTGCTGTTCCACCAACCAGCACTGCTGCAGCTGGTGAGTTCCCTTATTTGCCTATGCCTGGCCATTCTTTAAAACATTTTAATAAACTCTTGTGTGATGGTTGCTAACTGTTGCCTCACAAACAAGGGTATTATTTCTTGTAAACATAATTCCAATAATGACCTTTGCAACAAAAATCCAGCTGTTCATTCTGTCTACCTATTGTGTAGTTCTAATGCCTTCATGGTACTTTTAACAAGGTAGTGGCACAAACACTGTCAAAAGTTTATATTAGATACTGGATGTATATTTTAAATGAATGGAAATAGAAAATGATCTTTTTGTCCACTGCATGAAGCATCAATAGCATTTGCAAAAAATTAGGATTTAAAATCATTACAGTAGAACCTCTGATTATAAACACTTTTTTGTTGTTTCAGTCACTACAGCTTCTTCGGTGTCTGCCCCAGTTTCAACGTCCACGGCATTAGTTCCCCAGACCCCCATCCTCCAGCTGATCGCCTCCACCTCTAATGCTGTCTCTAACTTGACCACTGGCATCACAACGCAGAGCTCCACAGGCACGCTGCTGTTAAAGACTGCTCCTGGGAGTGGGATGATGGCGACAGGCCAGCCGCTCCTCATCCAGCTGCCTTTGTCCATGGCCAACGGACAGACAGGAACGCTGGTCAACATTCCCGTTTCCTCTTTGCCTGCAGTCACTTCAATGAACAAGGCAAAAACCACTGCGCCCACAACAACCTTTATTATTAAACCCGCTCTTGCGTCTACCATGGTCGCCTCTTCTGCTTCAACTGCCGCTACAGTCCCAGCTCTCCAAGCCCCTGCTGCCCAAGTGTCCTCTACCCAGCTCTCTCTTGCACGTGCCGTGTACCAAGGTGGTGCAGGAGGGATTACTACACCCAATGCAGGGGTTTCAGTGACGACAGCCCGGGCACCAGCTCAACCGGTCTCTGTTGCTGGGGCTATGTCTTCAACTTCATCACCTGTAACATCAGGGCCAGCAGCAACAGGATCTACTGCCCCAGGACCACCACAGGGAACGTCTCTAACAACAAAAACAGGTGAGGATTGATTAACTGTTGGAGGTGCTTCTTTTTTATTCCTGTATAGATTAAATTCATATAAAACTGTTTTTCTTTAACTCAGACAATCAAGCAACAGGCTCTACTCCATCCAAAGTAGCAGCTCCCACAGCACGCCCCAAAGGTTCTGTCATCGATCTTACAGAAGAAGATGATGATGTGCTAGGTAAATTTGATGTGCTCCTGTTCATTCTTGCTCCCAAAAATCTATAAGTGAGACTTGAATGTGTTTTAAACCACATTGTCAGAATCAACATTAGTCTAATTATATATTGTGCATTCTGCAGTTACAGGAGTAAAGACTGCAACGGTTACAACATCCAGTGCAACACAACGTCTGCAAACAAGCATTCCAAGTAACACTTTTTTTGAGATTTTTTTAAAAATTAGATCTTGTGTAGCGTTTTAAAATTGGTTTCTATGTCAAAGTAGCCTTAGATTACGTTCTACGTTCCACAGTAATGCTAATTTAGGAATATATTTTTTACTGCTTTTAACATGAATGTTTATTTACTTAAGGTGCAACAAGGTCCTCTCCTCAGACCAATCAGAACTCTACCAGCAATTTACAGCTGTCGTCGCACCACCGCCCCCTATTGGTGAGGATTGAAAACTGGCCTGTACATATTGTTGCAAAAATCTAATTTTGTAAAGAAAGTAAGAAAACTACTGTCAGTGAATGAGTTTAAACAGTCCCATGTGCGGACCATCAGGGAGAGTAGCTGAGAGTAAGGTGCTTTAATTTAAAATAGATAGTATATATGAAATATAATTATGTATATTTTAAATTACACTTGGTTTGGTTATAAATGCAAAAAGTGTTCAGGTGTGTACTGTTTTTTTATTTATGTCTATGTCTTGCCAGTACAAGCTTCAAGTAGCAAGCTGTCGCAAAGAAAAGGTTATTGTCAAAAAATATGACTATTTTTATTTTTAAAACATAATAAACACAAAATGTATTCACTCCAAATCCTAGGTTAGAATGAGTTTAAAACTAATATTAACACCTAAGTGAGACTAACATGATGAGATCACCTTTTCCCAGACAAATCCCTTACCAAAGCTGTTTAATATTTCTCATCAGGACTCGCCCCTGAAATCTCGAACTACATCTAGTGGTACACCTACCCGGGTCTCCAGTGTGGCACTTCCACCACTTCCATCTGCGCCTGCACCACCACGTTTACCTCCAGAAGCCGAGAAGACCTCACTCCCTCAACAGCCGCAGCTAAAGCTGGTGCCAAGTCAAACTGGTATTGTGCTGTCATGGTGTGTAGCAGAAACAGACCTGACCTGTGCAGCTGTAGACAGCTATCACCTCTATGCCTTCCATCAAGACAACTCCAACAGTAATCCAGCCCAGCAGCACTGGAAAAAGATTGGGGAGGTGAAGGCTCTTCCTCTGCCAATGGCCTGCACACTCACCCAGTTTCAATCTGGCTCCACTTACCACTTTGCTGTTCGAGCCAAAGACATACATGGACGCTTTGGTGCTTTCTGTGAACCACAGTGTACAAATGTAATCAGTTCGGCTTCCAGTTGAGCTGTTTAGAAAGATGAACAGTTCGATCTGTTTGGAAGATACTTTTTTGAGAAATTGCAACAGTATTTGTACATAACTGCATATAACAAGACTTTTGACTGACTTGGAGAATGGAAGTGGCAATCCATGGGTTTTGTCTAATGTATGTCATGTATTTTTTGTGACTTAGGATGTTGTATATAATTTACTCCGCAGACCAACCAAGTCATATATTTATGTCGTGACTCCCGTTACTTTGACTCTGACGTTTTACTTGATAATGAGTGTCAGGATTACTCAAGTAAACCCGGAATTGCACAGAATTGTATAAATGTGGTAGAAACTGAATGACTTTTGTAAGTTTTGTCTGGCAACCAGACTTTGGCAAACACAATAAAAAGTTTTATTAAAATCATGGATTTCTGTCATTTTTAACTTTTAACTTGTTGAATTGAACTACTAAAATAAAGTGACTTTTCCACGTTATTCTAATTTATTGAGATGCACCTGAATGTTTTGGTTTTTTTTTTTGGATAAGCGCCACCTAGGTTAGTGATTGTACATATCACAAACGGCACAACTAAGTTAGCTAAGTATTTTCTCTGAAGCAATGTTAAACTTGCTATTAGGCCCATCTATTGCTAGTAGCCTATACGTTTTTTTTCTAAAAGAGACTAAATGAAACGTGACGTTATGTTGTTAAAGTGGCGTGTTACCACAAGAGGGTGCTGGGTTGACAAAGGCCTGCTGAGTGTCTATTGGTTTAGTATGTTAAGATGATTTAATTGTGCCCTGTCCAGTACACACCTGTGCAGTGGCCTTATCATTCTGTTTAATCAGCCTTCGGATATCTTTCACCTGACACAAGTTTATCTCACAGAAATTTGGAAGATATATATATAATGTTTATGTACCCACCATAATCTCATTTCTTGAAAATGAAATGAATAAAAACACACACACATAAATGCTCAAATCACAGTAAAAAATAATCAAATAGAAAGGGCTTCAAAATTACTTCAAAAAACATATTTGTTGTTGGGTCTACTGTGCCCCACATAGACTAATTGTAAATCGAACGGAAAGCCTGAAGAGTAATCTCAGTTTGAATCTAAACCTATACTAACATGCAAAAATAACATTAAATTACCAAATCCAATACAATTTAAAAGTAAACTGTATTGGACTGAATAATATTGTTTTTTTCTTTTTGTACGTTACATAAAAATGTGCCCCCAGCAAATACTCATCAGCAATCTATGGCCAAGTCTTTCAATTCTTTTATTTCTTACAGCTCAACAATAGAGGGAGCCATTGCAATCTTTATGGCAATGTTTTCTGACAATTGTTGCAACAGTCATTCTTTACTGTTGCCTCCTTGTGATTGAAAATCCAGCAGAGGGACCCACCTCCGCGTTTCTCCCTCTCTCACTGTTTCTCTCTCTGTGTAGGAGGGGAGTGCAGTTGGAGTTGGACTCAGCGCTGCCAGAGGTGTGTTTCGGCTCCGCACTCTGTATCTCTGGGCAGCAGCGCAGCACCATGCAGCCTGTCTGAGTGCCAAGTCAAGCAGCTGTGTTGGCCGAGGGTTCCAGCTCATTGAAAAAGGAAAGGTAGCATATTGCTTTGAGACGGACAGAAGAGCAAAGAAGACTGACAAGTTGCAGAGAGAGGGGGTTTAAAACTGAAGGCCCCCCCCTCGCCTCACTTACAGAGCAAAAACGGAAGGCTTTGGAGTATTCAATTTTTTCTTTCGTTTTATATTTTTCTTATTCCTCATCGCGGTGCTGGGAGGTGCTTCATCTTTTCATCTAGTCTCTCTCTCCGTCATTTGCCTTCTCATCTATTTTTCCATCTATTTGGTTTATAATTTTCTCTGTTTATGATTGACGTGAAAACAAGGAAAGAGGAGTTTTGTGTTAATTTTTGTTTGCCCATGCTCCACTTTCCCTCCATTTTTACCACAGTGTCATACCTGTCAGTCCCTCCTTTCATTTAACTGCTGCCATCTCCATTAACCGCCCTCTACCTCTTTCTGTCTTTAATCAGATGTTATATAAACTTGGATGCATTTTCTACAAAAAACAAAACAAAAGAAAACGCTAAAAGCTCCTCATGAATGACTCTTTTTTCCCCTTTTCCTTCTCTTTTATTCCTTCCACACCCATTTTTCTTTGCATCACACTCTTGGGGGAACCTTTAATGTTATTCTAGGTAGGTTAACTATCGTGTCTGTCTATCTGTCTGTCTGTGTGTATTTGTGTGTGCTTTACGTATACAGAAAACACACATGCACACGCACAACAAACTATGGCAAAAAACAACAGTGTTCACTAAATCCATACTGGTCTGGTCTTGCACCGTCTCCACATCCGAGCCATCCGTTTTTGTCATCATCACACAAGTGCCCATTTTTAATTGTTCTTAAAAAATACTACCCATGTGTCTTTTCCTATTTTTACTTCATAAAGTAATATTTGTTTAATCAGTATAAGTTCTGCCTAAATACATTGACAGTTGTTTTGTTTACTTTATTTGACTTTGGCTTTCATTCAAATAAGCATATTCAGTAAGAATTTATAACTCATATAACAAAAAATATTATTATTAATAATAATAATAGCCATCTTGTACAATTTTATGCTTTGGCTTAAAATGGTTTCACAATTTACTTGAAATTTGTTTTCCCAGTGTCTCCTACCCGCCTTTTTCCGGACACAACAAACCACATAGAACAATAGAATATATTTATGATTGGAATTTGTCAATGGTAACCTCACAAAACATCCCATCTTTATTTTCTAAAGCCCACCTTTTCCTTGTATTCATCCTCATCCTGCATCAAGCAAGAGAGACCGCTCTGAATTAGTTGGATGTTGAACAGTGGATTAAGTGGGTAATGACTTGCTGTGGATTTGAGCCGTTACAGACAGTGTGCAGGTGGTAGATAGAGACAGACTGACAGACGGATAAACACAGATCTTTTATAAATCATTTCATCATTTTTCTGTCCCTATACTCCCCCTGTTTTGTGATGTCTGTTGCTTTGCTCCGTCAGCTCACTGCTACACCTTTTGGAAGCCCTTCTATCTCTAGTCGATGCTCAAGTTTTTGGTTGTTTTAATGGACTGTTTCACGGAATTGCGTTTGCATTTCATGTGAAAATGATGCACTATAGAGTACACCTACAACAGCAGCCACAGTAGTGTCTGTTTTCCTTGCTCATGGACTGGCACAGGGGCTAATGCCTCTCTTTATTGTTCTGAGTGGGATGTCATCATCAAGGAAAATGAAGGACCACTCGTTTTGCTCTGTCTTTGCTTTTGTGTCTCAAATCTTCTCCTCTGTAAAACATCTTCACTACAGTCTATAAATTATGTGTTACAGAAAAGAGTTAATTAGGTGAGTAGTGAATTAATATAGCACCCACTTGTTCTCAACTGCGTGTATGCGCATGCATGAACACTAAGTGCATTGTGTGAGCATGTGTACATGTGCATGATACTGAAATATATTCAGCATGAACTTTTGTCAGCAGGTTTGCAGCGAAGGATATTTTTATATTTTCCACTATGTTCGTTCGCACAGTTAAACCTTTCTTCACCCTACTGTGACTAATTGGTTGTTTATCAGGCCAAGTCTTTGATCTTTATCAATTTTTCTTTATCATTATCACTCTTGAAGTGGCAAACGGGAATCAGTAGTTGTTAATTTTTACAGAAACCACACTAAGTACTTATTTGGATAAATCTCTCGTCATAAGCTCACCACACTTGACTCACTCAATTAGTCCGGTGCAGTGTTGAGGTGCATGCATTTAAAAGCATCATTCTCGCCCTCCTGTTTATCTTGTGCCTTGTTGTGCCCTCCGCCCACACTACTCTTTGTCTTGTTTCCTGCTCGTTGAACCCACAACAGAAATGAAAATGACTTGAAACTCTGGGAATGAATCACAGACTCTTGTGATTCATAGACCCTTTTTACCAGACTTTCCAGCATGATCCTAATGGGACATACCATAGGTGACATGCCAGCCTGTAGCTCTGGATAATTTGTCAGTAAAACAACGGGCTATTACACAAGCAGTTCAATGCTCAACTATAAAGTCTTGTTTAATATTAAAACAGTTAATTACCTTCTGTGGGTACAACAGAACAAACCAAATAGATAATTATTAAGATTAGGATGCTGTACTATACAGTGCCCCCCCAGTCACATTCAACCACACAACTTTATCTTAGATGGTAATTATTTTTGTGTACTTGAAAGGCTGTGGAATTTTTCCTCATTTTGCAGGAAGAAAGTATCCAGTGTGTGTGTGTGTGTTAATATTTAAAACCACCACCATCAGATTTTAGACATTGCTCATATGCAAAGTAAAAACACAGCAAGGGTCCTTTGGCAGTTTCCTGTTAAATATTCTCCATTAGGAGAGTTACAGAGTAAGCCCTGTCCTAAAAGTTTTACGTTGATTTTAGCGCTGAGCATCTCTAAGCCCAAACAGTCTGAATGATTTAGGGCATCTTTTTTAAGTGTGGCGTTACCATTTAGTGAGCACACAGTAGTTGAAATATAATGGCTTAAAAGGGCCTGCTCAGCTCTTGGGTTTCCGTCTAATGAAGGATTTATGTTTAAGGAGGAATCATTATTAAAAAGTTCACACAAGAATAACCGCAAACAAGTTGGAGGATATGCTGAATATTCTGCATCCTTTAAATACAAATAGAAATACTGATATAAAATTAGATGATTCATTTTACAGAACATGATCTACTGACATTCACCTAACAATTCTAAATTCATATTTCCAAATGTGAATAGGCACTTAAATGGAGATAGAAATTGTGGTAAAAAGGCAAAATAAGGAATGCACATACATGCAAAAAAGTGGCTACAATTTATTTTTATTTGCTAGATCCTAAAACTTGCAAACATGGCAAATCAGAAGGCATTTTACTGACTTGTGATTTTACTAATCTACAAATAAATATTGAAGATGTTCTGTTAAACTAATTCATACTGTAGTGACATTGAGTATGTAGACATTCTTGTTTGACTGTTAAGCCTTGAACTCAGTTCACCCGTGTACATAGTGGCATTCAGCAGCTCCGTCCATAGCTGTGCTCTGCCATCTGACTGTGTCCTCCTCCCCTCTTGTCCAGGCTGAGAGGCGGCCCAGCAAACTGATGGTTGTAGCCAAGGCAAAGAGCAAGAGAAAGCCAAAGAAGGAAGAGAGCAAGAGAAGAAGAGGAATATATACACACTGTTCATCTCCTCATCTCCACGGCAACCGTGTTCACACACTCACAGACTTCTGGGAGGAGACCTCAGCGAGCTCTTATCACCAGCGTTGGAGGAAAAGAAGGAGAGAAATCAGATGGAAAGAGGCGGATTGAACAACATCCTCTCATCATTTTACATCTATCATCTTTAAGTTAGTTTAATGCATACACAGTCATTGAGTGGTGGGCCCCTTTAGATTTCATTCTCTAGTTTGAAGAATGATTTAAGATTATTGTAACTGTCCATTGCCCTAGTTCTAACAAGCACCAGACATCATCTACTCATCTGCTTCCCTGTACTGATAATCTCCACCATCATCCACCTCCTCCTTGTCCCACAAGACCACCTTCAGTCTTCTGTGCCTGACTTCCTCTGTCCACCATCCCTCCATCCGAGGCTATGAGAGGAGGAGCTGAACCCCAGATCACTCCACCATGCCAGTTCTGAAGAGTAGAAAGGACATCTGGGCTGGCAATGTTCAAGGTAGGCCACACATCTCAGTAACTGCACTTTTGTGTGTTCATTAACAGGCCTTTTTATTTTCATTTATTATCTGAGCACTATCATATTTATCAGTCATTGAGTTCAATAATTAACATTCATACAATATGAAATCAATATTCTGTGTCCAGACTTTTTTATAAGCATTTGGTCCCTCTGCTCTCCATTAATTCAGTCAGTAATGTAATTAAATTATAATTTAATTATTCCCACTTGTGGCAATATGAGGTTGTATGACATATTAGAAATAACTGGGTCATTTCATATCTACAGATGTTTCGTGTTTCACATTAGATAATACTGTTATTGTGCAATTGGCGATGACACATCTGGTGCTTCTTGAGGTAATGGCCCCAAGGATCTGGATCATGATTTGTTTTAGTCAAATTAGGGAATCACTGGGCATTATATTTCATGAAAAATACAACGCATAGAGCAGCTCACTGAGCTGTACTATTCTGTGACAGCGATACTACTCATCACACTGTAATCATGCATTTTCAAAATTGGCTCAAGAGAGATAAATGTGGAATAATGTAATTTTGGCTCTAGCTAGATATATAAATATGTGCACTGTAATTAAAGATGTTTTTGAGTGAGTAAAAGGTGATAGGACAGTGAAGGGGAAATGCTCCTAAAACAGCAGTGCTTTTTGTCACCAGTTCTGTGTTGTGAGGCTTTGTGAGCAAGTCCAATTCTGAGATAAAGGATAACAAGGTTCTAGCTTCATCAGACTCATTGAAACAACAAGTCTCTCTGCTTCACAAGGAAAAACATGCACAGACAATAGCGGCTGGTGTAAAAAATAATGCACAGTTGACAAAACAGCATTACATTAGATCAAGTGAGTGTTAGGGAAAAGACGTCAAATTGTTGATCTCATTGGCATTCAGTGTATGTTTATGACCAAATGCTGAACCTTTGGATGGACAGAAAGCAGTTGTCTTTGTGCGTTTGTGTCTAGCATTTTTCAAACTTGAAATGTGCAAAACCCTGTGTTCTGTCACAATGTCTGACTCTTGCCAGTGAAGCAGCTCCAAGACTGGTCTCCTGGTGGCATTGCAGATCAGACTCTTGGCTGGATTTTGTCTTTTTCGTGCCTGTCGAGACCAGTTGCTCTCAAATCTAATAGTTGTCCCACATTTGCATTCACTGACCTGCAGGATGTGTCGGAACTTTCAAACTGAGACGCTTGTCTTTGTGGCAGAGTGCGGCAGCTCGTGTGTTCGCATTACAACTTTAGCACTTAAGAGACTCACATATGTTACACCAACACTGCAATCCACAGTTCCCAAATCACCCCCCACAATATTTCAGCTCAATAACCCCCTTCTCAGCAGTTGGTTATTGGCTGACACTGATGGCTGGAAATGACTGTATGTACACTGTTTTTTTAGGAAAAGTTTCTCATCAGAAAAAAAAAAAGATATAGAAGAACGTTACAAAGAGATAGCAGTGGGTGAAAGGGGCGGCTCAGACGGCAGCTGTATATGTAGTGGTACTGCATTATTTTGGTGAAAGACTCGGGTAAACAGGATTACTGGCTCTCGAAGGCAAGCAGCGTGACCCTTACTTTGATCTGTGGACTGAGAACATAGTGGCACAAGTGAAATGGCAGGAATAAGTAGACATCAGGATGTTGAAGCTGCTCTCAGAGACAGCTGGCTGTGCTTTATGAATGTTGATTGAGCCATTGAATGATTACAGGTGCTCAGCAGCCTGTGTTTATTGTTTACTGCCAAACATCAGCAGGCGGCGCAGAGTAGCCACTCATCCTCATCATTTAGATAAAAAAAGAAAAAACAGGTAACAAGTACAAAAAGGAAATAACCAAACCAATTTTAAGTTCACCTTTTAAAATTGGTTTTCTACAAATTGATGAAATCTTTGCTTTGTTTTTTTGTTTGTTTGTTTGTTTTTTTTGCATGATGGCTTACTGTTTCTTTGTTTATAAATAGCAGCGACTACTGTATATTTCAGGTAGAAAGAACAAACTGATCAAATGTTATTGCCTATGTTCCGGTGAGAGTTAATTAACTTGTCCCTAACACCACTTTAATTTGCTACAGAGAACTAGAGATGCTTTTTCTACCTTCTTCCATATCTAGTCATGTGTGACTGTGAGGGAAGAGGCTAAGAATAGAGAAAAGGGGGCCCAGTGCTGTGATGCTGCCTCTTCCCACGTTCCTCGGTTCCTCGGTTCCTCGGTGTGTGCAGTTCTATTGCTGAAGTCAGTGGCCTGTTCTCAGCCAGTTTTTAATATCTGTTTGTACTGCCCTGGCTTAATGAACACAATGCCATCTTTTTCAGCTTTTTCTGAAAGCTGTAATAGATGGAGCATGCATATACTAAGGGTGCTCCCATCAATCAGCAAACGATCATGGTTGGCTGTTCATTGCTTAAGATAGTGTGATCGATGATCAGCTAAAACTGCTGATCAGAAGGGACAATCAAATGACACAATACATAACTTCTTAATGAGTATAAGGAGATTTCAAAGCTAGCTTCTACTTAGACTGAGCGGAGCTGTTCAGGAGCTCAAACGTCAGTCATACTGCTCTCAGTGTCACAGACTCTGCACCAACAGCAACTGTAAAGGACAGTAAGAAAGTGTTGAAAGCAAGTGACTTTTTAGCACAACAGGAAATATAATGCAAAAAGGAACAAACAAGTAGATAAAAAACTGTTAAATAGTTTCAGGGGTAAATGATGTCTATACATTTGATGTAATTAATGTGATGGACTCATGTGTTGCCAACAACTGTTAGACCCTTCCCTAGGACAGTGCTCTGTGTGTCAATGACTTGTCCTTGACACAAGGTAGCAGCAGCTCAATGAATTAGCACTGTTAGTACCAGACTGAGAAAGCTGCAGAGATGAACAGGAATGGTTCTTTATCAATTTGGAACAATATGAGACAATTTGGAAAAGTGTAGTTTTGTTTTTTAAAAAGCTGGAGCAACAAATGTATTAGAAACGAAATAAGGAATGAGCTCTTAGGGGCAAAAGGACAAGACACAGAAAGGTATAAAAGAAAAGACATGATTGTGTGGGGTCTAAAGACGGTCCACATTACATCTATTGTCCCTAAAAGAAAAGGCTTTGTGTCAGATTGAGGCGGATCGAGGCTGAACGCTGCAGTGGCTCACAACTCCATCTAGTGACTTTTCTATATGTCACTATGGATTGCACTATTTACCAGGTTTGATCCTTTTTTAAAAACTGTTTGTTCAGCCTAAAACATTTCACTTGCTGATGGGCAGGACAGCTACAGGTGCTGATGGGTCTATAGAGGCGCCAGGCCTCAGGACTCGGGTGAGGTTGCAAGTAATTATAGGAATTAAGGCAGGAGACAAGATGAATAGTCAGTTTCTCATTACAACGAGTCCCAAGAGTCTTAGACGCCAGAGGCAAGCTATTAAAACCCTCAAGAGAGCTGTACATTAGCAGCTGGATGTTCAAATCTTGTCACCAGTAAAAAGACAGATACCAAATTGGCTTTGACAGTGGTTAAAAATGTCACCGTCATATTTTTGGCTTTGTAGAGCTGGAAAGAAAGCCTGAAACATAGATCATAGATGTGCAAGAAACGCATGATAAGACTGTGCTACTTGAAATTAAATTATGTAACATTTATTCAACATAACCATTGGTAATTTTAGTGCGCCTTAGAAAAAATTAAAAATGTTGCTGGACATATCCAGTATAGACTCTTGTGACATATTGCAGTGACATGGCGGCACTGTGCATGCACCATTAAACAGTGGTGGTCCAGACCCTTTGAGGCTGTAAAGAGCCCTGTATTGCTGCATCGAGGTACATGTCACTTTGCTGCTAAATTAAGTCTAGAGCAGCAGATATACCCCCAGAGGAATAAGTGGCTTCAATGAGGTAATGAAGACCCTGGGGGACCGATGGATTCTGCCTCTATCCTTCATTTACCTCATTCTTCTGCTTCTGACTGGCTCTATATTGTGTTGCCTGTTGTGTTGATAACTGAGTGGTCATGTGTGTTCATTCTCTGTCCATTGGTCAGTCAATTTGCCTTTGATGAAAAGCCCATATAATGTTATTAAGGGTCACACAGCAGCCTTCTACCAGCAGTAAGAATCTCTAGTGCATCTCATTGTAAGTTCAATTAGCAAAAGGAGGATTCTTGACTCGACTAAAGTGCACTTAATCACACACCAAAGACTCTTTAATAAACTGTAGTGATTATTTTCTGCTGTTCAGAATCCTTCAGAAGAACATATTATTCATTATAGTGGACAACATGTCTCAGTGATAGCATGTTACAACCTATCAAGTCCACAATACATTGATACTTTTTTGTTGATGTTGTTTTTTTAAGGATGTTCTTACCTGAATGATTTTATATTCTTGTGGTGAATGTTAAATACCTGAAAAGCATGTAAACAATGTATAATCACTGAAAAAGGTAGGTAACTATGCAGCGAATGCTGCGCTCACACCAACAGTTGACTTTTTGAGGATGAATTGAATAATTATAGTGGATGTAAATAGAACATGAGTTGGCTTGTTCCTCCCCTGAAGGGGCGTCATTATAGCAGCATGACATCTGATTAGCTGACTGAACATAACAATGTCACACAGCTTTTACTGACAGATCAGAATGAATGGCATTCAACCATAGATTTGGTGCAGGTGATGCTACAGTCCAAATTTAAATCCCTCAATAAATTACCATTTTGATACTTTATTAATTTCATTAACTCAAAATCTTGACACTGAAACAAATAAAATGTTTGGGTTGGAGATAATGTTTTTTGTGTACAGATGTGACCTAAATTGTAAAGTGAAATGCCAGCTGCTTATTGTCCTGTTGGAAATAATGGCCGATGCTCTGTTGTGTTGTTCAGCTGTCTTCAGGTGCTCTGTGCTGCTGCAGTGAGATTTCACTCTGGGGTTCTCCTAAAAGGCTGTCTCCAGAGATAATCACCTTGTTTTGCCGCTTGTTTACTTGTAGTCATAGCCTAGCATGTCACGTGTTTGTTAACTGAGTCACCTTCGGCGAGACTACAAGGGTCTAATTTACAAAATACACTTTGGTTTTCAGTTATGGACATATTTCAGATGTGAACTATCTGCAGGCAACTGCTAGACTTTAAATGGGTATAAATACACCTTCATAATGGGTGCCAGGTCATATAAATACAGTAGTTTATAAATCGTGACTGAATCAGTATGTATGTAGTGGAGAAGACTAAAGTAACACTCTTACCTGTGACTGACCACCCACTGTATGTAAATGGGCTCTCTAAGAGTTATGCCTGTCAGCTTATGTTATCCACCACGCCTTTCAAATGCACCACACCACGTCCCGAAGGATATAGTAGAGTCTGATAATGATGGCCTACGTGTTTTTAAATAGAATGGCAGATTTGGATTGTATGTCTCTCTGGATGTGACTTTAGGCTCCTATGGCACATGCACTGTAGTGTGTATGACCATTAAAGTCCACACATATTCATTACAGTGAGAAATGACAGGGTACAATTTACTCAAGGAGCACAGTTCAGGGCTTGATTGACTATGTGGGATTGTTATTGGCAGATGGGAAGTCCATAAGTGTCAGTGTGTGCACATGCAGTTGTAAAGCTTACCCAGCTCCACTAATTCTGCCGCTTTGTGCCATTTGAGTCGTGTGATCGATGCGCTTCGTAAATGTTAACTATGATATGACTGATGGCTTGCTCTTATTGGCTAGTACAAGCGTACACCAGGCCCGAGGGCTTGATATGACCCTTTGCAATTTTTTATTTGACCTGCAGATACATTCGCAAGCGTAATGTAGTGCATAGTGACTTCAAATAGTGAGTTCCAGTTTAATAAAAACAAGCAAACAAATTAGGGTCTCAAGTGTCCCTGTACGATATTTAGAGTGTGTGTGTATGTGTGTGTGTGTGTGTGTGCGTGCGTGCGTGCGTGTGTGTGTGTGTGAATGACAATCTACATACATTATTTACACATGACGGCATACACTGCTTGGCATATGATGAAAACACAGGTCATCTACACACCAAGAGGGCTCAGCTGTGCGTATGCATGCATCCAAACAGTGCTTGACCTATGATACTTACATTCTGATCATTTACACGGCAGCAGCTTCTCTGTTCATGCGTTCGTGAGTTCATCGAAGCACAGGAGGCTGGTCGCATCGACAGTAAATTGCTAGATACAAGCAACGCTCACATGTGGGTGTTTTGTGGAGCAGTTTGCTGCCACTTACCCGTGTTTCTCCTGCAGTGCATGTGTTATTGTAATTGCTGTGTAAGTGCTGTAATGGGCACACAAGAGCATATAGATTCGTATGTCTACTGACATTTGCTGCCACTGTGTTAGATGGTTTACTTCTGTTCTATTATGTTACAATGTGAGCAAATGATCCACTTTTGACACCCTCCGTTTAAATGTTATTAATTGGGAGCGGATAATGACAGAGGAGGTGTTGTACGTAGCTCTGATTAGTCCAAATGTCACACAAGCTTCTCTTTAGGCAGCTTGTTGCCTGTTTTACTATTGTGCTGTTTCTTCTTCTCTGTTTATTTGCCTGCAGCCCTGTTGGAGATTCATTTTTAATGTGAGGTAGACTAAAAGGTGGAGCACTGGATCATCCTTATCTGCAGGAGACCTTCAACTTATCTCTTATGTTTGTGGATACATGCACAGCACTGCACTGTTTTTATTATTATTAAGCATGTACTGTAATATGCAACAGCTTTAATAAAAGTATGTGTATGTATGAGAAGACAGTAAGCACTACATGAAGTGTACTGCATAAACTGGTGCAAGTATCTCGCTGTCCATCAAGGTGGTAGCTTATTCCAATTGTTACCATGGAAACCGAGCGCTGCTGTTGTCCCGAAACACATCTGAATTGGTCTTTCTCGGCTGCCTAGTTCACTCTCACACTTGTAGCGTTATTTTTTGGAATATAAGTTTTAATCCTCCATTGGACCATTTAGCAGGAAATCCTTATAATGCATCTCAATGGTTTTCTTCCCAGTTTGACTTTTCTTCATTCTTTATATGTTCTTAACCTCCTCCCCACATTTGAAGACTCTTTTTTCATCTCGTGCTAATCATGTCATCTTTTCATCTTTGCTCAGCAGCTCGCTCCACACACACCTCCCTCCTTTGGATTTCTTTTTGCTGTTCCTTCCTCCACCTCCATCTCTTTTGTGTATGTCTCTATTTATTCTCTGCCTCTCCCCACTCTCCTCTCCACACTGCTGCCTTCCTCCCACTCGCTTCCTCCTTCTTCTGTCTATCTTTTGCTTTTCCACCCGGCTCTGGTGTCCTCATGGAGAATTCAGTTTATTTACAATTAGCATGTGCACCTGCAATTAAGCCTGACAAAGCTTGGCTAATTAGACCTTTAAGACTAAAAACGGTTTCACATACAGATTAATTTGCTGCTGGTTCTCCACTTCACCACGTTTCTCTGCTTTCTGATCTTTTACAAGTTTCTCTTTCTCTGGACTTGTGTTTTTTTGGATCAGCTTCACAACACACTTCTTTATAAATAAAATATTAGCAAAGGTGTTGTTCTGTGAGTAAAGAGACAAGCTTTTACTATGCCCCTCGTTTGTGCTTTTTCCTAAAGTGCTTCTCCATGCTTAATTCAGAATATGAGCATGAACGTGCACTCATTAAGATTACTTGCCGTTATCTTCTCAAAAATATGCCTTAAGTTATACTTCGACACACTTGTATGAGCACAGACTTACACAAGCACGCAAACTTCAAAGAAAGCATCAATTCAACATAGAACTATTGCTGCATTTATGTACTCGGCTTTTCATGATGGAGTTTTGAAGTTGTTTTGAACAGGCTGCATTTTCCAGTCAAATCGTTACCTTTTTAAGCAATGCATTAAATGCATATATTTTTCTTACATTTATTTTAACAATTATATGTGTTTGATTATCTCCAACAGTATTAAATTAAGAATTAAATTGGACTGTAGTCTTCTCATCCACAGTGTTTCATGGTCATTAGAAAGATCACATGACATGCTACTGCAACATATTTCACAATCAGTTGTGTGACCTCCTGCTGGTCTCCAGTCTTTTTTGCTTATGTGCCCCTTTCTTCCCTTTGTTGTTTGTTATTATACTCAACTCCAGTGCTTTCAGTATGGTGGCTAATACAGGAACAGTAAATAATAGCAACAGTAACTAGCATGTCTTTAGGGATCGGGGAGTGTTGGAGGGAGCAACTGAAAAAAAACAGGTTGTTGAGAACAGCAAAACAGGTGCGACGGAGAGTGTCAAAGGGGAAACCAGCGAAGTGCAGGTTGGCCTCAGTATCTAATGGTCACTTAGCCTGGCAGCAAGTCCATGAAACTGTGAGGCTGTCAATCTGTCACAACTTCTGGAAAACACACACAATGGCTGCCTCTCTCAGCTCTGTTCCTCCAAGGATGTCACAGTACAGTATAATGGATGTGATGTTGTCACTTGATGCTCGGTGGGAGCTTACAGGCTTTGTAGGGTGTAGTTTGCAATTATTGGAATGAATCATTCCTGTTTCCAGATTTTAACCTACACCAAACTCAAACAGTGAGTGATGTTGTGTTTTGTACAAAGGTGTCATTCAGATGAAGATTGTGAATTCTTTCTTGTGGAAACAACGGGAGTAAATAAGCAATTTATACAAGGCCATTATTTCTTTATACCTTTATACAGAAACCATGTTACAGGGAGGAGTATAAGGCACAAAGTGCAGCCAATAGTAGCAGGTAACTGTCAAGGCTGTACTATTCATAAAGCCCACTGTTTTGGACAGAATTATCTTTTTATACTTGTGTTATAGTGTGATAACACATCTGATACATTATCTTCTCTTTTCTTCAGGGACGGATTTTACACTCCTCCACAATGCTTGTCGGCCTCCACTTGTCTCCCTCTCATCTTCAGGACAAGTGCTTGGTGTCTTCCCCTCAGTGTCCTGCTCCAGCTCACTCCTCCCATCATTCTCCTCACCTCCTGACCTGTCGGACACTGCCTTTCCTGTCCTTGTCTCTTTCTTTGCTCCTTGTGTCTGCACTCCTTCTTCCTGTGTGCGAGTCTCGCCGAGGCGGAGGTCCAGGGACTGGACCTGGAGGTGCCCAAACAGGACAAGGTGGCCAAAGAGGAGGGACCAATCAGAGGGGAGTGGCCATCCCCCCTCAGTACTCCCCCGGCTCAGCGCCACTCCCTCCAATCAACCCCAAACTTATCAACTCGCTCAGTATTGCTGTCATCTTGGTGGGCAACTCTAGTGAAGTGGCACTGGGGGCTGGACTTGAGAAAGAAGACTTTCTCCATATCCCTTATCCTCCCAAAGTGGAGCTGGTCACAATGAATGAGACTGACCCCAAAAGTATCATCAACCGGATCTGTGCACAAATGGCAAGGAATTCATTACAAGGTGTTGTGTTTGGCGATGACACTGACCAGGAGGCCATTGCACAGATCTTGGACTTCATCTCAGCCCAGACGCACATCCCCATCCTGGGTATCAGGGGTGGCTCCGCCATGGTCATGGCTGCCAAGGTAAGAGAACTTCAGATTTGTTTTTAGAGCTGAAAAAACAGAATTAGGGTTACCGAAGTTGGATAAATAATAAAAGCTGCTTTACAGATACAGATACCATCATAATCATCTTCATTTATTTTATATAAAAGACTGACTCAAAGTTCTGTTTAGTTTATTTGTGGTTTGCTTTTTTATTTGGTACAATCAGGAAACGGAAGTCTTTTTTCTTTTGTGAAATCTTTTACAAGCTGCTTTTTATTCAAACCCAGTCTCTCTGACGATTGATTTTGCGGTTAATTGACTTCCCCATGCGCCTGACGTCACACTGAAGCCTCTGACCGCGAATCAACTAAACTCCAAAAAGGATTCACAGCATGAAACAGAAGAATACATAACAAGTCAAAAACCATCTCTGTGGGATCTGGCTATAAGAGGTTTGGCACAAACCAGGCTGCACACAGAGAATCCAGGATCCATAAATGGAACAATAGAGCTGAAATGCACACTTCAATAATGCCATAATAGGCTCAGCACAGAACATCACTCAGAAATGAGTCTGTAGCACAACAAGATTCAATTACATTTTCATTTTTATGTACACCTACAGCATATTAGTAAATGAGGTACTAACCTGACTCAAAAGCATACAGAGCATTGTCTCAGAGATAGTGGACCAGAGAGAAGAGATATAATAGACTTGTGGCATTGAGATAAAGAAGATTAAAGAAGTGCATCAGAGTAAGTGAAGGTCATGAAATGGCATGACATGAGTGCGTGTGACGGAGGAAGAGGACTTTGCTCAACATATAATCACCACATTTTGTGGCTGACAAAGAGGCAGAGGCCACGAACAGGGATGTAAAAGCGCCGCTGAGGGAATGGAGCACAGACAAGAGGCAGTGAAGCAGTGTTTGGCGTCGTTTGATGCTCAACGCAGTTTCTGAGCAAACGTTCCCTGTTCACACCGATTACCATTACCTCCTTCCACGAAACCTTCATTCTTCCTCTTTTCGATTGTTCTCAGTCAGTCGCATACACCAGGAATCAGGCAACAGGGTAGTGGATGTGGTTGGCATGGCAACCACATGCTCATATATTTCTTTCTATGTACTGTAAGCAGTTACTGAGGAAAAGTGGAAGAAGCTGTGAATTCTGAGTAAGGGAAAAACATCGCTTATGGAGAAAGCCTTAGGTTTTGATGGCTCAGTCTCAGGCAGTTGAATAGATGCATACCAAACATTAAAATGTAAAAAGACAGAGAGGAGTTTTTAATAGGATCGTGTGATTGAGTAGTGAAGTAATAGTTTTACTCATCAAATAAGAAAACATGTAAAATGGCATGATGTGTAAAAGAACATGGTGTCATTCATATATTAATAAATATTATATACATATACATATTACAAGAATTTATTTTGTGATTGTTCAAATACAGTAAAAGTAGCAGACTATGGGATCAGTTACTCATGAGGGCGCTTCCTTTTCTGGTGGTCTATCTTTAGACTAAGTGTCACACATTTGAGAGAGAGCTGTTCTAGAAACCACTCATTTTCACATTTGTATGTCCACATGTCAAAACTTGCATGATTTCCAAGAAAAAGCAATGAGAGAGTCTGTATCAAGTGAGATGTGTGTGAATGAATGGCATCAGCTTTTTATGTAAAATTATCAAACAACTCAACTTCTATTTCTAGTAATAATGGAAACAAGACAATGTCATTAAGTGAGGATGAAAGCACATTTTGTGGTGTGTGAGGCAGATAGATACATGACTGGGACTTTCTCTTTCTCCTGCCTGTGCGCTCTGCTCATGTGTGCTTTCATGAATGTAGTGAGAGCGAGTGAGGGATTTTCTTCTATCAATAACTCTATTCTCTTCAGGTTGCCGAGTCCATTCCCTATCAGATGGCAATTATACTGAATCTCTTGTGCACTCTGGTCTTTTAATCGAGCCTTGTATGTTTGTCCTTGCTTTCTCTATATTGTCATTTAGCTTTTGGATATCCATTTGGAACAACTCTGAACACATGTTATTGGCTTTTTCTTTACATCACATCTCACCGCAAAACACATTGGCCTGATACCTGACAGCACATGGCGCTATTTTCCCTGCAGTGAATCAGTGGACGTGTGACAGAATAGGCTATTATGCCCCCAACATCTTGCCCACCTCCATTTATCCATTAATTCACTCCATGCCATGTGTTGTTATTGGCATAATAGGAGAACAGAGTTGGCCCTGGCCCACTCTCAACTCAGGCTCTGGAGACTAATGAGGTCTTCCAGATCCATTGTCAGGACTTTAGCAGTGTGTGTGTGTTTTTTTTACGCACGTGGGTGTCTTTGTGAGTGTGGGGAGGCGCACGCCATGCTGGTTTTCAATGATAATGGCCCCTTTGCCTGTGTTCGGGGAGATTACAGCAGTTGTTTTCAGTGCAAGCTAGGTACCTAGAGGCAGAGCTGATACCATTCCTCAAAAACGGCCCACTCTCCTTAAAGTTTTTTCTCCTGGTTTTTAGCCACAGCATAGTGTTATAGTTGTAGTTCTTTGGGATGATAAACGATTGGTCGAGTGGTGAGTAGTTAAACTCGTAGATGTATGGACTGCGGTAAAAACAAACTGCTATTGTTCCTCTTAAAGAAAAACTCCTTTGGCGATACAGACAAAGCACTCTCTGTCACTGAAAACTGATTCACCACTCTTTGATTGATTACTACAATTATGCACCCTCTCTGTCTTAAAATAGGCATCCATTTGCAGTAATGTGTGAGGATTTTTTATGAAACAGACAGGACTGAAGGTTAGCTCTTTTTGTCTCAGGTATACAACATTTGAGATCAGTCAAGAAGGAAAGTAAAGTGTTAGCTATTATCGAGAAGTCTTAGTTCAGTGAAAATGTTTGCATTGTAAATTTACTAAATGCTTTTTTCCCAAATAAAGGACATCATACCTTGGCTTTATGGGTAAGACTCTGGCTTAAGCTACCCATGCCGTGATGTTGCACCCGACTTTCTGATCCCAGTTAGTGGTTTTATGAGGCCAGTCCTGCATGCATCACGTATCTCATTATGTTTCATGTTGTACAAGAGGGAGTAATAGACAGTCTAATAGACAGTCTTACCCTTTCAGGCAATTAGGACCAATTTAAAACAGCAAGGTAATAACCCAGAAACTACAATAATAAATGGCACATTTGCACAGGATTTGTTTTTGCAGAATATGTCAGATGTTAATGCAGGATAAAGTGGCCAATGACAAACAATGACATGCAACTAAAATGTCACTTTTACAAATTCTGTATATTAGAACAGTTATGACTCAGTTTGGCTCTAAGGATGTTTTTGATTAAGAACACTAGACATAAGATATTTCTTTCTTTAAATTTTTAATGCTTAATTTTTGGGGATCTTTAGAGACCCAACTGACTGACAGCCCACATCTGGATAACCCTGAAACAAGAGGCATGCTTCTGTACTGATTATTTCCCACAACCCATCACTGTAAAACTAATCCCAACCTATCAGAGCTTGACACAGTCTTCTTTTTCTCTCTCCCTCTCTGTGGCGGTGAGATACAGTTGACTCGGCGTGTGATTGATGTGCCTATTTCCCTCTCTTTGCCATACATTTAACCCTTTGAAATCCCACAGATTGAGTCTGATAGGAAGAGCATATGCCAAAAACAGAATCCCCTTCCATTGTGTGTCATCCTTGTTGTTTATTAAATGCAGCAACAAGAGGAGGAGTCTTTCTTGAGGCTAAAATCAAGAGAACTCACTCTAATCTGCCATGTCATGAAACGCAAAGCCTAGAGCATCTTATCTGACAGCTGAAAGAAAACAATAAGCTTTGACAACATCCTGGGTTGATTTCCTTGGATATACCTTTGAGTTTCAACTGTTATTAAAGTGTATTCAATTTAAAATCTGCAGATATTGTCATCTTTTGTTACATCTTTTTGCTTGTCACAAAAGGACTGCATTCCACTTCAGGCCATGGCAACAGACAGTTGTACAGCAAGATAAAGCTGGAGTTTGTTGACCTAAATATTTGTCATGTCAGTGCTATTCTAAAAGTGTTCTGCTCTTGGATTGCCTTTAAACGGCTCCCAAGATGAGGACAATTTTCTCATCATATCGTCAGCTTCACACAAATCACACTCAGGTTGAGGTCATGCAAGGTGTGAGACCTCTCTACTTCCTTTCTTACAACCTATTTTTATCCTTCTGTCATCTCAGTCCTCACCTCTTTTATTGCTCTGCTCTTGGATTGGACCTTAAGATGAAAGTGGTCCTTACTTCCCATAAATTCATCTTGGTCTGACCCGCTGAGCTTTCTCTGCTCTCTCATATACATTTGTAAATTTTAATTGTGTCCTTCAAATGGGCAGCAAATCTTCTCCTCCTCCTTCTCTCGCCTTCTCTTCCTCTGCGTCTTTCTCTTTGTATAATGAGTTCGTTTTATCAGTGGTTGCTGTGCGTGGACAGGGTGAGTAATTTGGAGATCACAGGAGACTTCTCTGCATTGCACTTGGTTACAACAGGTTGTCAGAAGGCTTTGGGAGCCTTAGCTGGTTTCTTCTGCCGGCCCTAACTATCTAGCCTTTTAACATGCTGCTGTATGAGGCCTAATTACCGACTAATCTAATTAAGCAAGGTAAAATGACAAGGGAATCAAATCAAAGATTAACTTTTTGTGCTGTAATATCACTGGTATAGTTGGTCAAACCTACCTTTGTAGCACAAAAGAACATTTTAAAAGGAGTAAAAATGTTAGCATTGGAATTTATGAAATTGGGTAAGCAAAAACTATCATTTAACAATCAGCAGAAGATGTCAAAGAGAGTCGTGTTCCTAAAAAAAAAAAAAGGTTACATCCCCTGCTTAGATTTGTTCCATGTCATTTCCTTTCTCTCTTTCCCTGGCAAAATGACAAATATGTAAAATTATCTGTTTATAAAGTTCTCAGCTAGCATACTGTCAATTTAAAAGCTTTTGTCCAATTGTACCCTGAGCCTGTGGACTATCTGTCCTGTTTACCTTAGGATTTTACAAATATACAAACATAAATATTTTAGAACATATAAAACTCAACCAGTTTGTAAGTTGTAATATTTTTACAACAGTGTCAAAGGCCACAAAGAAGTCCTGACCATTTTGCCGCAGGATAATTCAATAAGTGCTTTTGAAATGAAAGACACTGAACATATTTGTAGATTTGTTGTGATGACCGAATGATTGACAAAGTGCTTGTTCCCTTGACCTTTTAAAACAACACACTGATCACATTGAGTGATGGACTGCTGCTTTCTGTTGTATTCTGTTTATGTGCCAATCACAGCGGCTGTCTGAGCTGGTTAGAAAACACATCAGGATATTACCAAGAGGGGTAAACATAATAAGGCTGACAGAAGTCTCTGTCCTGCCATCAAATCCTCCAACATCCCTGCACTTGAGCATGGTTTCATCATACTATCCCTTAAGAAAAAAATAAGTTTTATCGCTGTTGACAGACTTTATCCATAACAAATCACTTACTTATACTTCCTTAAAAAAAATGGAGCTTCCCACCTACAATTTTTAAGCTTTCATGACTATTAGACACGCAAACATAACACAAACTCACAATGTTATGGTCATTTTATAGCACATATAACAGCTCACTGCCATTATCTGTGAATTGGAGCTTCATTGTGTTCTGCTTTTTTGTTCCCGGGAAAAAAAACAACAACCACGGAGAGATAAAAGATTCAAAGATAAGAAGCTGTAGAGAAAAAAAATGTCACATAATGTGGTGGTTTTCACGGTTTTGCATCAGGCTGAAGTCGGGCTCTTAAATACAGCGGGAAAAAACGAGAGAGAGGATGACTTGTGGGTATTTAATCCCAAACAGGCAGAAAGGTTGAGTTTGTTCTAATTGCATGGAGCAGAGGAGGGCAGTCATTTACATTCATCAGCGAGCCTCCATTTGTTGAGACTGAGATAAGGGAAGGGAGAGAGGAGAGCCAAAGTTCACAAAGAAACATTTCGGTCGAGGAGTGAAAGTTTCAATAGCCCAATCACTGCACCCGACACGGTGGAAGTGAGATAAAGAGAGAAATCAAGACACAATTGTATAAGTTAGCGTAGATGCCAAGAAATAGCCTGGCTTATAACTCCACTGTTGCCCTGTTGATTCAACCAATGGCACATCATGTATTTGTGGTATTGAACAAGTTGTATTCACTTCCACTCTAAGATTTTCTGGGCGTTCAATGAGAAAGACTGTTAGAAAAAATTATTCTATGGGGTTTTGATTTAGTTTTGCAGTCTATAAGAACATCCTTTTTGGGCAGATGGGATTTTTTGTTGCTGACTGTGACAGCCGGTGAGCTCTTTCAGTAGTGGGGGCTGACACATCCGGCTCAGTGGTCTTTATCTATGGTGAGGACTGACGCCCAGCGAGTGCCACCTTCACTGGCACTTATTCACTCACGTCCGTCTCTAATAAGCCTTGGCTGCATTTTTATCACTCACACTACTCAGCTCTCTCACAGGCCTCCTGCTGCTGCGCTACAACAACATTAGCTGTACACTTGAAGCCACGCTTGTTTAACTCCATTGAGGTGAGAACTATGCAGTGTGTGCAGTTGGTTTCTGGAACTTGTGCCATTTATGCCCTTGTGCCATATTACACAGACGCAGGCCACCGAACCATCAAGCTGTCAGTCTGCAGTGAACGGAGTCTCCGAACTGTCGCTGAGGCAGCTAAACAATGACAATGATGGGATTATAAAATGAATATACCACATTATACCTCAAGTATTAAATATCTGTGGTTCTCAACGCTGGGGGCAACTTTCTATATTTAGCACAAGACACTGGAAATGCAAGTGCACTCAAAATCTCACTCAGTGTCAGCTACTGCAGAGGTATCCTAACACTAAGGAGGAAAGTGATTTGCAGAGTTCACGTAACTTATCAAAATGTACAAATGAATATAACAGGATCCTCTTTAGCTCCTTTATGCGAGTGCAGTCTTGAGTCAGCCTGGTTTGTTTCTGCTGGAGCCGAGGCTGCCGATATCAGGTCGAAGGCAGGAGGTGAGGTGACACTGCAGCTGTTAGCCCCTGCAGTGAGTTCTCACACAGACCTGTTTATTCAACACATACTGGTGGGGAGTGTCACACTAAATGTTCAGCTCTTTTCAAAAATAAAGTATATAAAACGTTAAGTGTTGGATGTGCTGCAAGGCTTTCTTTTGTAGATTCCTTTTGTCTTTTTTGGTTCATAGTTCTGTTCCTTTTCCACTCTTTTATCTTCGCAACATCTTTTTCTTACTTCTCTTCTTTTAATCTTCGTCCTTTTTTTCTCTTTTACATCAAAGGAAGACAAGGTTCCCCAAGCACAGGCTCAAAGCTTCAATTCTCTCCCATCAAAGCCACTACCTTTGTATAATTACAAGAAATGGCATATCACTGGACAGATTAGGGATTTCTAACACTCCTGGGGAATATGAATATGAGTGTTAATAGAAACTATTACTAATGTGATTCATTCTCCTCTAATGAGTAAATGGCCAGAGAGTTAACTGTTATAAAAGCTGTAAACCGGCTTCTCCTTTTAACGTCTCAGTACAAATAATATCCCTTAAAATAATATTCTATACCTCGTTTTACATATATGTATTTATATGGTCAATTCTTCCATGGTCAAACTTCTCTTTCTCTGATTTCTCATTGAGTGTAAATGAGAGACTGCTTTTATGACTGGTTCTTCTTGCTTCCTCTTACAACAATGTGATCATCCTTCATTATAGTAAATTATAAAAACTTTGCTGTTGTCCATGTTTGAGAGCCTTTAGTAAGGGTGTTGTGGCAAGACACTCAGGGACCCTTTGTTCTGATGAAGCAGTGAGTGTGTTGTTGCGATGAGACCTCATTATGTTGAATCATCAGCCATCTACCACTGTGGAGACAGGGCATCCACACGACTCGCACATGTAGTTCATTATAGGCAGTATATACTGAAGGCACGTCTTTATATACGGTCCACCGCTGTCAGCCTGTGTTAGCTGCACTTGTTATACATCGTATGGGTGTGTGTGTGTGTGTGTGTGTGTATGTAGATGGGTAGGTGGTCCTAGCCTGCAGATTGCCGTGGTCACTGTGACAATATACAGAGCTGGCCCCTGCAGCCTCCTCTGAAGGAAGTCATTTGACTAAAGTCACAATAAAACTTAACAGCGAGCTACAAGTAGAGATAATAATATTAGTAAGACAGTTTGTCACTTCTGTTCCCAAAGGGTCAAACCTATAATTGAGCTGTAAGTGTCCTGTAATTGGACTATTGTAATTGACCTCAGGTGCTGATTAAAACTGTGCTAGAATGCACTTGTGTCCTCTCTCATACAGCTGAGCGCTTACACTGTAAAAAACGGATATGTTTCTATATTTGTGTGCATACAGTGCAGTATATTTTTTCACACTAATGGCATCTTTAGCCAGACTGTTTCTATGGTAACGGAGTTGCCACGGAAACACTGCATGTCTTTTTGAATTAGAAATGTCTTTCTCTATCCCTCACTCCTCCCTCCTCAGCGTGGTTCCTTCACTTTTGGCTTACTTGTTCTCCTCTTCCTCACTTCTCTGTTTTTGACAGGCCAACTGTCAGTCACTAAGTCTTGCACTGTTGAAGGAGCCATGCGTCACAAATGGAGGAAATGGAGGAAAGATGGCTTAACATCTGTGCTCTCCAAGAAAAAAATAATGGGGCGGGTACGACATGCTTTTGCAGGGTTATGGGATTTGATTTCAAAAGCAACATATTGAAAAACTCTAAAGATAATGAGGAGGAGGATGTAGGGAAAACTGAAGGAGAATTGGTCTACCCAGATGAGAGGAAGAGAAATAGTTGATGAAAAGTGAGGAAAGTGATTGATTTTTGCTTTCCTGGTACCGCTGGTATCTGTATAGCCGTGCTACCACACTTCTCCCGCCTAACTGATCAACTGTGTGCACCAGAGAGGAAGAAAGTGAGATGCATGCATACAGCGATAGGGAATGTCAGGAGAAGAGCGAAAAAGGCATGTGGGTGATTGAGAGGATAGTAGATTAGTTTCACTGTACTATTTAAAATGGAAATCAAATCACTTTTATTCCCCAGGTGCAGATGAATGTCTCACAGAGCAGGAAATTAGAGACATTGTTAATTTAAGCAAGGGAAATTTAAAAGCCACTGAGAGGGAAACAGAGTTAAGACGTGCAAAGTGAAGCATCATGACAAGGTTTTGAACTGTGTGTCTCGTTGCACACCGCGTTTGACTCCAGAGTGCTCTCTCACCTTTTGTGCTTGTTAGAGAGGAAAGCAAAACTGAAAAGGTTGAGGGTTTGGATGTGAGGAAGATACAAGCAAAAGGAGGAAAGGCAGAGAGAGGGCAGAGGCCAATCATCCGTTATGACACAGTAAAGAGTTCATGTAGAGCTCTTTTGCACCTGGAGATCAGACCAGGAACATGTGTAGTGCAGTGTTTGCAGCAATAGCCCAGATGATTTTAAAAAGCTAAAGTATAACTTGTGTTTAATGAAAGGCTTGGTGGAGTCAGCCAAGTCATAGTGACCACAGGAGAGCAAAGCAAACAATAGTAAACACTCCAGCAGCCTCTTTCACTGGGGCTCTATGGACTATCAAAAAGTGCTGGCATTGCCATATCAAAAACATATCACTAACAGCTGTTAGAACTGAAACAATAATACAGCATCAGGACATAAATAAACCCTGCTAAAAAGTTGTTAAAACTCAAAACAAAAAGGCAATATTTTTAAGTCTGTATTTACAGGCTAAACGTAAAAACATGAAGCAAGCAAAACATCATTGCAGTGTAAGTTACCAAATAACCAAAAACAGATGGGAAAAAACAAGGTCATAATTGACTAGACAATAAACATCAGCAAAATAAACATGTAAAATACATCCAAACATACATGTGCATGCTATAACACTAAATTCCATATACAGACATATTGTATCTTATTTTTCAGTGTGGAGGACTCCTAACAGGAGCAGTTACATTACTTTAACTTCAAAACGCATCTTTGGATAATGATCATATCATAAGCAAGGATTGTGCCAACACTGTAATCTACAGAATGGCCATCTGTATTTGAAAGTGCTTCTCTTCTTTCTGTTTTAAATCCATGTTTCGCCGATGCCCTTAAGCTTATGTCTCTCAGTCTAACCCTCACAACGAAGCTCACACAGCCCTTGGATGGCTGGGTCATGTGGCTGCCAGGGTCAGGTCTAATTGGCTCTGGCTCATGTAGATTGGTGGGATGTGGTCCAATCAGCTTGCAGAGCTGCCATGTGTCAGTGATTAATTACCTGTGCTCGCAGCTGTTCTAACGAGCTTAATCAACTCCTTGTGAAGGAGATTTCCATTAACTTGCAGGGCCAAAGGTGATGCTAAATGGACTCCTTCCAGACCCCTATGTCTTCACCTTGTCTTTTCTTACAAGTTTCTGCCATTAAGTTGCTTAATGCTTTATGTCTTCAAAGAGTTTTCCATGTAGTCAACTGTTAAAATCTGCTAGTTTGCACTAAACTTTATTTTATCTGTCCTTGACTAACTTGGTCTGTGACGTACTGTTGCTTTGGGCTTGACTGACATGATGCGAGTGCTGCTGAAGCATCAGATGTAACAGTGGGAGATTGAATCAGACAATTAATTGTATCTTCCTTGTGATGGACACATGGGCGAGCAGCAGGGTGGTGGAGAAAGCTGGAGGCATTCTCCAGTTCCTCATGCTTTAAGTATGTAGAGCATGTGTTTGTATGGGATTTGATGTGTTTGTGAGACTGGGAGATTAATTTGATCTAATTAGACATTCACTGGATTACAATGTTTCATTGGCTGGTGCTGCAGAGTTGTTACATGGCAGAAAAGAAACGCCTTCTGTTTTCTTCTGCTTGTGCAAAAATCTGCCTCCAAACAATTTTAAATCTGGCATATGAAATGATCTACCTTCACTTAACTATAATAATAATATAGTTATATACGGTCAGACAAAGCAAGCAATAAATTGATTAATGGAGGATGTAATAAGGAGATTAGCGTTTCACACAGAATTAGATTCTATTTGCAATGGGAGCTGGGAAGGAGGGGTTGGACATCACCCACTCTTTCAGTTTCATTTGAGTCATTCTTTATATATATGATGCCATGCTGCTAATCTTAATTGTCATTTCTATAAACAATTATCTCAAATATTTATACAGTCTTTAGGTTGTGATCCAAATGTACAAGGCTATATGGTTACCACGGCTAACTGCTTGCCATGAGCTAAGTTTGTTATCACTGTTTTTGTCAAAGAATGAGATGAACAGTGGTGATTCAATCTTAAATGTGGTCCATAGTGACATTTCTACAATGATTTCTCATTGTAACTAACATAGTCTTTCCACAGCAGTCTTTTTGACACAGTAGTCAGACAGAAAGAAAGGGGCCCTGCACGTCTCCTTTTTTCTGCTCTCCATTGGATCCAGAAATATTTTCACATTTTAATGAGCGTGTTCAAAATTTAAATGAAATGATTGGCTTTTCACATGACAATTTGAAGTTTTGAAGTGGAGTGCATAGGAGCGTAGCATTAGGGCTCTTTTATTCTGTGAGCGACGCCTGAATGCGGCCGCCTCCTCTGAATCTGTCGGCAGTGGGCTAACACTAACTCCACACTAGTGGCACTCTGCCTTGCTCATTTCCTTAGCCAGTAATTGAGGCTTTTTCCTCCCTACTTGGTAAGAGATTTGTCACTGATGTCATTGTTAGTGAGCTCGATAAATCAGGAGTAGGGTTGACTCATACCAACTGTAAATCAACTGTAAATGTAGCACAGAGTAGCTTTCTATGTGCGATGATTAAGTTAAAGTGTTTATCTATTCATCTAGGGCGTCTTTATTTAGTGGATGGACGCACAAAGGCTAAAAGTTTATTTAAACTGTTTATTTCTTAAAGAACAGAGAAGGCAGTGTTTACATGGTAAGACACGTATAAAAAGGTCTAACATTTATGTTTCCATCTCTTACATTACACTTTGGTAAGTATCTCTTCACGATATTAAAACTAAATAATAGAAGCTGTTGGATATGTAAGTTGAGTAAGAAATATGTATTATGTCATTTTAAAATATGGCGTTATGTGGATATGTAGTTGTAATAGTATTTTATATTTGTTTTGCTGCCA
This sequence comes from Rhyacichthys aspro, assembly GCA_036850595.1. Classification (NCBI taxonomy): domain Eukaryota; kingdom Metazoa; phylum Chordata; class Actinopteri; order Gobiiformes; family Rhyacichthyidae; genus Rhyacichthys; species Rhyacichthys aspro. The sequence goes on along the minus strand of CM072148.1, from coordinate 10,167,125 downwards.
TGTATCTTTGAAGTCCTCTATAGGAACAGCTGCCATATTTATTGCTCCTCTAGCTGCTGTGGGAGTGAATCATATTTCTGTGCTTGTCAAATAATTACCTTGACAAAAATAGCCAAAGGAATTCAATCAGCACATGTGGAGATATTTAAAATGAAGTGCACCCAAAAGAGCCAAGAGACGCTGGAGCAAGCGGGGTCACTGATAATTAAAGAGTGAATATGAGATTAATTAAGCGCCTATCTGTGTTTGATTAGGAATATGATGATGAAGCATGTTGGGCTCAAATGGAGTTTGATTGACAGTGGCAGGCCCCAGACTGTGCAGAGAAGAGACAGACAGAAGGAGCAGGATGAAAGGTGGAGAAAGATGAGTGTGAAGTGGAAAAAAGCTGGGAGTTTGGATGGAACGATGTGTAGGCTGCCACTTGTGTGCGCCTGTATCTGTGTGAGACTGTCTCAGTGAGTTCTAAGGGTTTGCCTGTTTTCTCAAGCAAGACTCTATCACTCCATGAGCCTTAACAGCACCCCCCAACTTGCTCCCTCTCTTTCCCAGCTTTCTTCTTTGTCTGCCGTTCTGCCTGTTCCTCTCGTGTGCTCTATCTCTAGCCTCCAATCCTCTCCCACAAGGGCTTGTCGAGCATTGGGCCGATATGTCACTCTTCCTCTGCAAATCTAATTGGAGACAGGCTTTCATTGGCGTGACATGGAGATGAGTTGCCAAATCCTTTGAGCTCTCCTGCTCGAGGCGCGCTTCCCTCGACACTCATACTGTAGCGCACACTGACGCAGCCACGGAGGAAGGGCTCACCGCTAAGACGAGGCATCAAAGACCTGTCCATGACAATCTGTGCCTAAGCAAACATGCACAATGCTCACTGTTTTAATAGATAGACAACTGTCTACAATTCATCGAACAATGTTTAATATATGACTCTTATAAGAAATTGCACAAAAAAGAACAAAAAAATTGTCTTTCATACAGATGGCATATGAGCGTACAGTATCTTTCCTTCTTCCAGAGAGTCTTCGCTGAGTTCACAAAGAGTGTGGAGTCACCTTTTAACTAGGGGTTATGCTCACAAGTACAGTACTGTACCTCAGGGAACCTTAATAAGACTCAGAGGTTTGTGTTACTAAGCTACCTCTCAAGGGCAATATCTGCACAAAGGTGCAATAATGCCTCCCGAGTGAGTCACTCCTCCAACAGGCTCTTTTAGGGGAAATTCACACAACAAACTTGTTGCAGTTTCTGTGAACCTATTTTAAGATCCTATTGCTCTGCTGAAACACCAAAGAATTGTTTGAAGTAATTCAGAAACAAGACGTTTAAGAGAGGGAAAATAAAAAAAAGTGAAAGAAAAGGTGATGATAGGTAAGAGATAGATAGAGAGAAGAGTAATTATGAATCAAATCCAACTGGAAATTATAAATTAATCATTATTTGCCACACACCACAAAAACATTTGATTTTATTAAACATAAAAGTAATATATTCTCCATGTTAGTCAGTTTGTTTTATAATCCTTCAACTTTCTTTTTCCGTACACTTGACCAGCCATTCGTTCATAGCCCAGTCTAACCACATCTGACAGCACAAATTACAAGATGCAGCTCATCTCACAGACTATAACTTGAGACTAAAAGACACAAAAAACAGGGCCCGAAAATTAAGTGACAAACCGCTTTCTCGGCCTCATGGCCGAGTTGTGTGTGATGTGAAACGACAGGCTGAAAAACAAGTGGGCAGACAGTCCGCCAGCTCTGCTAATGGCATAGGGCAGAATAGTTCACACAACTATTGTATGAACCAATGGAGCTGGAGAGCATTTAAAAATGGAGTAGGAAAAAGGAGAAGGTGAAAAGGGGAGAGTTCAAGTGGAAGATGGAGGGTTAAAAAAAAAAAAGCAGACGTTAATGGCATTTGAATAATAGACAGGAGTACGAGTGATTAGGACATGAATGGGTAAGTCGGATGAGATGATTAGCTGTAATATGTAAAGGACAGAATAAGGTCCTAATAATTGGTTTCAATGGCAGGCTTTCTCTCACAAGTGATTACACTGCTCTGAGCTCACTTTAAGAAGGAAGGAAATCATCTCCTTTAGCTAGAGAAAAGTTGTAGCTAATAATACATGAGCCAGCAGGGGTTATAAAAAGAGTTAGAAAGAATATGGAATAAAATATGTTTTTAAATATGTATTTTTATATTATCTTGTAGAAAATCACTGTCATCAAATGTAATTCAAGGCTTTGAGGATTTTTTATTGTAGGGTAGGACAAGAGAAAGGTATTTTTTTCCCGTGTGAGTGACCTTTAAAGATATGATAGTGGTGAATGTTATATACATAGGGGGCAGAGCTGATGGGAACAACTGGACCCACAGATAATAATGTCAGTGTAAATTGCATGTCAAACTCATCTTCACAACCCATTTAAAGCATTGCACGTAGGTGAGATGCTCCCAGCCCTGGGGAATTTTGATGGAAGCTGGAGGTTATAGGTGAATGGTGCATTAGCTGTCGGTCATGCGTGAGAATACCTTCATTACCTTTGTGCTCAAAATATAGTGTATATACTGTCAGTGAAGGTAAAACATCAGGTTTCAGTCCTCCACTACCCCCACCATTTCTACACACACACTTATACTCCCTGCCTCTTCCCTTTGTTTCCATCACTGCTGCTCCCCTATCATCACTTGACATTGTAATAGTATTACCTCATTACAGTGAAAAGTAGGTAACATTATTTCTATCCCTCTGGGTAGAAATATACAGGAATGTGGAGTGGGCTTTGATGTTCACCTAACCTGAGGAGCTCTCAGTCACTGCATGACTAACAAGTATGACTGATTGCACACATGGATGGAAGTACATAACTCAAATATGTGTATGTATGCACATGAACATTCGATTATCAAATGATCATATAGTATCCTGTGTGGTGGTGCATTTAAGTTGTTTTATAGGGCATAGGAAAAACGTAGATGGAGTAGAAGATGTAGTATTTGAGTGAGTAGAAGAAAAAAGCACCACATACCTGTACGTAGAAAAATTAGCTAAACTAATGGTTTCTTTGTTTTATATTTGAGTTACATCTACAAAATGTAAGTTACAGTGTAAGGTTAAAGACAGCTTGGGTAGCTTTTACCACAGGCTATGCTTAACACGTAATAATACAACAAATCTTGCACTTTACACCCACTAAGTAGTTGTGAAATTTATCAGCAAAATAGTTTTCTGGTCGTTATCCAGACTAAAATTATTTTTTTTATTTTACCATGACCCACCATCCAATCACTTTCTCCGCCGTGCTGCTCCATATAATTCACTCTGGACATGCACAAGACAGCTGATATAAAGCTGGCGCTGCTGCCACTTGGAGAAAAGCCTGTCTTGACTTATGAAGCATGGAGACTTGTGCAGCAGTTTTACATGAGTAACTGACCTGCTTTTGACACATCAACCACAAGACTCCCGAAAATTGAAAATCTTGTCACGCCAATCTCGTAACCAAGTGTTTGGACAGAAATGACCATCCACGTGCTGGCTGATCTACATTACAGTGAAGTGAATGTCATTGAAACAGGTGGCTGTACTGCCTTATGTGCTCTCTGTCGAGTGTTCAAAGTGGGATGGCAGCTCTGTTACAGCACCTTGATAATGAATGAGTCACCTTGTCTGCACTGAATAATAATTACTTGATGAAAAGCCATGGCAAATGCAACCTTGTTTAAAACATGGTAAAATAAATATAGAAATGTGTTTTTGTTGAATACAAGAGGGATAATTTTTCCTGAGGCTGGAGCAGGGCACGCTTCATAATCGTCTGTGCCCTGCCTTCAGTCCCTTCTCATGCTGGATGACTCATGACCTTGTTTGCTGATTGGCTCTCTGTCTCTGGTTTCCAGGACGACCACTCCATGTTTTTCCAGTTTGGCCCATCCATTGAGCAGCAAGCCTCAGTCATGCTAAACATCATGGAGGAGTATGACTGGTACATATTCTCCATTGTCACGACGTACTACCCGGGCTACCAGGACTTTGTCAACAAGGTATATACATACGTTATAATAATTGGACTGGCTGTTTCCAAACTACATGTGTGAATATAACAAATGGCATCTCTTGTTATCGGGCCAGCGTACCAGGGAAAGGATTAGACGCAATATTATCTGAAAAGATACATGTATTCCTTTGAGAATTATCAGGACACTTCTTCTAATACAGCTAATGGCTGTAAACTAATTCTACCATGGATTCAAATATGATGTTTGCTTTCACTATCCTTTCTGGGCACATTAGGTCTTATTATGTGTGTCCTTTGGGAGCCGCTAATAGACGGCACGCCACCGAACATAGTGTTGTGTTCACATTGTCTCCTAATACACTTGTAACATCTATCTTCTGGCACCTAAGCCACCGTTTTAGATTGTTTTGCTTGTTTTAGGCCTTAAGTTTTAGCTTTTAAAAATGAGGGTAGCTAAAGATTAACGCAAGTAGCAGTGCTTTTTATTTTCTGATTGCATTTTTGCTGAAGCTGTCTTGTCTAAACACACTCATTAAGGCTTGCACATACAATGTAAAACCTCCATTAAAGATCCTTTTAGCTTTAAATTTAATAAGGAAAGTGTTATTGAATATTAGCGAATTATAATTATATTGTACTGAGTAATGAATGACGATGTATTGGTATTGAACATGAAAGAATAGTGAAAGAATGAATGAAGAACAAATAGCACTCTCTCTACTGAAGATGTCCTCACAACAGTGCATTATTTTGAATCTAGAAATGTAATATTAAAAATTTGACTGCATTCTTCTCTATTTTGAAGTAATGTCCTTTTATTCCCAGGTCCGCAGCACCATTGAGAACAGCTTCGTCGGCTGGGAGTTGGAAGAAGTCCTCCTATTAGACATGTCTGTGGACGACGGAGACTCCAAGATTCAAAACCAGTTGAAGAAGTTGCAGAGTCCCGTTATTCTTCTCTACTGCACCAAAGAGGAGGCAACCACTATCTTTGAGGTGGCCCACTCTGTCGGTCTGACCGGTTATGGTTACACCTGGATTGTGCCCTCGCTGGTGGCTGGAGACGCAGACCATGTCCCATCTGTTTTCCCTATAGGTATGACCTCATATAGCAAATTATTGTATTGCATTTTTATTATTTATTTATTATTTACTTTATTTATGATTTAAGTTCAAAAGATTTTACAGTACTTTTGTGTTAAATCATTCAATTCATTTTTAAAGACATTGCAGATAATCTTTAATATGTTATGTTTAAAACATCACAATCAATTAGGATGAAGCTGGCATAAGTTGTAAATGCAATGCTCCACAAATGAAGCTGTGAGGTTTTTCCTCCTTCAGCATCAGTTTGTTGTTGTTGGCAGTTTCCCCACAAGATTTTTGGTCCTATTGTTTTTTATTAGTCTTCTTTAGTTCATATGCATACTTGTGAATGCTGAAGGCATAATTACTTAGTTATATCATCCCTGTGGAGTTCACTGCTGGAAAGGTGTTCAGTACCGCTGCTGTGCTGTTTTAAGTGCATTTATGTGAATGTCCACAAAACACCATCAAACATATCGCTCTTTATTAATATACTAGTATGAAACTTAGTTCTGTCAACACATGATTTCATATTTCAAACCATGTTTAAAGGAGCAATATAAATAAAGCTATACGCCAAAATGTTGGTATAGGTTAGAATTAAACCTTGACTTTTCCTGAACAAGACACTCACAATGATGTGAAATTATTGTGTGGTAAGAGTAAGAGAGTAAGAGTGTACTGAAGTGTGGGTACAAGTGACAGATGGGCTGGTTTGCATAAATGCAAATGTCCTGCTCGGACCTTAGATGTTCACATTTCTTTTGGTTGTCTATGTTTGGGATGGTAATTTCTCTTAACCTCAGTTAACAGTATAGATCTGTGTACACTCACTGTTATTCATTTTTTTTAAGATGTAATAATTGAAATGTGAAGTCAACATTTTGACAGCAGTTTCCTCATGAATCGAAAGCATGACAATGAGATTTTGCAACACTTAATGCCTCTTTATATATTAATTCTTTAAAGCTTACTGGAACACATATTTAAATATGGTTATATGGCCACAATTAATTTTGTCTGTGTTGTGCCTATTTGCAACCTACTCTAAAATGCTTCCATTTTTGTAAATCGTCTTTGCCTCTGGCTATGTTTTATTACATTCTGGCGCTGGCTGCCCATTTGTATTTTTTCTCTCTTTTCTCATACTTTGTGTCTTCTCCCCTTTTCATCTTTTTCTATTTTTTTGCTCTCTCTCCACATCTCCCTTTTTCTCACCTAACTCCATCTCTCGCACGTTCTTTCCCAGGGCTTATCTCAGTGTCATATGACGAATGGGACTACAACATTGAGGCCAGGGTACGTGATGCAGTGGCTGTCATTGCCACGGCAACCTCCACCATGATGCTCGACCGTGGGCCACACACCCTGTTGAAGTCGAGCTGCCTCGGGACACCTGACAAAAAGAGCTCGAACACTGGCCACTCCAAGGAAATACTAAAGTGAGTCAAGGCTGGGGGGCTCGAGTGAACAAATGCACCTAGATTTGTAATATGAAGAGACTGTGTAGTAAACACTGGGGCTAGAGTGTCTCTCAATGAACTGGGTTACTCCAACACCATAGCTGCACCACTGCAGCTTTGTTATGAAAGCTGTAACTTTGAATAAACAATCTGTGCTTTTGATTCAATATTGTTTTGAGTCTAGCCCAGGTCCAACAAACACAATATTGCTAGCTCAAAAAATGAAAGACAAAAAGAAAGTGCCACATTCACTTTTATAAGCTTTGAAATCCTGTCTGATGTTGTAAATGAGCAGTGTGTCGTGCACAATTCAAAAAGATTGACTAAACAATAGCAGATGAAATCCTTTTTTTACTCAGATGAGTCACAGGCAAACAAACTGGCTGGTACAATTGCTGTACCGCTGAGGCACAACTAAATAGCACAGAATAATCACACATATTTGACCACACACGAAGGACAATGAGGACTAATTATATGAAATATAGGACGAATACTAACAGAAACATAAAGAATGCAGATATCCCCTGGGCTCAGATTTGTTGATGTCAAGATGACTTTAAAAAAAAAAAACACAAAACAAAGTGGTTAGCTCTCAAACACTTCGTCTTATCTTTAGCTTAACCTACAGCCATCTTAAAAGAAAAACATCCTTCCTTTCTTCTTCCTCTGAAGCACCCTGTTTGGCTTTTTGGTACGTTACAGAACAAACAGGAGCATTGGTATTCAATAATTAATCCCCGTTTAACTTCATGGGGCTTGCTTTTTTCTGTTCACATTGATCTCAGATTCCACAGTTAATTGAATGCTCAGGGACAACTAGATTCATGAAAAAAGAGCAAAGAGGGTACACACACTTATGGCATACTGTATTCTTCTAGTCCTTAGGCTGTATACTAAGAGCAACACTTCTTAAGCCTGGTTAATTGTATATTTGCCCTTTGTGATTGTTTTTCTTATCCATCAGTTTGAATTTTGGGGAATTTCAGGAGCTGGGGTACAGCTGGCAAATTTTCCGGCCAAAATAGCATTTTTATCTTGAGCTTGATATTACAGAAAATTTTAATCTTGTCTTGTCATGTTTCTGTTTTTATCTGCTTTCCATACGGTTTTCAGTTTCCACCACCAACAGGAATGAGATAACAATAACTCTACATCCATAAATAATTTAGTTCCCAAAGGGTGCTATCAGATACAGGGCTAGCTCTCAATCATCCCTCAGGCACTCATGTGGGACTGCGTTGCGCTGTTTGGCCATTCAGACTTTCCCGAGTGTGTTCCATCTGACCATTTGTCTCCATTCTGCTAAGCGAAGCAGAGTGTATTTGGATCGGTAGATCGTGATAGTGACCCTAGGGGCTAGCAAGGCCCTAACACACACACTTCCTACCTATTCCACCCTCAGTCCTTTGAGACAAGAGCAATAATAAGGCCATATGTCTGTGTGTGGTCCTGTGCTGCTACGGGCCACAGTGGGCCGTATGCATGCTGGATTAGCGCGCTGTCCTGTCAGTTCTGATGGACGGGGATGGGACGCCCCAATGAGCCTTGCTCTTAAATTTGTTTAGGGGTATCTAGATCTCATGGGGCACAGGTACTAACATACATGTATGAATATACTGCACCACAATGGGAATACACAGAGCTCTAGAGGCCATCTATTGTTTCGAGCGTGACAGAGAGGACAAGAACTGTAGGACAACGAGAAAATGGGCTCCAAGTGGTTTCAGATGAGGAGCTAAGGGGCTTATTTGTGAGTGGACAGTTTAGGGAAAGTTTTTTTTTTTCCCTACACTTTTTCTTGCACTAACATTACCTCTCAAATCTCAGTATAGATTTACAATTTACTATTAGTACAGTATAATAGATGATGAATATTTTGTTGCTGTCATGTGATCACACTTTACTGTGAGCTGTCTGACACTTACGCTGCCTTATTTGCATGCATGGCAACCATTTTACTTTCATCCTATTTTGTCTTTAAAGTTTGTCCTGCAGCAGGAGAGCAGCATTATTACATTTCTTAATGACCACAATAAAAGTGCCTGTCTAATAAATCCCGGCTCTGTTTATTAGAAGACGAGAGGGCTATTTCTTTTGCTTTTGGCCATCTAGCGCTCATGTAGGTGAGTCTTTTTATAGGCCCGTCCTCACATGGAAGTCGGTCACCAAAGACTCTCACATCTGTGCCACCTACATGTTATGGGACTTTGGTTTGTCCTTGTCTACAATTTTACACTCTACCTTTTTTGTATCAGGTTCCTTTTGTTCCTGAATATGACTTTCTTTTGAGCTTTGTTCCTTCAGACGTGGTTTTTGTGATGCTCTCGGGGCAGTCCGTTCTCAAAAGGAAACTCTGTTAATTAAAAGTGAATGATACAAGGAATGGAGAAAGTTTTAATGGCTTTCCACTGCCTCGTTTCCTGTTTGATCCTCATTTCTTTATAGGGACAAGATTACAAACTGATTTTGAATTTGATACAGTGACTGCTCTGTGTTTGTGGAACTCAACTGAGGAAAGAATTGTGTGGTCATAATCAATATTTCATATGGCCTTTTACGTATTAAATCATTCTCTTATTGGATCACTGAACACTGCACTACATGGCTTACATTGTACGTGCGGTTGCTTATTACCCACGTGTATTTTCACCACTATTGATATATTGCTTTTTCCACAACACTTTGTCAATAAGATATTCATGTTTTAGGGATTACTATTACTTCTACCAACAATTTATTTCAAACATGTTAAGAACGGTATATGTGGAGCAAATGCCTGGTAACATTTTATAAAGGTGGCCTTGATCTTTTTTTATAATGTGCTTTCTTTAATTTGGTTTAATTTAAGATAATAATTATTTTTATTAATTTACTGCATTTGCCTATGATTTTATGAGAAAGCATAACACAGGGGAGTCATCAGAACAACAGATGGTCGCAGTAGTCATGTTCCAAGTCTGATAGTCGTGGTGTTTGTGGGAGTTTGCCTTTTAATGTATCCACAGGCTGTGTGTGCTGTGTGCTGTCTGACAGAGCCCTTTGAGTTGTATTTAAATGTCACTTTGCCTGCATTTTGCCTTTATTCAATATTTATTCAACTAAACGGACTCATGTCAAAACAATTATTCTACTGTTGTAGACAAAATTACACGCTCTCCTTTGCAAAGTTCCCCTGATGCACAGGATACTCATAACCTGTACGAAAGTCCGTCAGTATTTGAGGCTGGCAGACTGTGAAGGTCACTGTCCTCGTCTTGTTCACATTTGAAATAAGCAAGCGCTCTCTGATTCAGTGCTCTCTCTCTGCGGGCGCCACAGGTAGCTGTCTGATGTCTGCCTCTCGGTGGGGGTCCTGATGGGCCCAGATCACATGGAGCCTGGGTGGACTCGATTATTAAAGGCTGCAGCTCAAAGACACTCGCAGCCTTACATCTGTTTGTTTGTGAAACTCACATTACCATCCTGTGTATTTATGCTCTAAATGTGATGCCACTAAAAATACAAATAAATAATGCTTTTGTTTTTTTATCCTTTGAGTTGCTGTAATACAGAACAACAAAGACGTTCAGGTGTTTTGGCTTTTTTTTTTTAATCAAATGTATAAACTTTTAAAAGTTTAACTGTTTTAGAACGAATATGTGAATAATATTAAGCAATATCACTATTTTAAAAATGAGAATAAAGTGAAATTGATCCTGTTTACCACACATTTTGTTAATGACTGGGGATTTTTGTAGTCATCCGAGATTATGAGTCACACAACCAAACCTGCTACAATATGCACATACAGTATGTCTGTGTGTGCATCACAGATGTCTTTGCACATTCTCTGGGCAAAGATATATATTTTTACATTGCTGCATTGCAGCAACACAAGTGTGATCCTCTGTGTTCATGATCACACCAAGATAAAATATTCATGTCATATCAAATGGCTCTGAAATGAAGAGATTTAAAAACAGAGAAGAATAAGGATGGTGTCTGTGCCATTGATGATTCAGTGTCTCTGTAACAAAAAATAATAAATTCCCTCACAGCCAGCGATTAGTTGAGGAACAGTTGGTGAGCAAGTCGTGTACAAGCGCTGCATATGGCTGTAATGGAGCTGCATTAGCTTCTGTTAGTAGCTCGTCCCAGTTGTAAATTTTTGCGAGTCTTTTCGTCTTCCAGCAGAGTCAGAGGGGAGTTTAGACATGAGAGGGGATCAAACGGCACATAAAAGCTACATCAATAGTACAGGGCTACAAAATGGTAAACAGAGCAGCCCCATCTGCTGTAAGTTCACAGCGTACATCAGTCTTTGTCAGGCAGAGGTTAATGTGTTGGTAGATGAATCTTATTGATGTGCATTGGAACTGCTACTCTTAGGCGAGACATAGAGATGGATCTGCGAGTGAAAGACGACATGCAGAGAAGTGGGTAAACACTCAGGTTAGACAGAAAAATACTCCTCGCTCTCTTTCAACCAGCCTCTCATGGGTGAGATTACTGTTCCCATGGCAACGCAGCTGATTGCATGAAAATTGCTGTGGTTGTGGGTGCCATGGCAACACATTACATTATATTATACTGGTGTTAAGAGTCTCCCTGCGTGCCAGTGTTGCAGTTCCATCCATGTGAATGCATGTTACACAGTCACGCTGACATATAGTCACATGGGTCAACATGTAGCCACCAAGGCAACAAGTTGGACCCAGTGAGACGCCACCTACGACGCCCTGATCGTTTTGGTTCAGCCATTCAAACTGAGATTATGCTTAGGGGGCTAATCCCATGTTACATGCGCATTACAGGCGCAGTAGCCAGCCACTATGCAGCAATAGGCGTTTCATGGAGGCTTGACTCATATTATTGACTTTCTCAAGCCTGTAGCCTACTTAGATCTGCGTGTGTCTGTGTGCCAGGTTATAAATACAGCCACCACAACAGAGAGGGGCACTGAATGTTCTAGTAGGAGGTACTGTTAAATTCTTAGTTAACTTTCAAGGCCAGTGCTCATCTGTTGTCTCAGTTTTAATTCGTTTGTAAATTGATTTGTTGTCTTTTTCACACCGTTGACTTGTTTGGAGATGATACTTATTTAAATGTCCCGCATACAATGAAAACAAATCAGCGTGAAACCCCGACACACTCACACATTTGTGTGGTCCCCTCTCCTTGTATTGAGACAAGATATTTATTTCTCCGGTGGATTGTTTCAGAGGCAGAGTGTCTCCATGGTGATGGCGGCCCACGAACAGGATGAGGAAGAGTGAAGGAAGGAGGCAACAGAAGAGAGAGAAAGCAGGAAAAGGAGAGATGATTGCAACTTGTCTGCCACTGCTGTGCACTGTTGACACACACAGAGAATACAGTTTTGTGTTCACACAGGCAGCTAATGCACTCACTCTCTCGCCTGCGTTCCCCTCTTCTACTTTTCACTCCTTGTTACTCTTTGCTCTCCTCACCTTAGCTGTGCTCTCTCGCTCTCACACCTCCATTGCCTTCCACATATATTATGTAATCAGGTGATGATAGCAATTGACGTCACAAAGAAAACCAAAAACACATTTTCAGAGTAGAACATTGGAGACAAATAAAGTGAGGTTTTGTAACATCACTCCTTGAAGCGGCTGTTTGTGCTTTGTGATTAAAACAACAGTACGAACAAATCAGGATCATATGTCACATACTGTGTCATTGCAGGAAATCCACTTCCAATTCCAATGTTTGAATCACAATATTGTAACAAGAATGACAAGAAAATAACAAAAATTGTCTCTCACATTGCTCATATTTCCATCACCTAAAAGCTGCTCATTTCAGATAAAAAGCTCTTTGAAGTCAACTTTCTATAGCCAGCAGCAATAAGCACAGTAACCAATGCCATAGTGAAAAAGCTACACATGGACGTGGAGAGAAATGAAACAAAAAAACATGGACTTGTAACCATCACCTTTTTATGAATTAAATCTATAAATAGTTTGGTCTTTTTAACTTGCCTATTACTTTAGGCAATGAAAACATATTTTTTAATGTGTTAATTAACAATGAGAAAAAACACTTAAGACTGTGGCAAATTTATTTCAAGGAATGAAAAGGTTAAAGAGAAATGTATTTTCCCTGACTTCCTTTACTCTGTGCTTGTAAATCTTAGGTATGTCATGAATGTGACATTTGAAGGACGAAACCTCTCGTTCAGTGAAGAGGGACATCAGGTGCATCCAAAGCTGGTCATAATTCTTCTCGAAAAGGACCGACAGTGGGACCGGGTAATTTTTTTGTCTTGCACCACTTGACTGCAGTGTTTTCTCTGTCTTTATAAAGTGTCTGTTATAGTACTCTTTGTATTAATCAGGTCCTCCTCCTACTCACTGTTGCAGGTTGGCAAATGGGAGAGAGGCTCTTTGACAATGAGGTACCATGTGTGGCCTCGCTTTGAGCTGTACTCCGGAGTTGAGGCGCAAGAGGACCACCTGTCCATTGTAACTTTGGAAGAGGCGCCATTTGTCATTGTGGAGGATGTGGACCCACTCAGTGGGACCTGCATGAGAAACACTGTGCCATGCCGCAAACAACTCAAGCTCAGGTGAGAAGACTACGTCTTAGGACTTTGTCTACTATTTCATTTTGCATTCACTGGTGCAACAGTCTGGTTTGTGTGTTGTTAGTGTCAAATATGGATTTATAATAATATGGTTGCAATGTAAATAATTCAGTACTCTGCTGCTGTTCGTTTCAGCACCTAAAGCCACAGAATAAGCAGCAGAGAGTTTATTAGTCAACAGGCAAAGGCTGTTTTATATTTTTGACTTTAACCAAAGGCTGCGATGGTCTTTTCTTTTTCCATCCACATACACTTCCCCGATATCCTGTGATTACCTCTCCTCTCGTCTTTATTGTAAACCAGATCGTTGTCTTGGATTGTGTCCCTCTTTTGCTGGCTCCCCTGTCTCCTCACCCTGACCCTCCTTCTCTCTGCTTCTTGACTGTGTGATAATGAATTTCCGTCATTGGCCTCCTTCTCTTTCATTGGCCTACCTGAAATCTCTGGAGGGCATCCTACATCTTCTGGCTCCTTCTGGCTCACTGGTCTTTTTATTGACTGATCTTTCACTGTGCTCTTGCTGCCTTTCTTTCGTTTTATTTCTTACCTTGCATGTCTTTGAAATATATCATTCTACTTGTAGTATTTAGAACTAATAAGCCATAGAGTTGTTTTGGTTTTTTTTAAATTAAAAAGTCATTTGATTAGTTTAATAAGTGACCCACACAGTGTCACACCCAGCAGGTCTTTGTGAACACCCAGTGTTCTCATTGCTCTGTTGTATGCTGCGTTTTATCACAAGCTAAAACAAACTAAAACAAACTCATTTGTCCTTGGTCTGGCATTGGCAACATCCTCCAACTGTGCCAAAGCAGCTATTGTGTGGTTTCCACAGCTGCTGTGCACCTGTATCTGTCCTGAGCCAAAACTATCCACTGATTAATGTAACAGTTCTTTCCCACTTTTGTAAGACAACATTGATTAATCATCTTTTACAATGTGTGAATTTCTGAAGAAATTAAAGTTTTGGGTTTTTTTTATTTGTGTGGCTTCTTAGATATCGATTCAGAAAGAACTGTTAGTATTTATCATTTGGTTTGCTAGTTATGAACATCTTTTTTTCTGCTTTATCTTGTCTTGTTATAAATGCTGTAGTTCAAATAATGGTGTTCTTTTCTTCTCCTCTTTACCGTCCCTCTCTATGCCTTTACCAGCAATCAAACAGGAGATTCAGGGATTTACATCAAGCGCTGCTGCAAGGGTTTCTGTATCGACATCCTTAAAAAGATTGCCAAGACCGTCAAGTTCACATATGACCTGTACCTGGTCACCAATGGCAAACATGGCAAGAAGATTAATGGAACATGGAACGGCATGGTTGGAGAGGTACGCACATTGCTCTTCACACTTTTATTTACACATCCAAAATACCTGTGCTCTTGGTGACAGTTTGGTGGCACATCAGCTGATCTCTGATTTCACAGATGGCAGAACACAACAACACAACACCTGGAGAACTTGGTGTGCTATGGCTATTGACCCGTTAGATTGTCAAAATAAAGCAATGTGCTCCAAATGAAATACTTTGTGGCAGGTTTCTCTGACTTTTAGTGTTTGCCCTCACAAGAACTGTAGGTGTATTTCTTTAAGGAAATAGAAAGTGTTATATTTTTGATTAAATAACAGCTATAAATACCTGTGTGTTCAAATAGCCGTTACTGTTGTAATGTAAAGACATGTTTGTTGGCAGTAGTAACATGTGTTGCATATGTCTACTTTGCAACAAAGTGAGGATACATTTTACCTGGTTACCTGGTACCCACTTGTCTGGTGGGTCAGGCAAACATTTATGTGGAGCTACCAGGTAGATTACATTTGTGGTCAATGCTAACTAAGTTAAGTGCAATGATTTAGTCTCTTTTTTATTTTATTTCATAAAATACAGAAAACACTTGGAGACACATGCACAAATTGAGATTGTGTACAGGTCTTGGAGGTTACACAAGGGAAATATGCCATGGCAATGTACAGCAGTAAATACATTTACATAATGTAAGTGACAAATGTGGTGCAAATAAGTCTGACTGAAAGGCAGTAAAAGTCAAATGCATTATGGGCTCTAGTCATAAAGCCATCATATTTTCTGTGAGATCACATCAGATTTATTTGATTTAATTAATACTTTTGTCTAGTTATTTAACATAAATTTTCTTTTTGCGTAATTCCTCATGACTGAGGCTGCTCTGTTAAGAGAATTCACTGATTAAATTGTAGTTTAAATATTAATTAAAACAAGTTGATAAGTATGTAATCTTATACTAATTTGAATACAGTGCTTCCTTGGGGATTTATGACAAGGATAATTATATTGTGAGAGTGTTTCTCACTGTTATGTGTCAATATTATGTTGCGTAGTATTTGCTCTCCACCAAACCTCTGGACCAGGACAGTGTGAGTAATAATCATAGATAGGAAATGCCTCTGTCCTGCATACATTAAACCTTAGATACATGTGGGTGTTTCAAATCAATACGATGTCCTTTTTAAGTGATTATAGTGTAAAGTGTAAGTGGCAGGACTATGCATATGTACAGTTCAGAGAGTGAATATGTGTATATTAGTCTGTGTCCTTAAATGCCTAAGCAAGCAGCTAATGGTTTTATTTGTGCAGGGGAAAGCTGGATTGCAAATGCAGAAAACACAATCAGACAGACAGAGAAAAAGACAAACAACAGTCAGTGAGCAAGTGTGACCAACAGAGAACAAATCAGTGCGTGAGACTTCTGCTCACTCTGGCATACATATCCCTTATTAACACAGTCCTTGGTGCTCCATTTGTATTCATGGGTTGAGGTTTTTGTAACTTAGGGCTAAATATACCTGAAAACACTCAAAGGAAGGCAGGATAGTGAGAAGTCATTTTCTGACCTGGAGTAGTGATGATCCCCTTTCTTCAGGCTTATCTTGTGTTAAAACATGGTATTGTTACTGTCTTGTAAATAAACCACTGCAGCATTATTAGATTGCCTTTTTAGCCTCTCTTTAGAGAAATGCTCTCAAGCTCTCTCTCTCCCGCATGTGGCATATGTTTCTCGTCAGGTGGTGCTGAAGAATGCCCACATGGCGGTGGGTTCACTCACCATCAACGAGGAGAGATCAGAGGTCATCGATTTCTCTGTGCCGTTCATTGAGACGGGGATCAGTGTGATGGTCTCCCGAAGCAATGGAACCGTCTCCCCCTCGGCCTTTCTAGGTGAGAACAAAACCACCTGGTGCTTTTGGGCGCACACTGGCCCATATTTAAACTCACAAATATGTCTCCCTGAAAAGAAAAGTGCTATAATGATCATTTCTTTTAAAGAATGTACTTTCCACAAGAAATGCATTGGTTCATCTGCACAAAATGTGCAGTGGATGTGGTGATTGTTGGTCTCCACATAAGCTCAGGCAAAAATGAATTCAACTGGAACCTTGAGCACAAATGATAACTGCTGAATACAGATAATCTTTGTGACGCTCTTCTTCTTCCTCTGACTGTCCCTGCCCTTCTGTGTCGCAGAGCCCTTCAGCGCCGATGTCTGGGTGATGATGTTTGTGATGTTGCTCATCGTGTCTGCTGTGGCGGTGTTTGTGTTTGAGTACTTCAGCCCTGTGGGTTACAATCGCTGTCTGGCAGATGGGCGAGGTGAGAGGAGTACACTCACACTTATGACAGCACATACACTTACCCAAACCAAGCTCCGCCAACTTCAAGCAATTTGTCAATCTAAAGGCTTTTGTACTTTTTTTTTTACCTTATATACATCCTCACAGAACCAAATGTTAATACTTTGACAATGACATACTTTGAGAATGAGTGTGACTTGCTCAGATTTTCTGCTCTGTATCTAGAGAGTGTTATCTACATCTGCAGCCACTTAGGCTCTTGCACTAATGAAAGGGATCATTGACAAAAAGCAGATAAGTGATCTGAACTATTCTTTGCACCTCAGGGTCTTCAAATATTCCCACTGTTCTTGATATTTGCTTTGTCATTTTGTTATCTAGTCCTCTGCACATAGGGCTTGTAAAACAGCTCCAACATGTGAGCAGATCTCTTATCAAACACTCACAACATGTTTGACTCAGTAGATGTTGAGTGAAATACAGTTCCCGTGGACTGTTCAAATCAATTTGCCCGTGAAAATCAATGCTTAAGATTCAATCTATTTCTTTCCAGGTTTTACAGACTCAGCTCTGTTTGACTCTGAGGATTGCATCAACCTGCCACAACGGCAGCCACTCAAGATTAAAAAGTGTTATACTGCTGCTCCCTGAAAATGTCTTATCTAAGTCCTGAGGGGAATGAGAGTAGTATTTTTGTTGTTGTAAAAAAACAGTTCTTGTTATACAAATGCCTGTTTGTAATGTGTGTGGTTTAATCACTAGGTTATGTAAGGCTGTTGTCCTATAGCACTGCTCCAGCTGTAGCATAATTGTAGCCTGCTGCATGCCCATCTACCCCCTCCCCCACCACAGCTCTCCAGTTCACAGATGCCACAGCACTCCAGTAGGTAGTGTTTCCAGTGCACTACCTTGTCATACTGCCATAGAAGTAGGTGGAGCAGAGTTAGTCCGTAACAGTGGGTTGTCACAGCGGTGGCTGGTACAGCAGATGTGGACCATTCAGCACACAAACTAAAGGATTGTAGAGTAAATCTGCACTTCCATCCATCAGTGCCTCCCACTGCAGCTGTCATCTATAAATGCAAATAAAGTCAATTATTACCTGTATAAAGTTGTTTTCTTTTTCTCTTTTCTTGTCATCTTTCTTCATAACCCCTCCTCCCTCTGTTACTGTCTCAGAGCCTGGCGGCCCCTCCTTCACCATCGGTAAAGCCATCTGGCTGCTTTGGGGTCTGGTTTTTAACAACTCCGTTCCAGTGCAAAATCCCAAAGGTACCACCAGTAAGATCATGGTGTCGGTGTGGGCCTTCTTCGCTGTCATCTTCCTGGCCTCCTACACTGCCAACCTGGCTGCTTTTATGATCCAGGAAGAGTATGTGGACCAGGTGTCGGGCCTGTCAGACAAAAAGGTGTGAACTCATGAAAATGTGAGGGTTGTGGGATGGAGAAGCAGGTGTGTGACACATAAGAAGGGGTAACGTTAGCCCAAGAGCAGACTATTCACTGATCTGTTATAACATTTTATTGATGAAGAGAGGAAACGATTTCAGTAAACTTTCACAACAGATTAAATTTATTGTATTACTGGTAAAAAAAAAAAACTGAGGCACTTTCAATGATATTTATTAACCAAATAATAGATCACAAATTTAATTGTTTTATCATGTTGCAACTCAAAGTTAAAGCATAAAACGCTCTATCTTTACACATTCTGCTCGTTTCTGTTTTGCATGGTCCGCTTTTCATTTTTCAGTTACAGTAAATGTGTCCTTATTCGCGCTTCATGTTTGTCTGTCCATTAGGGGCATTTAGTTAATTTTGTGCTTCCAAAAGCACAGCCTTGTGGTTCTGCTTAACAGTGCATTAAAGTGTATTTAATGCAGCTCAGTGCCTTTTTCATGCTAACGAGTGCTCCTCTGCAATTTCCTCTGTTTGCTCTTATTTTTCTGGATCCCCCACTCTACAGTTCCAGAAGCCCAACGAATTTTCCCCGCCATTCCGCTTTGGGACAGTACCCAATGGGAGTACAGAGCGCAACATCCGCAACAACTACCGGGACATGCATTCCTACATGACCAGCTTCCACCAGAAGAATGTAGACGAGGCTCTGTATAGTCTGAAGACCGGGTGAGGAAAGAGACAGCTAGAGAAACAGATGGGGATAGAAGGGATGAGGAAGATGAAAGGATCAGCAGGAAAAAAAAGAGAGAGTGCTATGGAGCTGTGAGGTAGTGTCCTGATGCAACAGAGCGAAAAGATGATGAAGGAATAAGAGCAGGAGACAGACGAAGACAGAGCATTGTGGGCAATGTGGGTGGGCAGCCAGTCGAGCTGTGTATCTGCCTGCCACTGGCCCCAGAATAGCAGCGCAGCAGTGGTTTGCGGTGAAATTTGAAAGCTAGCTAATACCTTACTTTCCTCTTGACACAATGCATCTGCCATCTCTGCCACTCTGCCGAAGATGTACCAGTGCTCCCCAATTACATATTTTTGGTATTTGATGAAAGTTTGCACTGAATGGTTGTCACTTAACCTGTCAAATCCCTATAGAAACAAAACTAAGTACAAGTGAGAAGGGCGTGACTGTGGTAAGTTTAGCTGCAGAAATGGAAGGTTAGGGAGAGGACAGGGCAAGGCCATGTAGCTAAAAAAAAGTCTAATCTTTTGTTCTTTTTTTAATATCCATTTTCAAAGGACAATTTGATTGTAATTGATTTTTTTCGTTTGCTACTGACTTAGAGGGCAATTCAAATGTATTGTAATTAAAATAATTCCTTTCTTTTTCTTCTCAACACAAAAACAAAACAACAAAGCAGCAGTGTGCATTACCCTCAGAGGTTTTTATTTTTATTCCCCCATGTTTTTATAGACCAGGTCTAATGGACCATTATCTGTCACATGAGAAGGGTTCATATATTTTATACACTACGCAAAAAACACTCTGCACATGGCTAATTTACATAAATCTACAGAGTAGGCACTACACAGACATTATATTCCTGTTCAGCAAATTAATACCACTTCATTAAACCAAGACATTACAGTGATGTAATATGACTCCTTGATTATTAGGGCCTTTAGTGTCTTCAATGTCATTATGGCATTATTTGAGCTGCTCTGGCTCTAGCAGCAGTATTACAAGTTTTTCCCATAAAAATGATTCTGCCATTTTTTTTACTTTGTTTAGAATTAAACACACATGTTAAGGGAGTTTATTTTCATTTATTGCCCAGCTCTAGTTAAATTTGTGTAATGTTTTATGTGAATTGTCCCAGTCCTCACTGTCTCTGAGCATTAATGTTTTATTTCCTTAAAAAGTATGAATATTTCATAGCATTAAAGAGGGTGGTCTTCGGCAAAGTGGCATGGAATAAATTACTTTAGAAAGTCTTGCACAGTTTAGTGCAGATTGAACCATTGTGGTGCTCTCCATGCATTTTCATTTCAAATACCTATGTAGAATTTTTGAAGTAATTTCTGCTCTCCAAACTGTCATAACTTAACAAGTTTATAACAGGGGTATACTTGTTAACTTCTTGGTCACATTGACTTCTCAATCTTCTCTAGCAAATATCAAGTCCCATACATTTTTAGTTCTCTGCTGACTATAAACTATTTCTAATGCCTTATTAGCAAACTAATATTGATAAAATATCTGCTTATAACATGCCATGTTTATATTATTCTTCTGTTTTTCTTTTCTTCTTCACATGTGGTCTGTAGCAAACTGGATGCATTCATCTATGACGCAGCAGTGCTAAACTACATGGCTGGCAGAGACGAAGGCTGTAAGCTGGTCACCATCGGGAGTGGCAAGGTGTTTGCCTCTACGGGCTATGGCATTGCCATTCAGAAAGATTCAGGATGGAAAAGAGCTGTGGATCTGGCTATCCTCATGCTTTTTGGAGATGGTAAAGAGTTGAATCATAATATTTGAACATAGCAATTTTACATTTAAATTTACAATTTTTCCTTCTAACAGTCCTCATCTGTCAATACCAGTAAAAGTCACATACACTTTTGGGCAGAGAACAGTAGAATATTTATTGACTTCTCACTGAGGTATTTGTAAAAAAAATGCAGCCTGTAATAGGCAGAAAGGTCCCAAAAACCTGCAGCTGCTGTGGCAGACTGTTTATTTGGCAACTCAAAAGAAGCAGACAGTGCATCATGAAGGCTGTTTTGGCAGAGACAGGTAGATATTGACCTGAAGGGAAGATAGATAGATGTGGGTAAGATTAGTCTTGAAAAGCCAAAGCCTGTGGAGAATGTCGAACTGTTGTCACGGCTGACACATTTCTTCAGTGTCACACAGTTGTCACAGCCCAAACCTGCAGACATTTAAACTGAGACAATTGACTTCACAATTCAAAAATGAAAGCTCAAGGACTTACTGATCTTGTATGTTCAAACTGTCTTGGTTTTTAGATGTCAGCCCTTTTTCTGAATAAAAAGCTTTCATTTTTTTATTCTACAATGCAAATGTTTGCCTCATTTGAACCCCATAAATATTACAAAGATACAAGGCTGTTTTGTTGGTCGAGTCATGTTTTGGGCCCCAGCTGTTGATTTGGGTTTTGGTTAGTGACCGAAAGAAATCAGTGGGGTGCCAAAAGAGCAGTGATTCATATCAGACTCAATATCCAGCACTAGCTACTTGAAAATTGAGTCAGTTTAAGTGATTAAGGTTATTTAAGTGCATGGTAAAAAATATGCCACCCCTGATCATTTCTGGACAGTAAATACCTATTTCTTAATTATTTATTAAGAAATCATATTTTTTGTTGTTCTTTTACATTTTATATTGGCTTAAGATAACTAATCATTCTCTAAGAATACATTTACATGACAGCAGCGGTTCTTTGACAGACTTATGTACTGTATATGTGCTTTATACTGCTACCTGCCAGTTCATATGCAGTGTAGCACAGTTACTCATAAACAGATGATGGCCTTCCATTTGGTATCATTTTGCATTTGTGTGACTGCTGTATTTGAAAGGTTATTGTTCTGCAAACTCTAACCTGGTATCAGACATATGGTCACAAGAGTCAGCACATGGACATGCACTACCGGAAGCCTCTTGAGTTAAGTGCACCCTGCTGTCTGTGCAGTGCTTGTGCCTATGCAGGATGTGACTCATGTCACATACTTAAGCCCCAACTACCAGATGACATGTCTGCACAAATTTGTCAATTGCAGTCATCTGTATTCAGTGTGCCTTGTGTGTCATAATACTTAAACATTACTAGGTTAACACATCATACAGTGAGATATGTTTACTCATATCTGTCACAAGAAATTAGACCATAGACAAAAAGTAACTCATATACAGAGGAATGCACTTTATTGACACAAAGTGCATACGTATTTTCAAGTATAAAGTCAAAGTAAGATTGTTTTAACTACACAAAACTCTATATAAAGTATCCTGCATAAAAATTCAGACCACTGTTTTGCCTTAGATCCTTGTTTGCTTTTAGGTATATACTGTATATGTTTATAACTGATACTGTTCCTACACCATACAGGAATACTAAAGAATTTATTTAAATCAAAAATGTATGGTTTACAGTTGTCTTTTCACAAAACAGGACTGAAGGTGAAAATGAGTGAACAGTTGTCTGGAAGAAACACTCAACCATATCTGTATAAGCAGTGTTGCATGGGAAGACTCAGTCACATTCAAAGCACTGGTGCAAATCAGACAAATTTCTTTGGACGTGTCCTCCCCCTTTAGCAATCCCCCAGGAATTCAAACTCAGGGAGATATATTTTAGAGCGGAAATTTGTCACATGTCCATGCTAACTTCCTCCCTAAGGACTGTCACATCCCAGTGGGCAGTATATTTCCCCCACAACAAGGAAGGGGTTAGCTTTGCATAAGCAATCTTTAATAACTATGATCCCCAGGGGGAAGGAGGGTGGATTAGTCAGTATGATGCAACCTGACATTGGTGGCATGTATATGAGACCTGAGCTGTTTTTTTGGCATCAACTCACCAAAAAAATATGTCCTGTTTTAGTACACTCACTCTCCTGGGGGCAACCCCAGCTGAGAATTTAGTCTCACTAAGCTCTGTAACCACTGTGTGTTTGCCCACTTGCTTCAGGTGAGATGGAGGAGTTGGAAGCCCTGTGGCTCACAGGCATCTGCCACAATGAGAAGAACGAGGTGATGAGCAGTCAGCTGGACGTGGACAACATGGCCGGCGTCTTCTACATGCTTGGGGCTGCCATGGTTCTGTCACTCATCACCTTCATCTGTGAACATTTATTCTACTGGCAACTACGTTTCTGCTTTATGGGCGTGTGCTCTGGAAAGCCTGGGGTCACCTATTCCATTAGCAGAGTGAGTGCACTTGTGCTTTATTTTAGAAATGACCTCTGTCCTCCTGACAGAACAATAACACTAGCAGTTCTTCTAAAACCACTGGCTGTGGTTGAGGTGTACTGAGTCAGGGTAATAGGATGATTCACCTGATTGACCTGTGGCTTTTTGGGCCAAGGCATGATTTAAACATAGAAACAGGCCTTCCCTAAAATTAAAGTGAATAAATGTTATATTTGGATGTCCCAGAGATGTGTTTGTGAATGGTTTAAAGGTCAATACAGCAGTTTTATCTCCACTCAAATGGGTTTCAGTGTTATTGAGGCAGGTTCTTGATATTTTGATATGTTCTTTATTAAAATACAAATGTTACTTTTTAGAATAGCATTGTTAAATGTAAAGTAAAGAACATTTACTTCACATCTACCCAGACTAATCTAAAATGATGTAAATTATGTTAAAGGTACCTGTCTGGTTTTGAACCATTTGTTCAATAATTTAGTCACTTTGTTTTTGGTACGGCATGACAGAACAACTGTGTCACTAAATAGCAAAATAATAAGGATCTACTGCTTTTTTGCTTTAAAAAATCTATAGAAGGTTTACTGATGGACAAGTAAGGCTTTTACAAAGAGCCAACAAGATACAAAAAAGAGAAAAGAGATAAGAAGGCCTGAGAGATGATAGAAAAAAAAAATCAAACCGATGGCAGGACAAAGTTAGGCAGAAAAGAATAGACACAATGGTGAAACGTTAGCCTTTTTCCTATTACCTTTACAGCTGGCTGTAGTAGCTATAGATGTATAGAGATAAAACAAGACATTCCCATTGGAGTGGCTGCTTCTCACCGTAGCACCCAGAAAAGAAGATAAAACACGCACAAAGAAAGAATAGAGGCATAATAGAAAAGAGGGTTGACGATTGATGAGTCTTTAATGTAGCTTTGTGACTAAGAGACAGGCACAAACCATTTCTGACATGATGACGCCTTTGAGGAATATAGGGCTGCTGACTGACTAGTGGGCAGCATGCCCATGAACTTTCTGACCATACTTTTTGTACATCGCCTTTTCAAATTCACATTTGATTTTACTCAAATCTGACCTATAGGTAACCAACACGCCAAGGGCCAATGACATACAAGAGTACAACAAGCTTTAACAAAGTGATGCGTTTTGTGAAACTGTTGTGGTGAGGAAATAAAACGAGGCCAACCAGGGTCAGGTGAATTTAAATGATATTGATTAAAGCTATTGATTGAGCTTGCTGCTATCAATCAGGGCTTTGATCCACTTGCTCGCTCCTTTAGCTGCTGCTGCCTGAGGTGAAGTGCTGAGTGGCAGCTGTAAGGGTCTACGACTGTCCCCTGAGAAAAGACATTTATGAACTTAGCCCCTCTTACTGTTTAATAGTGTGTAAACAAGTGGGTGGTCAGGGAGAACATGGCAATGTATTAACCTCTCTCTGCCTCTGTCTGTCTCTGTTTACTTCCTGTCTCTCTCTCTCTCTGTCTGTGTATGTGTTGGATGTTTGGCCCACCTTCTCTCACATTAAATCCTTCTGGTCTTGACTGTATCCTCTACACCTTACCCATTATACCGTTACCACTGAGCCTTAGACCGGACAACTCTCATCTTCTTCCTTGACCTGTCTCACATTCTCTTTCTCCTTGTCTGTCTTCCTATTCCCCTCTTATTTGGTCACTCCAGGGAATCTACAGCTGTATCCACGGTGTTCAAATTGAGGAAAACAAGTCAACTGTTGACTCCCCCTCGGCCACTATGAAGAAGAACATGAACAACACCCACTCCAACATCTTGCGCTTGATCCGCACTGCCAAGGATATGACTGCTGTGCCCGGTATTAACGGCTCTCCGCACGCCGCCCTGGAGTACAGTCACAGTGGCCGAGATTCCACTATTTATGACATCCAGGAGCACCGGCGTAGCCTGGTGGGCCATCCCATAGACTGCAAGCCTGCGCCTCCCTATATGGCAGAGGACAACATGTTCAGTGACTACGTCGGTGAGGTGGAGAGGACTTTTGGCAACTTGCCCCTGAAAGACAGCAACCTGTACCAGGACCATTACCGGCACCACCACCCGGCCTCAGCTCTGGGTATGTCCGGCCCCCCACCGAATAGACCACGTAGTCTGGGCAGTGCAAGCTCACTGGAGGGGGGTACGTTCGATTGTGACAGTTTAGGGGGAGGGGTAGCACCCATCTTTACCACCCAGCCCCGTCCGTCCATGACTCACAGGAACACCAATAAGTTTGACTTGATCGCTGGCCACACCCCTGCGGATTCCAGCCAGGGTGGGTTCAAAGGTGGCAATGTGTACGGCAGGTTTTCTTTCAAAGGAGGAGCATCCAGCACGGGGCTCATTGGGGGTCACGAGCGGTACTGCAGTGGAGGTGGGGGAGGCTCGGGGGGCGATGATGGGAATGTTCGATCCGACGTGTCAGATATCTCCACGCACACGGTCACCTATGGCAACCTGGAAGGCAACAACAAGCGACGTAAGCAGTACAGGGACAGCCTGAAAAAGAGGCCAGCCTCGGCCAAATGCAGACGGGAGCAAGACGAGGTAGAGCTGAGCGGCTTCAGAAGGAGGCCTCACCACCACACCGTCCACCACCACTTCCCCCACGGATCCCTGGCACACCGCGCGGTCTCTCCTCCCCTGGAGCGGAAGAGGGGCGGCGGAGGGGGTAATTCTTCTCCTTACTTATTCCGCAAAGACAAAGAGAACCTGAGAGAGTTCTATGGGGAGCAATTCCGCTCCAAGGAGGGCAAGGCCAAGTGGGAGCAGGAGGGAGGAAGTGGAGGAAGCGGTGTGGGCAGTGCTAGTGGTGGTGGTGTCTGTAAGAGCTTAGTGCCAGTAGAGGACTTCCTCAAAGGTAAAGTCAAGAAGCCCGAGTGTATAGGGCTTAACACTGTGTCGGCAGGGCAGCAGGCCCACAGCTGTTGGGAGCAGGGTGTGTCCGGGATAGGAGGAGGGGGTATAGCAGGAGGTGACTGGGAGTGTCGTAACTGCCACAGCGTCTGTCATCACAGTGGAGGAGGCTCGTGTCCAGCAAGTGGGGTTGGGGGGAGCAGCAGTCGTCCCAGCTCCGCTTCCTGCAAGCGTTGTGACTCCTGTAAGATTCAGCCGAGTAACCTTTATAACATCAGTGAGGATAATAACATGGTGTTTCCAGGAGTGAAGAGCAGTGTAGGAGCAAGCCAAACACCAACTCAGGCACAGCGCAGGAAGCTAGGACCAGGCGGGAGAGTCCTGAGGAGGCAGCACTCCTATGACACATTCGTGGACCTGCAAAGGGAGGGGGCTGGTCGTATGGGAGGAGCTGGTGGGGGCATGGGAGAACAGTTTCCCCAACCCCGTAGTGTGAGTTTAAAAGACAAAGACCGTTTCATGGAGGGCCCCAGCCCATATGCTCACATGTTTGAGAGGTATTCAGGTGACAGGGACTCTCCTATGTTTGGAGGAATCGGCGGAGATAGGGCTAAAGCGGGGTCCTCGTTCAGTTTATTCCGTGGAGGAGAAGGTGGGCTGCATCGGCGCTCGGTGGGGGAAAGAGACTTGAGGGACAGAGATAGGGCAATGATGGGAGGTGGGGGCTGTGGTGGTGGTGGCGGCAGAGGGGCCGGGACTTACTCCTTGTCTAAATCTCTCTACCCAGATAAGGTGAACCAGAACCCTTTCATCCCAACGTTCGGCGATGACCAGTGTCTATTACACGGTGCCAAACCGTACTACATGAAAAAGCCACAGACGCAGCAACAGCAGCAGCAGCTACTCAACAACAATCGAGGAGGAGGGGACTTCAGAGGCTCAATGGGTGCTACTTCCTATTTGCCTGCATCAGCCACAGCAGGGGTGATGTCCAATATGGCCCCCAGATACCCTAAAGAGCTGTGTCTGGGTGGGGTGGGCGGCCCCATGGGCAATCACCATGGGGCCAACAAGCTTCTGCCTGGTGGCAGGGACACATTAGGTTTGGGGCAGGGGCATAGACCCTTCAATGGTGCCAACGGACATGTATATGAAAAGCTGTCCAGCATTGAGTCAGACGTCTGAAGTCCAACAATACAATGGGTGAAGAAATAGGGAAAAACAGAGAAACAGGGCAAAGGAGGAGCAGCTCGAGCTGATAACTGCTCTGTGAAGAGAATGAGGAGACACAATACTGTGTATATTGTTCTCACTCTACTAAATGGATGTATTTGGACAATCCACTGAGGCCACTGCAGGCTAAGCTGGGATGTCCTACGAGAGACAAGTTTTTAATGAGAAGGGAGGATTCTGGTGCTGCTCTGACGCTCGTAGGAAGGACAGAGGGAGGAGAAAACAGTAAAATGAAATCTCCACTTTCTCTTTACATGCTTGTTGTCTTTCCCTCCCTCCTGCAGTCCGGAACACCAAAACAAATATTTTGTTTAACTACGGAAATACAATCACAAATGAGAAATCAGCATTTCTGTTGTATTAACAGGGTAAACTAATAATAAATGTAGTGATAATGTTAATATTACTGAATATTATTCCAGTGTTTATTGATGATTGTTTTGAATTGTTTCGGGGTTTTTTTCTTTTCACTTTTGATCATTTAATAGTTCATGTTACATATTTGTATAATGTAATTTTTTTCTTAGCTGATCAATTTTGCAGGATGCCAGTAGAACGGATGTCAAGTGGAAATTCAATCCATTATGGCTATTTATAGGCTCCTGTTATTTGGACTCTTCTTTGCTATTAATTCTTCCTTCATGTTTATTATTTTTTACTTTTCTCATTTCTGAGTGCTGTGACGTGTATGTGAAAGGCATGGCTTCCTGGGTACATTTATGTACTTGTGCACTTAAGAAGATGGCATTTTTTTCAACAAAGCAACATCATCATACTGATTTGCCCTTTTCCTCTTGTGTTCGGTCGGGCAGTACCAAATGGGTTCCACATTTCGAGCTTGATGTGCCTTAAAGGATTAATAATGATATCTTTCAGACATGAATATCAATATCTTCTGTTAGTTGACTATCCACCCGCTTACAATTAGCCATTTAATTAGAGCATACAAATCCAACTCAAGTTTATACTGAAGGTTAAATTTTACAAGAAATATTTTTGCACACGGCGGCATTGGGTCTCTCTTGTCATTTTTATACAGAGAACATGTCACAATGAGTAGGATTACAGGAGTAAAATCACAGTGCAAACATTCCTACTTTTACAAACAGAAACAAAACAACCTCTTGTGTCACCTCTTAAGTGCTCTACCAACTTACATCACTTTTGCTACAGAACAGATGACCCACTGTTAAACACATACAACATAATGGACTCTTGTCAGGCAGTCGAGCCTTTGGTACTGAAATGAGCACCCCACATGTTAATTATTATGTGATTACAGCTATAAGCACTGCCTGTCGTATTAGACAGTCCCATTTGATAGAAGGAGCACAGGAATACAACAAAGGGCTGCAGCAAACCCAAATTTGACACACTGTTAGACACGTTTCCTTCATGTATTGATTTGAATTGCTTTAATGGCAGAAAAGCATTCTCCTGTCCTTGATAATTCCTCTAACCTTCACATTTCAGCGTCTCATTTGACCACATAACGTAAATGATCATTCCACTATGTGCTCTGACCTTGTATTTTTCCTCTTTGGGGCCATATTTTTCCACATGCTGAGGTCTTTGATGAATGAAAACACTAATGTCTATTCAATGAAAAAGCGAGCGGCAGGAAACATGAAACAGCATCACTAAAGCAGGTGGTACATTTTAGAAAAACTGCACTTTTGATTTCCCTGAAATAGAAATGAAAAGTGATCAACAAATTTATGTTAGACTTTCTGCTCAGCTCAACTTTCTCTATCTTTAAATCACATGCTACCACTGACATCCTGGTTACTTTCAGACATTGACACATGATTTAATAGATCTGATCAAACCAAATTATAAACCCTAAGCACAATCTGATAGATCTGATTATGGGTTTCTTGTACATCACAAAAGGACTTTTATCTCTTAGTTGACAAGTCAGTATGTATGATACTGGGGGTCTCTAGTGTTTGTAAGGATTTGCATGAATAGGTTTTATTTCCTTTTCCTGTTTTCAACTTTTAGCCCAGAAATGGGTATTTTTAATGATATTTGGAATTTTATAAGTTACATTGGTACTGATTCCTGTAGTACTGTAGGTGTGTGTGTTTGTGCAAGCGAAGACGCCACTTTATAGGTTGAGATTTTGGTTTTACAAAAAAAAAATATGGCTAAACTGATTAAGATCTTCACGAGGCTAGAGTGCTTTTACTGTTATTATTATTATTCAAAGATTAGTTTTCTTGATATTCTTTATGTAAATGCTTTTAATAAGGTTCCTAGTCACTGAAGAAGCCTTTTTCATTTCATCTACTTTCTATTTTTTGCCCTCTGAATATATCAGTATGTTTCATTTTCTGTCGTTGTATGTGCCTGGATACATACGCTTGATTACCTCTGTGTGTGCTCATTTGGAAGAGAGACAGTGTGCGCGAGATAACTGTTTATTGTAGGCTACATGTACTATAAAGCTATGTAAATACCTCACACTCATGAACTTTTGATAAGAACTGTACAAAACACTAGAGCATAGATCTATTTGAGATTTGACTTTGATTGGTAGGTTTCCTCGCAGACTTGTTTTGTAACAACTTAAGGCCAGGATATGTGCAATCATTTATTTGTCTATTCACATTTAATAAATTGAGGTTCCTCTATGTGATTTATTTGCTTTTTGACCTGGTATAAGGTTCTCAAATGAAAATTTGTAAAACACACCTCATGAATCAATAGAAAAGCACAATAGATTATCTGTTGCATTTTTACCAGGAACTATCTTTCTCCTCTTTGGCCGCTCTGTTTTTGTGTTTTGCCAGAGAAGATTGATCATTTCCATCCCTGAGCTGTACAGATTGTGAAAATGTACATATGATAAAAACTCTAGTTCACCCTCACATTTTTGTATGGAGAGAAATTACTTGTGTGAAGAGAGTATTTCAAATTTGACTGAATATTTAGTAATTGAAAAAGAGATTAAACACAGTCAATGTGAAAATAAGTGCTGAGAAATATTATTCTTCTGTCTCTTTGGAATAAAAGTGTTAAGTATTAATAAAAAAGATCAAATATCATCTTGGCTTGTTTTGCTTTTGTTCCGACAGGATATTTGTGGTATGTTGTGGTCCTAATTTCCGAGTGCGTCATACATAGACCACATTATTATGTCTTATTAGAGATAATGGACACAGCCGAGTGTCATCTTTTGCCCTTTCATTACATCTTTTATTTGTTCCTTGCTCGCTTTTCATAAACAAGGCTCTTATGTGAGATTGATGTTATTCACCATGTTGGACAAGTGTTTTACGGACCAAAGAGAAAAACAGGGAATAGGAAAAAATATAATGAGATATGGATGGAAATGGGAGAAGTGATGCAAACCAAGCAGCAGAGATCAAAGCTCCTCCAAACTCCCCCTCACTCCTCAGACTCTCTTTACTCCACTGAACGCCCTGTCCAGCAACAGGAGTTATTTAAAGAAAGCTGAAAATGTACCCGTGCTCTATAGATATCAAGACAGACTTGAATATTCGCAGACCTCACGTTTTTCAGAGACACAAGCTGAGGCGTGGAGAACAACCTTATAATCACTCGTGCTAAGTTGTTTAGTCCTGACTCCAACCCAACAACCTCAGGATGCAGTGCAACACATGTAACTACTTCTTGACAATTAATTGTTACCTAGCAACTGGCTCTTTTTCCAGAGACAGAGAGGGGAGGGTGAGTAGAAAGAGAGAAGATTTATACAGTATTCCCACAGCATCTTAACTGGATTGGATGCAACAATGCATCCACAATACAATACCAAAATGGAAAGAACAGCCTGAGCTTAACGCCCACATGTAGCAGTAAGGAGAGGAGAGGAGGGAGCAGCAAGGGCCTAGGAGGAGGAGAGAGGGGGTGATGCACAGATTACATTATGAAAAAGGATGAGACCTATACAAAGAGGAATCAAAAGGAGCTGACATCCAGTGGCACATGCAGATTGAAGAGTGAGAATAGTTTGTACAAATCCAGCAGCCTGTGTCGTGTGTGGACGGAGCGTGGTGTTGGTTCAGTTGTAGGAGACAAACTGGTTGCTGTAGAAACACTTGGCAAACTTTTAATGAAGGCATGAACTTCGATATTAAGCCCACACAATGCACATGCGCGGTCATCGTAAGCAAACAGTTTGTTATCAGACAATAGGCACCCCCTGCTGGGCCGTTCCTGCCCTCAGCGGGGCAGAAACAAAAGAGTGAGCCCCTGTGAATCAATATCAGACCTGATTATGGACAGCACAGGAGTTCGCTCCTGGTGCCCTTTGGCCCTAAACAAGGATGAAGATGGGTATTGTTCGCCACCAGAGTCCAAAAAGTAAGACTAACACATAATACCTGTTAAATATGTTATACTCAACCAGAGTTTCAGTTAAGTTTGTTTTAGCAGAGGGACCTCAAGAAATCTCATATCTACACATTCAGCCTAGCCTAGATGTTCCCTTCAGGTTAAAGCTATAGGTTTTTGGGTTTTTTTGGAAAGCATGGCATTTTGATGTTTTGTTAAAGAAGACTAAAGCCCAGCAGGTTACGCGATTCTTAGCCATTTCCTATATTTCTGTATAATAATTTTAATTGGATTTGTTTTTTCTTTAGCTCCAAGCTATAGCCCTTTTTTGTAGCTATCATAGAATAATTAGCATTTATGCTCCCTCAGTAATGTAGGCTTTGTCATTTCGTCTTGAAATGTTAAATAAACTAAATTAACTTTAAGGTTGGTGACACTAACAACAGATGGCAACTAAAAAACAACTGACTTAAAATACAGGGTAGTAGGCCTACTTTATGAAATAATGTGCAACCTGCAGGCTTTCATTTTTCAGTTTATGTTCCACGTGATACAATTATTCAGAAACTGAAATTCATGAAATGAACTGATATATTATATTGCATATTGCACAAAAGAGATCCACCGCTTTACAGTCACACTGGTATAATTAAGAAATATTGATTTGCTTAGGCCACATTCAAAAACTATCCTCTTGAGAACAGAGACTTGAGCTAATTCTGGTATTAACATGCATTTTGAGAAATTTGGTCAAGTTTATTTAGAAAATAGACAATAAAACAAGTGTTAAAACAAAAGTTTATTAAAATGTTGAAATGACTACTGTAAGCCATAGGCCTACAGTGTAGATAACAGGCTTACGCATGGCCTTGACTGAAATATTCGTGGAGCCTAAAGTTTCGGGCCTACGTGACCGGCTGAAACACTTGGACCCCGCCGCTGTTGAAGATCTTGACTCGTCTCCTCCTCAGGACCCTGGAGCCTCTGTCCCCGGGTCGGAACCGGGACTGGGCCGGGCCCGGTACCTCGCGCCTCACGCTCTGTGGCGTCAGGGCCTCCTCCTCCCCCTCCGCGCGGTAACCATGGTGACGGAGGAACGGTTCCAGGGTTGCTAAGCGATGAGTGAGCTCAGTGATGCGCCGATGCAGCAGCGCCACTTCTCTGAACAGGTCGTTGACAGACTCGGACAGAGGGCGCACCCTGCAGGTGAAAAGAGGGAACAGCACTTATACTGTTGCACAGTACACAGGTAGTTCAGTACTCTGATAAATGGGGTCTG
The DNA here is from genome assembly GCA_036850595.1 of Rhyacichthys aspro. Classification (NCBI taxonomy): domain Eukaryota; kingdom Metazoa; phylum Chordata; class Actinopteri; order Gobiiformes; family Rhyacichthyidae; genus Rhyacichthys; species Rhyacichthys aspro. Next base: position 10,134,314 of record CM072148.1, on the reverse strand, counting down.
GTCATTAACACTTTTATAACAACTAACACAGCTATTAAATCTTCAAAAACAACTCTTATTGCATTATCGGAGTTACATTACAAGAATCATTCCTCTATCAGAACCAAACTGTAAGCCATCTGCAACATGTCCTCTATGGGGCACACATTTAAATTGACATTGCATTAGTTCATTGTTTTGAATGTTATGTTGTTAAAAGTATTTTTTACTGTCCCCATTTACAGCAGTTTAAAAAGAAATGAGTGTTTAACAACTTTGACAATGGTAATATCACTTTTTATCATTGCCCTGCCCTTCTTGTACTGGCTTGGAACAAACATTTTTATCATAAGGGGTGTGAACTAATACCATGCACATAACTCGAGTACCTGGAGTAGTCTGGCAGCAGTGCACTTGGCTGAGAGTGCAACAAAGTCTTGATCTCACCAAAGATACGTTTTCCCCAGGTGTCTAAAACTCTGGTCACGCTGCGCACTGTGGCCACGTTCACGTTGTCAGCTGAAACATACCACAAAGCCACCAGGATAAACACAAATCACTGCTCAATATCATAGGCATTACTGGCCACTTAGAAGAGCCTGTTGTAATCTCTGCAGGGTGCTTAGTTGACGTCATTAAACTGCTGCGTGCCATTAACATCAGCAATAAATTATTCCTTTAATTCACAAACTTCAAACATTTTGTCACAGGCAGATTTACAAGGCCCACGTTTCAAAACAGCCAAGATCAAACACAGGCTCGTGATTTACCTCCCTCTCTGTAGTTCCAGTACCCGTAATCCAGTTCATTCTCCTCGCCGCCTGAACGGGCCCCTGTTGCTGCAGCAACCACCATCAGCACCAATAACAGTGTGGGAGGGGCCATTACAAGTTTTCAGACACTCCCCTTAAAGAAGAAACAAAATAAGGTATGTTAATGTCTTCTCAAAGCAATTTCTCTTTCTCTTCAGATTTTATGAAACCCTGAGCCAAAATACAAACGCAGGACACAAATGTTCTTAATCTTAGCACGAGTCTGAAGTAAACAAATGAGACATTTTAGGGCAAGCGACCCAGAAAATGACAAAAATAAAGAGCAGGATTGCGTCCACATGAGGTGAATCATTCCAGACAATAATAAGCCCATGAGTCATAGTTGAGGTATTAAAAAGATGTGAATTTGGAGGTTGATAAAGGGTCCAGTAAAAAGGACAGCCAAAACTTGTAGCTCAAGAGTTCATCAGCACAAAACAATCAAGATAATTCTCTCTCTGCGAAGTGATTTCTGTTCGACACAAAAAAAACATTCAAAGCTAACTGCGACTTTGAAGAAGGTTAAGCTATTACTGAAAGCTGTTGAGGAGAAAAGACCGAACGCGGCAGCACTCACAAGTTGAATGATGAGGATGCTTGAAGGCTCAGCAGGAAATTCTTTGCTGATATTGTTTGAATCCCAGATGCTGTGCTGTTGAGTTTCTCTGCTTTAGACTCTGTCACTGCCCCGCTGTTTGCACCTTATTAACTTCTTCTCTTCCGTTTCTCTCGATGCTCCCTCCACCCTTGCCTAGCAGTTGTGAAATAATTAAGGAAAACAGTCTAGCGGTTCTAGTTTGATCATTTGAAAGACGTTAGTAAGCTGTCATATTTTCATCTGAGGCGAGACTCACACTTTCTATCTCGAACTGTGGCCAGATGTGTGGCACGCCTTCTTGAAGATTAGTGTCTCGTCTTGGCTCTTCCCCCCTTTATGGAGTAGACAGGTATATGGAAGGTCAGTGGCTGAAGTCCTGCTCAGCTGCAGGATCAGGTTTCTACAGTCAAGTACTGTGGACTTCTGTAACTTGAGTTACGGGTTTGCATCTGCTGCTCTGCTCTGCCCTTTGTATTTGTTTTCTTAGATTTTCTCCCACAATAAGTACATAGAGCTTGTTTATTGTCCTTTTACTCATTTGTTTACATTTTTTGAGTGCGTTCCTCTTATGTCAGCTCACAGTAGAAAGGAAATATGTGACTTTTTTAGTGATGAATACTAAAAAAAAAGAATGGACCAACTTCACCTTAAAATCCTGAAATACATTTAATTTCAGATGGAAAAGAATTGCTAACTGTAGCTTTAAATATTGACTGAAAATGATTATTCAGGTTAAATTAGAAACATATACCATCTAATCAATAATCCAGCTATTGATAAATGTGATTCACCTTGTGCATTTCTGGGTTTTTAATGCCTGAAATACCTGTAGAAGAACACCCCACAGTTATTTTAACACTGGGTGCAATTGTTTTTCTTGTAAATAAAGCCTCATTATGAGAGAAACGAGTTTGGACTGAGAGGGGTGAACGTGGAATGAATTATTCCTCATTGACTGGCGTGCAGATGTTTTTCCAGCTGTGTCTTCTTTTTTTCTACAGCTGAGGTCAGTGTTGGCCACCAGTACAGCAGGAGTGAAAAGTTAAAAGAAAGTAATGCAAAGGTGACGGAAAAGGAAGTGTAAAGGAAGAAATAAAACGGAAAGACAAATGGGGCTTATTATATGAAGCGCTGCCATTCAGCATCTGCACAGCTCTCTTCGACAGGGAGAGTTACTGCAGTGAAAAAGAAGTCACCTCAGCACAGACAGCTGGATCGCATTAACACTAGGCAGTTTGTCACCTTCAGCTGAATTCCTGCCTCCATACTTTCTCTGTTTCCTCTTCCCTCTCTTTGTGTGTGTCTTTCTGCTGTTTTCAAACCATGTGACGAGGCTTAAATTCATGGCTCACACTTTTATTTCCATACTGTCCCATTGTAGAGGAAAGCCAGCACTGCATCTTAATTTATTCCTAGAGTCTGTGACAGAAATGTTTCCATTATGGGGCCAAAAAGAGCAGGTTTGCAGGTTTGTCATCGAGTGCTTTTGCTGGCTATTTGTTAGTTCTCTAAAACCTTATTATTACCCAAGATACAGGTCATGCTTTATTCAAACAAAAGTAACATTTTGAGGAAGTCTCTTTGCCAAAAAGAGGAAGCACAACAACTTAAACAGAAGCCATAAAGAAAAGGCTATGGCTCGTATCGCAGAAACACACAACTTTTGGCATTTTGTCTTTTTGTTATTCCTAATGTTATTTTTACTCCCTTCAGTAACTGGACATGAAGTCCCAGGTAAGACTTCCTACCAATTCTTCGTGATTTACATTTGACACTCAGTTTTGGTGTCATTTTAAGTTGTGTTTTCTTCCTTCCTTCGCAGAACTATTGCTCCAGGATCAAGTTTTTGTGGCACTCAAGGGCGAAGATCTCAGCATCAAATATGAATTAAAGAAGCCTCCAAACCAAACTGAAGAAATGTTAACTTGTTTTGATCCTCACCACAAACAGATCCATTCCTGTGCCATCTCAGCCGGAGATCCACTCCTGGTGCAAGATGTATTTGTCTTGAAAAACATGACCATCTCGGGAGAATATTATTGTCAGTATAAAACAGCCAGGGTCTACTGGTTTCTCCGAGTCCGAGGTGAGAACAAATAAATGTAGGATAATAGTTAGACATGAGCACTTTTTTATAATACAATAAATATATAAAATATTGAGGAGCTCACTGCTACTTTTTAAATTCATATTTCTACTTCTTAAAATTGAATTCAGTAAATTAGGTGGCACAAGTGGTACAAAGTAAAAAAAAAAAAAAAAAGGGACCCAGGATTTACAGGTTTGACCTAATGACTGCAAATGTTATTATTTATAATATTTTACAGGGATTTCTGTGAATTTAATGTGTTTTTCTATGTATTTTAAAAAACGCGTTACCTTGTGATGGAGGAATTTTTGTTGGACCCTCTTCTTTCTATTTCTACAATATTGTGGTTTGATAATCTAAAGACATTAATTAAGATCCTGATCATTTTCAGTGTTCTGTAGTGGTATAATATAAAGCACCCATCGGTCTCTAAGACATTAGTCCTTGTTTTCCAGATAATGGCTATAAGGAGGTGATTATGTTTGACTACACAGAGTTAATTGTAGTGGCTGTCTTCACCGGTGTGCTGTTGGTCTTCAGTGTGGTTGGGTCAGTGTATGTCTTCAGAGGACATTGGGTAAGATGTGCCCTTGACAGAGGCTTTAACTTAAGAAAGTCTGCTGTGTTGAAATGTTCCTTTGTATTGTTTGCACTGTGACGTAAAGAAAACTGAATTCTGATTAAACTAGCACATGACTGACAGTGTAAGATATATTTATTCAGTGATTTCATTCTTCAAAAGGAATGTAGCAAAGCTGATGATAAAACTCAGAACAGAGACCAAAGAAAAGAGGACAAGAAGGACAAGGCACATGTTGAACCCTCACAATCTGCATCTGTCTATGCTGTAAGAACTTTATGACTTTATATTAGAAGTACAATGTTTATCTTCAATCTATTCCTGAATTCATACCTTTGTATTCATGTCTTGGAAACTGATGTGAGACATTTCTCCCAGAGTCTAGAGCCTCGTCCAAGGTCCATTTATGATGTGCTGGACCACTCTGCTGCCAGTAGACAAAAAGACCAACCAAAAGCTATGCCTAAGAAAAAGGAGAATCAAAAGACAGTAAGTGTGTTCTTTAAAATCACATTTTATTGCCAAGTTATGAGGATGCAGTTTATGATATTTTTCCTTTCCTCTACAGACTGGAAAAGGGCCACAAAACCAAGATGAAGGCATTTTTGAGTGTGTATATGAAAACTTTTAATTACTGTTAAGATGATAACAACAGATTTTTATTTTGCTTTTACTGTATTTGTATTATTACCACTATTTTTGTAAACTATTGGAATTATTTATAACGCAGAGAAACCAGTGTTAAATGGCAAATGTAATTAATAAACTAGCTAAACTTGTCAGATAAAATAGAAAATAATAGCACCATATTCCTGTCTAATGTCAGATGTAAACCATAGCATGGGTAAATCATTTCTACTGTACTTTTCTTTCTGATAATTACTTCATGAACCGATCTAAAAGTATGTCTATCTATGTCTTATGTCTGTGTTTCTTATTAAATACACTTCATATCTCCAAAAGATAAGTCCCACCCACCCTTTTATGTTAACCAGTGAGATTACAGCGTGTCTCCTCTTCTGACCAATGAAAGTAGAGCGTGTGACAATTTTACTTCCGGCTTTGGTCTGATTCTGACTCAATCATGGCTGCGGAGGGCGATTTTCTGACAAGATATCGTGCTGTTTCAAATAAGCTGAAAAAGTAAGGCATCTTTCTGCGGCTTGTAAAAATACAAACCTCAACATTGCATTGTTTCTAGTTAACATGTTAGTTTTGATACCTAGCGCGGCTGGTTAGCACTGTTATGCTAGGCTAACCTCCCTGTCACTAGCCTTTTCCGTAACGTTAGCTTTTCTCAGTAGCTAACTAAAGTGTAACGTGAGTATTGTTGTTGTTGTTATGTGTAACTATTAAATCCGCTGGTTTGATTGTTTGTTAATGGGGCTAATATCAGTGTAGTTGCGTATGTCAAGCTCAGCAAATTACTAGCAGTCAGTTTATCCCCACAAGCCCTTTGTTTTGGTTATATTATTTATCTGACAGGGTTATGTTTGCTAATGTGCAGACGTTTTCTTCGGAAACCCAATGTAGCCGAAGCAAGTGAGCAGTTTGGTAAGCATCACCTCCTTGTCATGTACTTTCGTCTCAATGAGATTCATTCTCTATGGTTGTCTTTGACATTCTTAAAATCCATCTGCTGCAACTCCTTTTATTCTTTGTTTAGGTCAGCTGGCCAAAGAACTGAAACAGCAGGACTGCCTGCAGTATGCTGCCTTCTGTAACCTGGCCATGGCTCGGTATGTGACTACAGTGAAGGCATTAATAACATGGATTATCTAATTGCCACTTTTGGTTTATAGAATTAATGTATTGAAAGCAAGGGGAATTGGAAATTAAAGATACATTAATACTAAAGTAATAATTTATCTGCAATATTTAAAATAAAATCAAACACAACATTTTATATTAAGAATAAGTAATTTTTTTTTTCAGGGGACGTGTTTAATTATGACAGTATAGCTGTAACTTTAATAAAGTACTAATCAACAGAGAATAACACCATCTGCAGTCTTGTTGCAAAACTATTCATTTATTTAAACTCATAAATAACACTTTTAAGGTGAGTTTAACCATTAATCATTAGAACAACCTAACTTGTGTGAATAGTACATCTGTTGCTATATAAAGTTAATGTGTTGACTGCAGGTGTGAGCAGACTCTGTTTAATGCACCAGGAGAGGCACTGGCATTAACAGATGCTGCCCGCCTCTTCCTCTCGTCAGAGAAGGAGAACAGGGCTCTGCAGGCACCAGGCTTTGATGAACACCTTCAGGCTGCACTTAACTGCTACAGCTTTGCGATTAAGGTACGCTACACGGCACCCAGATGTTTAACTGAATAGAAACAGTAGTGCTGCCTTAAAGCATCAACTGTGCTTTGAAAATATTATGGAAATAAAAGCATTTAGAAATTGTAAACTGACAACATATGTGCTGCTGCAGGTAGTTTTATAGAATATGTGACTAGACTGTACATCACTGGTGCAACACATGTTTAAGTTCTTGTGTAGTGACCTCATTCGTGTGAAGATATGAAATGATGCAGCTGTGCAAATGTTTTGCAGGTGTACATTGAAATGAACCAGCCTGTGATGGCTGCCAGTCTCTGTCTAGAACTTGGCAATGCACTCAAGGTAAAACAGCTTCAAATCGTTCTTCAAAATAAAACCTCTTGTTTTTCTGTTAAACATCCATATAGTTCATGAAACTTAATAATATAAAATGTGCCTTTATTAGGAAATGAACCGACCAGGAGAGGCCATTGTCCACTACCAGAGGGCTGCAGAGTTGCAGACACAGACGCCTGTTGAGGCTCTGCTGTCAATGGGAGAAATTGCAACGTGTAAAATTCTTACTCGTGAGTTTAGCTGTCACTATGCAGATGGGGTTTTTTTTTTACATATGGTTGGACTTTGACGTCAGTTCTTCTGCCATGCTGTGTATTTTTGCAGGTGACTATGATGGAGCATTGTCAGTGTTTACAGAAATGCAGCTTACGTGTCAGGAAAGAGGACTACAGCTACCAGGCACTAACACTCCTGTCGGTGAGGCACATATAGTACTTCATATGCTACTTTTCAGTTTCTAAGTATTTACATGCTTAACCAATTTGTTTACGAGGCAAATTTGACTATATTCTTAATTAAATCTCTATGTCTTAGGAGCTTTTTTGGACATTGTGGCCAAATGTGAGATTTCCAGAGTCTTACTGCTTATGCTGCTTGAGGTAAGGCATGTATTTAGATTAGTGGGTGATTTATGATATGATGTCTTGTGAAAATGCTACTAGAAATATTTAGGTCTGAAACGATACATCGAGTAATTCGATTAGTAAAAAGCTTCGATTAATTTTTTTTGCCTCAAGGCTTCGCTTAATTTACAGACTGGCCCGCAGCGTGGAACTGCGCGGAACCCCAGATTCCACTGCATGCGTTGTGGCTCCACTCTGCTCCTCCACGCACTCCGCAGGAAATATGCATCCGTTGTTTTCAATAAGAGCATTTCCACTGCATCCACTGCGTTGCGGTTCCGATCCGACAGTGTGTAGCGCAATAGAACTGCTACGAGATACGTAGCAGTTCTATTTTTCTTCGACGGCGGAGCTAGTCCGTATCAACATCGCACTAGAACAGAAAACAAGGAAGTACAGCATCCGGATTTTCAAAGTAATACAAAAATGTACGGACTTAAGTTTCTTATTTCTAATATTTATACGTTTATATACACAAGTAAGCATTAAATGCCGTAAAATCTGCAAAAACAAAGCGTTTTTGTGCCAAATTTAATGAGGAAAATCTCCGTAAAGTGAAAGTGATTGAAAACTAAACTTGTTTTCTGGTCCCCCTTCTTCTGAATAAACAGTTGTATGGGTCCTGCACACGTCTTTATCTTTTGAGCATTGAATTTTGAGGGTGTTTTTGCCATTTACAATGCATTTAAAATGTGCAATTTGTTTATTTGAGGTATGTTGTTTACTTTAAAAAAATCGCTAGAATACTCGATTACTAAAATAATCGATAACTGCAGCCCTATAAGCTTCCATTACTGGTTAAAGTTGCAATACTGTATTTAATGTGGAATTGGAGACTTTATTATGCTAGTGTCTATTCAATGTCGCCTGCCGTGAAACATAGGAAATGTAGCACTTTAATGGTCGTCCTTGATCGTTTCCTTTGCAGCCTCCGCCTCAGAAGCTGCTACCAGAACATGCTCAGACCCTGGAGAGATACGCATGGGAGTCCTTTGACCCTCACAGCCAAGGTAAATACATGAACATGAGCAATACAGACTAAATGATACATATATGAAACATATCATAAATGTGAATATGAACTTTGCTTCTGTTCTGTTCAGTGACCTTCCTGCCTGAGAATGTTTTCCTGCTCCTCCAGTCAGTAGTGGTGAGTGTCATTCTTTTCATTCTTAAACATTTCACAGGATTTCCTGATGCTTCTGCCTCATACAGGATGAAGTATGGCCTTCTTATGACACTGACAAATGTGCTGGCTTTTGTCACTCTCTCTCTCAGTGAATTGCATTTATGTGTAAATTTGCTCCATTTGTCAGCTTTATTTGTTTTCCTGATTTTCTTCTGAGCTGTCAGTTTTCTTGATGTTCAGTTTATTCATGAAATTCATTTTTATCAACTTGAATCTTCGTGTTCTTCTATTTGAGATATTCAGCTACACAATACACTGGTGTGGAAGAGAATACTCCTCTCAGAGCTCTTCATGGCTATCTAAATGTGTTGTTTATTTTTGCAGTGTGTAACAGCAAATATGTTTTACAGATGGCCTGTCAGGAGAAAGACACAGAGTCTCTCAAGTCTCTTCAGACCGAGCTATGGTAAGCAAGTTAAAATTATCTTGCAATAGATATTAAGCAGCATTTTATTGCTTCTTGGTCTTAATTTACCATATTGATCATGAGTTTTCATGTTTTCTCCCTAAGGCCGTTTCTAACAGCTGAGCAGAACCATCTCCTCCACCTAGTGGTGCAGGAGCGCATTACTCCGTCTGGACAAGGCATTTAGTCTGCCTCTGATTTTACTCACTTCCTCTGGGAACCATTCTTTATATAATGGAACATTCCTGTTTCTGGCTGGGTCTGTTGTAAGGCCTGAAGAACTGTTGTTTTTGTCATCTCACTGTCGTAGCTTACAGACAGAAAAGTTTGCCCTTTAGCAGTACAGACTGAAACAACTTAACTAAAACCTAATTGTAGTTTTATGATGAGGTTTATAATGCCTAAATAAGTGTTTGCTGAGGTGAAGGCAAAACTGGACAGATTACTTTACTTTTAATATGTGTGTACAGTATATTGTATTTATCAGTTTAATAGAGAAATGAGAGATTGATGTATTAAATTGTTTTATTAATAATTGATATGGCTTAAAGTCCAACATAATCACAAACAAAACTGTCTATGTCTATAGAATTGAATATGGTGAAATGAGCCACCATTGTCCTCCCTGGTTTACTGTTTGTTCACTTGTACAAATGCTTGTACTTGCTTAGGATAGCAGCCAACTCCAGACACAAAAAGACATGGTTAAAAACACTCAGTACAAAAATATAATGGTTACAATGTACATAGACAAAATGGATACATTATACTTCAGTTGTAAAATAATGAAACACAATTAAAACTACTTTTACTAAAAGTTAAGGCTTGTTTTTCCTAATTGTTCAAGTACTGCAAGTGGATGTAGTTTTGCCAACATGCCATTCAGTATTTACTGAAAGCATAAGGGAACAGCTTTTAGACACTACATGATTACAGTCAACATCAGCTTCAAATGTCTTTCACAGGTGCCTTAAGATAACTTCACACTTTTTTTTTTACTTTTAGGACAATGATTTGTTGTTCACAACCATATCAAATACATAATTGATTTCCAATCACAGCATTCATCTCCTTACCTTCATGTAAGGTTAGAGTTCAATCTTGCTTCTAATTTGTTATTTATTATTGTATAGCTGCAGATTGGATACAATACAATACTATACAAGTATTCTTTTCAAGATTTTTAAAACCTAAAAATCCCATTTTTTTTTTTTGCCATTTTCCCAACTCCAATGAATACAATCCCAGCCCTGCCCTCGGACTTTTTATCCTTTTATTCGCTCTTCTTCCGCAAGACGAAGTAGGTGATCGCTAAAAGGAAAGTGAAGACAAAAGAGATCCAGGCCAGAACGTAGGAGTGGCCGTACCCTCCCGCTGTGTCGGTGGTGTGAAACTCGGCCGTGTAGATTGAGGCTGCTATCATTATGCACAGGCCTGGAGGAGACAAGAGAATACTGTCACATAAGCCCAGGCGTCTAAGAAATCATTATTGTTTTAACTGAAGGCTACGGCTCACGACACAGGAATATAAAGCAGAGAAGTCAGGGCCATTATTTTGACAAATGACAGCTTCACCATACTCATTTCCCACTGATATCCACTTATGACAATGGGCTTCTCTGTAACAGCAGATGTGCCATCTAAGCACTGTAAATAATCTTATTACTTTGCTGTACTGTGACAAAATCCCCCGATCAGAACACGTGTCTTCACGGTTTAAAAAAGGTCTCCAAGAATTTCAAATTAATACACTTGTCCAATGTAGTGTGTAAATAATAACCATTGTGAGTTCACGAAGCATAAAGGCTACATTTTAACAACACCTTTAAGCTTATTTTAATCTGCAGATACAACTTTGATTTTATCACGCCAGTTTGTTTTATTATTGTGAAAGTCAGATCTGTGAGAGACAAGTAAAACAACATTTTGTTCTTGCAGATGCTACAGATTACTTACAGGAGATTGCCTGTAGGATTCCACTGAAGGTGAACCTCTGGCCTTTGGGCAGAGTGAATAGTTGAGCAACAAACACAAACAGAGCCAGAATGGCGAAGATACAAGCTAATACTGATGTGGCCTGGATTGTTTGGAGATATTCTGCAACAGCAAAAACAGAAGATCAATAGAAATGTGCTTACAAATCAATGTCCCCTTTGTAGCATCTACAGTACACATGGTTCCATCAGGAATATTTCTATTCTTAAATCAGGTACTATGACATAAACAAAAGTAAAAATTTGTCATCTTTGTGTCTATAGGAACACTTGAATATTTTACCTTCTGGGTAGTTTTTCAGGTTGGTGTAATGCCACACAGAGTTGCTCATCTCCCACCTTCCCCACAAGTCAGTGGAGACCTCATTAGAGACCCACCAGGCCTGGAGACACAGGACAAACAGAGACTGGTTAATAACTGTATTTTTTTAATGCATATCTCCTTTTACTCGGACTTTCAAAAAACTTAACTTTGTTGCATTATGTGTTTAAGGCCTATCCTGCGTTACACAAAGGTAAACACCTGTAAAATACTCTACTAAAATACTCTACAATGAAATAGCTTGGTTACTTAATGAACTGATAGATTAGTGTAGTGACTAATTGGACCAGAGGAACAGAGCAGTGACTTACATTATCAATGGTGGCCACCAGCAGCAGGATGATGGTGGTTATGTGCAGGACAACGATTCCAGCCAGCATCAACATTGTGGCCTTGTGAAACTGATAACAGAGAAGGAGGAAGGATGCATAACATTTATTTTCCACATACTTTTGTACAGGAGGCCTCTGAAACACACACAGCTGCCAGCCCCAAATAAACGCTGTCTCCAAAAAAGGGGGAATGCAGCAGAGAGTGGGGGACGCTGTATGCAAGCCCTAACTCGCCCACAAGTCTCACAGACAGGCATTATTTAGGAATAACTGCCCCAGCCATTCCAAGTCAAGCGCTTTCCAGCTTACATACTCCATGACTTCACACCAAAACGTCCTAAACAAGTTTGGTAGCATGCCTATAACTCTACTTGTAAAGCAAAAGCAAAAGTCTCTTAAACAGCTCACAAAAACACATATGCAATGACTTTTCTTTCATGGCTTTGCACTATTTCCGTCGACAAGAAAGACGCATTTGTTTGGTGAGTGTTGGGGCTCTCGCACAGGCCCTACTACAGATAACAACTTTGAAAAGAGCGCGAGAACACGACCACTCACTACAATGATGAAAAAAAGATCTCTAAAACATTTTACGCATAAACAACTCGACACATCGTCCGTATTAACCCTACCTTAGTGACCGGTTGTGCGTCTTTTAAAGTCGGTTGCGCGCAGAGGCGTATCCGTCTACTTCTTAAACGATGCTGAAATTTGACCCCACTTTCACAACTTCACACCACAAAAAAAAACAGTACCACAATGCCCTGTTCTTTTTGTTAGTTTTTTCGTAAGGCTAAAGTGTCCAAAGTGAGACCGAAGTGTAGAAAAGTTACCTGAAAGCGCTTTAACGCACGGACCGCGACTTCTCTGAGAATGTGAAACACGGTAGACCCACCCAGCTTTGAATTCACAGCACACACATCATTCTGTTTTCCCTCTCCATTCCCTCTTTTTCCCCTGACCAGGCCCCACCCTTAAAGTTTCAAATTTTTTTCTCCCTTCATTGAGATGACCAAAAACCAAACGGCTCCAGGTTCAGGTTGCCCCCTGCGACTACAAACTGTGGGTAAACACAATTAGAGCTTTCAAAGTCGGACAAGAGGACGCCTTTAGTCAACTCCAGATGTTTTTTTCATCACTATTGTCATTTACCACCCCTGAGGCTGCGCATAGCAGATTCGCTCAGCTCATTTGGACGACTCATTTGCGTGTAGCCTTAGGAACAGTGCTTTCTTTTTGTTACTTGTGAGTTTTAATAGACGCAGTGTATTTATTGCAGCATGCATGAGTCAGTGTCTCAGTAGACTGCTAACGATGTTTTAATGGTTCAGCATTTTAAAAGCCAAAACTGTGCCAATATATTACAAAGAATGTATTTCCATCAGCAAGGTGGCATTTTTTCTGAGTCTAAATGCATGAACAGGATCAAACTTTCACATTTGGGCAAATCTTTTTTAATCATGCCAAATTGGTCTATTGCTTTTACTTATTCAGAAATATCCTAAAATAATTACAAATAACAGTCCCTGTGGTGTGCCAAATATGTCATCCAAATAATTTGCAATCCGTTTTTCAAACACAAAAGATGTTTTTTTTCTCTGATGTTTTTTTTAGTAGCACCATTTTATGCCCGTTCAAAGCCGACATGTTGGATGTGTCCAGATGATACTGTGAAAGAACACAATGACACACTAAATACTGTGTGGGCTAAACAATAGTGTCATACCATTCTTAGACACAAGGCACCTGTCTGTTCTGACAGCTGCTGGAGAAGAGCTTATATAACACCTCACAATAAATGAATATGCTCAGATATGTGTTATTATTGGACGTTTGGTGTGTTATTAGAGAATGACACTGAAGAGCTACACACCTATTTCAGATTCTCTGAGATGAATACATGTGCTTTTCTTTTAATCCCAGTCTATTCTTATGTCCCCTGAGGCGTCTCAGTAAAACCCACTTGATGTGAGGTGGGTCAAACTACAATGTCTGCTTTTTCCTTGAGGAGGTGGGATGCAGGGAGATACATAAATGCTTCCTGTGCTCTTTTCAAACTGGTCTCTCGTCTGTTGACAGTACACTCAGGCGTAAGGTAGAAAACGTATCAGGATTTCACAGACATTTCTTGACTTGACTATTTTGTGGTCAGTGCAATAATAAGTCGCCCACTGCCCAAAATAGAGGCTGTGTGGCTCTGACTAAAGCAGGAAGAGGAGTATATTTTCTTGTGGTTTGGCAGGGATATAGATAGAAGGTTTATGGCCAGTCCACTCCCCTCTCGATGAGCTCTTTGTCAATGGCTCGAACAGTTATTGGAGATGACAGACCCAAGGTTCACTGATGAAACCCAATATTTCCTTTTGTGTGAATAAATTGCCAAAGTTCACTTTGTGCAGAGTGAAGTGAACAGTAATAGAGCTATTAAAGTAAGCACTGCAGTGATTCAGAGATGAAATCCATTGTAGAGACATATTTATGTTGGAGCGAGTGAGAATGATCTCCAGAAAGTACTTTCTGCAGGCTGTAAGTCTGAGTAGAAGACAGGTTTGAGTCTTTTACAGCAGTCCCTGGTTGGTTTGTCATGTCTTCACAGCAAATGGTGACTCCTCATCACAGATCACCCCTTCTTCCTCTCTTACATCACTTCTGCGTCAGGAATGGTTTCTCTTCCCATCACAACATGGGGGCCTCTGCAGGAGGACATTCTAACATCCATTCTGCTGTAAGGGTTCACACAATCCAATACAGACAGTGATTCTAATGAGAACACTTTGATTAATCAATCCCATTAATTTCCTTACATACAGAGAAAGAGAGAGACTATGCACAGAGATCAATAGCAATAAATCCCAACATGAGTCACTCTTTTGCACTGCAAGACAAAAACTATAAAAGCTACTCCTAAAAACATTAGAACTGCCTCCTTCAGGCTTTAGGCTGTATCACTGCCTGTTAAAAACAAACAAAATAAACATGACAATGATTTGTACTATGCACTATGCATCCTTATATTTCCTTGAACAATTAGGGCCTAAAAAAGACAATTAATGTTGGGTTTATCCAGTTTATTCTTACAGACTATATCTAAACACAAAGATCCAAGGTACGGAAACCAGAAATGGCTGATATGCTGTTATGTCTTTCCTTGTTCTGGCCAACAGACATCAGGAACATGCTGAAATTGTTAGATTGTGCACATCCTCACACAATTCATATGGCTTTGGTGAGAAAAAGTACACCACCAACTTTGAGCTATCCCTTTTGAACTGTCAAAGCTCTCTTTGGAAAATTCCAATCGATTACAGCATCCCTTAGCAGATGGTTTGGGCTACAAAAGTCTGAACTTGTTGATTTATTTAAGAAATCTGCAGGAGGAAAGAAGCTTCCCTGGTATGTCCCTGCTGAACCCAAATTTAATGTCAGAGAAAGTTGTTCTCCTATTAGAAATGTGCTACAACCAGAAAACTATTTTTTATGAACAATTTTTTCATAAGCCCAGTTAGCCCTTTTCTCTAGAAGGAAAACAACACCTTAGTATGATCCTCCCTTAGGAACTGTCCCCTCACTTAGCAGCCACAACAGTAAGATAAAGAAATAAAGTAATTAAAATGAGGAATAAAATAATATTTCTAAATATCGTTTTATAAATACATAAAATTAATTAAAAAAATAAAATTAATAAAAAATTAAATAATAATTATTTATTTCAAACGAAAAGGACACGACTTCCTGTAGCGCCACACGTGAAACCCTTCCGTGCTTTCTGATTGGTTCAGGAGCTGCGCCTTAATTGATTGGACACAGGTGCCGCTTTTTGAGCGCGCGTGAGGGAAATAGTCAACATCCCGGCTATGTCTGGCAAAAAGAAACGAGAAATACCTTTATTTATTCTCACGTTTTGCATTTTCACATTTCAGCCCTGCCGTTTGGTAAGTTTAGGAAAATTAGAAGACAATTTGGGTGTTAATAAAGTTCAGGAATCAACCGGAAATAGGTGGATTCAACTTGAACCCCAACAAGATAAATGGCTCTCGGATAAAAAATTAACAAGTGAGCAACAACAGCACAAAAGTGACTGGTCTAGTTTAAAGGAGGCTCAGCTTCAGATTTCTCCTTTTGAAGAAGAGGCTATTCTCCGTATAATTGAAGAAACTAGCGACGACTTGACTGTAAAAGGCCTTCATTGGACTTCTGGTAATGTCAGCAAGTACCAGAGCTCCACTGCCTCAGACTCTGAACATGAATATCAGTCCGACTTTACAGGTAACTATGGTATTATTGTTCATAAAATACAACTTGATTTTTAACATTTTTAATGTTTTACGTCCTTGAGGTTTTCGTGCTGTTCCTGGAGAAATCTTGGGCGTTTCCATTGACACCGCTCATTTGTCTGAATGGCTGGCTATGAGACCTTTGCTGCATTGTGATCATAATGTCATGACCTTTTCTGCTTCTGGAGGAGGATTCACAAACCTCTTAGTGGGCAGGGGTAAGATACTGTTAACAGCAACCAAGCTTGAGGCTATTTGTTTCATATTGTGATGATATCAGATATTGTCTTATACATACACCATATAAATATTTTAAGACCTAAGGAATTGTGACCAAATATTAATTAAGATATTTGTCACAGATGGAGGCTCGCCGGTCTCACTCTTTAATCTACCTCCCTACTGTGGTTACTCCGTGAAGGCAACATGGAGTGACCTCAAGATGACTGTGCCATATGATGCATGTTATATTATCCAGGAGGTATCAGCAGTGCCTTATTATAGCTGCTCAATTGCTGCGCTTGTCTTCATCTTCATCTTGTGTCTTTACCTCAGAATGGTAGCATTGTCCTGCCCGTGCTGTGGTGGGACAGCCCTCTGAAGCTTTCCTGTCCCATGTGGAGGCCCTCTCCGGTCCCTTCAGTCTACTGCTCCCCCTATGGCATGGCAGTGCACATCGACGGGCAGAAGGAAGATTTACCAACACTGGGAGTCAACGGTAATAGGATTTTAATCTGGAAAATTAAAACACTAATTATTATTCCAGTAAAATTTAAATGGCACCAGGATTTGGTCTTAAACAATGTGTTGGTCTCAAACCATTATAACGTGTAGCAGATTTCCAAATGCAGTCTAGTCCATGCAGCTAGACTGGTCTCTCTGTGACTGATCTAATGTTTGATTCTAATGTTTATTTAAAAGTGAATGGCCACTGGGGACCCTTGGTGGCTGAAGAGTGTGCCAGTCTTGTTAGTTCCCATCCTGAGAAATTCCTCTTCTTCATCCCCATCGGTGCTTCTTGTATCTCTGTTGAAGTAAGTTAAATGATTAAAAACTATCGTTGCAAGAGCATTTATAAACTATTTTCATTACTTGCTGATTTTCAGGAAGAAGTGCATCTATGGCTCATCATTGATGAGCTGGAATACACCCTCTCTTGTCCCCAGTTGCCCTCGTTTTCACGTCCGTCTCCAAGTGAACCTCAGTTTCCTTTTTTTCCTGATTCAATAAGTCCCGCACCCACTTCCGCTCCTCCACCTCCTCAAACGCCCACTCAGCAGCATTTTGTCCTACTTCCCAAAGACCCTTTCTTTCTACCCCCTGACTTCCCTCAGACCTACCCTCCTGGCCCACAACCTGCCCAACCACCTAAACCGTTTCCGAGCAGCCCTCCGGGACCCCAGCCACAGCTGCCTGTCCACCTTTCAGTGCCTGACAATAAGCCATACTTTGAAAGAGAGCACATTAAACCCTATCATCCGCCTGTAAAGACACCATCTACAGCTGCACCAAGTTACAATACAGCACAGGACATTTTTTCATTTTCACCTAATTTACCTGTTTCCCAATATTTCTCTAATATTTATTACCCATTTGCCCCACACTTCTTCTCTGAGTTGAGTCCAGCTCAAGGCTCAACAATCACAAAACCTACAACTTCTCCTGTGATACCCCAGACTCCAAAACCTGCACGTCCTTATCTCCCTCCATATTATCTCCAAGTTCCTTACTATTTTGCACCAAATACACCTCAAACAACCCCAGCCCCTGCTCCTTCTCCTCCAACCTTACCCTCACCCCCCCAACATGGGCTTCCTCTGCACCTAGTCAGTTTCTTCTATCCACCTCATACTGATAGTTCTTACAATCCTTACCAGTTTTACCATCAAACACCTGTTAATTTACTACCACCTTCACAAGTGATTCCATCAACCATTGCTCAGAATTTTCATGAGCCTTATCTCAGCTACTGCCCCCCTTATGGCACAATGGTATGTACCTACTACCCTAATCCTTACTATCATCCTTCCCTCTCACCCCTATACCCTCCAGAGACCATGCAACAGCCCCCTGTAACTACAGTTAGTCCCCCTACCACCATTTCCACTCAGCCCCCTCCACAGGCCACCCAACACTATTGTCTGAGAGACAGGCTATTGGTCTTCTTACCCTTATCTCATCCTGACTCCATCCAAGTGAGAGGTCAGTCATTTTTTACAGATATCATTACCCTATGCACTTGCATAGGTAAAACACAATTTTCATGGAAATTGATTATGCCCTAACTGTGTTTATTTGTAATGCTAGATCAAACAAACACATGGCTGTTTCTGTCCGATGTGTCTCCACTCTGTGGGTACATCCTACGCGTGGCTGACAGTGCAGGCATAATCCTTCACTCTCCTCTGCCTGCCTGCCACAGTTATTCACAGGTAAAGATTCATCCCTAAACTTAACTTAATTACTCTTTTTGCCTTTTTTTTTTGTCACAAACAACAAAAAAACAAATGTAGTAAGAACTGTGACTAGTTACACAATGCCATAGAATTGTGTTGGCAGCTTCTCTAAGGCATTTTGAGTGTCATATTATTTGTTGCATTTGCAATATACAAAAGTGATTTGTTATGGTAATTGTCTTGGATAGACTTTTGAAGCTGCAGCATTTACTCTGCATTTCTTCTGGTTGTAAATTTATTATTCTGAGAACGTTCGTAAGGACTATAAAAAGTTAAATATTTTGGCTAAAATACAAAGTGGGTGTGAAATTGTTTTATGTTCACACCCATACTCACCACAGTCTTTCTTTTTAGTCTCCCACTTCCACTTCATTGACGATACGCTTCTGGGATATGTCTGCTGGGCAGTATAGGACTCTGGATGTACATTGCCCTCAACAAACAATAACTCCACCACCATTTAGTCCATCTGTGACTCCTACCCCACCTAGCACATCTGGCACCCCAAAGCCTGAAGTTTTTTGCTCCTCCCATCACATGTCTGTGGAGCTCCCTGCTGGGCCCATCTCTGAAATCGTTATCAAAGGTATGTGTGCAGTAGAATAGTGGGATATATATGTTCCAGGTTCAAATGGTTATGAGTAGACACAGTGGTTTTTAAATTACGTAATTTACTCTACTGGGAGTTTTTTGCAATGTAAATATTAAAATAAAAATGGAATCACCCTGTCTGCATATTAGATATTAATGGAAACAAGATGAAACTCCAGGATGCCCCAGAGGACTGTGGGTATTCTGCAAGCATGGGCAAAGATGGCAAGATCCATTTGAGTCTCTCCTTACATTTGCGTTGTCACATGAGTTCACAGGCAAGTATTGACTCTGGCTTCACACTGAGCAATAACCTTTTGTATTTTTGCACCTACACTGCTTTTAAAACATGTTTTCTACAAGGGTACAATGTACATAATCACCATAGTGTACGCAACATTTGATGGGACGAGGGAGGCTCAGTTCTCCTGTCCAGGTGTTGTCCCAGGCACTGGCCAAGGTAGATAGATTTTGTTTTACATCTCTACAAGGCCATTCTCTTTGCCAAAGGTTGCTTTTTCCTGGCCATTCAGAGTTATTTAAACTGTGTGGCTGACCTTTGTCATGCTGTCCCTCAGAGTGCAACCTTCCCAGTGAACAACGCCTCCCCTGTGGACCCGGCTCTGTATCCCAGCCACTTTGTCTCTCAATGGGTTGCTGCTTCAGCAAACACCCTCCTGCCTGTTACTACCCCATGGATGGTGAGCTGCATTTTGTGTTCCCAAATGTATCAAGTGCAGTTGATCTGTTTTTGGTAGGGAAGAATTTAAGCTGGCAATGACACAGAACGTGAAAGAGGTCTCTTGGGTCTCATTAACAATCACCTCCTGAGATTAATGACCTGTGTTTATCTGGCATTTATGTATCATTCATATATGTTACAAAAAACAAAATTAGGCCTATTTTACATTTCAGAAATGGGTAAGGACATGAATGAGGCACTAAACATTTTCTAGCTTTAAATAATAACCTGATGTCTTTTAAATTAAATCATTATCACAGTGTTGTTGTATCTGGTTGCATATATGCTTGTCTTTCTGCAGAGTGCTCTATTGACCGACACTTTGTCTTCTCTGTGCCTGCTTCACTCACGGAGCCCCCTCTGTCTCCTGCTCTACTTGTTGCTGCCAGCAACTCCTCCTGCAAGCCTCAAAAAGTGACATCTGGTTATGCCTTGTTTAAGATTCCAATGGATGGCTGCGGAGCACGCAGAACGGTAGACTGTTGTGAAGCTTCAAAGATAATACTTCAGTGAATTTACTTTACATTTACTTTATTTTATGGGAATGTTAACTGCCTCTTTATCATCGATGACAATGCTGGATCAGTTTTCTTTACTAATTCTTTTTTCCAGCAAGTAGGAAAAATTGTCATCTACATGTTGGAAGTCATCAACATTGTTAATAGTATCAGCCTTAACTATGGCACCATCAC
Source organism: Rhyacichthys aspro (assembly GCA_036850595.1). Classification (NCBI taxonomy): domain Eukaryota; kingdom Metazoa; phylum Chordata; class Actinopteri; order Gobiiformes; family Rhyacichthyidae; genus Rhyacichthys; species Rhyacichthys aspro. Next base: position 10,114,006 of record CM072148.1, on the reverse strand, counting down.
AAGAGACTCACCTGTCAGGTCAGAGCACTCAAATTCATTATACATGTTATATGTTATATTCATTAGTTAGTGAATTGTATGTTATACATACAATTCACTTAGAAAACTGGTTGCGTTAAAACTAATACAATACAATAAACAAATAATACAAATGTAATTTTTGTGGTGGCTGTCCCTTGTGTGTTATGTATTTTCAGATTGTTGGTTGAGTGCAGGTTTTTACCAGACAATGCCCTCACTGTTAGCTACATGGTAAAAACTCCAACCCTAGGCCCTGCCGTTCAAACTCAAGGAGCATTCGGAGTCCAGCTCAGGATTGCCAGAGGTAGGCCATACTATACAGTGACTTGAGCACTTCTTGAGTGTTCTGCAGCAACAATTTAAGAAGCTTACACTTAACCTCACCTCAGATCCCCAGTACAAGAGCTATCTCCCCCAGTATCACCAGCCCCTGCAGATGTTGTTGGGTAAACCCCTCTACCTGGAAGTGCGGCTGCTGAACTCCCCTGATCCCAGTTTGGTATTGCTTGTGCACTACTGTGTAGCCTATCCTCGTTCTGGAAAAGCTGTCTGGGTGTTGCTGTACAATGGGTACGCTGCAACATAGCACTATATAGAGGAATGTCCATCTAATGGACCAAGACTGATAACAGAGATATTCTTATTTATTAAGTTTTATTTTGTGTTGTACTCCATAGTTGTCCAAATCCCTTGGATCCTGCTTCACAACAGGTCGTCCCGTCTGATCCACAACTGCCTTCTCATGCTCAAATTCGCCGCTTCACCATTAGTACTTTTCAATTTCTTCCTGATGGTGAGTTCAAGGACCCACATGAAGAGGTAAGGAGCGCTACAGATAATTATTTGGAATGCACTGTTTCAAAATATTAGAAACAATATATAAAAGTTTGAAAGCTTAGTAAATTCCCTGCAAGTTATGAGCAGGACATTTTGTAAACAGTCAATTGTTGCCAAATCATTAATATTTACCAGATGTTTGTCTCAAATGGAAACTCATTCTTTTATTTTTTCAGGTCTATTTCATGTGTTCAACTGAGATTTGCTCACCACAGGACGGGCCATGTGTCGAGGGATGCTTTGGTCAATAACAGTAAGAAAAAGCATATGTTGTTCTCAAATCACTCACCACACGCTAAAGAATGACAGAAGATCACATTGAAAACACTTTAATTTGGCTTCAGTAGTGTCTGCTGCTCCATATGACAGCAGGAGGATGATTTAATAATGAGCACTTTTTAATTATTCATTAAGACTGATCCATTTCCTGTTTTTCAGTTACATGGAAGATGCTTTAAGTTGGTTCTAATGATGAGCTGGTAAGTTTGTGACATTGTAGCTTGGGTGTCACTGAAGCAAAGACATACCATAGTCGGATTTGTATTTTAACATTGTTTTTTGTCTGTTTTAGGCCTCACACATCATTAGTATCTCCAGCAATAAAAGATGTAAAGACTCTTGGGGTGTGTTTGTGTTCTTAAGCTCACATTTGCTTTTACAGCAGGAAGTAGCAGTCTATCAGACAGAGGGAAAAACAAGTGTTTTATGAGTGCTCGTTCTTAATGAGCTGCATGTAATCAAGGGTGGGCTCACTCTAAGCGTTATTCATCAGAATTCGTTGGCACTTGTATAATATATTGATATAATTGTGTTGGTATACTGCATTAAGTGACATCAAAGCTTTGTTGTAAATCACTGAAACCCACACAAAAGTAATAGTAAAACTAAAAATATAGTATACATTCATGTACTCTAACATTGTGTAGATGACTCAGAATTGTAATGAGTTTTAAAGTGAGTTGCCTTTTATACATTTAAAGGCCCTTACAAAGAGTCTGCCAGGCAATTTAATTAAATTAAAATGGTCCAACAACTAAAATACAGAGGGCAGAGGATGGGATTAAATACTTTTCTGTAAGAGACTCCGCAGAGATGCAGAGGGTGTCAACATATTAAGCTTTTAAATTAGAGGAGGGAAGGTTTGAAAAACTTCGTGTAAGAATTGCTTCAACAAACTGCACCGCCTCCCATTTGTAGCCTTTGACCACTGGGTGTCATCCAAGCTATAAAAATGGCAGAGGAACACAGGGTTTCCCGTGCTGCATGACACATCTGGGCTGTGCACAGACCTCTGCCTGTTTAATGAGTCAGGAATGAAATTGTGCAAATCTGGCGTTGATGAGACCACTATTTTATAGTCGTCTATTTTTGGTCGTGTGTGCGAACGATCAAGTGAGCCAGAGCCACTAAAAATCCAGGGGAACACACACCACACAATAATGCGACAAAACGACAGTTTAAGGTTTTGGGGATATCCTCTTTGAGCATGACCGTGTTGGCGCACTAAGACCCCTGTTGTCCGCACATCCACCTCCCCTCAGAGAAATGTATGGAAGCACTGCGGCACACTGCGTTTGTTTGCAGGCTGTGGCTGCATGGCTCAGCGTTCAAAGGGAGAGCGGAAGATAGGAGGAGGGGAATGACTACACCAAGAGAGTAGGAGGAGGCACAGAGGACAATTTCCTTTCTGAAACACACGCTACAAGAACACACCGGGAAAACGGAGAGAGGAAAGAAAATAATAGGCGTAAGGGACAAGGAAACTCTGCAGCTTCAGGAGAGAAACACGGCGTCTTTTCTTTAAACGCAGAGTAGCGGACTAACATGGGGGAAAACGGCAGCTCTTGACGAGGATCGTCTCTGAGTGAACCTCTGCTCTGTGGCACAAGTCTGAGGCTAATATACAGAGAGGAAAGGCGACAGGGAAGACATGTTGAGGGGCTTTTCGTCTTGAGGCTGCGGTAGGATGTTGATGTTGTGCTCTTAAAAAGACGCCCCTTTCAGGAAAAAACAGGGCAAATGGAAATTAGGCGGTAGTTTATGCTCAGGAGCCAGTGGTTTGATCGGTGTTTGAATAATTAGTTTGTTATGAACTGAAATAACGTAGGCCTCTAAGGCAACCCGCAGTAAATAAACACGGTCAGCAAACTGGGTCTGTGCAGCTCAACACTGATATTTTAATTTTACAGAAGGTCTTTTTGAACCCCAGCTGCTGTTTTACAGAAAGATACAGCTTGTTTATGGGCTCGGCTACTCGTCTTTTACTAAACAAAAGCTGCGTTTTGTGGCATTGCTCAGTTAAGGCTATTAAACATTAAAGTCTTAGGGTTCAGACAAAGGCCCACCAGAAAACAAGACATTAGCGTCTTTTCCATCTGTTAAAGGATACCATCCCGAGCTGGCTGAGAGCGCACGGCTGCTCTAGCTTAGCTCCTTTAGTCTCCAGTTCAGTGTAAGACAGGGGCCACAACACGATTTTTAAATGTTAATGTCGACCGACGTTGCCTCCATCATGCTGCCAGTGTCCCGGGCTCTCATGGACAGGGAAAGAGAGCTGGACCCCATGGCAGGTGTGCACCCCAACCCGGGCGGTGCTCCTGCTGCTGTGCGGGGCATGAAACGGGGAGACCCGGAGCCTGATGGACAGACAGCGGCTGCCCTCCTGGACTCCACCGGAGCTGAGTGCAAACGGCCCCGGATCGACGGCACTGGACTTGGTGATGTTGGGCAGGTGAGTGCTCTTTCGGCGCTAGTTGCAACCACAATTACAACAGGGTCCATCTTGATGCGTAGTGGCACGTATAATCTACTCTACACGTGCTATTCTTTTGGCACAGCAGCTGAGATTGATGCAACTGCAGTAAAGGGGGTTACCAGGGCTTTCTTATTTCTGTCGGTGCAGTTGTCACCAGGTCCCACAGCTCCACATGCACCTTCTGAACTACAGCTGCTGGAGTGGGTTATGGGAGTTATTGGGCCGTTCTTTTACTGCAGCCCATGCAGCTTCAAGTTCAATGAAGATCAGTGACAGTAAATATGAACTAAGTATATGTTCTCTGTTTATTCCTCTTCAAATGTAGTGTCTCCTCACTTTTTCTCACCTCAGGTCAGGCAGACACTGAGAACAGAGACCATGTAAACAAACGTGACCTTTATTATGCAAAAAAGTTAACCCCCTTCTGCTATAGCGGCCTTATGCCAAAGACCACACTTCTTTTAAAATGGAAATGAGGCCTTTTTTGTTTGATCTTTGCAGTGGAAAGAACTCAATAGGTGGCATTTTTGGTAAACAAAGATTTCCTTAATTCTAATGCAAGTCATCAGTCTAAACCCACTCAATCAAATTGTATTAATTTGCTATGTTACGCCGTTGCATTTGAGTTTATTCTGTGCGGATTTGGCCAGTGTGGTGTTTTGTGGCTCTTAGCAGGCCCAAGGATACTCTTGTATGGACATTATTATAGTATATGAGGGAGGATGAGAAGCTCAACTGAAGGGCTGAAAGCCATTTCTTTGCTGTTGAAAGCCCCCATAATGGAGGTGAAGTGGCCTATTTGGTCCTGTTTGGAAAACTAAATGACTAGGGGTCCACATGGTCCTGCTATCGGTGAGTGCTGACAGGTAGGCTTAGGAGCGTAATGCACTTTTAAACAGACGCGGGTAGATGAGTGTGTTTGTGTGTCAGAGTGAAGCACAGATCAATAGCTTCAGCCTCTAAAATGTATTGAACGTGAGCTGACTGGACAGTCCGGAAATGAGAGTGGGAGAGACCCCCCCTCACTCACTCAGTTGGTGCAGGAACAGATTTGCCCTATCACTGGCAGTAAAGAGGCTTTGTTTTCAGCTAATGGGATCACATCTCAAACTGGAGGGGGCATTCTAACCACACTGATCTCTGAGATCCTTATCTAAGGCTGAGGATTTATACAACACACATGACTGCAAGAAAGATTAGAATAAAATCAGCTGTCAATACTGCTTTAAATCCTCACAAGCTGTTTCAAGCAAATTTATCAAAAGCAATGTATAGCTACATGTTCAACCTTAACAACACAGCACATTAACCAAAAATTACATTCTTGTTTACTGTCACCTAGTTGTTTTATAATACAGAATAAAAATTATTATAATTACAGAAACCATTTCTGAATTGTTCCTTTTCTGCTGTGCACAATGCCTTCCATATAAAAGCTTCCCTGCATGTGTATGAAAGCACTGGCGCGTTTTTTTATTCCCCTAACTTGGTGACACTATTAATAATACAAAAGCAAACTGAGCTGAATGACGTTCAATATTCCTACTTTTAACATTGGAGCACTTTGTTTCCAGGAAAGAGCAATAAAAATACACATTTGACTCCTGTAAAGCTCTTCAGAGACATTTAAAGGGTGGAAAATATTACCCCAGACTGAAGCCTGCATCTTTTAAAACTCTCTTGCTACTGATTATTTCTTTCTCCATCTCATTATTTTTCATATGTTTTCTGCTGACATCATGGCAGGAGCTGATCTTTGACCTGTAAATGTATCAATACAGTGGGGTGTGGCTATAGTGCAGAGTAATCCATTTGCAGCACTTCAGTTCAATAATGGGATCATTCCCACGTGGCCATTGACACCGCTGTTTTTCTCATTAGTGCTTTAGCTGTGATGTCATCGCATTGCGGGGGTAGAAAGGCTCTGTCAAGGCATATCAACAAAGTTTAAGCAGTGCAGTAATGCATATAGAAATCTGCACAGCAGTGCTCTACATGACTGAATGCACAGGCAAACACAGATAAATAAAAACGAATGGAAGGAAACTGAAATTGCATCCAACAGTACGAGTGTTCACTGATGCTCATTCAAATCATCTTTTTAGTGCACACTCTGACCTCCTCCCACTGACATTTGCTCTTGTACAGATAGCAGAGAAATAATACCTTGTCCTGCCTTCACTATGTTAGAGCTTTTGGTAAATGATCAGTTTGGCACAGGGATGTCCTGTGATTTATGGCCATAATACACCTCTTCAGCCGGAGTCTGATTTGGGGAAATGTTAAGAGGAGGCTGTCTGCTTCAATATCCATCCAGCGTGCTGCTGAGCAGCCCATGTTTTGTTGTCACTCTGCGTATAAACCGGGGCGCTCTCTAACCTAATAAGGTCTTGCCTTGGGTGACAGTGCTGAGGACAAATGATTTGGCTAGGACATTAATGTAGGTGGATCACCCCTCTGTATTTTCATCTCAGTTGCACGCTCAAATAGAATGAAAACGTCAGCAAGAAAAATGTAGTCTTGCTGTGAGTTGAGAATATTTATTTAGCTTTTGGCTCCCTGTTTTTTGTGATAAATCACCAGCATTGCTCTGTTGACTGAGTTATGCTCGAGAGAGCGGCGCACAGGGCTCATGGCTCTGCTCTGAAGCATGCTTAATGCACTGCTATTCTCCCAGATCAATTTCACTTAAGTCATTTGTCACTCAGACAGTAGTTTTTCTGTCAATGGCACACATTAATATATTAATTATTTACAAGCTCTTTTTATTTTTTACTAAGTAGGCCTTGAAATGTGCTTTTTGTAGAAAAGTAAAATCAAATACAACTAGAATCCACTCACATAACCAATGCTTAAATGTTAAACTGACAATACTGACCAACATTAGTGCACAGTGCATGTATGTTTTACACCGCAGATACCACACATACAGCACACCTACAGATGTTTGCAGTCTGTGGTAAAATTTGCTGTTATTTTCTGCTGCTCCAGTGTTATCATGGACATGCATAATTGATGTTTGCCTTTTTTACTATTGTGTACCATTATGTACCATACTGTCAATCTAAAATACTTTTCCTTCCCTGAATATTCTGGTTCTAGTTTCATCAAAATTATGTTGAAACAAAACACTGCATAAAAATACCAATAACCTTTAACTGTTAAAGCTCTCTAGCTAAACTGAATTAGGATCTTCCTCTGACCACTGCTACGTGCATCAGTTTAATTCTGTTTTATGTGATTCTGGTATAATCTTTTTGCCAGAAGTATGAAGTCAGGCGCCAACTGCACTTTCCCTCCAGCCACAGCCCTGTGAAAAAGCATGTGTAGGTTTACTGTGCAAAGTAAAAGGAAGTGAAGGATACAGTGGGAAAATAAACTTGAGAGCGGCTGTCTGTCTGTTACGAGGCTTAACACATAAGTGCTCTGTGGATGAAATGGCTTCACATCCTCCTGAGTGTGTGGAGTGGCCTGCTTTGCAGTTAGGTAGGATAACTGTCAGAGCAGCCAATGCAGCTCTTAATCTCCTCCTCAGATGAGATGCAGTCCCAAGGCATGATGGGAGTAGGCACGAGTCTTGTGACCAAATTAGAAACTACACACTCATAGACACATAACAATGCCACAGAAGCACCACCTGTAGTTTTTGGAGAGCACAAGCAGGGACCACTGAAGGATCACTGCATCGCTGCGAAGAGGATGGAGTCTGAAAAACAGACCTGCTCTTCTCCCGAGTGCTGCCCTCATATTGAATATTTCTTCTTATTAAAGCTGAAAAATGTAGCAGATGCAGCTTCTGCAACATAATGTAGTGTGTTATTTGTTATATTTGAAAGTATCATTTGTTGATGAAGCTGTTTGACAGTTAACTTTGTAACACACCCAAGTAGATGAACAATGTAAATGGTTGTTGTTTGCAGCCATACATCTCTTGATTGTGTTTTTCCACCCCCCCCCCCCCCCCCCCCGCCATCTGTTGACTTCAAGTCATTTTGTTAATTTCTCCCAATTGCTCACCCTGTCTTCCCTTGCACCTTCTTCTTCGTCTTTGCTTTTAACCACCCCCACTTTGCAAAACACCATCTCCACCCCAGGAATACAATCCAATGTGCTTCATTTGTCACCGGCAACAGAGAAGAGCCCAAAAGGTTAAATCATGATTAACTTATCAGTGTGAGATGTAGAAAATGTTTTGCTTCTTGCCTGCGCCATTAGATAACGGCAGTGTGAGAGAGCGAGGCCGATACACACTCCTCTCATTCCTGCAGTTCCTTGAGGAAATTAGGCACATGACTCTGCTCATGTATGAGTCATTGTCTTCGCTCCCGCCATCTCTTTCCTTTCTACTCTGTCCATTTGCCTTTTTATTTTTCAGCTTTCTTTCACACTCTCCTGCTTCTGAATTCAAGATGTTTCTAGAAATGTATTCCTGCACCTTGCTTTTTCTACATAACACTGTCCGCTGCCCTATTAATCTGGCTCCATTTTGTCTTTTTCGGTTTAGTTTTCTTTCTTCTTCTACTCTTTTTCATAGCGTATACTTTGAGCAAGGTACATTTAGTTTGTCCTCGCTGTAAAATCAGGTTTATACTTTATTCATGTTATTCAACCCTCTAAGAGGTGATTCATTATTTAGTGCTTCTACCTCCCAAAGCCAGCTCACTAAGTACATTTTTGGCTCTGACATACACTCACACAAACTGCATATTTCAATCAAGAAGACACTTCCTTTTCCTCTGATCAAACCGCCTGCATTTTGGAACCTCCTGCGCTTAGTTTTTTTGTGAAATGGCCCCATGGGGTTCCCAGTGAGATGGCTACAGTATTAATCATGCGAAGTCAAGCTGTGAAGCGCACAGAGCAAAGTGTTCCCCCCGGGGACAGAGCAGACGTGGGACATTGGTTCCAGATGAAAGGAATATCGGAAGGGGGGCGTCGAGCCGAGGGAGGAGCTGAGTTGTTTTCTAATCTAGTGATATGAAGCCGGGGACAGGCGAATCTGTTTCCCTCTTATCAAAGCACGTTGTAATTGCTGTGAAAAGCTCCTTTTTAATGAAATACATTAGCATAAAAGCCAAAACACAGTGTTGTAAGCCTTAGTAAAGTGAGTTACAAACTATTTTAGGGAAAGGAGATTTTTGTTTAATATCTGGATCCAAACAAAATCAATTTTCTGCCTGTTTAGTGTTCCTTTAATTACTTGCCAGATGTTTGATGTATCCGACTTGGCTTAACACACCCAGAACACTGAAAAGATTGTGTTGTAGATTGCAGCAAGGCTCACGATGCCGTTTCATTCCAATAGACTTGATGCTCACTGACACTCCTGACCCATTTGTGATTTAAGAGCGCCGGTGACACCCTCTATTCCTGCCAGTCTTTTCATCTCCCACTCGCATGATCTCACCCCCTCGCCTGCGCTATCACATCTTTACCAGCTTATAAAGGAGCTGCTGGCTGGAAAAATCTGACTTGTAAGATAACAGGAGTGTGTCAGAGTTAATTTGATTGGGACTCGCTCACACTGCAGAAGTGTCAAAGCAAATCCAACAGGCCAAAAGTCTGAAAAAAGGAAAGAATCAGGTGCAGTTGTGAGTCTTAACACAGTAAATCTCACTTATCTTAAAAACCTTCTCTTTTCTTTTACAGAACAATGACCCTTTGACCCTTGGTTACCATGGCTACCCTACTCACAGTCAGGTAAGGACACTGTTTTTTCTTATAAGCCATGTTTGTAACAACCCTTCACCATATCCTCCTACAGTTGTTTCCCTCCTCGATACAGTTTTTATACAGCGTTAATGTGGCTCAGAGGAGCTCTTTAAACCACAAGGTGGGGGTGTAGATTATAATTCATCAGTCGTGTTGAAAATGACATGCTTCTACACCCTTCAGTGCTCAATTTGCAGCCCCTACTCTCAGCAATTAGCAACAATATTTATAATCTTTTCATTTTTAAATATTTTCAAACCAATGGACAAAAGTGTGTTGTGTACAATCACCACAATCTGTTTACCTCTGTTTGTATTAGCCTGCTGATTGTGCTAATAGGCTGCTCACTTTATGTGGTTAATCCTTAGATCATCCTCCACTCATCCTCTCATGCTCTGCCCATAATCCCCTCTTCCATGACTCTGTGTCAGTGATGCCCAACAACCTCTGGCTGCTTATCAGCACTCTATCGTTTTCAAGCCCTCACTGACACACTATTATTTGCCTTTTTTGTAAGCAGTTATTGCCTTGGAGCCAATTAGCCACTGTTCATTGCACTGCAAAGATGATAGTAATTTGAATCCCTTCCTTCCTCATGATAATGTTTGGCGAATAATCATAAAGGCTGTAAATAATCTTCATGTAAAGAAGTAAATCAAGGACTGCTGTATACAGGCTTCTGAACAGAAAAGAAAGACATAGAGGAAGACAATACTGGGCAGCGGAGGCTCCCACAACACCGAGGCGCTAAACTGTCAACAACAGTGTGAGAATGATGTGATCAAAGGCCCCCGAAAGGGAGAGCCCAGAGAGCAGCGCCAAGCTGATGTGTGAACATGGATACAGACACTTTTCAAACTGAGAAGCACTAATAAGTAGCTATCTGTAAAATTCTGCCATGTGGTTTTGTCTTAATGTTTCCTAATGGCTTTATGCGGGGCCACTGTGGAAATAGATTTGAGGTACTATTTAGTTTAATTGGTGGCCGCTGTGAGTGGGAAGAACCCGCAACTGCATTTTTATTGGCTAATTACGGAAATGGCACATCAATAATTAAATAAATTGTTATGATATTTTAAATGGCCTCTTTTAGTCCACGATGCAAGGAGACAAAACAGAGTTGTCTAAAAGCTAATGCTAATGGAGTACAAACTCCTAAACAAAATAACCCCTGTGTTTTGTTATTATAATGTTGACTGAAAAGAACTCAGCAAAAAGAGCAATAAACCAAAGCCTCCAATAAATAGGCTTACAATAAATTAATGTTTAAAAAATCCAAATGAGACAATGCATTGCTGTATGCTCTATGTACAAAGCTACTTAATTCTCCTTGTGAGGTGTGGATCCTTACATTTTTGATGATATCACATCTCATTTTTGATTTTCCTTCTGGGGAAAATCTTTTCAGAAATGGCTTTTCAACACATTTGCATTCAGTAATTACCTCTCTGAGTTGTTGTTCATGTAATTGTATATATTACAAGTCATTTTCCTCCTTTCCTGAGCAAAATGCAAATTGCTTTGCCACAAGCCAAATGGATTTGTGGCACACAGAATGTGAATGAAAACATGAGATTGTGTGGAAGGTGCTGGACTCCATATTTGACGGTGAATCAACAAAAGTGGTTTAGAAGATACATTTTGTTCTGCAGCTGCTGAAGGCGGTTTTGCTGCCCCCATTGGGCTGTATTCAGTTAAAGCACATGTGCATTATGTTAAATGTAGTTTCTCTTTGAGATCTCTTGTATTGTTGTGGTGCCAGTAAAGCTTGTGTTTTACTTGTGAAAATCCATTAATTATTTGGTCAAAAATAGCTGCCGTGATTTTAAACAAATACTACATGCTTCTCTCATCTGTCTACAATGAGTATCACGTTTATGTAACAAGGTGAATGGTGAGTTTTCACAGTCTCCCAGTGGTGCCCGCAGCCCCAGTTAACTCACCTACATGAAGAAGGAGCGCAGGAGATGTAGAGAGAGGGACTGCGACACCAGAGCGAGGCCGAGGGGAGGGGAAAGTCTGCAGGTGTGACAGAGCAGTGGGAGGAGTGGGGTGAGGGTGGGGGGTGGAAGTGGCTATCCGGCTCACAGACGAAGAGACAGTAGAGAGAGATGAGCAGGCAGCAAGGGCACAGCCGCAAAGAAGCAAAGAAGCAGCAGCAAGAGCAAGGCTTGAGTGGGAGACACCATAAAGAGAGAGATCGGCAGGGAGCGAGTGACAGGGGCCAGAGGAGGAGGAGGGCAGGGCAGACAGAGCGAGCGGGGGCAGAGAGAGGGAGATTTTGAATCTGTGAGACAGACAAGAAGAGAGCCTGAGCTGGTGAGGTGACACAGGCTCGACGGGGAGAGAAAGAGAGAGAGCGCGGAGGAGAGGAGAGCGGAGAGTCCACACTTTGAGTTGTTGCACAGAATACGATGATGGGACTGTACTATCCTTCCGTGTTGTCGGTGAGTGTTTAGCGCTTTTTCATATCATTTGTTCTGTCTGTGTCTGCGTGTGTTGGAATTGTCACTGTACATGAAGAGGCATCAGAGCGGCCAGCGCTGTCACTGAGCATGAAATGTTAATTAACTACTAACAGATGAGGACTCTACTTGACCCCTTTAGTGGAGTGGTCCACTCAGGGCATTTTTGACTACTGTTAGTTGCTGCGAGCCACACAAACAGTGAAACTCATGTAGCAGGCTGAGATGGCAGCACGATACAGGCGTACATCTGAAAATTAGCCTTGCATGAATGTATCGTACACTGTTGTTGTTATTGTGGCATCTGCTCTCCTGCCCAGAGCTACTAGTGCATGCGAACATTGGAGCTGCTGCTGCCAGAGAGAGCTGTGCCATGTATTATGAATGCTCAGAAGAATCTATGTGAACATACAGTACAGTGTGTTTTTCTGGATGTAGCAGCTTGGTGTGCGCTGCCTCTGCCTGCCTTTAAACTCATTTCTGAGGCAAAAGAGTGGAAACACAGGCAGAGGGGGGAGGAGAGAGAAGTCAAAAGTCTTTATTGCCCCAGCAGCTGTCTTTGTACATTGCTCAAAGCCTGTGAGCGAAAGGGACAGGTGTCCATGGAACAGTTGTCTCTGTCTATTTCTTTTTGCTTTTTTTCTCTAAGTCCCAATCCCTATCTCTTCCTGCCTTCTGCATCTCCTCTATTCAGCTCACACCTCCTCACTGTAATTTCTGTCACACATTTCTCACAAACACACACTGCTCGAGTGCACAGTGGGCTGCAAAGTTAGTGCATGAAGTGTCACGTTTGTATCATTACATTTCATTTGGAGTGAGTCAGGCTCTCTTTCAGCTGCACCTTGGATTCCTGCTCTCTTTACTGTTTGACCTCTTTTCTCCCTCCTCTTGCACTCCCTGGGGCCCTGGCAGCTGTTATCTCAATGTTTTTCTTTAAGAGCCCCTGGAAAAGAGGGGGAGGGGGTGGGTCAGGGGAAAGAGAATGGGAGCAGGAGATTGGAAATTGATTTTAAAGGTGACGGGACACCCTCAGTCAGCTGCCAGGGAAGCCCAGGAAGCACAAATTATGCGCAGATGAAAGTGACAGATAAGCAGAGATCAACACAGTGGAGAGGACTGTGATGAAGCAATATTACAGGTCAGCTGCTGAGAGCTGCTCCACTGTGACGCAATTTCACACTGTACAGCTGACTGTGCACTTACATATGTGCATAAGTACCTTCAAGAGTGTCTTCATTATTCCAAAAGAAAGGAGGAGTTAGTGTTACTTTTAAGAAGGAGAGGGAGCGAAACACCAAAATATTTTCTCAAGCCCCACCTAAGCATGTGCCCCCAGGCAAGGGAGAGACGCCTACCTGCTGCGAAACTTTACACACTCACCGGCACGCTTTCATAACTAGAACCGGGTCGTGAGGATCCCTCCCCCTCTTTCTTCTCCACCTTCCTTCCTGCCTTACTCTCTTTCCTCCCCCTCTGATCATGTTATTGATTCGTTGCAGGGTTAACAATAATGGTTGTTAGATGATCCCAATGAGCTGGGTTGCCGTAGCAACATGCATGAGTCATTCATTTGTGCAGATTGTTAGACATTTTGAGGGGTGAGAGAAACATTGATGGGAGAGCCCTGTAGGGTAAGCACCTTGTGTGTGGTGCTTGTGTTAAAAAGACAGTTATGAAATGGAGCAGACATCCAGTTGGCTGCTTAGATATCTAGAAGCATTAGTATGCATAATGAGTCTGACAGCAGCATCCTATACCAGCATTGTGTACAGTCTGAAGCCACAATGGACATCCAAATAATGAACTGCAGTGAGCTACCTAAGCCGCAGAACTAGACTAACTTGCTTCATGGTCATGCCTAAAAGGTGTGCTGAGCGTTGGGTAAACACATGTCATTGAATCTGTGTGTTCACCTGCACATATGTTTGCATGTAGCTTTTGATGAGGAATAATCCGGAGCAAAAACGTCATCAAGCTTTTGTCCATTGTTTACCGTTATTAATTTTGCAGTGGAGCGCAAAAGGAAGTTTAATAAAGCCAGTTGATGGATGACAGTGTTGACAGTGATGTTGCGTGTGCTGCTGGCCTGCACATGCATGCATGTCTCTTGTAAACATGCATAAGGAAGAGGAGTCACCCGGGGTGCCGTGCAAAGTAAGGGGGGGTGGCAGGGTCATACGTGATGCAAGCCCTACAAGGAGAAGGACGGTGGGTGGACTGAGTTTGACAAGCACACATGTTACCCTATAAGGAGATGGAGCAGTATGTGGGAGGGAGGAGCCTGACATACACCGCTGTACTGTTGCTATGAAGCCAATAAGATGATTGGCATTTATGGGGGCGGGACATATGCAAGGGTCCCGTCTGGATTTTATGAAGCGTAAAGAAGCAAAGCCGAGAAAGGGAGAGTGGGAGGAAAAGGGAGAACGGCAGCGAGAGGAAAGACGAGAGAAGAGCCGCATGAGGGGGAGGAGGATGGCAAGGGAGGGCTTGATGTAGGATGGAATAATTTAACAAGAGGGTGTCTCCTGGCTCATCGCTATGCCACACACGCCGTGAACGTTTCTCCAGCTGTTTCTCGCTTAGATAACACAACACACGAGCTCCAAAGCCAAAACAGAACTAACTTCCCCAGTTAATTTGATCGTGAAGCCAAAATATGTGCAGCTGCTAACAGTGCGAATCACATTTTCCATCATCAACTTTGCTGAATGAGGCTATAGACTAATGGCTCCAGGCCCGCCAAAGTAAGATCCTGAAATGTCATTATTCATGTGAAATGACCCAGTGTTGCCCTAGTTAGCTCTTAGCCACGCTCTTCTCCTCCTCCTTGTCTCCAGTAGCGTAGTGAGACTGCTGCAGACGAGCACATTTTATAACATGCCTCCTCAGACACACTTGCTGCTGTTAAGTGACCCGAAAGTAAGCTAGCTACAGCTACCACTCTGAGTCACTGGCTTTTGCCTAGCCGACGCATACACTTGCACAAGAATAACGCCTTAACACCAGGGGAGTGTACGCACAAACAAACATACACATGACAAGCACACATTGGCAAGCAAAATGTACACAAACCTGAGTGCTGCTTACACTTTGTCTTCGGGGCTTCTTCTCAATTGACCAAGACCAAGTCCCTCCCTCTACATCTTTATGTCCTCTCCTTTCATCTTGCTATCTATGTGCATTTTATCTCCATCAAATCACAAAGGCCTCTAGCGGTCAGGAAACTCGACAGTGAAAAGCAGCAAGCAAGGCAAGCACACACTATTTTTGTAACTACAAGAGCGTTGACCGCGTTTTCAGGTAGAGAGATGGCTGTCGAGTCACTGCAATAACGCGTCTGCTCTGAAAAGGCCAATCGTTGAACACAAATAAAAGGTTGTTTTTGGCCTGCGTTCCCGCTTCTATTTCAGTCTGGCAGAAGGCACAGCAACAGCCGGGGTTGTCCATTCTCCTGCTATTCTCTGGTCTGTTTCTCCACGTAAACAACTACAATCCCGGCTGACATAAACATGATCTAATCTGCCACACACATGGACAAAATGTACATCACTGCTTCTGAAGTATCCCAACCAAGTATTTAATAAGTGGTGCTTTGTCTGAGTTGGATCAAGAAGTTTTAAAGTCCACGGAGACATCTGTTGTCAAGTGAGTCATTAAGGCTGAGTATAACAATTTCTATTCCAGCAGATATTCAAATGTTCGCTGTAGCAATACCCAAATCATTAATACTATCAACAAATGTAGCAGAGAGAAGGAGCTGCACACCCACAGTGAAGCTGTTTCTCACTTATAAAACAATGCCAGTGTCTCAGCCTTTTTTAATAACACTGCTTTTCTCATTTCCCAAGTTGACCCAGGCTGAGAGATCCGTTTCCCTTTCAAGAAAGACACTCCAGTTTCTCTGTTGCTGTTTGTCATCTGGGTTAGCGATTACCTTCAATGACTTGCTCCACCCGCTATCCATTTCACTGCCGCTGTAGATATACTGAGGGACTGTTTAGCTCATTATGCCCTTTTAATGAATAGTTCATTTGATAATATGATGTGGATATTCTTATCCTCCATAAAGACTAGGAATATTTGTTGCAAACTCAGTTATTTGTCTAATATGATGCTGCAGTTATGTCATTCTATTAACAGCACAGACTTTGTAAACAACAAACAGACTTAATGAAAATGCAAAACTGATTGGATGAGGTAATTGCGTATCTCAATGTTATGACATTATCTTTTAGCAATGTCTTACTTTGTTTGCCTGTGTGGATTTTGGAAATGGTTTATAGAGCACAGATGCATTCTTAATCTTAAACTGTTAAGTGAATGGCTGCAGTGCCAATGAGGATGAGAATGTACTGGCTTTTGTGCCTAAGGTGCATTAAGTGTATTTTACCTGGCAGGGGAGCAGCATGAGATTTACCAGCTGACTGCAGTGAAGAGGGGACACACAGTGTGGTGCCGTGCAACACCAAGCAGAAAAGCTCTACTCTGTTGGACATCACAACACATAAGCCAACAGAAAGACTTTCTTATCTTAACAACAGATAAGAGTAGGAGGTTGTAGTTTGTATTACCTGCCAACATAGTGTTTGTAAAATAGGGTTTTCCAAAATCACACTGTGACTAACTTTATAGTTCACAGTTTAATCAAGATACACAGACAGATCAATAATCTAAAATAATAACAGTGTCTATTTGAGTTCATTTAATTTATTTGAGTTTTGCCATCTTCAGTTCATTTTGACTAGCATTCAATTCAATGTTTTCAATATACTTTTGTTAATATTGACAGTACAGACAGTAAACAATAAACCTTTTATAAGACTGCCAGTTTTAGGCTGTGTCAATTTGCCGAAGTGAGGAGGTATTAGAATGGCTTCATAGGAATAAAGAGACAAGTCTTCTTTGGAAGCAGTTGTACATGTGAGTCAGTGGTTGGTTCAAAGATACTAAACATTTGTTTACATGTTGTTAACTCAGGACAGAGCGTCCCTTCTGTTTTCTTTGTACACGCTCCTGTGTCATAATCGACATGATCCATGTCAGCCGTGTGCCTCTCGCTGCTCTGTCGCCGAGTGAAGGGGCTTGGTTACTGTGTCACAGGTGTGACGTTGACAAAGGTCAAAAGTTGGGAGACAGATGGCACACTCACATACACTCAAGCTCACCCTCCCACACACTTTTAGCACTCCCAAAGGGACAGAGATCTATTGTGCTACTCAGATGGGCATCGCTGCAGCCTGTCACTCACACACATAACGTCAGTGCAGCCAAGCAGATGTCTAGTAAGCATGAACCCTTGAGAGGTTACAGCATTCAGGTGGAAAAAGACAACAGCATATTACTTTCCCTAATGAAACATTAGTATGGAGTGCCTATAGTACCAACACATCATTAAACCTTTCTCCATTATTACTAATAACAATTATAGGGAAAGTGATAATGATGGTAATAATGATAATTGTAATGAGAAGAAAGAGGAGACAGACAGAAACAGTTTGCAAAAGGCTTTGACCCTAATTGATTGTCCCTTAAGCGCAGTTATAAAAAGATCTGAACGACAGCACAGGTCAGTTTATCTTTTAGTTATGGCCATGTCTCTTGCATCAGTCAGCACCTTTTATCGTCCCTTTCCTCTCTCATCCCTGCTGTCTCCCGCTGCTCTCTATTACCATTTAGGGTAACCATGCCCTACTGCCAACAGCGAGGAATGTACGCGTGCGTGCTATTGCTTGAGTCGTGCTCCACCATGTGTTTGTGGGAGCTTGTATTGTTTCTCCTACGCTCCACTTATTAATCATTTCTGGGGGTAATAATGATGGTGAAATACTTGGGCAGGGTGTCTTAGTAACAGTTGGTCCTTGTGCGCATTTAGGTGCGTGGGTGTTCGTGTGTCAAAGGTGGTTTGTGCGCAGAGGCGTTTGTGAGTGTGTGTGTGTGTGGGTGTTAGAGACTTAAGTATTGTACAAAACACGGTGCATGGAGGCATCTGACCCTCAATAATAGATGTGGCTGCTGTGAATATTTAATGGGTGGGTAGGGGGTGTCAACACCAGCACACATTAACACATACACTTACACACATGCACAAAAGGAAATCTAATATCCATGCGTGTATGACTTTTCAACTCGAGCTCTGGGGAAGGTGGTCTCTGTGCAGTTCAGTGATGCTTTCTTCAAAAAGATATGGTCTGACTTTAGCTTCTCTGCTTTGCTCCAACAGGGCTCTCAGGATAGTGCTGGTGGTCAGGAGGGACTTGTCCCCCCACCGTTCTCTGCTTTCCCTCCACCCCCGCCACCACCACCCCAGAACGGCCTGACGCTGGATTACGGGGGCAGCCTGTATGCAGCAGGGGCAGTGCAGGGCCCTGTGGAGGCCGGCGGAGTGGCCAACAGCGCCAACGCCGCCAACAGCCTCAGTGCCCAAGTGAGTACAAGCCGCTTCCTCTAAACAGCACAGCCCACAGCAGAACTCTGCCTGCAGTCTCTGTGAAATGTGAACGCACATGAGTCCTCAAGTGAATAAAGTCACAGAGATGCACTGATCTTAGATAGGTCTCCCTTTATACTAATGAAAAATCCACAGTAAGAAAAAAGCAAAAGTTTGAAATCATTGTGCGAAATTAGAAGCACACAACAGTTTGTTACTTCATTTTTCTAATTAAGGACATACTTAAATAATATGCCACTTTTTGGGGACTGCTTCATTGTATTATTTATAATAGAAAAAAAAGAATAAAACAACTTCAACCATTTGAACAAACTGAAACAATCCACCTTATTTGAATATTGAACTGGAAAAAATATAGATTAGTTATGTAGATTCTATGTATGTTATGATAATTTAATGTTGTGGGCCTTTTACTTTTTTAATATTTAAATAAATATTTAATCTAACATTAGTAGTCAATGTGATGGTCACACAAGGCCATGTAAATATTTACACACCAGACTCTTGTGACTTATTGTTTTTGTTTTCCCACTTTTCTCCTTTGACACTTATCCTGCCTCCTCTCTGTCTCTGTCCCAGCAGCCAGATGGGTCGTCCCAGATTGACGGTCAGTCAGGGGTCGGCTCGGGAGGCGGCGGAGGAGGGAATGCTGCAGATGAATCGGATGCCAAGGGGACCCCCAAACGCCTCCATGTCTCTAATATTCCCTTCCGCTTCCGAGACCCTGACCTGCGGCAGATGTTTGGGGTGTGTATAGAATACGTATATTCTTGCTCTCATCATGTTCTATATAGAAGTGACTTTATCTTCAAATAGGAACAATGGTATAATAATAAAGAGGATTCTGTTAGACCAGGTTTTTACATAATCTTATATAATCTATAATTATATGTCTATAATATTGCTTTACTGTCATTAATAGTCTGACATTTGGGAAGAAAACAATTGCGGTTTATATCTTCCAATTAAAAACATAAACTATAGCTTGTTATGCCAAATTTGAGGCAGTCAGGTGTTAGAATTTGGAGTTATGCGGGACTGTTACATAAGAGCTATGTTTTTTTTAAGTGTGGTGCAGAGAAAAGAACAGAGGCAAGCAAGATATGGTGGAAGAAAAGACTAGCAGCATTGGCCGAGTGCCAGCTGCTCATGCTTGAACAGTGCTGACACCCCGTGGCAAAAGGCACCACATGACTCCTCCTTCTGCAGCTTCTCATTTTCCTCTCTTGTTTTTCAGCAATTTGGCAAAATCCTTGACGTGGAGATCATTTTCAATGAGAGAGGATCCAAGGTAGGATAGTGAAACCACACATCATTACCGACAAAAATGAGCTCAGCAGCAGCTTAGCAGCGTTTCAACCCAATCCCCCTCTTTTCTTTTTCCATTTTCTCCTCTACACTCTCAGGGCTTTGGCTTTGTAACGTTTGAGTCGAGCGCAGACGCAGAGAGAGCCAGGGAGAAGCTTCACGGCACACTGGTGGAAGGACGGAAAATCGAGGTAAATCGCTATCCTCGGCCCCTTTTTGTAACGGCAAACATTTTTCCTGTGTTTCTCCTTCATGTCCGATATAAAAATGAGCTTGTTATGGTGATTTCTGTGCCCCAGAGGTTTTTTCCCCCCGAGTGGCTGTACTGTCTGTTCAACTCTAACCCCCTTTGGCTTCAATCTGGCATGGTGCATTGGTGCTGCACACACAGACGTCTTTCTCAGATTGGCACTTCCTGTCGATGTTTATGCCGTTGTTGTTCTCATACTGTTGTCTGGGCTGTTCATTGCACCTTGATCTTATAGCTATGTGGTTTGCAAAGCATGCTGGGTGGAGTGGCTACACAACAGGCATGGTGCGTAGTTTTTGCTGACTGTAACTGCTTCTGTCACAGCATGTAGGACATTTTCTTTTTGTTTTGCTCTTTCTTGCCCCCCTTTTCATCATCCTCGCCTCTTCCATGATCACAATGAGTGGCCTTTTTCGTTCATGGTTGTGTTTGGACAGCCAGCCTCTTTTCGGTGGCGCTCGAAGGCGTCGGTCAGAGGCTACTGTATGTTGCATGGACGGAGCTTGAGATCAAATGTCGACTTCTTCATTAAATCTAATACTACTGGGTGGCAAACCCTGACGTTTCATGTGTTAAGAGACAGGTGCATGATGGGAGGTGTTTTTTAGGGGCAGTTTAGAGAATGAGACTGCCGTGAGAAGCCTGGTGTTTATTTAGGATACTCCCAAACAAAGCTGTGCGATATTGGTGAAAAGAATGTTTTACACACGTGCTTGCATCTACCACTCCTGAAAAGAGAACACCAAATCTCATGGAAGTGCATTTTGTTGTGACATATTTTATTTATCAGCATGAGCTCAGTATTTACTTGCAAATGGCCTTTGAGATAAAAAATATATATATAAATGTATATGCTTTTGCCATTTGCTCTGGCTCCGCTTTTCCAGTTTTATTTTTTACTTGCTACTGATGCTCCTCTGCATGATATGGAATGTCCTGCATCTTCTGTCTGTGTGTGGGTGTGCTGGGATAAAAATATGGAGGGCCGAGAGAGAATGAGGTGAAGAGAATGCACTAGATAGCTGTCAAACCTGTCTTTTCTCTTCTATTTTTTTGTTTTGGTTTTCCGTCATCTCTCCATTATTCTTCACCAGGCCAGTCTGTCTGTCTGTCCATCTGTCCCAGTTTGTTTGTTCTCATGTGCACCTGTATATGTCCTCCTCTGATGTCCATCCCTGCCCCATATCACTGTACATTTCTGTCCTGTGATGAAGTCAGCTAGCATAAACATTGGAGAGTAAGATTAAGTTTGGTGTTGAGAGGCTATTTTATTGTAAATCAATTGGGAAATAACAGTTGGTAAGATTTTTTTTGTTTTGCGATTTTTCTATTCATCTCTTTGCTCCTCTACAACACACATGATCTGTTTGTCGTTGGTTTTCAGTAGCAGAGGATATTAGTCATATGGCTGAAAGTTGTAGGTGACACGTGACTGTTACATCTATGGCTCTCTACCATTGGGTGGGGGTTGCTTTTCATTACCTCGTTCTCTGTTTAAGTTATTTTTGTTGTGTTTTTTTTTTCTTTTTTGTATTGGTTCATCGTTTCTTTCTTGCATATATTTTTCTCTATTTCCCTGATGATTTTTGTATGTTGTTGTTGTTGTCAGTCTCCACGGTAACTGCTCGCGTGTCCTCACGCCGTTTCCCTGGCAACGGTAAGTTGTGTACACATGGCATCGTCTTTGAATGACCCCTCCCCCCACCCCATCCGTCCAAATGAAATAAAATGCACCCGACACCCAAATGAAGGCCTCCTGCTGCAGGGAGCTTGATTGATTGATTGATTGACTGACTGATTGATTGACTGACAGACCCTGATTGGCTAATTCCTGTGATTAATTGATTGATTGATTGGGGAGGAGGTGAATGTAATGATTACGAGATTAGCCATTGACCGCATGGCATTTTATAAGGCCACCTGTATAACTGAATGTACTGCATCTGCAAGTGCAACAACTATGACTACCACTTCTTATGCATTCATTCCAATCACCTCTAACTGCATTCAGCATTTAATTCAGAGCTGTATCCTGCATGGTTTACTCTTTCTCGTCATCTGTATGACGTCATGTAGTACTATGTCATTTCTCTATGTCATGTGTCAGCCAATAGTTGCATATTTGCACCTTAGTGGGACAGCATGCTGAAGCATGAGAGCTCTGTTAGCTTTACTGGAGAGAAGATCACAGTTGGTGTGGTTTACTGTAGTCTTTTCTGTACCTGTATCTATAGGAGACTGCAGACTTTTGTAGTTTTACAGTTTAGACTTAATATCAAACCAGAGATGCAAAGCTACCAGCTAATATCAATGTCCAAAGAAATGTACTTAAATTGCATAAATGGCACAAAGCTGGAAGCAACGTTTTTAGCACAGCAGATGTTGAGACAGATTTTTACTGACAGCTTTGTTTTCACAAGGTGCTCTTGTTTTACTTTTGACCTGTTTCTGGATGGTGTGTTAGTGTGCTTTGAGGTCTGATATGTGACACTGATCTAAAATGCCTGGCAGTGTTTCACAACCATGGGTTGTGTTGATTTGTTTGATTTTCTTTTTTTTTGAGGAATGATATTTGCATCCCCCATCCTCTCTGTTATTTAAATTTCTAGAACTTTCTGTCACTCTATTCATCCATTCATTACCTTCTTTATTGTTGCTCATGTCCAGTTCGATCCAAAGTAGGCAAACAGTCAGATGTAATTTGGAAGTGTGTGCCGCAGAGGTTTGTAGAACTTGCACATTTGGATGGATTGTTCACTTTCTTCGTCTTTCTTCTCTCCACATCGTGTGTGTTTCTCTGTGTCTTTTCATGTGGACTGGCTCCTCCTCCTGCATCCTTGTTTACGTTTCTTCTGTCGTTCTCTCTCCCTGCCCTTTCTCCTTTGACTTTGTATGATGTGTAGTGTACTTGTCTGGGAAGGCTGCCTACCTTTTTGATTGGTCTCTTGCTGCATCCGATGCTTGCTGATTGGCTACTTTTGCTCACTTCTGGTGATGTGATGCGCTCTTGACTGGCTGCGTCAGTGTGTATGAACTCTTTAATTGATGTTTTTTGCATAGTGTTGAACTGATGATTCTGCTGCTTAGTTCACCTTCTTTTCCTTCCTTTTTTGCAGGTGGCAATAATGGTCTTGGATTTCTTTTTGAATGCATTTTAGTTTTCTTTTTTCTGTGTGCCAACGGTTGCATTGTTTGTGTGCAAAACTGCCTGACTACTCACCGGGAACCTTGTTTTTTAATGTCTTTCTCCTTTTAAAAGAAGCGCATGCGTCAAATACCATTGCTGCTCATCAACTGACTTAACATCTGTCATTAGTAAAGTAAAATGCTACAAAAAGATGCCTAGTTTAAAATAACAGTTGAAGATAATTACACATAACATTTTAATGCAATGTGCTCCGTTTCGCCTTCCTGTTATGCTTACAGCAGAATGTAAATTGCCAATTTCTTTTGATAGGTCAATAATGCCACAGCCAGAGTGATGACCAACAAGAAGATAACCACGCCGTATGCAAATGGAGAGGGTCTGGCAGCGCTTCCATATGGTAAAAGCACATGATATTAGATATTAAGTGATTAGATGTTCAATGTGTAACATAATTGGCTGGTCATATTTGAGATGCACCTTTGGGATGATATTTTTTAACTTATGCATGGTTCACAAATTACAAATATGCAGACCTTATTAAAAAGCATTGTTTCTTTAGCTGGTTGGAAGTTAAGTCCAATGGTTGGAGCCATGTACAGTCCTGAGCTCTACACAGGTAAGATACCTTCACCTTAAATGCTTCTAACAGTATGTACACCACTATGACTTTAAATCATTCTGAAAGCACAACTATTTCTGCTCTTTTCTTTTTCCATCTCAGTCCCGGGCTTCCCGTACCCAGCAGCAGCAGCAGCAGCCGCCTCCACTGCCGCAACCTTTCGAGGTGCACTACGGGGTCGTGCCCGACCCGTCTACAGTGCAGTCAGAGCAGCTGTGCCTCAACCTGCCATACCAACATATCCTGGGTAAACACTTACAAGCCACAAAAGAGAAAAAAAGATATACAATGGACTAAAATGCATGGCCTGTCAGCTAAAAATAATAAAAATAGTGCCTTAAATTTCTGCATGTTGTGCATTTGATATATTTTAATGACAGTTAAAGACATTGATTGACAGAAGAATACCATTTCCTTGTACCTTCAAACTGTTAATAATATTGTCATGCAGAGCAGTATTAAGTCTTATCAGCATTAGCAATCAATATACAAATGTAACCATATACAAAGAGGTGGTATTTTGTCTTGCATGTTGCACGGTGTGTAATAATCTCACCCCTTTTCTCTCTTTTCTCTTTCACAATCTGTATGACACCATTTTCTCACCTGTCCAATCATCACATTGTTTTCTGCAATGACCACATGGTGGTGCGTCACAACATTTTGGTTTGTTTGGTCATTCCACCACCATTTCTCTGGACTCTACTCTTTTCCCTCCTCATCGCTCGCTCTCAGTGTGATGACCTATCAGGATGGTTTTTACGGTGCGGCTGACCTCTATGTAAGTATAAGCCTCTCTCCTCTTCATTCTTACTCTTTCCTACGTTTCTCCCCTCTGTCTCTGGGTTTTCAAGTGTGAGATGGCACAGGGCAAACCCAAAGAGGTGTGTTGTGTTGAACTGCTTGATTTTGACCATTTCATTACATTACAAATTGATCAAATGTTTAAAAGTTTAAAAAAGTGAGTTAAAAGGGTATTAAAGGGTCTAATCACAATTAAACTCCCCTCGGGTTTGTCCTTGTGCATTTTGTGAGTAAGTTTGTAGCAATGTGATTATCAGAGCGTCAGTGTGTGTAATGGTGTGTGTGTGTGGGTGACCAGGTTGACAATAGCTGTTTCTGTTCTCTCTGTAGACTAGTGTTTCAGGACATTAGTGGCAGATTGCCCCAGGTAGGGTTTACACACTTTGTGTGAGAGCCAGTGTGCATCCTCCTCGTCTCCAATGACTGCGTGCTGCTAGACATTATTGACCATCTGAGATCGAAATGCCTTCTGTCTTTTTCTACTAACTCACTGGATTCTGACATGGGCGGAGTTGCGGAAGGGGTAGAAAACAATTGAGTTTAAAATTCTTCACCAAATGTCTGCAGGAGAAATGGATGTCAAGGGAAGCAGTGAAACCTACACAATACACACTACACATAGAGATCAGTCATGGACTTTTTCTTCAGATTGAAAATAGCTTGTTACAAAATTGTCTTCTGGTCGACCAGATATACACTACCATACCAGAGCATGTAACTTGACCCAGTTTAAAATATTCCTGAGGCACCATAATAAACAACAATGTGTTGAAATGCATTATATCAACAAAGAAGTAAATATAAAAACTGTGTTAAACAAAATAAAATAAAATGTAGGGCAAGAGCAGTCCTCCAAACAGTATTTATTTCAGACCCCTTCCAGGAATCTCCCTATCTGTTTCACCTGTGGCATGCTAACTGAATCAGTGTGGGCATGCAGACATACTTACAAGGCTGACTCCTCCCCCAAGTCTCCCTTTTCTCCTACCACCTTTTCTCTTTCCACCTTTTTAGGCTCTCCTTTATTCCCCCACTGTATTATTATTTTTCTTCTGTCTCTGCTTTTTTGTTATTTTCTCTTTTCTTACATCCACTCCTGTCCTCTCTCCCTCTTTTCCTCCAAGTCCAGCCTCCCTTCCAAAGCAGCAATGTGTGGTCCTGACTTGGTCGTGACTTATCCTTTAGGGTAGAATGCAGCGGTGTGTGTTTTTATTTTATTTATCTAGGGTTGTTTGGCCTAATACACTGAATGTTTTGAGTCTGGGAAAGCATGCTGTGTCTGTCAGTGATTGGTCGCTGGAACTGTGAGTGTGTGTGCTCTCTCTTAATCTGACTGGCTGACTGTCTTCTTACACCTGTAGTTGTATTTGTCTGTTCATCAGCTGTTCATTCAACATAAAAAATGACACAATCATCTCGGCACCCCTTCCCCTTTCTTTAACTGCGTGTTTTTGGCAGGGGAACTGGGGTGGGGCACAGTTATAGGTAATGACTCTCTCCCTCCTTGACCAACGCAGAGTGGGCCAACACAAATGTTAAAACCCACTGAAACATTAAAGATGGTTTAGTCTGTTGGTCATGGAAGGAAAGAGCACACACAGCCTGAGCTACATCTTTGTGAATGCTGTTCTGCACCACATTAGCCAGATTTGCTGACTGTCTGCTTGTTTAATATTTCACTCTCTTCCCAACAGTTTTTCCTCACATTGTAACCCCTTAGATTCACTAGTAGACTTGCTTTGTAGAGAAACTACCAGCTAACCCTTTTTAACATGAATTTACTTTTTATTTTTTGTCCCTCCATGTTCTCTCGGGATCTCCCTCCTCTCTGCTATCCTCTCCATCACCTCATCACAGGGTGGATATGCAGCGTATCGCTACGCCCAGCCAGCTGCGGTAGCAGCAACTCCCGCTGCAGCAGCAGCTGCGGCAGCAGCTTACAGTGACAGGTGACATGACTGCACTTGATTTTCACATTCTCATCAGTGGGTAACTACCTTTGATCCATTTACTAATCAATCATTTGTCCTTTCTTGACAGTTATGGACGTGTTTATACAGCGGATCCCTACCATGCTGCACTAGCTCCAGCTGCCTACGGTGTTGGAGCCATGGTAAGACATCTTTACCTCAATTTAAATCTGATCTTTTTCCATACATCTCTTCAAAAATGCCATTAAACCTGCCTTATCTTTGAACACATTTTTGAAGCCATTTGTCTATGTTGTATTTTAAATCTCTCTTTTTGTGTTCACAGGCAACACTCTACAGGGGAGGCTACAGTAGATTTGCCCCTTATTAAAGACACTACAGTTACCAGGAGCTCCTCTCTTCCATAGAATTCTTCTAAAAGAGCTCCCTCTGTTGTTGTGGAGGTGAACTGCACCTAGTTTTGACGTGTGGAGTCGACCACAGCTAAGATTTTGTTCAGACCCCACCCCCTACTTTTCTTATAAGCTACAAAAGAAATAGAGGAATGCTGTATTAAAACTGACAAATGGCCTTTGCATTAAAATAGAAGAAAAAAGACAACATGGCATTGCACGGCTGTATTATAGTCCCCCTCTCTTTCCCTTGGCACTCCGCAGCACAAAACTTGGGATGGAGCCCAAATGTTCTTCCAAAGGCTGTCTAAGAAAATATGACATTCAAGCAGCTGTTAATTATGTATGAAAGACCTGGGAGCTGTGTGGTCTGCACACAGTCAACTTTCAAGGAAAAACGTCCACACAACGTTGGGGTGGTAGGAAGCAAGGTGCCCTGAAAAGAGCGCCAACACTTTAAACCAGAATGAGAGCTTCTAAAGATTTCACACCTTTCGTGACGGTGGACAGAAATCAGAGGCCATGCTTTCTGTTCTGGTCTAAGGAAGGTTTAGGAGAAACCATGCTGTGATGGTTTATTACACTACAGAAATCATCCGAGAGCTGATGGTGGCAAGGTTTATTAGAGGTGTTCTTACCTCAAGTTTTCTTAGTATGTGGAAATGGTAAACCTTTAAACTTAAAATGTGATATGCAAAGAAATTAGTTTAGAGAAAAAAAGTTACCAAATTATTATTAATAATTATTATTGTAATTATTATTAACATTATTATCAAAGGCGTTATTTTGTTTGACTTGGCACAGCAGTGCTAACTTTGGGGTTCAAAACAGAAAATCTACACAGAACAAACCCCACTCACACTTGTGCTCCTGCACACATGCACAGAGTCAGCTACATGTACAACACTACAAAGTGATATACTACGCTGTAAACAGTCTGGTTTTGATAAATAATGACCATTAATCTGCAGTTATCACATTCAACCTCTGGGTTTCAGTATTTGATGTTCCTTTAATGTAGAGATTTATTATTTGGAATCCCCCTCATGCTCCACTTTTATAGAGCAAGTCCAACATTAAATGAGTCTTCCTTAAATAAACTAGTTCATTGTATTAGAGACGCTGTCAGCAGCAAACACGGAGCGAGAGAGATTCAGTCAGTGAGTGAATAGAAAATATTTAATGCAAAACACCTTACTATTGTGCATATTTCTATACCGTTGTATTCTATATTTCCAAATGTGGCTATTTGGCTTTTGTTTTGTTCCAAAGATTTGTAGAAAGCACATTTTTCTGCCTATGTATAAGTATATTACCTTTGTTATTGTTATATTATTGTTATATCATCATCGGTAATCCTACTGCTGACTTTATTCACCGTTTCATCCTGTTATATCTGTTTCTTTTTCTTTTTTTGCTTGTTTGTTTTGAGCTGGGGGCACACAGATTGCCGGTCCAAAGGTATGCATGCAACACTAACAAACTTTGGCCTTTTTTTTTTCCTGGGGGGTCTGTGATAGGACAATAGCATGATGTTTAATATATTTGATAAAATACAGGAATGACTGGATTTGTGTCTATATTTGACAAATGTCTAAGACATTTGGATAAATGCATAGGCCTGTAGCACTTTGGTTAAAACCTACTACATTCTCTATTTTTTGTTTTTAAAGGATCCATACATTTCAAACGATGCTGTGACCTTGGATTTGTTTGAAGTTATCTAGTAACTAGTTCTCATCACTAACACAGCTTGGAGATTATAAAGTGGCAGTGCAGAGCAAGTGTAAAATGGGAATCTTTTTACATGATAATTTCATGGCTGTATTAGTATGTTCAATTTCCCATTTGTGAAAAATACAGGACAATGTTTTAGTGTGTTGCTGTTGGGTTTCATTTTGTCATAACATTAACATTTCTTTAACAATATCTTCATTTTGAATGTGCTCTGGACAAAATCGAAAAAAGAGGAAACCTAGCCAAAGATGCTACCAGTCCCCAGCACATTCTGGTTCCCAGATGTAAAAAATGCAACACAAAACTCACACAGATGGACATTAAGAGCAACTGAAGGCATGGACAAACAGCATGAGTGATATTGTCAAGTTAAAAAATAGTTTTGCATGATCTTGTGTCTTTCATATTTAAGCCGCAGAGCCCAAGGCCTCTTTACCACTAAACTTTTTGACTGGCAGCTGGTGTTAGCAGCTAGCTGACAGAGACAAGCACAGTGCCGCTTGGCAAAAAGACCTGCTGACAAACAAAATGGCTGCTGCACGTTGGAACATGTGACAGCTTCATTTTCCTGTCATGGTTTTCTTGCCTCTGTATTATAGAAAACTGTGTGGCCATCTATCATAGTTGCTATGGTTTCTCAATGACTGGTCCTCTCCCTCTGTCATGTCAAAACTCCATTTGACTGCCATTTTGATTTTTGTTATTGAATGTCCATATAAATTGTTTTATATAAAATGTTTTGTTGTGATCAAGGCTTCATGTTGTCTTCTTTTGGCAATCTGTTCATGTAATTGATCCAGAGTCTTTTATTCAGACCAACAGAATAACTGCTACTAATTATATTCACCACTTTGGTCACTAGGGGTCAGTAGAAACCTTACTTTATGATTGCTGCAGACCTCATGGGCTCAACAGTATTTATCCATGGTTCAATATATGATGCAAATGCTGTACTTCAGACAAAACTAATATAACACATAACAACTCTGAGTATTTATTTCTGCCTATTATAAAGGTGTCCTAAGAGGTCCACAGTTCATGATATGAGTTAAATTTTTAACTTTAATTTCTAACTAGCAAATAAATGCTTATACATGTTTGATTTAAGTCAAGTTAACTAAAAAACTAAACTAAAATATCAAAAACCAGACAGTAGCTTTATGGGGATTTCTTTTATTGACAGCTCTAACTGTATTGAACTAATGTGCTCAACTGTACATTTCACATGTTTCTTCATGATTCACAAAAATAGAAATATATCTTTGACTTTAGCTGTACATTAAGGAGGAAAGGCTTCAATGAGGTAGGGTCATGGAGTGGAAAAGGCAGGAGGGAGGGGCAAATAAAAAGTGGTGCTTTGAGCAGCAGACATGGGCACACAGATTCAATTGCAAAAAGAGCAGTGGGCAGCTTTGCTCAATTTAGAAAAACACTGACACAATGTTTATAGAACTGGATCAACCAGTTGGGATACATTTTAGATTTCCTTTAGGGCATTAAATTTATCCTTTCATATTTTTCCACTGGCTTTTTTTGGGGTAAGGTAGGTAAGGCAAAGGAAAACGAGGGTGGAAAAAATGGGATGATTACGGAAGAGAGTGCAAGGAGGTATAATGTTTGTGGTGAAGACATCGGAGGGCTTCTAGACGATTCCGTATTTGGCCAGGTCACTGAGCTCCATGTCTCCGAAGGCTTCCCATGGGCAGATCACTGTGATGTCAGTGCCCAGGCCCTCCATGCCGGGGATGTCGTCTCCAAATCTAAGAAAGGAATATTACTAGTATAGTATACTATATTATAGTATACAACTGCTTTATGCAAAAGTTGACAATGAATTCAGCTCACCCCTTTTGGCCTGGCTTTGGGGCCTTGCTCTTGAATGTGCGCATGGCCCTCTGCTTGAATTTGGGAGGAGCCTTCTTGTCGGCGGGAGCTGCGACTGCTGTATCTGCCATTGTCAATTTTACTGTACAAAAAAAAAAAAGGATGTTCAGTTGTTGCATTAGTTGGTCTCGTTTTCCTCTCAGTCTCCATTCATGATGTAACGCCATCAGATTAGATCAAATTATAGACTAAAGCTGTCAAGTAGCTCCTTTAAGCCTTATTACACAAACGGCTTTGTCTATTTTTAACTCTTGACTTTAAAGATTACATGATCAACCAGAATAGCATCACATTCACCTAATTCCATAATTAGCCTAAGGATAGCACCCAAACCTTAAGTGTGAGCTGAATCTGTCCAGGATCATTCTCTGGCCATTATCTGACCTGTGTCACCTCTGCCATTGGGCTGTGTCTTATCTTAGAGCAAGGTTTTAACCATTCTCTCCAAGACACTTTGGTCTGTAGCCTATATTGCAGAGATTTTTTTTGTAACATTAACATAATTCAATTTAAACATTTAAACACGAGTAGCTGACCAACAGAATATGATCACAATATGTCCATAATTAACAATGCCTATATGTATTGTTATGTGAGTAAAGGGGAATTTAAAAGGAAAAATTGTCTTTATTTAACCACAATTAGACACTTGAAATTTATCCCAAGAGCACAACAGACAAACTATAACTCTCTATTGTAGATAAATTTAAAAAAACTCATCAACAACTTTAACCATACAGTTGTAATACATTTCAAAGCATTTTTTCTTCCAAACCCTGACCCCAGTTATGCACTTACCAGAGTTTGTAGGAGCAGTAGTAACCTACGATCTCGCTGCACAGGTGTCGAGGGTCATATGTGTTTGGGCTGCAACCTGTGGTGTTCTTATATACTCTTCACTAATCCCTTCTGTCGTGTTCACAGCTTAAGAATACATGCAAGAGCTCAGAACATGAGCAAGCTAAAGCTGGAGCCTAAAACTGTCAGACTTACATAATGAAAGTCCAGAAAAATCAAATTGGATTTAGTTGAACCTTGTCCTCCCCTAACTGTACTGTATGAATAGCCCTCTCTATTAGCAGCAATAAGATAAAACTGTATCATGAATGCGTAAATTAAATAAATACACATACTCTTCTCCACAGTTAAGTTTGACAATGAAGTTTTATTTGTTTTTTTATGTGTTTCCTGTCTTTCAAAAGGGCCCTAGTTGAGGTGTAAACAATTTCTATACAACTTCAGTACAACCTCCAGAAAGTTTTATAAAATACATAAAACAAAAGAGTCAATAACAGACAAGCTCAATATTAAGTAGTGTCTGTTCAGTACATTAGCCTGACTAATGCTGAATGGGTGTCTTTACAGTTTTATGACCTGCAGTCTCCATTGTGTATCTTTTAATAAAATGCTGATTATGGCTTTATGGTTTATTACAAGACTGCTGTCGGTAAACCCAGTCTGTGGCACCAAGACAAGATACAAAGTCTCTCTAATTGCCTCTCAGTGATACAGCATCTGCTCAGTCGTTTCTGATCTTACATCACATGCCACAGATCCGCGTGAGGGCTACATCAGGACATTGTTTTTTTTACACAGTCACAAGCGGAAGGGACAGGGACACCCCACTGCATACACTTTTACATATTAGAGAGTGTCCTTATGTTACAATGGTTCAAGGCGAGCAAATGGGAAAAGCCAGAGTTAACATGGCAACATTTGTGACTTGAGACAATGGTTGTTCATGAAAAGGAATATATGATCATTTGTGCTTTGTGTAAACTGATTAGTAACAATTGTCAATCGTCAATTTTTCATTATTTTAAATTGTACTATCCCGTGACTTTTGGTGACATGTACCTCAAGTATATGAACCAAACACACTCACACAGTGCTTTGTTTGAGTCCCATTTTGGCAATTGACAAAGTACACACGTTTACATTTGACTGCTGTGAATCTACTTCATGTTCTCAACAGTATAAAGCTTTATTTATATAACACGTTGCATCTTGTTAACTTATGTCCACCAGTAAAATGGACTCAGATGTGAACATTGACACCTTCAAAATAAAAGCACAGCACTTTAAATTTAAAAGGTTGAAACTACTTTAGAATTGATAATCTTTTGGATGAGGGACGAAATGTCCAAACTATGTCCAGTTGCCTACTTTTCAACCTTTTTACATTATGACGACCTGGATGACTGAGAACCTACACAGACAAAGCACTTATTTACATTTGGTTACAATAAAATAATGAAGGTCGGACAGGGACAGGCCTGTTTCTGCAAACTGGATCCAGTTTAAGTGCCTCTGTTTCAAAAAGAAATCAAATTGTGTGTCTTCTGGACTTTGAATTATGTCCTGGGACTGTTTTGCTCTGCTCAGGGAGGTGTAAGTGTGCCTCCAAACAAAGGTTATCACTTAATTAATCACAACATTAATTAAACAAAGCTGACACATATCCTTTAAAAGGCACCTGCCATTAATATCTTTTTCTCTTTGGTCTTGTTTATTTCTGACTAAGCTGTGATTTGGCTCATTGAGTGATACCAGAATGAACTTTTGATGGGATTAGACAGATCAGGGGACTTTAAAAGGCGGACAGCCGAACAAGGCCAGGCATTACACTCGAGAGAACTCGACAGGCTCAGCACTCAGCAGCAGAGAACCACTCTGAAGAGGTAAGCAGGAAACATACAATTTACCTTTTTCTTTTTTAGCAGCACAAGGTCTGTTCTTTGGACAAATTGCACAGAGAAAAACACCAGTAATAGCATTTCTCTCAGTGTTGGGCAGAAAGAGCTGTTACTGTTGTTAGGAGACATTTGAGTAGAATCTCCTTTGACAGTAAAAGCAACTCAAAACTCACAACGATTATTCTTTTCCTTTTTCAGTAAATAATCACAATGGCAGACGTTGCAGTCGCTGTTCCCGCCGACAAGAAGGCTCCTCCCAAATTCAAGCAGAGGGCCATGCGCACCTTCAAAAGCAAGGCCCCAAAGCCCGGCCAGAAGGGGTGAGAACCAAAGCAGTTTATTCTCATCAGATCATTGAGTCTTATCTTCTTCTCCAGGATGTACTCAGACATTCTCTTGTCTTTCCCTTAGATTCGGAGACGACATCCCCGGCATGGAGGGCCTGGGCACTGACATCACAGTGATCTGCCCATGGGAGGCGTTCGGAGACATGGAGCTCAGTGACCTGGCCAAATACGGAATCGTCTAGACCCCAGTTTGTGGCTTTCGATGCTCCTTGTCCCTCAGGCACTTGTTTGAGCAGCTGCGTTAGAATGGAGGCAGCGTTTAGACAACTCTAGAGGAAGTCACCTGAAGAAAAAACGAAGAGCACTCTTTGGAAATGCACTTTATCCGAACTTTCACTCTAGCCTCGAATGTCTTCCTGTTGAGATCGCCATATGACAAAAAGAATTGGTCTGGAATGAAATGAAATTTTTCTCCCTCAAGTGGAATGTCTATTTGTAAGAAAAATATTGATATCGATTTATTCAATATTTTATATGCCATTCCCCTCCTCTTCTCCTAAAGCTGCCAATCCTAAAAGCACATGTCAGTTTCATGTATAAGCCATATTAGATTCTATTTTTATGTGAATCTACCCTGTCTATTCTGTTGATGAATAGAATATATGTACAATAAAGGCAATATTTTGAATAGTAAACATGTTTTGGTCTTTATTTAAATCTGTACATTACCAGTAAAAGGTTATGTGTGTTTATTTGGACTTGATCTCATTAACCTTAACAGCACATGGCACAAAGTCCACAACAAAGCTATGTGCCATGACGCAAATGACTACATTTAAACTACAGTTGTTCTAATGATCTATGTTCTTGTACTTGGAACACTGAGAAAAGTGGTTAAGGTTAGAATTAGGGTTAAGGTTAACTCACTTAAGACTATACTTAAACATGTGTCTCATTTGGAAACCTTGGGTTAATTGTGTCTAATGCCTGACAAGTCAACTTAACAATAGAGTCTGGTCTGTCCAGGTTAAAAGGAATTAGTGTTATTTGAAAGAAGACTGAATGAATGAATTATGTTGGAGCTGTTGCCGCTGAAGTCTGGAAAACAACATTATACAAGACATAACCTAATTAGCTCAGCCTAACAGCGTGAATCTGTCTGTGTGGTCAAGTCTGGGTTTAAACAACATTTATGAGTTAGAAAGGCATTATACTCTCCTATAATGCACAGCAATTAGCACAAAGGCTAAATCTGCTTGTTATACAGATGCAAATGTTGTGTTATGACTTCGTACAAGAAAGTATTCTGACTTAATGGATTATGGCAGTGTTGCTGTAGGCTATTTGACCCGACATGTGGAGATCAATTGGCAGCAAGACTTAAAGTAATAAGTATTTTTTTGAAAAGTTAAAACAGATAATGGGCATCAATGCAAAAGAAGGCAAGAAAATACCTAAAGGAGACCCATTTTTCAAAAAAGAAACAATGTCATGCAGTAAACAATAAATGGGCTGAAAAAAGACAAGAAAAGTCTAACTAGGATGGGTTCATGAGCGTACGGAAGGGAGGAAACAAAGGAGGAGAAACAAGGACTTACACAGCTGGATGGCAATGTTCAAAGAGTTCTGACCAGGCCTTTTTATTCCTTTAAAATGTTTGCTCATACAAGTTGTGTTTGGACATATGTATGAGCTGAGAAAAGTGTTTAATGCTAAGATGGTTACTTGTTTTCACTGTTCCATAACTCTATGAACAGAATAAACCTGAAGAAATAAACTTGTCTGCCCTCATGTTTACAGCAGTGTAGACATGTTCATCCTTTGCATTACCCATAATTCCCCTGACCCAGATTATAACTCTGCTGGTGATGTGAAGCTGCAGTGACGGTGGGGTTTCCCCGTCCTCAGTGCACTTAGAGATAACTGTCAGCATCCATACTGTCGGCACTGTGTTACCATGGCAACACCAGATAAAGAGGAGCCAGAAAACAGATGATGGGGATCATACATGCTTGCAGCTGACCAATATTTATATAACTGTGTGCTGCATATCGTGTGAAAATGATATCGTCAGTGCCATTATGTGATTAACAACAACTCTGAGACAGACTGATTACAAAAACCTGAATTAATTTTGTATGATTTTTACAGCTTCCCTGATGAGAATAACATAGATTTGGTGATCATCTTCAGATGGTTGTCCTGTTATGGATGACCACATGGACTATATGTGTGATACGGATGGACACAGAGTAAGGTGTGAGGATCAATATCACCTTTGAAGGCAGCCGTGGCCCAGAGGTTAGGGAGTTGAGTTTGTGGCCCACCACCGACGGGGGATGATGATGGAGGGGGGTGAATGAGAAGCACTCCCATTCCACCACATAACCATGGCTGGGTGCCCTTGAGCAAGGCACCTAACCCCAACTGCTGGCTGCCAACTGCTTCGGGTGTGTGGTGCGTGTGGTGTGGTGTGCACTATCGCTTGGTGTGGTGAGTGAATTTCCCCATCGTGGGATCAATAAAGGGTTCTTAATCTAACCTTCCAACAGCAGAAGAGAACAGCTAACAGGGTTAAGAGTTGCATAAGTGAGGAATATAGGCAGCTTTAACCTGCACATGGTTTAAAACCCAGTAATCCATCAGCTCCTGGTTTACCTGCATTACATCACTGCATCGCATGTCGAAGAGCTGACCATCTGCCTGATCTGTTCTGACCACTCACGAAAACTAAATGCAAAATTTTCATACGTCACAAAACCCTCTTAAAACTCAAGAGATGCAGGAGGTTCACACAGTGTCTGAACATGTCCACAGGAGTCACAGATTTCCTGTGGACATGGAAATCTGTCCACAGATATTATCAGTTTTTCATTTACTGCTTTACAAAAGACACATTTACTGAGAAAACAAGTTACTAGTTACAGTCCTGTTCAAAAAAGCTTTGCACAGGTCACAGTTAATGCCTTGACGTGTGGGACATGGATGTACGTTTCTCTGAAGTCATTCCACTGCTCTTTGACATTCAACTAGGCCCTAATTCTCAGTCTAAGTCTTGCCCCTAATCCCTGTAATGTAAACACGCAGTATACATGTCAGCCACATCAGTAATCACACTTTAGGGTACAGTACATGCATTTCTTGAAAGAGATCAATTCTAATTTGTCGCCATTACGATGCTGTAGATATTTTTCAACACTATTTTAGACATATAGCTTGGCTGCACGTTGCACCTCTGAAACATCTCACTCTTTTATTCTTGGTGCAGCCATTTTGTCCTAAAGACATCGCTTTATTTTTAGCAGCAGTTTTTTCTGGTCTGTGGTGGACCCAAGAGTAACTGGCCTGTCTTTTTTTAGGCGCGAAAAGAGGGTTAAAATCACGGAGTCAAACGTCAAACATACTTTTGGGTGCGTTCTAATTTTTGGGATGTTTGTTGGGCTTTTCTGCACCGTCAGCACAAATAGAAATAAACCTAAATTCATGTTTGTTTCTGGGTCCAAAGTTGTAAATAGTGTCCCTTATTCTGAACCTCTTATTCTGAGGCAGTCATTTGTCAGAGAAAACCTTATGTGCTGAAAATGGCTCTATGAATGGAGTACAACCGCTGTGTTGAGGATTGAACACTTTTAACCCTTGTGTTTTCATTTAATTTGAGCCATTTTAGTGTTTAGTCCCTTGAAAGTGTTGATGTGAGTGAGTATTGGTGAACTGCTCACTCAAAATTGCCCTCAGCGAATAAATGTGAGTGTGGTTTTTAAAAATGAATGATTTGTCGCCACAATAAAGCTAGTTAAAACTGTTATCGACAAGGCTCTGGGTTGAGGATGCTTGGTTTTCTGTAGAACTGTTAGAAAGTAGTGCAACATAAAATATTCATTGACCTAAATGAATATTAATGCCTTTCAAATCAAAGGGACAAACACTAGATCATAAGATTTCCGTCATTCAGTCCTTGAAGGCAACATTCACTTCCCACTGAGTCCATGTGCCCCCTGTGGTCAACATTCATAGCGCAGCCCCATTTAATCAGACGATCTGGACTGTGACAGGTCTTCTCACTGGCTATTTCTAGAGCGCTTGGGGATGAAGCATCAGCACTAACCCTCCCACCCACAGCAGCAGATTTATGTAAACCTCTATAGTACGAGACATTTTGGGAGCAAAGTTATCAAAGGAAGGCAAGCATGCGACTAACGAGGCACAAGGGAATTAGAAACTGTTTGTGAAATCCTCACTGAATCCCTACGGAGTGTTTTAACCTCACATTGCCACCATATTCAAATGTAATGAAACAGTCACGCTCTTCTCCCATGTTTCTGTGACACGTACTCTGAAATTGAACGGCCCGACTTATCAGTAACACCTGGTTGTTCCCATAAAGCCTCCGTTAAGCGTGTGGAGGCCGCACATTGGACAGACACACAGTCACACATCTACAAAAGCTTCAGGGGTTCACTCGCTTCTCCTTTTGGTAAATTTTTCTTTCTGTTGAAAATGCTGGCGACACTGTTTTTCTTCCTGCTGCTTTCTTACGTTTCTGCCAAAGAGAAAGGTAAAGTCTTTTGTTAATCTGTTTTCTGTGTGCATCATGTTTCTAATTCCAGTCTCATTCAGTTTACATGACAGTATAACCTGTTTCTGTTCCAAACCCTGCTGAAGTGTCTGGTGTTTTTTGTGCATGTTGCCCTCAGATATTGTGCTTCCTCGGCTGAATGACTCTAAGGCAGTCGAAGCCTTTATTGACTCTGCCGAGGTGGTGCTGGTCGGATTCCTGGAGGTCAGACAAAAATCATTTTCAAAATCACTTAAATATTAAAATGCAAATATCTTAACTCAAATACATGACTTGTGACCTAAGTCAAATCAGATTCAATCACAGCTGTGCAGTATTTATGCAGCTTGTATACAGTGGCACAGTCATTAGAGCTGTCACCTCACAGCATCATGATTTCTAGAAAGGCCCATGTTGTCCCTGTGCTAGGGTGTTCTCTCCAGGTACTCCAGTTTTCTCTACCAACATCAAAACATGCTGAGTGCCCCTTGGTGGCATTTTCTGATTATATATTTCCCCACAGGGATAATACAGGGATTATTAAACCACTTTTTTTTTAACTTCAAATTTACACATCCAGTGTTGTTAATCTGTACACTGATGATTCATTCACGTCAAATGATTCTCTATTATTCTACATAAAACTTTCAGTGAGTTGCCACTCACTAAAGTGTTAGAGGAGTTGGCTTCCTCAAAGGATGACAAAAGTTCTGATCTAATTAACACTAGAAACAGCACAGCAACACTTGCATTACATAACACTGAAATCTATGTATTGTTTGTAATTATTAAAAACTGATTTCTGTACATGGTTTTGGTGGGAGAGCAACTCCAAGTGCTCATACTTCTTCAGAAAAAAG
This sequence comes from Rhyacichthys aspro, assembly GCA_036850595.1. Classification (NCBI taxonomy): domain Eukaryota; kingdom Metazoa; phylum Chordata; class Actinopteri; order Gobiiformes; family Rhyacichthyidae; genus Rhyacichthys; species Rhyacichthys aspro. The sequence goes on along the minus strand of CM072148.1, from coordinate 10,075,291 downwards.
GTTGTATAGGTATAGGGACAACAAACATTAGGCTACATGAACAGAGAAATTATGCCTGAACACAACTGGGAAAGCCCCCTGAAAACACTATCTTTTGCTGTCTGAATGCTTTTCGAGGAAAGCTTTATTTCCTGCAGCCACACCTTTGGCAGTGTGACCGGATTGGAGCATGGCTGTCCCACAGTGCTGGCCTGTTGGCTAGACTCTCAGTGTAGGGGACAGTGGCACCACGCCACTTGTCAGGAAACAAACACGTGTCTGGACTTGTGGTATTGGCTTCACTGACCCTCGTGTCAACATGAGCAAGGCAGGGGCAAAGTTCAGCAGAGGAAAGTGAGACAGAGAGGAGCACATGAGGATAACAAACAGTACGATGCTCAGGGCCAAAGCTGACCAGAATATTGGTGCTGTGAGTCACTGGGAATGAAAACATATTATAGGCTGCAAAATGATCAAATGAACTGTCAGAGAGCAGTCCAGTCTCAAAAATAGACATGATTCACCTTCCTTTGAGTCATCCGCTCTCAGAACATGTCTGTGTTTTTCTTTCTGTCTCTCTGCCACCTGCACTTTACCAGCCTTTTTTTCCAAAACTCCTGAGAGGAACAATGGATAGAAATTTTAATATGATTTAAATGGCCCCCAGTTTTAATTTTCATCAATGACATGATAAGAGAAAAATGAAAAACATGACAAATGAGGTACTACACTCCAATTCTACTCTTCACTGATTGTTTTATCTTTATCACCATGTCTGAGCCAGTCATGTGTTTTGAGTGTTAAGCTCTGTTTCAAGTTCAATCACAAAAACCTGATTACCTCAATGCCACTAGGAAAAATTAGCAAGTCTTAGTTTAACCAACTAAAAATGTACAATAAAGGGGAGCATGTTATTGTAATTCTATTAAGTTGCATATTCATTCACGTATAGAAAATAAATTATACATGTTTTAGTGAAGTTCTATTCTATTTCAGCTCCTCAGTTCACTCATCTCAAGATGCTAGGTCTGCTATGGTTTAGAAAGAAAACCAAGCAAGTCCCTCTGTGAGCAAGCCCTTGGCAACAACAAAAAAAACCTTTAGAAAACCTGTGCAGACCCATCCTCAAAGAGAGTGGCCATCTGTCAGTACAAACAGAGATCGAAACGAAGATTATTGGAATGAAGGTATTTAATCAAGAATATACTATGCAGAGCTGAGGTACATGTCCTGTGTCTCAGGGAGAGAAAAGTCATGGCTATAAGGAACTGTTGGCCGCTGCGAAGAAAGTTGATTCCGTCCCCGCGGCCATTTGCAGTGAGAAGGAAGTGTGGGCTGACTACAGCGTCTCCTCAGACACCATCACTCTCTTTAGAAAGGTATTCTGCCCCTTTATTTGAGCCCATCGTAAGAAACAGTGGTGACACTTGTATTTGTCATGTGACTCCAGGCGGATAACAACCAGGAAAACCTTGTCCTCTCTGAGGCCAAGAAAATGGACACAGATGGACTTGTGAACTTCATCACCATCAACGAGGTCCGCTACATTACAGAATACAACCAAGTGGTAGGTCTAACTGCTGACACTGGCACTGTTTTTCAGGATAGCACCATTTACCTAACCACTGAATCTGTTTTGTCCTGTCAGACAGCAGTGGGTCTGTTCAACTCAGAGGTAAAGACACACCTTGTGCTCTTTGCCAACAGAAGCAGCAAAGACTACGATGAGCTGAAGCAGCGAATGGGAGCTCTGGCCCCAGAGTTCACTGGAAAGGTGAGGGTTATTATGCAACACAGGCCTAGACATAACAAAACACTCCTCTAAATGTAGCAGCCGTCTCTTCTAACCATCACTTTGTTTTTTCAGTTATTGTTTGTTCTGATCAATGGGGCGGTAAAGTCCAACTCTCGCTCGCTGGACTACTTTGGCCTCAAGTCCAAAGACCTCCCACGAGTTGGCATCTACGATGGTGTCTCAGACATGAAATGGCTCCTTCCTGAGGGAGACATTTCTACGGAGAGAGTGCGAGACTTCTGCCAGTCCTTCCTACGAGGAGAGCTCAAGGTAAATAAATGGGAATAAGGTGTTGAATAGTGGACCATCACTGTTGGCACAGGTGGTTTTCTCAAATGATACATTACATAAAGAAGCCAAAGGTTAACGTCCACCACAACGTGCCACTCCCAGTAGTAGCTCTGAGTCTGGGCCCAGCAGCACAACAGGAGCCTAAGTGCTTTTTGTTGTCATTGTGAAGTCAATGCACCAGACAAAGAACAGGAAACCTCACACTAATTTGGCCTGTCACACCACACAGTGCTCCAGCTGAGAGTAAAAGTCTGACAGACAGCCAGTCAAACGGAGCGTGCCAGCACAATGTCTCTAAAACACTCAAAACACATTAATCACACAGCAATAGGTGGCACTTCAAAATGACTATGTAAAGTTTTATAATATGGTATTTTACATAAAAGAGGATGGGTCATCAGTAGAGAATATTTTGAGAAGTATTTACATAATACATCAGAGAATATGCAGAAAATAACATAGTGATAGAGATCATTTTCAGTATTAAATCACAGACATGAACAAATATAATCCCCAGTGCCTCTTACCTTATAATTTAAAAAAGTAACAAAGCAGAAGCCTAACAACCCAATAACTAGCTCTTAAAGTGTGGCAGACATCAAACTACAACTAAAAGCATAATCTCCTTTGTCTTTGAGAAAGACATTTCATCTGTGTCCACTGATTATAACTTGCATGTATCCATGTTTCTCTTTTGTTTCAGGATGTGAAGCAAGCTGGAGCAGAACCCAAGACAGAACTGTAAACCTGTTGTAAATTATTTTATACCTAATAAAACATATAGAGAAGAAGCTGCTGTGAATCTCTTGAAAACAATACCGCATTCACACTGGCATGTGTGCATGTCATGTGTCGTTGCCTGTCTACCCGCCTATGTTATGTTTTGCCCGCTCACACGAGTGTAAGCCCGTCTGCGGTCTGCTGCACTGACCAAGGTCGCTGGCCACAAGCGGCATAGATCTGGCGGAGTTTGTTAGGCTGTCCACTAATGTTATTGTCCAAACCACAACACAGCAACCTCAGAGAAACTGACACACACTGACAGAGATCAGACTGGCTACATATGGACCCAAGACCTTAATTCAGCACTCTTTCATAGAGCATTCACTCTGGAAAGGAAATGCTAAATACTAAGCCAACGGTGTAGAGAGTTACACCTAATGGGATTTGATTTAAAAGAAAAAAAACATTGGCTCATATTGATCTAAGTATGGGTTTAGAAGAAAGCTGTTTAGCAATAAAGTCTATAAAAGGACAACATATGGGCTGACTTCAAGAGTGCAAACATTTGGGCCCTTCCCAAAAATATTCTCTCAGGAAAAAAGGGAATTTCAAGGCCCAGACTGGGATCAGTATAATTAGTGGTGTCATGTTGCCAAGCGGACACATCCGGCGGAACCGAGAGAGCCTGGCAGGTGGATGTTTCTCAGAGACCAGATGGAAATACACTGCTTATGTTTTGTCTGCCATCTGACTCAGTCTGTGGCAGGAGTTGAGACGATCCAAGAGGGAGTGTTACATAAAACTTTGAAGGAAGGCTATGTGGCACCAGGACACTGGAGTTCACTCAGATACTCTCAGACAAAAGACTGCATCATGAGATACAATGTCATGCTAATTACTTAAACACTTAGGTACCCTTTAGTCCATTTTGTACATTTGTGATTTTAAAAATGCTAAAAAATTATTGAATATTTGGAAGTTAAAGGAGAGCTGTAGTGGTCTAAGAGCTTTATGCAGAAAAAAAAAACAATAAAATATCGATATATGATGATTTTAGAGCAGGATTATTTTTATATGTTTTTTTTACATGTCAAGTGTCCCCAGATGGTGAAATTTTCAAATCTGACACCACATAAAAAAACACTAATGAAATTAAATCAATGATGTTGCTAATTTTTTTACATATTCTTGACGCTAATCATCAGCAATGCACTATTAATTGTATAAAAACATCAATTTGTGGGGGCTTTTTCCCATAAATAAGAGTGATATGATGTAATCAAATTTAAGGGTTAAAATAAAAAATGAATGTTTGGTCGTTTTGAGCAGAGCCTTTGAGACCCTAATGGGATAATCAGTCAAAATTAAACAAATTAATTACTTTCATTGCATTATTTATGTCAAATCAATTAAGAAACCCGATCCTGGAATTCTGGGATACTGCAGAAAGCTCTTCTTTAAAGTCACCCATCTGCCATATTCTGATTTATTGAATGGCATTATTGTAGCATAGATTCTGCTTCAATAAATAAATGTAGTGGTTCTCAAACTCTGGTACTAGGACCCTCAGAAGTTTTATTTTTCAGACTGAAATCTAAAATGATAACTCTGTGTTAATGTATGGACACTGATATCATATCTGATACTGGTATCCTAAAACTGTATGTGGGAACGTTGCCATGTTTGAACAATGAAAGAAGTATGAGGATGAAAGGGGTTCTCAGTCATTTTAATGATTCATAAAAAAGTCAGAATAGCCTCTCTTTTACAGACAAAGCGCAAGAAGGTGGGTTTGATCCCTGAGCCGTCCGGTAGCAGCCCCTCGTGGAGTCTGCATGTCTTCTCTGTGCTACAGTCTTCAGTTACTACAGCTAAGGCTTACTCCTGAACTCCAAGACATGAATGTATAGGTAAATTGAACATGAATTAATGTGAGAGTGAATGGCTGTCTGTCAGTGTTAGCGTCATCATCGGCCTTTACTAGCAGACAGATAGCCGTCATGTTTTTACACAACATACTGTGGTTACTGCGGCGTTATGTGACCACGCTGACAGACTTTATAGGTCTGCATGTATTTGTGTCAGATTTGTACATTCATCCGATAAAATCCTAGCTTTTTGGCATTCATCTCGTAACGACAGAAATCTTGAAAGCGGGGAGATTGCCTGTGTGCCACTGCTATTCTACTACTGTGCAGACTATCAAGTTAATTGCTAGATGCTTAGAAAATGGTCAGAAATAAGCCTTGGCACTTGCTGTAAAGTCTTATTCCATCATGTTCTGCTCACATTAAAAACAAAGAACACATCTGTTTACCCCAAAACACAGTAAATCCACCAGAGAGATCATAGCCTGTGGGTCTAAACTGAGCAGCGGCTTTGGGCTACTGCTCATAAATCTTTGAAAACCTTTTCTGTAAGGATAGTCTAGACAGTAAACCTGCAGACAAAAAAGTTTATGCCTTGAGTAAAATACAATAGGGGCTGGGCGGCTGAAAGTGGGACAAGGATGGTCTACCTAAATACCACTCTGCACAGATGTAGGTGTTCGTACAGCATTTTATCTTGGGGTCCCAAATGCCCCGGACACTACAGTCCACATTTCATATAGGCTGTATTTCATTCTTTTTTTTTTTTTTTTTACCAAGTCATAGTTCTCTCATAGATGTTTTTAAAAGAGACTGTGAAGATTAGGAGCCTACCATGAGCCAACCGTTGTTCACAGACACAAGAGCAATCTTTTTCTACAGTTGCTCATTAGCGCTTATCTGCTGCTTCTTTGCGTCTCGGTGCTCTAGCCCCGGCCCCCACCCTTTCCCCCTCACAGAGACACAGTAGGAGGGAAAATGCTCATCCGTGACAGATTACACAGGTTGCATCGACACAGGGATATAATTTCTGTATAATACGCCTGGTAAATGTTCTGTGTAAATTCAGATTCCTTATTTCAAGCTGCAGCACAGAGGTAATGTGTGTTCATGCTGCTATCATTAGTGCTTCTGCAGATTTTTTGGCCTAAAAAGGAGTGAAATCAAGTGACTAGACTTACAGTAGCTTTGGTGCATACGAGACAGGAGTTCATATACATGTTGAGCCAGGCCTGGTTTTAGAACAAAATGGAAGGAGTATATCTAAAACTAAGGAGGATGCAGATGTGACTGTGGTGTGGCAATTTGTCCATGTTGAATATATGGTATATTCACAGTGAACTCAGTCTACTGGATATTCAACATGAACATAGACATAAGTGAGTCCACCATGTTCTAATGTGGCCCTTTGGGAAAAATAATTCCCCTCCTTGCTCCAGCCAATCACAAAAAAGAGGAAACGGTCAAACAACTGCTTCCTAAGGTATTACTGTAAACACATAACACATGAATATTTTATGTTTTTACACATTATAAGCAGGTGCAATGGTCGGCCTGTATCAAATTGTTAACAAAAAAAAAGCTAATGTGTTAGATACTCTTTTATCCCTTTGCAAATCTACATATTTAGTTACTTGTAGTAGGTTTTTAGGTCAAAGTTTTGGGTACTGTGTTTACTCCAGAGTGTTTGTTATGAGGCTTAAGCTATGATCTATAAAAGGAAGCTGGGTTCAGTTTTACACATTGGTCAGTTTAATAACATTACAAAACATAATTATAATCCAAGCTTTAACAGAGGGAAAAGTAAATATTTTTACGATGTGCACCAGCTGGTTACTGTTGTCAGGGTGTAAACCCCGATCGAGGAGCAATGGCAGAAAAGTTTTTATGTGGCTCGCACTGCTTCCCAATCCAACCTGCCACAACAAAAAACTGATCCAGGGCAGAAGTTCCCTTGAAGCTGTATTTCCTGCCTGTTTAGGGAGGCAACTGAACCCTCTCCCCAGTGAAACATATCCTCAAAAATGGACACTAGACCAGACATTGAAATTACATGCCACATGGTCCAAAACAAATCTCTGACACCAGGAATAACACTAGACTCAGAATCATAAGGGACACCAAGGTCACAGCGCAGAGGCCTGGGTACATGCTCTCTCGACACAGAATGGGGCCCTTGCAGTATGTGTTCATAAATGTTTAGTTATCTAAATACTATTTAGGAAGATATGGTTCAAGTCCAAGTCATCGACTGCACATGCCATTTTTCACTGTGGACCGCAGCAGGGTCTACTCGTGCACAACACACATTGCTGCATCCAAAGCCGCATGCATGCAGTGTATCCAACACATGAGGGCCGCCTATATTTGGCTGCATATAGGCTAAAAGAAATGAAGCAGTGCACCGGGCCACTGCTCGCAGTTGGTTAGCCGTAGCCGTGCTTGGTTCTGGCCAGGAGCTGGACTCGAATGGATCTGTAAATAGTGACTGACTGCGGTTCTAGTGGGACACTGCAAGACTCTAATTAAGCTCTGTCGCATAATGAGGCTCACTGCTGTTTTGTGTCACTCGATTAGTAGCTTGTGGTGGACTCAGACTATAGTTTGGGGTTTGTGGGGGTGGGAGATCACATCTGGGGCAATAACTACAGTAACACAACAGCCAGGACAAAATGGGCATCCTCCATGTAAAAGAAGCAACCCAATAGGTCTCCCTGATTAAAAAACTATCACATTTTAGGGGTTTTATAGAGAGCAGTAATTCAACGGTCTGGACTTTTTGGGTTTGATTTATCATGTATATTGAGAGAGAAAAATGAAATCTCATTGGGGATCAACAGAACTGGACTAAAGGCATGTTTTTTCTCAAAATGACAGAACAAATCAAACCTATAAGAGTAAGTCCCAACAGTTTCCAGATAAAAAACAAAACATGGCAATTTGTCCTTTACACTCTGACCTATGACCATGATGTGAGCGCTAGCATATTATTACATCCCTATGTACATGCATCAGTGCATACTTCTGTGTCTGCCTTTGCAGCAATGGAAGAAAGGCATGCCCTGCATGTCCTTGAGTGTCTTTACTGTCTTCAGTGTATACTTACATTCTGGTTTACATAAAGTCTTCCACATGCACCATACAGTTGAATTCTAGGAATGTCTTCCGCCGCATACTTTGTGGCTGAATGAGTTTCTGGAGTCAGTGCCAGGCTTGTGTGGGTGTTTATAGGAGACTTCATGACAAGTGGAAGCGGAAATGTTGTTATTTGATTCTCTGTCCAATCAGAGGGAAATCTCATTGTGTGGGTCTGGTCTGTCTCTGGACATGGACTACAGTATATATTGACCTCGACTTGAAGCACTGAAACAGAGCAAACCCTTGAGCGAAAAGAACAAGTGAGCACCTTTTCTACAGAGAAGCATCTACAGCGAGCACCATGAAGACTCTGACTCTCCTGTTCATCTGTGCTTTTCTCTCTGTGTGTTGGTCCATGGGAGGTAAGGACACTATTCTTGTACATTCTCATTGCTCTTTTTCCTTTGTCCCGTATTTACATGTGAAAATTGTATTTCTTTAGCCGTGGAGCCTGAGATTGTGGTGGACCCTGCTGCAGACACAACGGCCGACGCTGCTCCCGCTGACTCCTCTGCCTCACCTTCATCCTCTGCCTCATCCTCTTCCTCTGAATCCGACTCTGCCTCATCTTCTGCATCAGACTCAGGCTCTGACTCTTCGGCTTCCGACTCCTCAGCATCAGATTCCTCTGCATCTTCTTCCTCCGAGTCCGCAGAATCCTCACAGTCCTCCGAGTCATCTCAGTCGTCTGAATCCTCAGAGTCTTCAGAATCTTCAGAATCCACAGAGTCCTCTTCAGAGTCGGCTTCATCTGAATCTGACTCTGCTTCTGATTCCAACTCTTCCTCCTCATCAGATTCATCAGAGTCAGCCGCCACTGAAGGTACATTTTTGTTTATCAGTGCACACTTTCAGAACTACTTTACTTTTGTCTGACTGCATAATGTTCACCTTTCAGCTCCTCAAGTGCTGATGAAGAGGGACCTGGCTGCTGTTCTGCTGAGGAGAAGAAGAGCGGCTGGAGAGCTCAGTCCACTTCAGATGGAAAGGTATCAAACTGTCACAGTTAGCTAGTCATTGGATAAATAATTCTCATGGTACAAGGCCCCTAAATTTTAGCTCTTGTTGACAGCCTGAGAGAAGTGTGTGAACTGAACGAGGCCTGTGACGACATGGCTGACACTGCGGGCATCGTTGCTGCCTACACTGCTTACTACGGACCTGTGCCTTTCTAAGGAAATCTTTCTTTATTCTATGAACTGTAATATTATTGTCATGGTTTCCCTGAATCCAGAAAAGAAATGCCTTTGGCCGATGTTAATGCAAGATGGAGAGTTAAGGATCAAGTCTGTGCACAAATAACCAGCAATGGTTTTTAAAAGGCCTCTTCCATGTTTATAGAAGCAGGCATAAGGAATCACAAGCCTGTGAAGTATAGCAGCCCGCACAAGTTTAAATTATTAATAAGCTTTTAAACAAAAATGGTGCTACAAGTGCAATTATAAGAGAATGTAATATTATTTTTATATGGTGCTTTAATACTTTATATGGTGCTTTTATTTTCTAGAAAAGGTGGATGTAGTCTTAAGTTGCTAGACATAGTTCAGTTTACTAACCATGTGTTTTAAGTGTTCATCAATTACCTGTAATGTCTGCACAAAGTTCTCCTGGGTTGGAAAATTAATAAATTATTAGTTTATGGAAAAGTATGTTCTCTTTATTTCCTTTTCTATGAAGCTTCTTGTGCAGCGTGAATCCAAGGCATGTCCTGACGTGCACTCAGTGATGTTACTATAATAGGCCACTAGATGGAGGTGTTGGTCAGTCTAAAGACGACAGGAGCACGTGTTTTTATGTCCAGAAATGCACATTGGGGTAAGAACCAAATAAGTAATGGACATTTGGGGTGAAAATGAGATAAAAAAAACTAAAAAAAATACCATGATGATTGTTAATTAGTCTGAATTTACTGAGCAAAGAGCAAAAGCCTATCTCTGAAACACAGGATCCAGTCAGCGCGAAAGGCGTACATGCATGTAGCCTATAACAAACACCTTTTACTGGAAATGGCATGAGACATTGGAGCCAAAAGGCATATGTGCCTTCTTCCCCTAATAAAAAAAATTACACAAATATATATTTTTATTAATTGATTGAAAATAAGGTTTTAAAAGAGGTGTGTGAACTGTAGCCAATGTATGTTTAATCAATTAGAAAATCCTTTTACAAAGTCAGATCCAAATATAGCCAGTCTATAGTCTTTTGCTCCTCCGGTAAAGTTGTTGAACTGGATCATTAAATGCCCCGATAACATCAACAGACCACTGACGCAATGGCCACATGACCATCACTGGAAAATTACCCACAAAGGCCTGATATGTGTTGTATGAATTGATTGGGTTACATTACAGCATCCTCTGTAAGTCATCAGAAACAGCAGCTTTTTACAAAACTGCAATTTTCTTTTAATGTAGGTTTGTGGGTATATGGGTTTTAATTTTGAATTAACAAAAAGTTTGAAAATTTTGTAATTTGTAAGAATCAAGCTATGTTATAATAAATAGAGCAGTCATGTAGCATAAAAGTAATGGTTATTACTCACGTGCAACGTGGCGGAAGCCTTTGTGCAGTGGCTTTATCATTAACAGGAATAACTGAAAAGACTATCACCTGTGGATAACTCTTGTGTGGGTTGTAGTGTCTGTCCTAAACTGTCTGCTGACCCAAAGCTTGGCTGGGTGTCGTGTTGTTGTGCTGGAACAGTTGTGAGCCCTTATTATTGACATATAGATAATCCATGCGTGTTGCCATGACACTGCTGTGGGCAGTAGTGGGACATGAATGGACATGGGCCGAACTGTCCTAAAGAATAACTAATTATTACTGATGGTAATAAAAGGTGACTACCATGTGCTGTGCTGACATAAAGGATTTTTACTACTTTTACAATGAACTGTGCCCCCCATAGTTCCCGTAGTTCTCAGTAATATTACTCAGTCCACTTGAATACACTTTAGATAACACTGATAGCAGGCTAATAAATGGTAGGGCACTTAGTGGTTTTTGCTTAAGTTGTCAAATCAGAAATGATGAGTTGGGAAATATTAGTCATTGGCGAAAAGATTTAAATTCAGTGTTTTTTGTTGTATTTTTATTCATGACTTAGTTATTATGAAATTTAACATTGTAATTAAAAATAATCTTCAGTTAGATATACATTTCATAAACCAGATATTCGTTGAATACAATTGACTTCTTAATCACAAAACTTTAATTACACCCTAAAACGATGCAAAGATATCTATGTTTCTGATACACAGTATACATAATAAAAACTATTATAAAACTACTGTATCTGTTGTGCTTCCTGCAAAAAAGTCAAGTCATCATCAAGAGTTGCCAATTCTGACGAATAGAATACATGTCACAGTCACAAAAACTGACCATGTTTCACATATTAGACTTAAACTCATTATGAAATAATTTAATGACAACAAAACCTAATTTATCTGTTCTGATGGTTACAACATGTTTTTTTCTGAAGGCAATTTTTTTTAATTTAAAAATAATCACTCTTCATTCCCACCAATAGTGTTCTGCAACAACATGTTTCTGAACACCTTTGGCCATTATTTTATCCATGTTCATTCAGAAACAAAGTCAATCGAAGACAGAGATGTTGTCTAAAAGTATTAAATTAGAGTAGGGGTTGTTTGCTACTTTCTTGTACCGTGTCCCTACACACAGTACGCAGTCAGTAGAAAATTTAAAGCCTGGTCATTTTGAGAATCTTTAGCTCTATCTTTGTTTCATTTTCAGCTTCTCTTTCTACAACCATTGCATGGTTGTCATAAACCTCTGTGGGAGTTTTCTTTTGCTCAGATTCTTCCTCTGTTTGTTTCTCTTCATCTGCTGGCAGCTTACAGCATTTACAGCAGCAACAGCATTTGGTGATAAATACATCAACCACTTTGTCCCAGGGTTCGAGGGAGTGGGCCCACAGAGGGAGAAAGTCCCAGTTTCGCAGTGCAGCCGGCAGACAGCGAGGTTTATGTTTCTGCAGCACATTGATTATAATGATGATAATCAGTATACATAACAGAGGTGCACCCACACCTACCAGGGCCTGCCAGCCGGCCAACGATAGGCCAAAGACAGACAGGGGCAAAATGAAAAAGCAGCAGATGATGTAGACAGCTGCGAACCAGCGATATTTAGCTGTGATGCTGCCCAGGCTTTTAGCCAGACGGATGGGGATCCGGGTGAAGGGGATCGGGTACCATAGAGCGATCCCAGTGATGTTGAACAGAAAGTGCACGAGAGCAATCTGAAGAATCAGAGTCACATTTTTTTATTTGTACCCAACACTTGAAACAATGATGTAAAATATAGTTTGATGTAATGAACATGCAAGTGCTTCACTGACCTGTAGTGCATTGCCCAGTGTGTCTCCTGGACTGGCCATTGCAGCCAGGATGGCAGTAGTGGTGGTGCCAATATTTGATCCAAGTGATAATGGATACGCTCTTTCTATGCTGATGACACCAATACCTGTTAAAACAAGTTTATGATAAGCTGCCTTCCAGTAGTAGATCTGTCTCCTGATCATGTACCAATGTGCAAAACTCTGGTATTATGGCCACTACACACAGATTTACAAACAATATAGAAACACATTTGAATTTGTTAACAGTGAATGATGAATAGCTGGTTGACCTCACCAACAAGTGGAGTAATGGCGGAAGTAAACACAGAACTGCTTTGCACAACAAAAGTCATTCCAGCTCCGACTAAAATTGCAATGTAACCCACAACCCAACCAAATGGAAACGGGAAATCTGAAAACACAAGCAGAAACACAATGTCAGATACAGACAAAATCTAATTTAAGCTAACCAGTACAATCTAAGCACATCCTACCAGTGTTGAGGATCTTCTTTATGACTCCTGCAACCTGTCCCTTGAGCATGGAGTTGAGCAGCTTAACAATGAGGACCAGGCAAGAGCAGAGCACCAACAGAGACAATGCCAGTAGAATCAGACCCACTGCAAGGTCAGACAGAGCCACATCCACAAACAGGTGCTTACCTAGGGACAAACAGGCACATGTCATATTCTTGCTTTGCTTGAAAATAGCTCTGAAGATATTTCTCTTGTAAAAGCTGGTCTTACATTTTTCTATGTTGTATGTTTCAGAAATATTCTTGAGTGTAAATGTTAGGTTTCCATCGGTCCAACAGAAAGTCGGAGAAGTGCAGTTTTCTGGACCTGGAACTGTCACATTCTGTAAAGTCTGAAACAAAGAGGCCACACACATGTAAATACAAACTCAAATTACTGGATGTTTTTATGAGTTAGACAGGTTTTCCACTTACTGTGTTGGTAAATGTTAGGCACCATTTCTTGATGAGACTCTTATTCTTGGCTTCAGGGTCTCCAGTGGCTATTCCACTAATCACAGACTGATCCAACTAAGAGTGAAACAGGACCAAACAACAGACTTATTTGATTTTGTTAAAAAAAAAAATTGTGTAATTGCTGCTACAAATATTCAAACATTACACAGGGTCAAGTCCCAGATGTGTCATTTATTAATCTTAATCTTTATGCAATGATAATAAAAGAGACCTCTTACCTGTATAATTGATTCAGTGAGAACGTCAGTGATTACATTTAACAGGTCCGGGGCCTCTCCACTCTGAATATTGAAGGAGTCTATAATAAGCTTTGTGACCACATACAAATATCCAGTGGCCACTTCCAAAGGCAGGAGCACCAACACTGACAGCCAGTTAAAGAAGTCATGGACAGTGGCCCCTGCAAAAGCTCTGTGATTGGATATTGAAAATTACATTAGCAAAGACAGACAGATACTACAGACAGAAACTATGTGCCAACACACAGAATGATCACCTGCGGAAAGTACTGCGGTCACCAGCCTGTGTCATGGCCACTAGAGTGTTGGTGACTGAGGTGCCAATATTGGTCCCCATAATGATAGGAACAGCAAGCTGGACTGTTAGCACTGAAAAGCAAATAAATCATGTCTTAATAATTGGTCCATTTTATAACTGTTTTACAAATACAGGTAGGTCACTCAGGATTTTATCTACACAAAACGAACAAATCCATCATAGAAATAATCATTAAGCATGTTTATCATAGTCCATGTGCTTTAAATGCTCTGACTCACATCCAGAAGAAACCATGCTGACGACTATGGAGGAGGAGGTGGATGAGCTTTGGACAAGCAAGGTCACCAAAACACCGATCACTAGTCCGGCCAGTGGGTTTGACAAAACACTGTTGTCCTGAAATATGTCACCTGCTGTTTTACCTGTAAAACAATAGATTTTAGTCTGATTGCAGATGGGACATGTGGGTTTGACGGTGATTGATGACAACAACCAGTTTACCTCCAACCAACTGGAAGGCTGAGCTGAGGATGTCAAGTGAGCAAATGAACATGTAGAGGAAGCCCAGTAGTAGGACTATCTTCCCCACAGACACCAGCACCCTCAGCACTTTGCCTTTGGTGTCCAGAGCTAAGAGACATTAGACAAAAAACAGGACTAAACATGGGCAGACATGTGAAGTCTATAAAATGTGCATGTGAGTTCATTTCTAGACACAAAAACCCTATGCTTTAAAGTTGATGATTATGATGATGGTTATACACCTACAGAAATAGCAACATGTGAGCTTGAACATACATGTCAGATAAACATTGGGTGTATGAAGCACACCCAGACCCTCTGAGCAGTCACTGCGCTGTAATCTCATCAGTACCAGTCCCTTGATTTACTATCCTTCAAAAGAAGCGATAATGTCTAAGAGATTGAGCCAACTAAGTAGGAATATCAGCAGATATGTTACTGTTTGCACTGTAAGAAGCGGGTGTTTATTGCACTGGAGCAAAAACAGTGGCCTTTGTAGCTTCTGTGTGAATATAACTGACAGTATATCTTACTTAATCCACACTGTATCCTAATACGATAATCACTTTGTATTTTAACCCATACTACAAGTACTGACCTGACCAGGGTACACCTGTGTCCTTCAGCTCAGGCATATCCCACGGGTTGACATCTTCATTCTCCTCATTGATCAAGGCTGCAGTCGAATGTGCAGGGCTTGCTTAAAACAACCAAGGAACAACATAAACTGTCACCATGTTTTTCATGTCAATTATGGCATATGTTTTTAATCCTATTGTTTTCCTTCTCATCATAAAGTACCTTTGCTTTCATTTCCAAGCTTCTCATTGTTTTGAGATGTCGCTGTCTGAAAAAAAAGGAATTACTCACTTAAAGGGAGTGCAGTTACTACAATCAGCATATTTTATGTATGAATATTATATTTTATTTAATTTCATGGCTGTTATTTAAAAACCTGTACTGTAATGTCTTAGTTAACATGGCCACATTTATACTCACTGCTACCCACATGCTCCATAATTGATCTCACTAATCACATGGTCAGGACCCAGTACAATTCCATTAACACAAAGTCTACCAACAAAAGCCACAAACATTGATCCACTGTTACAAATAATAAGCTTACAAAATGATAGCAGAATTGCCCTAAAACCTTAATTAAAGTATATGCTTCTTTCTGTAAATTAGACAAATATTAACATTAAAGAAAGTGACCATTGTTTAGTCTTATCAATTCAACTTATTAATCCTGTTTGAACAAGATGATTATCTTCTTGTTATCTTGTGCGAGAAATGTCTTTCGAACACTCTAGATACAACTTAATAACAAGTAAAGATTAAAAAAAACCATTAATCATCTGTCTGGACACACACAAGACTATATGTAACCAATTATCACACATTCAAGATTAAATTAAATAGGCATAAAATGTTTGGGTTATAAACTAGTACAAAGTGAAATACATGTTAATTCAAGGTTGTTTTGTTACTTAAAAATACTACATACTACATGCTGCTAATCTCAGTTGCAAACATTTGATCAAAAACACATTATGTATGAGTCAATCAGAACGGTTACTCACCTGTGGCAGGCCTAAGGAGTCCATTTTCCACATGTGCAGCTCACCTGGCTCTCAGGTCTAGAAATAATCCCCACGAAGACGTTGTGAAGATAATGAGGTCCGCCAAGCCAAAGATGAGTCGCTGTCACATCACCACGAAAATGTACATATCAGAGATAAGGAGGGCACACCTTTCCTCGCCTCACACTGTTGTAAATGCTTTGAAAGTTGTGTTGCAATCCATTTCACAGTGTAGAAGCCAGACATTGTAGACAACTAGCGTGTTATCCACCCAAACCTTTTTGTTTGTCACCTGTATTGTCCCAAGTCCAACTTGAAGATAAATCCGCACATGCTTCTTCTTTATGACAATCTTCTTCATGTGCTTTGTCTCGTTCTTCACTGAGGCACAAGCTCCAGTAGAACCCACAAATGAATCATGGGAAAAAGTCAGAGAAGATGCTCTACTGGCTGAGGCTTATCCTACACAATATGAAGGTCCAATTTTAAAATACAATGTGGCAGTTATCACTCAGGCACCACTTAGTGTGTAACATCACTGAGCTTGTTCTACTTCTGGCACAATGGGATCTTTGATTTTTTTTTAGAAATCTATTGATTTTCTTAATACTGCTACCCATTGGTCAGTGCTTCGAAATATCAATGCCCCATGTCTGTAGCAGTGTTTGGTGATGATGAGAGGCCACACTGACCTGACAGAGTTAGGTGAGGATAAGGGGTATTTTTTTTGTATAAAAAAGCATGTTCACTTTTTTACTACACTCAATACAATACAATATCATATTGTATGAGAGGGTAATTGTATCATATTGTTATATAACTTGTACTTGTAGAAAACCACATGATACTCTCTCCTGTTCTTCTTTTTCAAATAACCTCTCTAAATGTTCAAAAAGCCTCTTTACGTCTGTCAAAGGGCATCATGTGCTGTGACCTTTGACCCAAAAGGAAACATGACAGACTTTCACACCTCTTGTGTTGTCTGAGGTACAAGAGGTAAATGAGCCAACAACTTTTGGCCTGTGTTTTTTCTGTGACATATTTCCACAATGGAACAGATGATAACTCGAACAACAAGGGAAAACTCCGCTATTTTTAGCTTATTGATTGCAATTTAGTCTGCATCTATCTCGAACTCTTTGGCTCTGGTTGGACAAAATAATAATATCCCAAATCTTTTAAATATTATACAAGCAAGATTTAATTGAAAAGATGCTTTGAAGTAAAGCAAATTAATCATTACACAGTGACAAAAACCATAAATCATGAACAACAGCATCATCTAGTTTTCCTAAAGTGTTATTACAGACAACCTTTGCTGATACTCCATATTTTTGCTTTTTAAATCGTTGAAGTGGCTCCTTTAGTCTGTTTCCAGGGAGTCTTTTATTACAGACTACGCCTAAAATGCTGTGTAAAATGAATTGTCAATTCAATACTACATAAAAATGAAGACTCAAATCATTTTTAATGTATACTGCAATTTTTAAATTTAGTTTTGTAGAGAATAAATAATTTTTACTTGATTTCAGCTCACACAAGAAGAATAACTGATGGATGTGTTGTAAAAGTTCTCACTCAAGAATTATCCCTAAAGAAAAAAAAAAACCTCATTGTCTTCCCTTGTTCAATGAACCACTGGGGGGCGCTGTTTGACATCTCCTTCAATCAGCCTTGCACTTTCAAAATAAACCATTACATTTAGTTTTACATTTACATTCCTCTATCTAGTCGTTTTGGTTTTGTGGTGTTAATAAAGTATCAAGCGGGCAATATTATCATATCATATCATGATCATCAACTTTATTTTCACAGTCTATTTTTGAACCAAAAATACGTATTTTGTTGCTTGTAAAGGGGTTTCCAAATACAACGTTTATTTCCGGGTTATCACTATTGGCTGGAGCAATGACATTGTACCAAACAGCAGAGCATTTTGTTGGCCAAGTTATGTATGCATTATTCCACATGCTTTGATAGCTGAAGTTGATGAAATATTACAGTCACCATGTCGTCCAGCAGCACAGGTTTTACGGAGGAGCGGCAGCGCAGAGCAGCCCCGGTATCCATTCACTAACGTCACATTATCTGCGGGATGCTAATGTGTTAGCTAACTCTGGATGAACTGTTGACCCTTTGGGCGTGATAGGAGCAACCATGCAGTTTTAATCTCACTAATGTTTCTGTTGACTTAAAGTAAAATACTAACTTAGTGCTGTGTCTGTTGTCCTTTTAGGGCCCAGTAGGGACAGACTACATCCCCACAGAAGAGGAGAAAAGGGTGTTCAGAGAGTGTAACCAGGAGAGTTTTTGGTACAGGTGTAAGTTTCTACTGCCTACCCATTTTGTGCTGAGCCTATAAATTATGACCTATTTGAGTCTTATTTAAATATACTGTCTTTATAGCTGTGCCTTTCTCTGTGGTCAGCATGGCTATCACCCAAGCCCTTGTTGCTAAAGGTAATAATTCAAATATCAGTGAATGTTAATCTATTGTCAACTATAAATTGACCGTGCAATTTTTGTCAGGAACCCTGTCTGCATCTCCAAGGTTTGGATCGCTACCTAAAGTTGCCTGTAAGTAGACTACATGCTTATTTAACTGTGGTGTCTTAGGATATCTTCTTACAATTTCAAATATTACTTGAGTCGTTTAGTTGTATTCAATGTCAAATTTTTGTTGATTATATAAAAACAATGTTTATTATATCTTAAAAGACATGTATTTGTCTTCGTTTTTGACAATATAAAGGCTACTCGTGTTTTAAGGTTTCCTCTTTATTTCACTAGTTGCTGGCTTCTGTGGATACCTGGCTGGGAAAATGTCCTACATGAAAACATGCCAGGAAAAATTCAAAAAGTTGGAAAACTCACCCTTAGGTGAGGCCCTCAGACAGAGATCAGGACTACCACCACAATAGTAAGTATCCAGAGCAGTGGATTTCATATGTGATGAGGATTTCTGCAACATATTTTTGCCTTGCTATGATTGTTGTTGTTGTATGCTGTTGCTTTTTACAATTAAACAACACGTTGTTAAACGCATGTGTGTTCTCCTCAGTTCCAAGGGTCCTCAGTCGGAGATGAGTGATGCAGACACTTCAGAGCAGTCTTTTGAAATGTTCCAGCAAGGCCCTGAGAGCCAGGTCCCTGCCCACAGCAGAGATTATGGATTCAGTCCAGATCCACCAATGCAAATGGAACGTGAAGATGACCTAAGTGCTCCAGGTACATCAAAAATCAGTGCATAAGCTCATTGAAATTATCAAATGAAATTCTATTTTTGTAATTCTTTGTATTTAATTATTATTATTAGTATTAATATCATTGTCAGGAATGGAATATACTGTGTGTTACTAATTTCACCATGTGTTTCACTGAGTCTGTCCTATTGAGAGTTTTTTTTGCCTGGCAGCCCTCTCACCTTCCTACATTTTGTTTTTTCCTTGCAGGTCAAACCCAACAATATGTGGATGAAGAAGAGCCCAGACGAAAGCCCATCCTGTATGAAGACCTAAGGCTCAAGAACAGGGAGAACTATGAGGTTACACTCACCCAGAAAGCAGAGACATTGATGAAACCACCACCACAAAGGGAGTCAGAAAGACCAAAGAAAGAGGGTAAGCTGCCACCTGGATTAAAAATAAAATTAAAATACATCTAGAGTTGAAAATTATTGATCTGATATGTCTGTATTTTACAGCTAAGAAGAATATTTATGGAGATACATGGGAAGAGTGAGTCTGTTTTTAGATGCTTTTTGGCATCTCCGTGGTTGTATTTGTTAGATCAAGTCAGTGGCTGTGATGTTTCATTATACTGCTGCCTCAATGAAACTGGAAACCGATGATCTTTTTTTTTTCTTGGCAAACAATTCAAATAAACTGCTTTAGTGTTCAAACTGTGATTTGTTTCTGTTAATCTTTAGTTATTGAACATTTAAAGACAGATGGTAAAAATTGTGGGAATGCAACCTTGTTGTTGTTTAGCAAATGACCCTACATTGCACAAACTACAGTTGTAGTACTAAGTGTTACAAAGTAGTAGTTTTTATTAAGATTTGTTTAGAGTAGTCTGGAAGAATAGTATACATTATACAATGGTATACAGTGTCATAAAAATACAACAATCTCACAATTTTAGGTTTAAGTAAATTAATAACAATGTACATAGTATGTTAGACATCAGTACAACTTTGTTGACATAGTCTTATTATTGAGATGAGTAACACATAACAGTATTGAAACTGAAACAGGGGTCTTAGGCTTAAAACACAGATATTTATTTTTGATCACTGGCTGATAGATTATGGCAGTGATGGTTGTGTTTGCAACTGTGACCATAATGATCTGCATATTGTCCATGGAGTGGCATGTGGCTGTGAGAATGCCCATGAGAGTGAGGAGCTGGTGACGGACTGACCAGGGCACTGGTGTAGCTAGGCCAACCTTCATATGTCATAGCTGCTGTGTCAGGAGGGCTAAGGCTGGAAACTGGTGAATATGCCTGCACAGGGTAAGATCCTGGTGTTGAACTTATTTGTGGAAGAAGTGTTTTCCTCCTCTCTTCAGTGGAAGCAGGGACAAATATAACATGGCTGATGCTCCTCAAAAGCCTAAAAGGCATAATCTTTTCCAACACAGAAGCCCGTGCTTCAGACAATTCAACAAGTGAAAACCATCCCCTGCCATACATCCACCCAGTCAGAATGGCTATGATATTACAAGGAAGCACACTGTTTGGAATAAGGATACAAGTGATTATTAGAAACACCCAAGGGAGAGCTATGGTGGGAAAACTGACCCCACATAAAAATCCTTTGGTCATCCTTGTGTGCATAGTAGTTAGAGCCATACAAGCCAGTGCTGTGGAAAGCAGTCCTTCAGTCTGGTTGTTCTCACCCTGCAGTAGATCCAAGAAGGCATAGGCCAGTCCTGTGGTGGTGGACAGCAGAAGAAACATAAAGAGGAAACGGATCGTCCCAAAGCCCTTTTCCAGACTTCCACTGAGAAACACAAATGCTATGATGTTGAGGAGAAGCTGGGCCATGGTCTTGTGATAAAAAGGGTAAAAGAACAGTTTGTGCACATGTCCATTTTCAAAAACACTGGCATCAACACTAAATATTCCCTGGGTTAAGGTGTAATATTCTTGGATTCCAAATGATACACAGGATGTAATGACCACTGTCAGAATCCCAGTCGTGAGTACAGGAGCTACATCTTTAAAAACGCGTAAAATCATTTTTTTATTTACGACTAATCCACTAGGATCTATAGTTCAACTAAAGATTAATAACTAATCAACGACAACGTTACTATCCTTCCAAGCTAAACAACAAAGCTCCAGGAAGTACTTTAAGAGTCTACTCTTTTAATGGATTTCCGGTAGGCTTTTTCAAGATAAAATATTTTTTATCACTACCACAAATATTCTCATCTTCTGCAAATATCTACTCTTCTACCACAAGTAAAGTAAAGATATAACGACTTTTTTACATTATTAGTCTGAAATATAACGCTTGGTATGTGCACCACAACATATATAAAGAATTTGTTGGGCCATAGACTGAACCTATAGTTCCAATACATAAACTACTGTACGGCTTTAAAACGTTTATACAGCCAGTTTACATTGCAGTTTCTTCAGCTACCACTATTTAATGGAGAAATTGATAAATTGAGCGCATAAACATCAGCATGCCTGTGATTTCCCTCCATAGCATTTGCTGTTGATGTTTTTATCTTCTGAGTTCAAATGGCATGAGTTGAACATCATAATCATAGTGTAAAGAATAGATTATAAAACTGTAATATGTAAAATTATAATACAACAACAGTAAACAAACAGTACAGAGTGTTAGTACGTTAAACAAAATGACTAGTATAGTATAAAATAAAATACGAGTTAGGACATACTACATAGAAACTACAGGATACTACAGGAAACAACTATGTGTATTATTTGAAAGCGTCTAAACTTTTTTATTTTAAAAAAATGTTGAATTTTGAAATTGAATTGAATTGAATTTGAAAGAAAATAACCATAAAGGTAAAATTAGAACGTACAAATTGAATGAATTTGCAGTTGACGTCTTACGTCTGCCCCACTTCCGGTGTCGTACAGCTGCTGCGGCGGATGTTGATGTTTTGTTTCTGCTCGGTGTCCCTGAACGATGTGAACTGCATCGTCCCTCGGACTAGTTGGTGCCTCTTTATTGTCTCCACGAGCTTCTTTGAGTTTTTAGGCGGTGAAGTTTTGCTGTTTGTCGACACGGTGTCTCTCCCGGTGTCTTTCCCGGGCCGTGAGATGATGGAGGACTTTGATGAGATCTACGAAGAGGAGGAGGAGGAAGAAGACGAGGACAGGGCCGCGGAGGAGCAGCTCCTTAAGTACTCTCCTGACCCGGTGGTGGTGCGGGGGTCCGGCCATGTCACTGTGTAAGCACCATGCTAAATGAAATGTTTCAAGAGACCTCTTTACTACAGCCTTGGGAGAAAAAGCTGCGCGGTATCAATGGTTTCTCCATACTTGCCCTGTTAGCTTAGTTAGCCGAAGCTGGTGTCCTAGCATAGCCTACTGTAGCATTGTGCTAGCTAACACCTCAAGCAGACGAGGAGTGGCTATTAAAATTTAGCTTTCGCTTTGGCCAGTATACATATCTAATCGGTTTTGTGCTTTTTGTCTTGTTTACTATGCTGTGTTAAATGTACTGATTTTCTTTAATGCTACCAACAGAGGTTAAAAGCGTTCCTTTAGACTGCTATCTTATACTCTCTAATGTTATTAACTGTATAATGCATTCATAGCGACAAAAATGAACACCTACTTACAATTGTTTGCTCGTTACTTTAACGAGCTTATGATGTGAGAGTCACATCAACTAACCAATATCTTATTTCAATTATTTAGAAAAATATAGTAAGTAAATAAATGTTTACTTTCCACCTCAGGTTTGGGCTTAGTAACAAGTTTGAGTCAGAATTTCCCTCGGCGCTTACAGGAAAGGTAAGTTCATTCTAAGTTTTACTACAGTGTAAATGAAGTCAACTATTACTACTAGTATATAATTATTTGATGTATTTTTAAACACATTAAAATAGCAGCCAGTATTTTTAGCTTCTCAGTGTATCACTGCAAGATGTTATATTAAAATGAATCAAAACACTTAATTGCTGTGCTTTTAATGGAACACTCCTGCACAGACATGTCAACTCCTCTTTGTAACTTTAGGTGGCACCAGAAGAATTCAAAGCCAGTATCAACCGTGTAAATAGCTGCCTGAGGAAAACGTTGCCTGTAAATGTGCGGTGGCTCCTGTGTGGCTGCCTCTGCTGTTGTTGCACATTAGGCTTCAGTTTGTGGCCTGTCATCTGCCTAAGCAAAAGGGTTAGAATTTATTTTATCTCCCATGTCTTATTTTAACACTTACATGAAATGTACATTACTTTATGTGGACTTTAATTTGTCACTTGAGATAAGTTGAGATGTGCTGTTTCCCCTCAGACTAGAAGATCTATAGAGAAGCTTTTGGAGTGGGAGAACAACAGACTTTACCACAAAGTAAGTATGCATATCACCATTGCTTGAATATTTAGGATCAATTCCTAATCAGAGTTAACCTCTGTTTGCAGTTGTGTTTGCATTGGAGACTAAGCAAAAGGAAGTGTGAAACCAATAACATGATGGAATATGTAAGTATTGGTTGTGTGTTGCTATACCACGACTTTAACATCCAAGCAGAATTTTGATAACTATTTTGTATTATCAACACAATGTAATAGTATGCTACAAATTAGTACTGTAAACAAAATACCAGACCTGCTTATATTACCCAACATTGTTGATTGAAATCTCTGACTTGCAATAATGCAGACTCTTGATTAAACTGGGCTCTTAATCAAAGATCTCTGCACTTTTTCCTCTGCAGGTAATTCTTATAGAGTTCTTACCAAAAATCCCCATCTTCAGACCGGACTAGTCTGACTCCAGCTGATCTCACATCTGCACTGCTGCCCAATTCTGTCCACAAAGGCTGTTCTCCCGACAAAATACAAAATACTCTTAAAACTTTGAATACTCCAATATTTTTGTTTACAGGGTTACAATGAAAGTCCCTTGTTTTTCCTCCAAACATACTTTTTCCCACAACTTTGTTTACAAGTCCAACAACTGCTCTAACTGTTCTGGAGTGAACCTGAAAGAGTTGGGTGAACTTGCACATTGACAAGATACTCTAACAGCACCAGCTCATGGATGACAGTAGAGAACCAGCTATAGGCAGCATTATTGATTCTTTTTTTTTAGAGCGGGATTTGGACTTTGAACTCTTAAGCTATAACTTCTGCAATGTACAACTGGATTTACTTTTTTTTTGTTTCTTTTGAGTAAATAACAAAAACTCTTTTCATATGTTACCCTGCTGTCCCAGCACCAACTTCACTTGGAAAAATACACCCCAGTGCTTTGTAACAGTTGGTTTGGTGCTCTAGTGCATGTGAATAATGCAACATAAGAAGGAGCTCCAAAGGAAACAACATCCAAATCAACTCTGTATCAGAAGGAGTACTTTTGCAGGCATGTTTGGCAAGGGTCCACAGAAGCTGAACTGAGAAATACCAATTTTCTTACCCACTACCAGATATCATTATCCCTTACCCCAAGTCATAACTCTGCACACCTAACTGTGCATCAACCCTAACCCAGTGACAATCACTCAGTCTGATTGTGTGTTCATGTAGTATGAATGGGTCTTTAAGCTACGCAGTTTACCTGAGATTACTGTATGTATGTATTTTTGATAGCGTGTGTTCAAGAAGTAAAATGACTGCCGATAGCAACCACCTCTCAGTGGCAGTGGAACGAGTCAGCCAGACAAAAGGCCTCTAGCAATGAAGAAAAGTGACTTTTTTGAAGTTTTGCTTGTTGTCTGAATGAGGTGCAGTTATTATTCACAGAGATGTTTACTGTGTGTCTAATGGGGAAAGCAACGAGCAAATAGAGACAAATCAGACATAATGAGACACTCTGTAATACAGGGTTCTTTTAAAGTATTTCTTTGCCACAGCCAGTCTTTGTTCTTGTGATTTTGTAATTTATATGTGTGCGAATGGGCTTACATTCCAAAAAAAAAAAATAGACTTCCCAACATCTTTCTTGCTTATTACCATTGTACCATTAATGTCATGTGTAATACTAAAGCACACTCCTGCTTTATTCATAATCTCACTATGACCTACTCTTTTTTTTTTTTTTTGCTGACTTTGTGCTTAAGCCAAGGATGTGGCTCTTGATGATGATTTTGTCTTCACTTGACAAATGGTTTCTTTTTACTTTATCCCAAAAAACCTGACTAGCTCAGTTACACCGGATTAATGAAGTGGACTTGAGAACCACTCTAAGTATAGTGCCACACATGATCATAAGTGTCATGTAGCATATTAATAATTCTAGATTGAGACAAAAGCCTTTTTTATAAGTGTACTATAAAATGTATAGGAAAGATCATTAGAAACAAAAGTGAGTATCCAGACAAGGATTAATTATGTGATAACAAAATGGAATAATTTTTACACTTTTATTCATGGGTGGCTAAATACATTTATTATTTTTAAGTATATACTTATAGGTCTGTGGTGATCACATGGGTCACTCTCAGGGGATAGTAGTGGGGGATAGCATAAACAAATGTGGCAAAATGGACTAAGGTTTGTTTAAAAACCACTCTGGGTGGTCCACACTCTACAGGATGCACATTACTTCAGTTGTTGAATATTTGGAATTCGTTTTAAATTGGAGAGTGTGACCCTAAAAAGAAGCACATTTTCCATGTGAACATCTCCACTAAGCGCAGATACATATTGATGTCAGAAGGCAGAGTGACTTGATCACCAGCACATTGCCTGTTGTCGGTTTATTGCTTACTTTCCTACATTAATGATTATGATCTGTTCTAGTAAATCACCCCATAAGGACAGATATTTCTGACCGGGCGTGTGAGCGTGCATGGTGTATGCAGATGCATTGATCTCAGACTGTGATTGCACCCAAAACATGTAGTGAGTCCTTTTTATACATCTTAGAGTGTTTTGTGTGTGTTTGTGCGTCTGATGAGAGGAAGATGTATGTACATAAAGCTCATATGCAGGGGTATGTACAGTAAACTACTAATAAAGAAGGCTATGGGCATCCTACTCTGAAACTGAGGTTCATTTTTGATGAAAATTGCACTTTCACCTAAATGTTCAAATTCAGTACCAGTTAAACAATGTCTTTATATAGCTGAAGGAAGTAATAGGAAAAAAATGCACACACTGTATCCTCACAGAGTTATATTGTCTTTTTAAACTTTTCATTTCAAAGAATACAAGCTGAAAACTAAATTTATTTGCGACATTGTCTTCACATAGCAACAACTACTCTGTTAGTCTTCTTTAATTAGTAACTAGTAATTTTTCCCACGTTGCTGGAGATGGTGTTAATGAAGTCCAGCAGCCCATTCTCATTGTTCATAAGAGACTCCAGCATGCCGAACATCTGAGAAGCCTTCTCGCCATTCAGTAATTGGGTAACATCAGTGTTTTCGGTGTTCTGATCAGCTTCCTGGGAGCACAGGACTAGAGCAACAAGCTAGGGTTACGGGAATGCACCCCTTTACCATGCTGAATAAAATAAAGGCACAAAGATCTGTACCTGTTTGTGGGTCCAGGAATGCAGCTGCTGGTAAATTCAGGCAATCTACCTGTTTCTTAAATTCATCCAGTTCAGGAGTGGTCAACTCACGTCTCCTGCCTGGACACAAAAAACTCGTATGCATATTGTATTGTATTTCATCACTGCAAAAAAAAATAATTCAAAATTATATTTAAATGCAGTATTATTGTCCTGCTGAATTTAGTGTGATAGAAAAATTCTAAAAAACATTCAAATTCAATAACAGTTTAAAAAGAGTGAGGTTTCTTTGTTTATCCTCACTCATAAACTGAAGACTCTGGTAGTAAGTTTGTCCGAGGGTGAAATTTCCCAGAATAACCAGGCAGTCAGGGCAGCCAGTGGTCAGCAGAACCTCAGTTGCTTTGTAAGGCTTTTCTGCAGACACACAAACCCATCAGTACCTCTACAACAAAGGACAAAGTACAGATCTTATCACATACGCACCCATAAAGAGGGTGTTGTTGGCCATGGTCAGTTTTCCTCTGTAAGTCATGCAGCTGCCAAACCTTTCAAAAGAGGTATACAAATTACTGTTTGCAAAAAAAACAGGATTGAAAAAGTGAAATTGTAAGAAATGTAATATTTACGTTTTTTGAGACTGATGAAAGTAAAGAGTATCACTCTCAGGTGCTGCATTCATAGTCACATAAGCATTATCCACAAACTTCTTTGTCAGCATGCTGGTTCCTGGCATTGTGAGGGTCTCTGCTATAAGGATCCATTTTCCCAGCAACTGCAAATCAGTGCATGCATCTTAATGTTAATCAATAAAAGAGATAAACACGGTCTCCGGTCTACCTCACCTGGTCTCTGCTTTGGATATCAATCTTTTGTGTCAGACTCTCACAGTTGGTGGCAGGAGCCGAGTGTCCCACAGACAGAAGGCCGAGGATGGCCACAGTGACATGGAGCAGCCTCATTGTGGTTCAAGTGAGCTGTGCCTATCTGGCCTAAAAGTGTGGGCTTTTGTTGAAGCTGATCGTCTGATTGGGCTAAAGTTCAGAGCTGCTTGCAAACACAGTGGTTGTTTGCACATTAGTCAATAACTGCTCATGTGCTTTTCTAATTACAAACATATACTTTAAAAAACGATGCGATAACTAGGTATCTCCTTAAAAACAAAAAAAATCTACAAAAAAGTTCTAATAATTAACAGCTCAGTACAATTGCTGTACATCATATAAGGGTGTCCAAAATTCATTGCAAATGTATAGGACATACCTTGACCTACAAAAAGTAATTAAAAGCTTCAATGCCGTTTGATGGGTCAGGGTCATCTGGGCACACCTCTGAATGTATGCTTATAAAAGAAACAGACAGACGTATTGATTACTAAGGCCCCATTTTTTTTAACTGTCATGTTAAACTTCAAATTGATTAATTTGAGTAAATGGGAGTCTGTGTCATTACAATATTGCGTAAGTTCTACAGGTTGTTATCCCAGGCAGTGTTTATTTCTGCTTGTTTTTGAACACACCAGACAGAAATAATGATCATAAATTTGTGTGGAACTTCATTGTGTGAGACTTAATTTTTAACCCTGAACTGAACTGAACTAAACAGTGTTTTATATCAGTGCCCTGCTGCAATGAGATGTTGGCTCTCTGTGGGCAATGACCTGGTGGTTGAACAAACGTTTTGTATTTTAAGTAAGGATAACAACAGTACACAAAGAAGTATCACACAGCTGTAAATGTGACTTTATGAGTTGACCAAATCATTCAGACATTCATCATTATTTATCTATTTTACTCAAATGGGATAAATGTATTCTCTGTAGTCTGTTAGTCTGTAGATCATAAATTATGCATGTTCCAACAATCCCGAGAAGCCAGGCAGAGTAGTATTGCAACTCCAGCCCTTGACAAATGGGCTCACAGGCACTGCAATAACAACACAATTGATAGAAAACTATGTTATGGACATTAAGATTTATGAATTTTGCTGGAGCTAAAGGGAAAGGGCCACAAAGGCAGGACGTGCAACTCCAGGAAGACCTGACAAAAAGTCTAAGCAATTTATAATTTAAGATACTGTTACAAAAAAGTTTGCAGACACTTCACATGCAATAATTTGTTCTTGTATAGCCCTTGATGAGATGATGACACAAGAAGTTGAAGATGAAGTTAAAGAAGTTGATTGAGTCATTTTTTATTGTGTATTTTACATTACCACAAAAACAATGATAAAAGATTTGGGGGCAAAGAAAGGTAGACCTTAAATTCTAAGTGAAGTTAGTTCACAAAGAGATCAAACATGCTGTCCAGCAGTCTTGCAATATAATGTCCTGTCTTGGCCTCCAAATAGGAATTAAGGGCCGCAAGTCCCTCCATTGGGGCTAGGTCTTCAGGGCATATTTCTAGAAGACACACAGAAAACACATATGCAGTGATTTACAACAAGTATTAATGCCCTACTTTAGACTGACTCACCATTGTTTGGGTCGACCATTATAAGTAAGGGCATTTTCAGACATTCGCCTTGTTTCTTGAACATCTCAAGAGCAGGAGCGGGGACAATCCTACTTTTGCCTAAAAAAGAAAAAAAAACAAAAAACGTAAAACAAACTATAATCATGAATAATTAAGTTAATGACAACATGAGTCCTTACTAAAAAGGAGAAGACTTGTGAAAGTGTCCTTTCCAGAGATAACAGTTTCATACACAGCCAAACAGTCGGAGCATTCAGTTGACAGATACACTTCCTTCAGGTAAAATGGTTGTTCTACAGTATATAAAACACATATCGACAAACCATCACATCAAAAATCATTAAATATAAGTGTCAGACTTGTGGCCTTACCAATTAAAAGAGTGTTGTTTTCAAATATCACATTATACTTCATAGTGGAACATCTCCCATACCTGCAAAAGAAATGATACATTTTGTGGTGGCTAAAGGTAATCATTGTTTTATTCATCTCTTTTGTCTCCGTCTCAAATGTGAGCTAAATGGGCTTGTGTTTACGTTCTCTGGGTTTGGATGAGCTCCAGGACGTTGCTTTGAGATGTTGGACGGCACTCTATCCAGGCGTTTGTTAGCAAATGGATGAGGGATCGACTTCCTGGGAGGTCAGAGGTCCCACCCATGTAATGCCACTTTCCCAGCATCTGAACCACACAGTACAGTAAAAAAAATGCAGTTTACAAATGTATCTTTAAATAGAGAGCATTTATCTACAGTGGAGACTTGATGCACTGAAAATTTCTCTCTCAAGTCTATTTTAATATATACTTTTTTCATTCCTGGAAGGTTGACAGATTTTCTAGCTGCAAATTAATGAAATGCATGGCGTACTTACATCGACATTGCTGATAGATATTGGTTTCAGCAGAGTTTCACAGTTGTCCACAGGAGCAGAGTGTCCCACTGAAAAGACACTCAGCAGCACAAGAGCAACCCACTTCATTTTGTTAAAACCGTTCACCACCTTCAGCTTCTCCCTACTTTGTCCCCTTTTATTAAATCCCCTACTGTGTCCCACATATTTTCTGACATGTGATGCAACAATGTCAACAATAGGGTTGCAGTGAAGACTTTGACCAGTTTGACTGACACTTAGGCCTACTATTGAGTGTACAAGGGTGAATTGACAAAAACACTTGAATCCTGTCATATTATATTATGTAAAGCTTAACGCACTAGTGTTACCTAAAACATTCCTGTATTTGTACAACTAATAATGTGGTTTTCCTGTCCTGGATATATCACGGTGAGCAAACTTTGATGAAAAACTCAAATTCATTTTTGATGGTTTCTTGGTCCAAAAACAGAGAAACTAACTCTTCAAAGTATCCATTATACAACTGACACACATCAAGTAACCCTGAGGCATGCAACCATCTAATTTAAAAGAAATCCTATAATACAAGCGAGAACTAGTTGCAGAAAAAAACAAAACAAAGATTCTTATCAAAAGTGTGTTTTAATTGAATTCAACAAACTGATGGCAATCTAGTATTACTGTATTTTACAGGACAAGAACAAAAAGATCACAAAGAAACAAAAAGAGCATTATTAAGAGTTTACTGAAAATGAGAGCCATGAAATCTGTGAGCAATAGTGCTTCAGAGGGGGGCGGGAGACTGAGGATGGAGGCAGATTAATGCACCGACTGATGTCACCAAATGATGGAAAGACAAATGAAGGATGAACAATCGAGCGTTTACTGCCTCCTATGGTCAATTTTTTTAATGACGGTGAAGACAAATGACACCAGGAAGGAGTCCAATAGAGATTAATGTTAGGGGGAGTGAAGGGATACATTAATCATCTGTTTGTGGGTTTGTTGGCCAGTGTTACTTTCCAGCCTTTTCCTCATTTTGGTCTGGAATATAGAAGAATAGAAAATAATAATAGTAAAAAAGCAGAGGTGATCACTCCATAGCCTCCTGATTCTCTTGGTCTCCACTGATCTCCTCGCTGGCCTCCTTGCCCTCTTTGCTCCTCTTGCTCTTCTTGTGTTTGTGCCTTCGGTGGCCATCGCCCTCCTCACTGTCATGCCTCCTTCTGCTACTGCTGCTAAAGAGAGAAGAAGAAGGAACAAAAGGGCAACGAGGGGAGGGGAAATAAGAGGGTGTACGAGGAGGAGTGATATATTAAGACAGATCAATAGATTAAAAAAAGACAGACGGGAGATGGGGCAAGAGGGCATGAGAATTAAGAGTTAGTACAATGTCATAGTCAAAGTCAAGCAGTGAGGAAAGTACACAATACACAGGACAGAATATATGATACATTCCATTTACATTAAAAATAGAAAGTGTTTGGAGTTAAGTACCTGCGGGACGACTTGTGACGTCCTTCCTCTTTCTCTCTGTGTCGTCTTTCTCTGTGCCTCTCCTCTTTCTCTCGGCTTGCCCTGTCGCGATGCCGGTCTCCATAGGCACGCTCTTGGTAGTCACGGTAACGGTAGCGCTCCTCATCACTGTGACAGTCAAAAAGGATGACAATATTGCATACTACATGCACTTTGTTTGTCAGAAATGTAGTTTGTCACTGGAGTGCATTTTTCTTACCTGGTGTAGCTCAGTCCTGAAGGGCTGTGTTCCCTCTCTCTCTCACGCTCATGTGTTCTTTCTCTGGGCCGCTCTCTGTCTTTGTCTCTCTTTTCTTCTCGACGAGAATAGTAGTCCCAGGGTTTAGAGTTGTCCATAATAGGAGGCCATGGTGGTGGCACTCCTCCAGCCATAGGAGGAGGATATGCACCTAATCATGTAAAAAGACAGAGCTTAATTATAGCCATTCCTTTCACGTTACTTGATATTTCTTTTTTTTGTGTTACATAAAAAAAGAACATTACATTCAAGGCTATATCAGATCTGATCTACCAACCTTGTGGGAACGGATAGGGAGGGACAGGGCGTCCATCATAACCTCCAGGATGGCCACTATAGCAAGAGAAGAAAGCTGCATGTTACGGAAAGCTTGTGTTTGTGAATCTTTGAATATTATTATTAATATATATTAATACAACATTCATATATTAATATTTTATTTATATTATTCATTATTAACTCAATTGAATAAACAGGGTGAAGAGAGGCTTCAAGTTTAATGCTAAAAACACATGACTATATTGTGGTAAATATACAGTATGCTTACTACTATTGCAGAAATTCAAGTTTTGAATTTGACTGCACCTTGTGGGTATGTCATGGTTCGTATTTCATAGACTTTAATTTTTAGTAAAAAAAAACACCTTATGTTTTAAAAATACTGAGTAACAGTTACCCTTCCATGGGGGGCATAATAGGTGGAGGCCCACTTGGGGGTGGAAAGCCAGGAGGAGGGACAGTAATAGGCAATCCTATAAAAGAAACAGAATGATATAATAACTGAACAGGGAGACAACAGAACAATTGAAACAAAGACAACATAAATCAAACAACAAGCAGCAATGAAGAACTTACTGGGCGGGGGAATGAGTGGTGGTGCAGCGCTGACGTTTGGGGGAGGAGGGAGGAAAGGAGGTGGGGGTATGTTTGGAGGAAGTGGTCCTGGGGGGAAGAAGGTTGGTGGCAGCTTTGCAGGAGTGGGTTCAGCCTCTGACGTAGAGTGTTCGGAGATTACCTACAGAACAATGTAGCAACAGGGAGGGGTATCAGCTTTAAAAAGATAAATCAACTAATGCCTATAACTCTGTTTTATGACATCATTCACAGCTTGAACCTGGATATTGTTGCCATCTAGGTTATGTCTGCGTCTTCCCTCCACCCTGCTTATCGTGGCTGTCTGTCCACCAATCACATCAATCGTCCCGCTTGTTTTTCTAGTAAATCAAAAAACACATTTTCTTGATTAAATCAAGATATTCTGTGATGTCTTCAATGTATGTGTTTACATTGTTGCACATTTAATGCATGTAAAATATTTCCATACAGACACAAACCCAAAACATGTGGCAGCTTTTTTAAGTGTTTGCTTTCATATACTAGTAACTAAAATGGTGGTGATACTCTAAATCTTCTGATTTATTAATGTGCATGAGTGAAATTATGAATGGCCTTGGTGCTATAAATGCCAAATTGCGGACAGAAAGAATCTTGATACTAAATGTAATCACATGCACACTAACAAAAATCAAAAGACAAATTTGTTTTTTTGGTCACTGGAAACAGCACTGAAAGTATTTTGTGCACACCTTTCATTCAACCCCAGACCTTTTTTAACATTTACACATCCCACATAAGGCCCATTTCACCAAATATGGACAAGGCCATGCCCACTTACATAAAATAGGACATGTGCTGAGCATGCTGGGTAGTCCAATGGGGGGGTGAGATCCTAACATTTTGAAGCAAAGGGCAGCAGTAAAAGAAATAAGAGCAACATTGGGCCCAATGCACACAATCATGATTTGCCCATGAGATGATGACAGTTTGTGTACTTGTAACATCCAAAACACTAAAGTTTCAATTACAAAACTGAACAAAAAAGTCATAACTAGATATGGTGCATGTAAGAGCTTTTCCCTTGGTGCTATATTTACATATATTTAGTTTATTTCCTTCAAAACGTGTTCATGGGGAAGAAAAAACAAAACAGTTACCTGGTGACCTGGCTTCCAGCAGATTTGTACAGACTAACCGGAGATGTGAAGTCTGGCTTGGATGTGTGAACAGGCAGACTGGATACATCTTTATCATTACCTGTCCGGCCTTGTTGTACCTAAAAAAATAAAATAAACATAATGTAAACATAATATTCAAGGCAAATAAAATTTGATTGTGTTTGTTGTTGAAATAGGGCAATTTAATGAAATAAATTAATCATTATTAGCTCTTACAGTAATTTTACTTGTCACTGAGCCAACTGTGGAAACCTCTAGACCCATACGAAGCCTCTTCTGTTTCTCA
The DNA here is from genome assembly GCA_036850595.1 of Rhyacichthys aspro. Lineage (NCBI taxonomy): Eukaryota > Metazoa > Chordata > Actinopteri > Gobiiformes > Rhyacichthyidae > Rhyacichthys > Rhyacichthys aspro. Next base: position 10,041,465 of record CM072148.1, on the reverse strand, counting down.
CAATAAGCCTTCCATGTGTCTTCATTGAAGCCATAGTTAAAGTAGTCTGACAGATCCGCTCCTATAAACACAAAGACATGAGTGATATTATTCACAGATTTACTTTGTGGGGAGCTTCATTTTGTCCCAAAAATAGTATTAATAATGGATAGTCTACAATTGCAGACCTGGTTTCCTCCAGGGTTTTTCCTCAAATGATTCCATGTCTACCTCCAACACTGGGACCCCATTGATGTTCCCCGGAGCATCCAGGTCGACGCCTTTTAGCTTTGTGGCCACTGCAAACATCAAATTCATTTAATATTTACAATCACATTATCATAATAAAAGTAAGTGAGCGGCAAATACAAGATTCATTTGTGTTACCTTGTCCATATGGCCTGGAGCCTGTGGATTTTATGTTGAGATTGACAGGTGGGGCTCCATATGGCCTGGAAAAAGGTGTATAATTAGCCAAACAGACAGATTAAGAGAACTGGCAACTAAGATTAGACATAAACATACGTATATTGTGGTGCTCCAGTTTTAATGTCTCCAATGGTAACACGGACATCATCGTCATCATCATCACTGTCACTGTCACTGTCCTCATCCTCACCTGCTGCTTCTCCAGTTGCCTGAAAAAAATAACAACAAAAGAGATATGTGATATTTATGATGCACAGTCTATAAAACTATGTCACACAGACATTAAACACAACAATTAAGGAGAGCAGTAAAACGCCCTTACCTCTGAAACCACTCCATTGCCTGTAGCATGTTCAACTCCATCATGTGCATCTGTTGAAGCCTCAGCAGGAGCACTGTGTACAAACTGTAAAAGTTAACAACCTGCTCCAAGTCTCAACACTACAGTTTATTGTGTATGATTAAACTACCTGACTGCAGCATTCAGTTTGGCTTCTTCGTCCTCATCTTTGCTCTCGGACTCATCTGGAAGGAGGCATAACGTATGGAAATGATTAGCAAACTGGACTGCAGCAACAGGCCGTCAACAGCAAACCGATCAGGCGGCATTAGCTCACTTAGCATCAAAGCTAGGCTAGCTCTTTGAACAGAAATGGCTTAATACTGCAACAGATTAACTATTTATCAGCACAACAGTTCTAAACATTTGTGCCGTTTTGTAATGCCAGTATAGCCCACACACTAAAGTGATTTTTTGCTTAGGTTTACCTCCGTACAGCCATTCCTCCTCCTCATCTCCAGCGCTCGCGTCCGTGGTGCCTGTTTTGTCCGCTTCCTCCGCAGACATTTTTTACTTAACAGCTAAACAGCGGCTTCGCGTTTAAAAGCGAGGCAAAGCTTGGTAACCGACAATTCGCTTACACGCTCTGCTATCTGACAGGTGAATGTGTTATAAATAATGATTTGTCTTCATAGATTAATGCCTAACCTCTGCAAGTCGGTGTTGAACTCGGAAGAGATTGCAGCCGCGTCGGTCACGCTGCGGATGAGGTGTTGCTGCAGACCACAGCGCCCTCAAGTGGAGACATCAGGTACAGCAGTTGAACAGCATGTGATTGTGTGCTAAAGCTTCTGAATACTGACGTCTAAAGGCTTGACATCTAGAGTGTATATATAGACATAATATAATTTAAAGGCATTATTTGTAGAATTTTACGGAAAATGTGAGAGTTAAAGTCACATTTAGGTTTATTTTGCATTTTAAATAAATTCCACATAACTGTCATTTAGTTTTGCTCTATTTTACTTTACTTTGCAAGCATTTTATCTTAAGAAATGTATGCACCAATAGACATTTAATTTTGTTGAGAAATGACATGCATTTTTAAAGATATCCTACTAATGGTTTGACTAAACAAAAACATTAAATAAATTAAGAGACAAGCAATGGTTTAAATTAGTTATAATAACTGTGTGCAGTGCCGTGGGGTATTTATATTGAAGAATGCTGGTAACATTTGCATAAGCTCAAACAAAAAACAAATTGAGAATTTCAAATACAGATTTCTTTAAAACCCCAAGACAGGCAAGGCTTCATTTCCTAAAGGAGCACTAATTTCTATATTTGTGGATAACTAAGATGAGCTAAGATAAACCTTATTAATCCACGAGGGAAAGGCTTTGGCAGTTCAGTTTTAGACCATTCCTAAGCTAATAAAGCTAGCAGCTGCAGGCTCATCATCACTTAACTGACTCTCCAGACTGCTGTTGTGGTTCTTGTTGCATGTTAAGTTAGCCACCAATGCAAAGAGGGCTGTTAATGCATTTATGGCATTTGACCAGTTAAGTGGTCCACTTTAGCCTTGTCAGTAAACAACAAGGAAATCTGTGGATTCCCTCACTTGCTCTTTTCTCCTGCAGCTACTGTCACTTCTGTTGAGTTGTGATGGTTTTACACAAGGATAGAAAGCAATGGCGGATGCATTACTTTCACTGAAATGAGAATGAAACACAGGCTCAAATAAAACATAGATATAGGCACATACTCATGAACACACATGCAGCTAAGGTGATATTATATTATGAGAGATAAGTACATTGATTTTTCTACCATGAGAGAACCGCTGAGCTAATTTCACAAGTGTGTCTTCTATCACATCATATGTGCTTCTTCAGTGCGCTCACAGCACACACTCACACCGAGGATGCTGCAGCTCTCTGTTAAACTGATAATTGAAATTTCATTTTTTGTCTCTCCCAACCCATCTCTTTCAGTCTCAATCTTTCACCTCATCTGACTTACTTAACACGTTCACTGCTCATTTGATGCTTTGGTTTTTCTTTCTTAGTGTTAATTTTTTCACTGATCCAACTCCATATCCTTAATAAAAAAAACAAAAAAAAACAGTTGGTTTAAAAGTAGTGTTACGAAAAGCTCAGATTTCTTTTTATAAACACAAAACAAACATTCTTTTTATAGAATCATACATTATGCATTCAGTTTTTGACACTGAGATTTATTACCAGTACTAAATATTGACTAGCGATATGTGAAATGCAGTTGGGGTCTGCATTCACCAAATTCTTTACATTTTCATATTTTCATTGGTTAATTTGTCTCATTGGCAGAGGATGTATCACTGCAACAACATACATAGGTCAATCATATTTAAAATGAATGTGCTGACAATAGTTTCTAATAAATGCATGAATAAATAAAAGCTAAGTAAGGACACAGAATAAGAAGCAGGTCAGTTCCATCGCGTGTTTACTGAAGCTGTTTCTCTTTTTGCCCTCTGGCTGTGGTGCTCTTTTTTCTGCATCTCAATACGGCATCTTGCCTCTTTGCTCTGTATTTCTCTTTCTCCAGTGTCTATTTGTCTTTTTTCTCTCCCGGCTCCTGCCTCTCTCTCTTCTTATGGTGGATTAAGATGGCTTAGGGCCTAGTCGATGCTAATCAGGTTTATCCTGACAGAGGGCGATCATTGGGCTATCAGTAATTACACACGCTCATGTTAGCTTACTCAGATATTCGTCCTGGCACATTTTCAATCCACATCATCTCTTTGGATCAAACATATGGTTATTACAATGTGTGTTTCTATACATAACAGCTTGACTGTTTCCTCTGCTTTGTTTTGCATGACAAAGAACCATCTGTTGTGAAAATAACTGAGACCGGAAAAAAACTTTTGGTTAAATTTGGTTATGGGGTTTGTAAAATGTTTTTAGTTTGATTCGTTCCATTCTGTGATGTGAAACACCACAATTAACCACAGATGGACACTAAATGACCGTACAGTGGTTTAAACACTGTATAATACAGTGCTGACTGTATTAAAGCAGAGAATAGATAAATGGAAGCAGATATCTGGTTCATAACGCCCAGTCAGCAGGTGAGTGGAGTGTTGGATTGCACTGGAAAAAAAGATTATCCTGAGCGTTCCACCAATCCCTGAGAGGTAAAATGATGAGGCATGCTTTAAGTTTCAAATGCGTGTGTTTTTTGTGTCTCTCTGGCTTTATGCCAGCTACAACGGTGTGCTTAGCCCCAATGCTGGAGAGGGTGTGAAGATCCATTTGTAGATGATTTAGTTAGAGAGTGTGTGCATCACCTAGAAGGAGAAAAGAGGGAACGGAGAGAGGGGAAGGTGAAGGAGAACAAAAAAGACAGCAGCGAGAGAACCGCAGCCAATGATGAGAGAGGAAGAAATGCGTTTCATTACGTAATCCAATCTAAGTGGCTATTTTTCTTGTATAAAACCTCTGTTGCCCTCCGCGAGGCCGTTGTCCTCATTTGTCTAAAAGCACTGAGTGAGTCATGCTGTGGGTCCGTACACTAAAACACACACACACCAAGTCATAGTGACTCAGCCCAGATATCTGCTATAGACACTCACCTCAGTGATGAATAATGAAAAAGGGACGGCATATAAAGTGCTCAAATATCATGTAAACACGCTGGACCCTGGACATATGGATGATCACGTTTAGAACACAAACATCTTCAGAGGGCATATGGGCAGCTGGACACAAAAGCTGTTGAACAGGTGTATTGTACTTTCACACTTTGAGGTGGAGGTTTTCTTTGTTTGAATGCAGTTTATTTGATGGCAGGAGTGCAGCTGGTTTGGAAGGTTGAAAAACATGTTAACAATTAAATATATTTGACTCTTTGACTAAAATAGATTTAATTGTTGTTAAGAAAACGTTTTTCAGTAAAACGTGGTCTATATTTCCTGTAACGACCCTAAAGCACTGTCCCTATGAATGTGTTTGTTGCAGTGACAGACCTACCCTTAGGACAGGTTTGTGATGGATATGTGGGAACCACCAAAAACATCAGAATGAAAAACATGCACACCCAAACCCAGATTTGATCTGATTCCAGTCTTCACTCTGTTTACTCAACAGATCAGACTGTCTCTACAAACACTTTTCCAGTATATTATGTTAGAAAAACATTAGCAATAGAGCAAAAAAAATCTATTCAACTTCTGCTGTTCCACTTTGAGAAGCGTCACTCCACCATCATGTGCTGGGAAAGGCATAAACAGCCATAGGGCCATGCAGCTTGGATACAGACCATGTGTGTAAAACACAACAGTCCCACTGTGCTCTCACATACTTCTGTGGAACAACAGGAAACAAAGATAGTAGAGATATCAAGTAAAAACACTACAAGAAACATGTTCCTGAACGCTCTGTCTGCAGGCTAACATTTAAAAGGACATTCAAGTCCTCTCACTCAATCACTCAAGACAATACAATAAATGTATCATTCATTGACTCCAAGTAGGATGTAAAGTTGATTAAATCTGTTATAAAGTGCGAGCTCCCAGGATCAGGCTGATGACTAAAGCCAGGAAATGTGAGACTATGAAGTGCACCACAAACTGAATGAGCTAATGTAAGGAAACTCCTGCAAAGACAGAGCCGTCACCATCACAGCGCAAAGTGTGAACTGCTAATACTGCTGCATCACATAACAACATCCTCCTCAAATACAGCAAAAGTCAAGTGCAGTGTTGCTCTGACATTGTGCACCTGCCAACTTTTCTGTTTGCAACATTTTGGCTTTTTTACTGTAAATGCAGCTTAAAAAGAGCTTCTTTTTGTTTTTACTGTAATAACCAACTCATCACCTTGGCCTGTGTCCAGCCAATGCGGGACAGAAGAGAAGAGGCAGTGAGCCAAGCCGAGCGAGAGAGGCGCTGTGGCTTTAAGCAACAGTCCAGTCCAACGAAGGGGGGTCGCAGGCAGCATCTAGTGTCGTTTTGTTTGTGCGCTCATCCCGCTCGTAGATGAGGGACCTGCTCCGGCTCTGACGGTGGATAGGGAGGGTCTGGTCTACTACTCTTTACAAAACACATCATGGTTATGGCTGTTTTTGACGGGGCACAGTACAACGCCTAATGATGAGGCCCTTTTTACTTGTTTTTGTCTCACAACTTCTTTTTCTCCCACAGATAGGTAAGTACCTTATGGAAAACTGTCTTACCTGTGCTGCTAACTTTGTGGAACATGTTTGTACCCACATGTGTTCGTGAACAGTATTTGTTAACGCCATAGTCTTAATTATATGCAGGAAATGAGTGTTAAAAACAGTTAATTAGTGTTACTCTTCAGGAAATTAGTGTATAAAGCATATATCCCTTGCATATCTTCCTGAAAGTTATCTTTTACATAACTCTCGTAATAACGGCACATTTAACGTACTGTAGCCGGACAAGTACGCACAGATCATATCGTGGTCTCATTTGCATAACTGTTTACCTGGGAGTATATCCTGGAAGCCAACAGGTGTGTGTGTGCGTGTTCAAAAGGATTAATTATTTATTTGCCTGAAATAAGAGTATTGTAATGCCTTGCACAAAGCAGCCAGAACAAAGAAGCAGGAGGAAAAGTGAGCACACATCTTTTAAAACACACCCAAGTGCACTCTGACATACAGCAGCTCCCAGTGCTGTCAAGACACTTGTGTTTATTAGCCCTGGGTTTTTCATGATATATTATTCAAACCAGGCTGCATGTGCTCTGAGGCCACATTCTTACAGATGCTTGCAGAAACACAGATATTGATGTTTTAAAAAAAAGAGGGGGCCTGTTTGCACTCACTGCTCCTGCCAGGCCCGAAGGCATAACAGTCACATGAAAACCCTCTTCTTTAAGGGCTGCTTATCATGTGGAAATCAGCTATAACAGAAAGAGAGAAAAGGGTGGCCTTGTGAAGGGGGTACGTGAAAAAAAAATCATGGTGTTAGTTTACTCTTTGTAAAGGAATGGATTTAGGGACTTAATGCATGATTACTCAGCGGGTAGACAGCTCATAATTATTGATTGTTCAATTGAGCCATGGTGGTTTGATAGCGCTATGTCTTCAGGGGCTCTGTGCCAATCATAGCAGCCTATTTAACCATTACATTAGACAGTAGGAATGCTCCGACTGTCTCCTTGTTGCTTCTTTTTCCATCATTGTTTCGAGGATTTTTTTTTTACTTTACCAATTCTAGCCTTCCAAAACCAGGTTATGTTTATCTCCTGTACTTTAGTGTGGTGTGAGCCCGTCATCACCCCCGGCGGACCTCATGTGGTTGTTCCCAAGAGGGGAAAACTGGAGCTACGTTGCTATGAAAACGCCACGATGTCTGGCGCCCCGCCATCAAAGCTGCGTTGGCAGAGGGAGAGGGCTCGCAGACTGGAGGGAGAGGTGGAGGAAGGTGGAGCAGTGTATGTCAAGGTGTTATCAGCTCAGGCCTATCACATGGGTCGCTACGTCTGTGTCAACAACAGCACCCTTGAACACAAGTCCATCTATGTTTATGTGAAGGGTGGGTATCTGATGTCCTAAAAAAAACACATTTTTACTTTTCATGCAATCTTATTTTTGTAAGTCGATCTTGTTTTTGTTTTCTCAGACCCCCAGAATATCTTCCAGCGCACCATGGTGAATGCCATATTGGTGCGTGCAGGTGAGAACTGTACCATCCCATGTCTTGTGACTGACCCCAATGTCACCCAGCTGGCTTTGGAGACTTGTGACGGACGACCTCTGCCCTCTGGTATGAGTTACCGGAGCAACCTTCAGCGAGGCATCATTATCAACAATGCACGAAAGGAGTTTGAGGGCTGTTACATATGTGAAGGCAGGCTCGCTGGAGAAAAAGTGGTTTCCAGTCAATATACTGTGGATGTACGTCTCGGTGAGTTACCACACTTTGTACTATTGTACTACTCTTACTAAATTTACTATTTGGTCAGTAATGAAACTGAAGCTTAGAGGGGCTATTGTAAACAAGACAGAAGCAAGAAAGAGGTTTGGTTTGTTCTTGTAAAGGACAATTTCCTTTCTAGTGGACTATCACAAACCATAAAAACAGTCAAGTAGTTACTAAGTGTCAAAGTCAACCACAGCAATTGACTTTGCTAATGACCTGGTAACCATAATGTAAATGTCAAAGTAAACAGTGATTTACATTAGTAGGTGCTGTTATGTAAAATCTTCATGCAAAAAAGCTCAGTCTAAAACAGCTGTACCTGCACTTGATTATGTGATGTAAACCGTGTTGTTACATATTGAAAAGGTACTAAATTCCTGGCATATGTTGACGTTAATTTATACTTTCAGTTTGGTCATCAGTTAGAAATGCCTGAACAGAGACAAGTTGGGAGGTGTAATGACTGCTGTTTTTTAGAGGAAGAGCTTGGGCGGTGGGGAGAATCAGTAAGAAAAAATGAAGATTGTCTGAGAGGGAAAAACACAGAGGAGATTACTAGAGTCATGCACTAAACAAAGCTTTCTAACGGTGCATGAAGGCTGTGTGTGGAGTAAATAGAATTAGTGTGGCCATTGCCAAACAGAGCCACTGAAGTGACGTCTGCAGGCATTACACTCAATTAATCATTCATTATAAGAGTCATAAGGAGATTACAGGTTTCTGCCATTAAGGAGACTGAAATGATTGGGACAATATACGTTTAATGCAACATTATTGTTGCAGTAAAAAGATAAGTTGTTAGAATCATGCATAATCAAAGATCATGTTTTTTTCTTATTCCTATGCAATGACATTAAGCACTATGCTGAACTGCAGACTGTAATAATCAAACAACAGCATGATCTCAGACCTATTTACTCAAACAACAGAAAAATCATGAACAAAAGATAAACGCTAGAATTACCTAACGAATCCCTGACATATCCTAGTATGTATGGTACATGTAAAAGGAATAACAAAAAAAATAAAATGAAAAAATATTGTTTTTACTGGGGTCCAGTGCCAGAGTTGCCTCCAGTGATTTCACTATCACAGAAAGACACTGTCATCCTGAGAAAAGGCGAGCAGTTTCAAGTCACCTGCAGTTCCACCAACGTCAACCCAGACTTCAGCCTCAAGTGGACCTCCCCCTCAACTCTGGTAAGAAAAAAAAAAGTATAGAATTTTAGGTTCAACTGATATGTATTTTCAATAAAATTTGAACCAGATCAAAGCAAGACATAAAATGGAGCTGTAAAAATCAAGCCAAGTTTCCTCACCTTTGTCATTAATGTCCTGCAGCATCCAGACGAATCCCATACTTCTCATATCCTTACTGGTTCCAATGGTTACCAACGTTCAGCTTCACTTTTGATCACATCTGTTGACCAATCACACTCTGGTACCTATAGTTGCCACGCTCACAATGAGAGAGGCAACAGCTCTAGGGTCCTGCACCTAGATGTTCGTGGTAAGAATTTAAAAAATTATACTTACTGTTAAGGTTTTGTTTATGTTTTGTATTGAAGTTCCATATTTCTGCTGTTGTTTAGATCAAGGATTCATTAGCATGTTAGGAAGCCCGGGTCCAGTGCAGGCTGATGTTAAAGAGGGCGAGAGCCTGAGCCTCAAAGTACAGTTTGATGCCTACCCAGCTCCCAGATCTTTGTCCTGGTCTTTTAATGGCAAACACCTCCTCAATACAACTGAACACGTCATCACTGTGCACCGGCGAAAATACAGGTGAAGTCAACGCCTATCATGCCCATGAACTGACACGGCACTATGTGTGGATGCAGGAATACTCAGAAGTGTCTTTACTTTATCAGATATAACAGTGAGCTGAGGCTAGTGCGGGTTCTTGGCTCGGAGGGAGGGATCTATCAGTTCACAGTCAACAATGAAGATGCAACTGTCAATCACTCCTTCCACGTCTACGTCAGCAGTAGGTTTTAACACAATTTACAATGTGAAAAAGACTCACGTGTCTGTTGTAGTAATTACCAACATTTATATTGTAATGCCATTGACCTGGCTCAATAACTTTTTTTTTTTTCATGTTTTTCTAAAGGTAAACCCATCATCATTGCTCAAGAAGGACCTGTAGATGGGCAGGTGCGATGCATTGCTTCCGGATATCCAGTTCCCAAAATTAGCTGGTACTTCTGTGAGTTACCACACACTAGGTATGTGCAAAATACTGTGTGGGCTGTTACACTTCTTCATGTTACTCTTTGGATCCACTGATAAAAACCAGCAAGCTGGTGGTAGACTGCTGAGCTGTGTACATTTTCACAGACGTGACTCATTCACTAGTGTTTTGTCTCACAGCTCCTCTGAGAGCTTGGGACACTGAGTTTTGAACAAACAGAGTAACAGGTGTCATGCTACAGCCTCAGAAGCATTTGTATTAACACATCAAGTTATTATGTCAGCAACTTCACAACTGATTAACTTGTGGTTGTTTTGGTCATTTTATTAATAAAACCAAAATGAAATATGTCTCCTTCAGGTAGTTTAAACTAAAAAAGTTTTTGTACAAATTGTTGTCTTCATAATATTTAACACAATTAAAAAGGACAACGTGCCCTTCCACAGGTGCTCACACCTTCCTAACGCCTCTCAGTGGGAGGCCTCTGAAGTTGCCATGGTGACAGAATCTGCCTTCGGTCGAAGTGAGGTGGAGAGCCGGCTGAACGTCAGCAAGGAACATGCACACTACCACACCCTGGAGTGTGTGGCCTCCACCGAGGGAGACGAGGCCTACACCCTGTTCTCCATCAGTGGTACTAACAAATGCACTACATTTATGATTTTACACCAACCCATTGACCCTATGTTTGCCTGAGGCAGGTGTGCTGGTACTGGCTACAGATTGAATAAGATTATCATATGCTGACTGTGCAGGATGGGATTATGTGATGTAGACCGTCTAATCCTTGGTGCACAAACAAACACCACTGCTGCAGCTGTCTTAAAGATGGGGGAAGGCAATTCATGGGTAGCCTTTTCTAACTGTCACTGTTTTTGTTTTCAGAACGACTTGTCCCCCATAAACTCTTCACTCCTCTTCTAACTGGCATGGTGGCTACTGGCGTCATACTCAGCATCATTCTGGTGGTGCTTCTATACAAGTATATGCAAGTAAGAAAAACACATCATAATGGTCATAACGCAGTTATGAATCCATGGAATTAATATATTTACAAAGCCAAACTGTTGTGGCATTATGCTATATAAATAAAACTGAGCTGAATATAAAATACTAAACTGTTTTGAAATTTTATAAAAAAAATCACCAAAGTTTAAGCAAGTACATCAAATTCATCTCTACATTCATGTCCTGCACACTCTAATCATAAATAATTGGCTTCATATCTTTTTGGTAGAGGGCCAAATCATTTACTTCAATTTGAAATATAGTCCATTTACTAATGAGTAAATTGTCTCCATTTTAAGGCCAGCATGATGCCAAAATTGACAGTAACATCTTGCTGATCTTACACTTTTAAAGTCCATTGATTTGCAGAGACTGAGTCACACTCAAAAACAATTGAACATGAAGTGCATTTTGTTCTGACTTAATCTATAACATAATTTCTTTTTATAAACAGAAACCAAAGTTCCAAATTCAGTGGAAGGTCATTGACAGTATCCATGGCAACAACTACATTTATATTGACCCCACCCAGCTCCCATATGACTCCAAATGGGAGTTTCCTCGGCAGAAACTGCGCTTTGGTATGATAAATAAATAAATGTGTATCTTTATGTTTTTGTAGTGTTTGGATCCCTGTGTATTAATCATCATAATCGTCTTTAATTGGCTGTACATTGTGTGTTCAACAGGTAAAACCCTGGGCTCTGGAGCTTTTGGTAAAGTAGTGAGAGCCACAGCGTATGGACTGTGCTCTGCTGATACTGTTACTACAGTTGCTGTGAAGATGCTCAAACGTAAGTCTGTGGTCTACTTCCTTCTGCTGCTTTTCAGATTTAATATAACTGTAAAGTACATTATTTCAGAAGTTACTCTCATGTGTACATATGAAAGTGACTTGTCAATACTTACTTGACAATAATTTTGAGGCTATCTTACATCCCAGCCAATGCTCATTCCACGGAGAAAGAGGCGCTGATGTCGGAGCTTAAGGTTCTTGGTTACCTTGGAAACCACATGAACATTGTTAACCTGCTGGGAGCCTGCACCGTTGGAGGTAAGACTAGGAACTTAGTTAGCTTAGTCTCCAATGTATTTACTCGCAGTCCATCCTGGTGTGAGCTGAGGCAGTCGTGCTGGTTTGCTGCTATGTCCATCATTTATTATCCTTTTAGTAGAAATCAGATATTGGACTGTAAGTACCACTCTACTTCAGAGAACGTGATGCTGTTGGACCGGTCACAAATTTACTGTGTCTTTGATCAATATTATCTACCTGTCTGGTCCTTAGTATTGATTGCTTTCTACACAAATGTTCATAATTACAATGTGGAAAATAACACTTCTCTTTAGAAGTTAGTGATTGAATATGACAAAAACAGTAATATTGATACCAGTTTGTCAATAAATACTGAGAAAAGCATTGTATTTTCTTTGGCTGAGATAACAACAACTATTAAAATAGCATAAATATCCTCTTTGTCTCATGAACAAGATGTGCCTATTTTTTTCCCCTCAGGCCCAATTTTGGTGATCACTGAGTATTGTTGCTATGGCGACCTTCTCAACTTTCTTCGAAGAAAAAGAGAATCTTTCCTAAGCTCACAAATTAGTGATGGTTACTATCGCAACATCTTTAACCAAACGGAGCCTGTAAGGTGTGTGTTACTAGGACTAGATTTCAAATGGAAGTTTCTACTGTAAAGAGTGTAATTGCAGTGGTTATTTGTGTGTGTAATCTTGTAGGGAAGTGACTGGTTCTGGATACATGCCTATGCGTCCTTCAGAGAAAGATAGATCCTCTCAGTCAGGTATAATACCAGTCATTTTTTATTATTATTTTGGATGGCATTCCTCAAATAGCTTTTTGTAAAGTCTAACTAAATGTAACCTTTGTTTAGATGACATAGATGAGCTCACTCTGGACGCTGAAGATCTCCTCAGCTTTTCTTATCAAGTTGCCAAAGGAATGGAGTACATCACTTCTAAGAATGTAAAGCTTTTACATGATGCACTTTTATTTATGGACTAGGGTACATATGAAATGCACTGCAGCATGTTTATAAATCATATCATGGCAGAGCGCCAACACGCCTTTCATTGCACACACTGAAACCATGTCCTATTCAATGGCGGACAAACATTTGTACACATTGTTTTCCTTTATTTAAACTGGACTTATGTACATGAACAGAAACCAGTTATAGTGTCAATACTGGCTTATGTTTGCTTATGTCTTGTCCATGCGTGTGCAGTGTATTCACAGGGATCTTGCAGCCAGAAATGTTCTGCTGACTCACGGCAGAGTGGCAAAGATCTGTGACTTTGGCTTGGCACGTGACATCACCACTGATTCCAGCTATGTGCTTAGAGGAAATGTGAGTCAGACCGCCTTTCATTCAGTCCTCAGTAGCAACTTCCTTTTCATACATAGGAAAAAAGAAAACCTGCTAGATTTTTTACAGTTTCAAAAAGAGTCACTTTTGAGGATGATAGTAGGGGACACGATGTGAATTCAATTTCCTGTTCTGTGCTTTTGCTAAAATATTTGAAAAGTATGGTCTGTTGTTTTCAGGCTCGTCTGCCGGTCAAGTGGATGTCCCCTGAGAGTATTTTCGACTGTGTGTACACCTTTGAAAGTGATGTTTGGTCCTATGGCATCCTGCTCTGGGAAATCTTTTCTCTTGGTAAGATTTCCAGTTACAGCTGTGCATTGTAGCCTGTATCTGTTTTTAAATTCCAGGCCACTAATATCATCCATTTAAGGCAGCTGGGGCCTTATTTGTTGCTCCGAGGCACATCACTTAGTTCAGAGAATTATAGAAATGAATATTGATTAGAATAATGCTGCTTCACCGGAATAAAGCAACATTAGAGTAATTGGATTTATTCTCACTAAATGACACAAAAATATCTAATAAAGCTATTTAAAATGTTTGTGTGTTACAGGCAACAGCCCATATCCAGGAATGCAGGTGGGTTCTGCATTTTATCGAATGATTCAAGAAGGCCACAGGATGAGCAGGCCTGAAATTGCACCCATTGAGATGTAAGTATGTGAAAAGCACACCAACATGTAACACAGGACAACGCAGACAGAAATGTACTAATTGTATTATACTATTGACTTGTAGCTACGACATGATGCTTTCTTGTTGGAGTCACGACCCTTTGAAAAGGCCTTCCTTCCGAAAACTGGTGGAAAGGACTGAACTCCTGCTGTCGGAAAACACTAGAAATGTGAGTGCCTTGAATTTTGAGATCATCTATTATTGACCTTTTTATATTTTTTTTTATAGTTTAATGTCTTGGGTTGGTTTCAGAAATCTAGAATTTTACTGAGGCTTAGTTAAAATGATTTCACATCTAAAGACCTTCTAAAAACATGTTAAATTGTGACAATACTTTATTTTCATCAAATATTTGTTATCCTTTTTTCATTTTTAGTAATGAAACATTGTGCTACTTTCTTATTGTTTCTTATTTTTTCAGTTCTTATGTTCAAGGTCTTTAGCTCAGTATAATTTACAAACATGCCTTGCCTTTTTCCTGTTGTCTTTATGCTAAAATGTATCAGTAAAACACATAAAGGACTAGTATTTCATATTATTTCTAGGTGTACTTGACGTTAAGCACTGTCCCTGGTCCTCCTGAGCAGCAGAGGGAGTCATCACGCAGGCTGAGCTCAGTGTGCAGCACAACAGCGCCCACTCAGCCTTTACTCCAGAGCACTGGTGATGTTTTCCTGGACTATGAAACTGTCTGACAACATGTGGCGTACAGCCCTCCCTACCTCCCATTATCTCCCAAACTACAAAAGCCAAACACTGTAAACTACTAACGGCACATTCATCACTAATCCATGGCTGGCCTTTTTCTGTCTTAGAGAACACACATGTATATATATATATGTACAGTGCAGCAAAGGGCTTGCAGTAATAGCATCTCTGTTATCTCTCCACAAGTACTGATCTCAGTGCTGCGTATGTCTGATGCACAGCCCTTCAGACACACGAGAAACTTTGGGATTTGGCTTGCGGTAAACATTAGAGCATATCTTAATGCTTTGGGGAAAAAACAAGTATGTAAATACCTTGGTGTTGGTTATGATTTTTGAGGTTTAGACTGAATGGGTTACTCTGGTTCTGTGTGGCATATTAGTATTGGAGAATCATGAGCCTAGTTAGGCTTCAATAACATCTATATGTATTCATCTCTTCAATTAATGAGCCATTGCAAATATTCAAGTGCTAACAGCTGCCTCGACTTCAAATAAAGTTCAATAGTGTGACTTATAAAACAGTAACTGTTCAACTGCTGAATGTGTTTAGCCTCATTTTTGGGTTTAGAAAAGCTAATGGCTTTCAACAAATTACATGCTCTTTTTATTTAATTTCTTGTTGTGTTCAACTTGTATGCAATGTAAATACAATAGAAATGTGCCTTTAGTTTTTTTTCACTTTCTGGATGCATTTGGTTGTTCATTGTTGAGAGCACATATAGTTGTATGTTGGATTTGAGGTTCCTACAGTTTTGATACAGTGGGTTGACTTGTTATAATAAAGAAGTACCTGTGATGGTAGAACATATTAAGCCACATGTCGTTAAATATATTTACACAAAACATTTGTCACATGTAATATTTGCATCTGTTTTTATTTTCAAATTGACCCAGAAGGGAGAGGGGTTATAATAGCAAACATTTTTGCTTCAAAATATTGATTATTACATTTGACTTTGGGGTAGATAAAGGAGCACAGTTCAAGAGCAGAAGGGATATACATACATACAAGTTAGCATAGCACCATTTTACACTGAATACTGGTGTTCTTAGCTTTTCTTGTGTACAGTATTATACTAGAAATCTATAGAACCAAATTGTGTAGTGGACAGGTGACCTGTGGATCTGTGAGGAGGGGGACTTACGGACTTGCCATTTCAAATATCCTACACCTTATCTCTCAGTGCGATTTTAAACTCTCTCAGAACAGACTGAAAATTATTTTCTAACAATGGTATTGCAAACTTTGAAAGGTGAAACATTCAAATATTTCTGACAACTAAATGCAAAGCTTTGGAATATTGTTATATTTTAGGTTCAAAACATGGATGTTTGCAGTTATTAACATGATTTTCTTTTATATCCTTTTTCTTCATCACAAAGCCTGTCAAAGGTTCTCCATACTCAACATTTACAACATCCATTAGTCTATTAAACACCTTTACATTCTTTGGGCTGGGTATCAGTGACACACTTAAACATTAACCTTTAGAGTGATGCGTTACATACAAACTACTCTATAGAGAATCTACATTTGCTATGTGGAAGGTGGAAGACCTGGTTCAAATAGTAAATCCATTACGTAAAAACGTACATGACTAAATTTCTATTTCCTCTCTTATGAGAGAGATACTATTTGAGGCTGGTCTAATGTGTAGTTACTGTGTAAGCATTTCAAGAGCAGTTAGTCAGTCATTATAAAACAATAACCTGACATCAAACAACCTGACAGGTTTCCCAATGCTCTGCATTGCATAATACCTATTCTTTACCAGTCACAAATCTGTTTCCATATGAAAATAGACTGGGTTACAGTGACAGTTAACATGCATACAAATGCACTCACTCACACAGCATATTCAAGCTGAGCCATCCCACACATGGGCCTGCAGAATACTGAGCCCAACCATAGAGGAAGTTTCTTGAATATTACAATTATTTTGTATACTGCAACGCAAGAACTGATTGGCTATCGCCAGGGGAAACCAAAACTGACCCCCGAGTGATACAAGAAGTAGGATCAAGAAGAGACGCTATTTCCACACTGCAAACACACACACTCCCACACACAGCCGCTACTACACTTGGAGACAAAACAACACATTCTAAATGCTCCTTTGTCAACCACTATGCATCCTCCAAGGCTTTTCTGTTTGATATGGCTTTCAACTGTAGAAGAGGTGCTGAGCGCAGATCCATTAGTTTTCAACCAACTATTAGAGTTACAATGGATCTGGTCTTAGCCATGGTTTCAACTGCTGTTTGGGAACTGAGTGATACGTGAGCTGAACTGCATGACGGTTTGTGAGGCTGAGGAAGAGGGATAAAACACTGATGGTAGAAAAGACCATTGGAGTTAATCTTAATACAGAGCAGTGTTGGGTGACAGCTTCAGATAATATTTTCCTGTTTAGCCATATCTGGCCACATCTGAGCTATGTCTCTTTCTAGCAGTAACTATAAAATGTGTTTGGATAATTTACTTTAAACATTTCAATGTTTTGTCGAGTTAACATGAAAGCTGTGAAAAAAAATTGGACCAAATCTGAATAACTCACAAAATCTTTTATGACACATCCTTTGGTCTTTGCTGCCACCACTGTCTAATCCTTCGTGGTCTGGATCCAGACTGAGGCAGAAGCTAAACTTTCCACATTCCTGAGAGTACAAGTACCATCCAGCAACTTCAAATTCTTACTAAGTCAATTATTGTAAGACACGAGGGGCAACAGACAAACTCACTCATGCACACAAAGATTGTTTTCTTAAAACACACACACAATCTCAAAGACCACACCACAGATTACAAACAACTAGGTCTGGACAGTGATTTACTGTGCACAACCACATCAAGTGCTAAAGTTGAGGAGATTGAGGATATACTGTTTGTCACGTATAGGGCTCTCTGACTGTTAAAAAATAATCCTTACTATATACACGCATGAACTTTATTAGGGGTAATATCTTGTTGGAAAATATATATGCCTTTGAATAGTCTGCTTAAAAAAAACCAAAACCTTGACTACGTTATTGGCACTTGGAATCACTAAACCCGTTATAAGTACAGTGAACAGTGATCATTCTGCAAAGTATTTAGTTGTACTGTAATCTAGTCTCTCGCCAAACCTAATTTGTTCTTACTAAATTAAGAGCCATTTGTGTCTCAGAGACAGTGTTTAAAAACTCAATTTCTACATAAGCCCAAGCCCAACATTTTTTCAACAAACTGACAGAACCTTAAAGCCTTATTTTGGACTCTTTGAGAGAAGGACATTGGGGAAAGGGAGTCTGGGAGAGCTTATAATTGCTCCATCTTTAACCAGAAAACACTTGAACAAAGTAAAAATTCAATTTTTCAAAAGGGACTAATAAAAGCTTACACAGTTATTCTTTCCATGCATATAAAATACTACATTTCTGTTTCTTGTTAGACTATACTGAATATTTACAGGGTTTATCATACAGTGAGTCTGTACAAGGTCAGTTCATTTTGATACACGTTCACTGAAGCCCATTATTACCGTTTTTTCAGGATTATTGTCAAGCCTCTGAAGAGACTGCATCTCCCTCGCAACTCTGCCACTGCTGAGGAAAATGGGGATTTTGATCCAATCCATCCTGTTGCCATGGCGACAAATCTTGGAGAGTTCTTTGCAGACTCACTGGCTTTCCTCTTTCCTATGATTCTTTTCTTTCAGATGGAGAAAGAGAGGGCAGCAAATTGGGGATAAAAGGTAGTTTGCAACAGAACCAACACAAGGGTTTGCAGCAATCCCTCAGCGTCTGAAATCCCCCAGTGCTTACGAAGTGTTTGAGCAGGGTTTACTGAGGCTGGCTGCTTACGCTGTGCGCAGACGAGGCTTTCTGCTGTTTCTGGGGTTGTGGTTTCAGTTGTTGCTGGTGCCTCTGGTGGTGAGACTGCTGTTGCTGTTGTTGCTGTTGAGGTTGCCTTGGCTGCTGCTGCGGTTGTTGCTGGGTTTGTTGTTGATGTGTTGCCTGGGTGAAAGTGCCTTGTTGTTGCAGTGGGAAAGCTGCCTGGAGAATCAGCTGGGTAGACTGGTTACTATGGAGAAGCCGGGTGCCCTGGGAGCAGAACAGCAGATGTAATAAATATGAAATAAAAAGTTACGTTTTTAGACTAAGGACTAACTGCTTCTCAAACAACTTTGAGGAACCTTTATGTCCCAAAGGAATCTGTTTTAAAACCATGATATTTGCTGCCCTCTACTGATACCTGTAAAAACTGCTGTTGTTGCTGCTGCCCTTGCTGCCCACTCTGAGCCACCACAGCAGTTTGGTTTTGGCCATCAGCTTGACCCTGGGGCGGTTGGGCAGGTTGCAGAGTAAGGGTCTGAGTCTGCCCAGCCTGCTAAGGTGATGAAAAAATAGTTTTTATCACAGTGTCAGACAATATATTTTAAACAAAACAGGTTTTCATATTTCATGTTAATATTATATTTTGTGCCTCGAACCTACTGAAAGAGGTTTGAAACACTCATACTGGTGATGACTGACACTGAGACAATAGTTTTTGCTGGGAGTACTCTATGACTCTTATGGCATTATTATTACCTGTTGCCCACCAAAAGGGTTGTATGCAGTGACCACCTGCCCCATGAACATGGAGGTGGGCACCATGACAGCACCACATGCCATTGGAGCTGTCACAAGCTTGGTCACAAGCTGTTGCCCTGCTGGAAACCTAGGGAGTTAAAAAAACACACAAAGTTTGACAAGACAATAAATCACAGTGAACTTTAGGTCAATAGGTCCACAAAAAGAGAAATAATATTCATGTTTATTTCATATATGAGTTGTTTCTCACCGGATTTGTCTGTCTTGTGTGAAAGTGGCCACAGTTGTGCCTTGCTGTGTGTTATTCTGCGGCATGCTAGTGCTGATTTGAAGAACATTGGGCTGGCCTGGTTGAGAAATCATCATGGTATTGTAAAGTGGAGCTGATACCGACCCCTGTGTCTGTGACTGAGCTTGAGGAGGTTGCTGTGGCTGACGTTGGGGCTGCAAGAGAATAAGAAACTATTCAAAACTTAATCTCTAAAATATTGTTTAGTTTAAATTAAATTTAGCACAAAAAACATATTTATATGTAGTTGCCTTTAGGGCTTCTTAAGAATGAGCTAACATGCAGCAGGACAACATTTTACATGCAGTAAATAATTAAAACTGCAATGATAGTATTCTGTGAAGTTCTGTGAACATAATTAATTGGTACAGCCTGCCCCCAAACTGTAAAGTAAAACTGATAGTTTCATAGAAAACTAGTACGTGTTCTGTCCAACTAAACTTGTGAAGTAAGTTCCAAAACGAGCGTTGAAGATAGAAATAGATGTAAGTGTATCACCTGTGTGAGAGCATTGGTCTGTGGCTGGAGGCTCTGCTGAGGGGGAGGAGCCTGTGGTTGGATGGTGAGCTGCTGGGTTCCTGAATGGACGGGGTTAAGTGCTGTTTGTTGGACCTGACCAGTCAGAGTAGTTGTCTGCTGGACAGAACCCACCTGAGGCAGCTGAACATTCATGGCTCCACTCTGCTGTTGCAGCAACATCTTTTGAAAACAAATTTGACATGTTACAATTAATATCACTAAAATAAAAACAACATCAACAAATCTTGGAGTGTTGGAGTGTGATCACTGAAGTAAGAGATTGGAAATTGTCATTACAGACCACAATTTCAGGGATCAGTTCTGTCTTAATATATAACCATTTCACACAGTCTGAATACAACTAGATAAGTAACACATTATGTGTGACAGTAGTCTTGAACACAAGGGTAAAAACGATGGATCTAATAAAAAAAAACAAAAACATATTCATAATTACCAAAATGGTGTTCAAGTTTTTCATGTACGTAATTTCCAGGATTGTTCTAGACAGATTTTTTTTTAACTATGACTCTCATAAGATTGCCTCGCCAGCTTATTAGTGACGCAAATGAAATGATGAACGAGATTCCCACTGTTCCTACCCACAACTGAAATTCACATAGAATCCCAAAACAACTAATCATATTACCTTTAAAACACATTTTACATACAGCTAACAGACTAAAAGAGAATAAAGTTGTGAAAACACATGCTGCTGGATGCTACAGCTATGGTGTTTGTCTGCTTCCTACCTGTATACCCTGTCCCTGTACTCTTTGTAGCTGCTCCTGAATGTGTCTCAGCTCCTCCTGCTGCCGCTGGATATTGGCCTGGATCATTCTTGTCCTCTGCTCCAGCTGTTCCTTCAAGTGCTGCATGGCATTTACCTGTGCTGAGAACTCCATCACAGGCTGTGGTTGAAAAGGCAGTTTAAATAATTAATTTATTACATGTTAATGAACCTTGCTTTCCAACACTATGAGAAGTGTCATTTCTCACCTGTACATTTGTCTGGAGCTGCTGCGGTTGTTGTTGTTGCTGTTGCTGTTGCTGTTGTTGCTGCTGCTGCTGCTGCTGTGTCATCATGCCAGGAGTTACACTCTGGCCTGTTGTCTGGGAGCTCATAGACTGATAATGAAGACAATGATGAATGACAATAAAATGCCAGAGTATTGTTAATGTTTACTGAGGGTTTGTCTTACTTGGCTGCTGATTGATGAGCGTCGCTGGGATGTCATCTCCATGGTGGATGCCAGCGATTGCCGAGGAGGTGTGGCTGTGTCCATATGTAGCTTGGAAGCTGTTGCTGTACAAAAAAATCAGTACCATCCTTTGTAATGCATCACCAACACTATGTTGTAATGTGATGCATGCAATGATTGTTGGTTATTGATATGCATACTTACAAGTGCAAGTGTTGTCAGAGACATGGGAAGAGGACTTGCGAGAACTACGTGAGGAAGTGGAGGGTGTCCGACTGTGATCAAAACGCTCCAAAGCCTCCTTGAGGCTGGATGTGTTTAGCTCTGACCCAGAGTCCTGACTCTGAAAAAGATATGTCATTTTTTTGGCCAGCAGTAAGACAAGACTCACAAGTTCCAAAACTACAAATTTTCATTTTGTGCCCTGTTTCTGTACATCCATAACGTTTTCATCCATCTTTGTTCATTACCTTGTCCACATTGGCCTCTGGATTAGACTCCTCAATTCCTAGCTCCCTGCGCTGTTCCGCCCTCACTTCTGCATAGCTGTGTAGAAAAAAAAATGGACAATGTAAAATGAAGGATTACAAAACTATATTCTGTTTTGTCTTGCCAATAGTTTAGCATTGATAAATAATCACTACTGAAAGCCAGTGTTACCTGACTACTGTGTGCGTGCAGACAATAAACTCTGGCCTTGAATTCCACTGGTGGTAGGTTATGTAGTAATGTGTCTGTAGCCAGATCCACTGCTGCCCTTTTGTCAGGAAACGGTAGTAGCAAGACTTCCCTTTACCATACTGCATCACTAAATGGAAGAGAAACAGAAGGAACTTAAATTGTACAAGCAGAGACAAACTACCAGACCTCAGTAAAAAGAGTATAAACAAGGGCTCACAGTGTTCATGACACTTAGCTAGCGTTTCCAGGTCGTCCACATGGTAATAGTCGTACCCTGAAGTTCCCAGAACCTCAAATGGCAGATACCCTATAATTGGTGGAGCTCTACAAAAAAAATAGTCAAACAAGAAACTTAATATTGAAATCATTGTCATATAATTAGGAGAATGTTGTGATAAGACAATATAGTGAAAACATCCTGGTGGAATGCAAGTCAACATGATGACAATAAATACAACGATGACAATAATGTCTCATACACAGAACAATACAAATAGTATTTTGTTTACCTGTGGTCTAAGAAGAGGAACTTCCACTCTAGACTGTGTCTGGATGTGAACTCTTCATTGGGCTCCTCAACTGTACACATTTCCTGTTAAAGTAAAAACACAATATTGTGGCTTGTATATGAAAGATAACAGATACTCTGTAATATATTCACAATATTTGTGTAATTTCAGCGTTTGTGTGTGAGAACTGTACCTTAATAAACTGAGGCTTGGCCAGCCGAACAGTGGCTACAAAACACACCTGGTCGTCAAAGGCAGGCTGTAGAGACCTCTGTAAGACCCCTGCCAGACCATTTCTGGTCACATTAGGAACTATACAACAGAACCCAATACAAAAGAGGTTAGCTCTGTGAAATGTGAAAGGTTCTTTTTAGTGTTAGTGATATTACACAAAACATTTAGCAAATTATAACCATTTTTAATATTTAATATTACATGCTACGCTAAATATATGGCTAAATATGTAGTTTCAGCTGCCTTTAAAAACAAACAAAAGATCTCACTTTTGAATTTACATACCATTGTTGAGTGATTTAAAGTTGCCAATGAACTTTACATATTCATAGACAGGAGGTTCTTTGGGGTCAATGGCCCCTCGCAGCATATGACAGCAAAACTCCATGTGGTTCTTAGCTGATAAAAAAAGACAAAGACACAGGCATTACTAAAAAATGCAGTTCTTGTCTCATCAGACAGACCAACACACAAACAATCAATCAGATAATGGTCTGAAAATATCACATGATTGTCACCCTTAATAAAAGAGAAAAGTGATAAATAACTTCAGCATTAAGCTCTTGTCATAGTTCAACAAAAGACTGAATGAGGTAGGTAGACCAAATTAAATACTGTGCCATATTTATATGGCAATAAATAAATGAATAAAAACAATATTGCTAAATTGCATATATTTGAAAAATGATTATGACTAGATACAACTCACTTTTTAGATAATCAGAGTTTAGACTCTCTGGGTCGGTCGGGTGTGTGGACAGGGCCTTGTACACTTCGGAGTGTTCCCCAACAGGCAGGAAGTTTAACAAATTCTGGTCCACCAAGTCTGCCTGTAAACACAAAAATGTAAAAAAAGACTCTTTTTAGTTGACATAAGACCCCTCAACAAAACAGTGTATTAATTAATTTCTAATAAGCCAGATCCTTTTGAATTGATGTTACTCACAGGCAGGTGTTCAAGTAATGAGGTGACACTTTCAGAAACGTAAAGTATGTTCCCATCAGTCATTATTGCTATAAAGAACCCATCCAAAGCCTAAAGAAATAATTTCAGTATTGTTATAACAAACCAGTAGAACATTACATTGAATTTAAAAAATAAAACACACACAATGATAACATAAAGGCATTTCATGGACAGTTTTATAAAACAAATGTGAGATTTCTCACCTCCAACATGAGCTGGGTAAATTCTTCATTGCTAAGAAATGGAGGTTTCCAGTCCTGTCTGATTTCACTAGACTCAGATTGGGCTGCAATTTCTGTATGAGGTAAAAACATTTGAAAATGTATAAATGATAAAATAAAACTAGAGAGTAAAGGTTAGATGAATAATCATAGAGAAAAGGATACCGCTGAATAAAAAAACAGCAAAACATAAAGGAATGAAATATGTCTATCCGTTTCTGCATTGACAAAGAGTTTAAAAAAGTGCCAGATAAAGCAATGAAACCGGGTCACTGTTAAAAGAACAAAACAACATTTGGGAACTAAATTATTGAGCATTCAATTGCAATTAGATAATAAACATTCAATTAGACAGCAGATTATTATGTTATTAAATATAAAGCCAAAGCTGACAAATGGTTGTATGTTATACCAACAATAACATGACCATAACTGTCTGTATTGTCTGTATTCATTTTTTATTGCACTGACACCTTTGTTGTTCAAAAATGTAAGTTTGGAGACTTGTTAAAGGGGGTTTCTCTTTATTTGGCCTGGTGGACACAGAAATACAATTACTGTATACTTGAATTGCTATAGTTGATTAATGAAAAAATACGAACTGGCTCTGTCTTAATTTGATAGAAGAAAAACTTAAACTTAACTTTGAAGAACAATTTTAAATGATGAAGTGAGTGAATAGTCTTAAGACAATATAGTATGGGATAGTTTATAAACAATATCCACATCTCATAATTACTGCAATGAAGGCCTCTAGTAAACAAATAGGTATTGACCAAGGGGTTTATTGCAGTAAATGATAAATCTTGGAGGAGGTGAGTTCAGCATCAACACAGGATGTGAAGCAAGTGCTGACCTTTGTGTTTACAGAGGAAGTCAATGCTTTTTTGCAGGATGGTGGACTTGTCCATCTTCCTGGTGTTGCCAGGCAACATTGTGCCAAGTTCCTTAATAAGGACATTGAATTGGTCTCTCCGTTTCTTCTCAGACTTGTTACGGGACACACTATAATAAAAGAAAAGCATGTTATATTCTAGTAAAATTACTTGATACAACAATACTTTTAAATGTACTACTAAAATCAAACTACTTAATCTGCTGTTTTCAAAAAACCCAAACAAAAATATTTTGACAATTGTAATTGTGGATGTGAATGGCCTCTCCCTTACCGTTTTGCTTTGTCCTTCTCATCTTCTTCCATCAACCCATCAAAGAGGCTACAATCATCCCTATGGGCAGCAAGAAAAATAGTTACAGACTCTTTTACCCGGGTCTCATTGTGTTTTCCTGTGAGTGTGTGCATTTATTGGCAGCTGAGATGTGTTGTTAATAATAGCTAATGACGGATGTTGGCTAATGAGAGGATTCCTACATGCCAGCAGTGGGTTTATTTTTGGGTCACTCATACGCACACAAAACATGAGTGTGACAGAGAGGGTAGGAATGTGTTGTGCTTGCCAACAAGGTTAGGAGTGCATTTGTACAACATGGCACGTACTTTAAATTTCAATTAAATAAAATCAATAAAATGTTAACATCTGAACAGACAATTAGAATATGTATCTAACGCCTGAATAGTTTCAGATGATTATTATTAGAGACACTGCTGGAATAAGTCATTCCTTAAATGATGTTTGAAAACACAAAAAATTATTAATAAAAAAAAAGTTAAATATTGTATCATAATATAATAATATTACAGTCAAGAATTATTAGTAATTCAGTATGTGTATATGTCGTGTTGTCTTTAGTTAATCCTGGGGCATACAGGTTTATATTGATCAGTGTCTTTGGATTTGTACCCTATGCTTGATGTCATGTTGGCTGCTGATCAGGGCTGTGGCTGTAGTGATTTGCTCTTCAAGCGTGAGGTAGGCATTTGGAAGACCACCTGTAAAGAGAAAAAGAGCTTCAGTCTGGCTTCTCTGCAAGATTTTTTTTATAATGTAGTTCACATTTGGACTGCATGCATGCATACAACACAACAATTAGCTTACGACAGAATAATGTATTAATGTATTGCTTGATAGGTTAAAAAAGTTGGACAAAATACCTTCATTTGCAACATTCTTGTATGTATTTTTGCTCATAGGTTTTATGTGTTTTATACTAACACATAAAAATACTGTTATGCATAAGAATAACACTATGCTCTAATGTGCGCATTATTACTCACCCCACTGCAGCTTATGCACACACTCGGACAATGTCTCCTCTTGGGGGTGTGAGGTCAAGGGTGACACTTTGGTCAAAACTGACAGAGATCATTGAGGTCATGAAAGAAAGCAAGACCACGGATCAGACATGGTGGTCAATCAAATCTGCAGGAGAAAACAGAGAACAAAACAGGGTCATCCAGGGTCATTACAACATCATTTTAGGAGCAGCTTTGAGCAAATTGGCATATTTATTGCAACACAATAATAACAACTAAACCACAAAAATGCATTAGTCAAATAACAAAAACATGAACTCTTTCCAAAATATCTGAATATATCTCATATTCTTCTGGGGGTTCTTCATTATGTCAACAGTGTGATATAGTGACTAAAGGTGGATTGTGACTATTAAGAGTTTTGTAAATCCACTTCTAAATATAATAAACACAAGTAGAACTCAAAATAAATGTATTATACTTGTTTACAAGCAGGTGACATGATTTTAAACTTACTTTGTGGAATGTATAGGTGTTTGGAAAGCTTGTTGTTCTTGCTCTGAACCTTTCAGGCACTGACAAATCTTCGCTGTTAGCCACACCTCACCTGCAACGCAAAACCCCACACTACACATTCAGATTGCAGAGCACGGGTTCACTATTTACTATTCATTTATAATCTCTGGAATACACATATTTTGGTTGTCCTGTGTTATAAACAGGTTATGATACAATTCTTAATGCTTTGTCCGCAAGTAATTTTCACAGTAGCCTATGCTACATGATCCAATGAAAAGATGAAAACCACAAGTGCCACTGGGCAAACTTTTATCTGCACCTCAATTACATTATGGTGTTGTTTAGCAATACAGGTGAAAGGTATAAAGTTAGACAAAGGGTATGAAGAAACAGCTAAATGAAAACTAAAACAATACTCAACGTAACTAAACAACACTCAAAAGCAAAATATATGTTAAAGGGAACAGATTAAATAATATAGTGACAGGTTTCCAGTATCACTGGCACTTTATTATCCCTTTCTACTACTGGGGCTGGTCAACTATATGTCTTTCACACTGCTAACGCATCGATCAGGTTAATATAGAAAACACAATTACAAATTCTCCAATTGTCAGTTTGTCAAGACACGCTTAGACGCCCAGCAAGTGCACATGAACCCCATATAAGAGGATTTTGTTGTCAGATATGACTGTAAGCAGACAGGAAGGTCACGGTGATACATTTGATAAGATGTATGCAACTATTTTAAGTAAGGGAGATACGTTTGATTTTGATTAGCCACAACACACCGTTTCTCTCTTTACCCTGGGAAGCAGTAGCCAGACTTGCTGCCGTGTATTAGTAATGGCCAGTAAGTGAGGTCTCATTGGATCCAGCACACATTAAGAGAGACATTAACAACTTAGCCCTTTAGGAGCAATGAAATTCAGACAACCCGTTTTTAGGTTTTTTGCTACGAAATAAGCACACCTATTTCTTAATTTGCCTTTTTGTGCTACAGGTGTTCGTTATACAACCAAATGAGAGCAACCCATATAGCTAGCTAGCAGCTCGCTACCGAAAACTGCCAGTTTAACAGACAGATTTAAACGCCTCAGTGTCCCAGTTCCCCTCGCGTTTAACTCAGAAATACCGTGAGACACAGTTGCGAGGGGTAAAGCATTAGTGTTTATGAAATAAACAAGAGGAATAGCTGTCTCTATCATAGCAAGCTGGCGCCGAGCCTCAAGCTGTCACGCAACAACTGACATTGAAGACAAAATTAAATCGAAAATGTGACAAACACCACAAGAACACTGTACCTAAACGTCGGTGCAGGAACCAATCCTTCTAAAAGACGAGCAAACGAGAACCTTGGGCCGCACAGAAATGTCTAAAATCGGCGATGGTGCAAACATTTTCGCGGCAGATGTATGTACACACAGAGACAGAGCCGTGGGCGCGCACGTCCGCACACACTCATAGCCTTTATGTACACGCTCGCCCACTCATACACATACACACTGGCTGCTCTGAATGTGGGTCACTGGGCCTTGCTCTCCCTCAAGCGTGCGGAAACTGTTCCAAAGCCTCCTCTGCAGTCCGACCGCTTCCGCACGCTCAAAACACCTTTTACGCACCACAAGGGCCGTGCTACTTTACATTAATAAGATCCGCTGCCTTGAAATACACAACGAAAAACCTACCTTCCCGAATAATCGTCCACTACCTCCGTGTTTTGCTTTCTTGAACGTTGCATCGAGGTGGTGGGGGCCAGGAGGACTCTGGGATGGGAGAAAAACAGGAGGCCTACTTCATATTACGACGTACAGTCATGCGCAATGGAGACAGTAGGGCGCACTATTTTGCAAGTACAGTAGCAGCAGCTAAACGGGAAGGGGAAATGACTTCGTGTGTTTAAAGGCTTTATGTGCATGACTGACCAACTGAATTAAATGCCACTCAAGTTTTGCCGTGACAGATTAAACTAAGATTTTGACTATGTCAGACTGGCTTTCTTGAGTAGTCTAATAACACAAAATGGAGCATATTACATTCTCATAGCCTTATTTTTTGTGCGTTTTGTCCGCTGCAGGATGACACAAGTCAAACAGTGGCCTGAGAATGTGACATTGGGTAATCGCCAAGAGGGTGCAAACATGGATCCATGGGGATGGCCCAGCCTCATGGCAAGGGGTTTCCCGGTTATCGACAACCAATCACGAGCTCTACAGTCCGTGACGTTAAACCTATACAATATTGAGGTTCCCCTATAAAGCCAAGCCAATATTTCAAAAATTACTCTAATTTTCTATTTAACTTAATCTTATCATAATTAATTGTAACGTAAACATAACATAGCAATAACAAATACAGCCTAAAATTAAACTATATATTTACTTAAGAAATAAACAGATAAATAAATGATATGTTGTTTTAAGGTTAGACCACGGATGCATAAGTTATTGACAGTCCATTGAACAAACAAACTGCTCTTGCCTGTAAAATAATAACAATAGATGGATACAAAAACACCATAGCAAAAATCTGACCCACACTTTGCACAGGCCATAAGTGTAATTATGAAGCCTTAAGCCTACATTAAACTACACTGAAATCTATGTAAATACTAGGAATTTATGCATGTATTTCTAGTACATTTTAATCCTGTCCACAGTATTTATAACTCCACAGTTAATATTTTAATTACTTGTAATGTAGCCTTTTACTAACATTACCTTTACTGCTTAATTACTTCAAATCATAACTTAAGATTTATTAAAACAGAAGGGAGTTTTGGAAAGACAAGTCTCCTACAAAGACTCAGCAGATGTCCTCTGCTATGAAAAAAAACCCCATAAAAGTAATAAGGCATTGACAGATTTATTATATAAAATGTATGCCAGTGCCACTGAATGACACATTGCATGGAGTTAACACAACAGAAATAATACCAAACTATTACTGTCTGTCATTCTTGTAATCTAAGCCTTAGGCTAAAGTGTAGTCACAATCTTTTTATTTTAATGCACTATGGTGCCAAAGCTCATTACTTTTCATCTTCTTTTGTTCAGATTTTTTTTGTTATTTCTTCCTCTCTGAACTCCTACCCTCTTGAGTTTGCTTTTCCCAGTGTCATCATTTTCAGTTCTTAAATGGATTAGCTGCTTCTTGAAGATAGATCCTTTGTAGCCAATATTTTCAGTCTTTTCTCAGCTTTCCCTACAAAAATAATGCTGTAAACAAGAAGGCTACCCAGGCACTCCAACTTATCCACAGAGCACGAGGAAATGTATTTAAAAAGCCTTTATTATAATGGTAAAGTCATCATTAAACAGGGCTTGGTATAGGTCACAGTTTGGGTGTAGCCCTACCTACTGTATATACTCACAGCAGCCAACAGGAGGCACACACATTACATTCTAAACAAGGTAAAGATAACCTGCACAAGCACATAGGAGAAGTAAGCATCAGAAGAGTACAACAAATGCAAACAAAGGCAGCAATCAAGAAACATGCCACACTTCACAAAACACATTTCATAAAAAGCATGACAGACATGTTGGCTTTATTATAATAAAGGCTTTTTAAGTAAATTTCCTCATGTTCTGTTTTTAAGTTGGAGTGTCTGGGTAGCCTCCTTATATTTCCTGTTGCAAATGTTTTCACGCTTGTGACAGATTAACTAGGATTCAAGTTTCTAAAAAGTACATCATAGCTCATATGTTATTCATGAGATTCAACACTTGTATCTTTGCTTTCCTCCGCAGGCTTCCTGTCCATCTGTGCATCTTTCCATCTCAGAGGTAAAGAGCCTTTCAACATGAACAAAACAACAACAATAGAGCACTTAACTGTGCAAAGACTCGTCTTTGTTTTCACAAAAGTTACAAATCCAATGAAGCCACAGCCTCTTTCCTGCCAACAAATCAAATCAGTCTTTTCGTCTGGGGAAATGTATGCAGTTTTATTCTTAGAATTTTACCTTTATTTATCAGCGTAATGGTAAAGCAAGAAAAACCTGATCATTTACTTTCTACTGCATCTAATATGATAAATTATGTTAATAACACAAACATGACACGATAAAATCCAGGTATTTATGAGTTCACAGAGATTGAATTGTTATGTGGTAATGGAAACCATGCAGAGTGCTGTGGGACATCCTTTTCCCATACAAACCGTTTAATTACAGATGAACACTGGGAACTGTGCCATAACGTATAGCAACCAGGATATGTGATTGGAGACAGATGGACCAGAGAGAGAAAGGAAAACCATACTGTCCTTTGTGAGTGAGAAGAAATATACTGTATAAACATACACAACTATGGCTTTGTGTCAGCTGATGTAAATATAAAGTAAAAAAAATCCATATTTACAGGAAACTGTGGTCAATATGAGGATCAGAATGGTGGGGCTCATAATGGATCTTAATTGAAACAATAAAAGGATGAACCAAACATAGTGGTCTTTAATTGCTTCTTGCTAAGTCCCTCTTGGACAGATGAGTTTTAGAACGGTGCTTAAATGAAAGATTAGCACAGATCATCAACCCTTAGCAGAGAACAGTGAGTGTGTGTGTCTGAGAACATACTTTCACAGTCAGACCAGATATTAGCACATCCCCTCGACACAACTGCCAGGATTTGTTCGGGATCACAATTGTCTGATTTTTCAAGAACATCTGTCCTGGACTTGTTTTTGTCTCAGTTCTTTTTATTATTTCTTTTTGTTGTTTTTGGTTTTCTTTATTTAGTCTTCCTTCCTTCAGCCCAGTCATGTCGTCTCTTCTGCGGGAGGAAATGCAGAGAGTTTTATTCAGACCTGCGAAACAGCGACTGGTGGAGTTTATTGAGATTGAGGAGCCATCACCAGGAAGGCATTTTCTTTGTGTCTCAGGTAAAAAGCTTCCTTATTAATTTCAATTTGAGCTATCAATAGCAATTTTATGGACAATGTATCTGCAAATGAGCTCACAGCAACACTTTTAAAATGACAGAATCGATCACGTCTGATTTTCTCATGGTTTGGGTTACTGTTAATGTCTAATATGGCTTGGTAATTATTCCTTTTTTCCCTTGTTGTTTGTTTTATTACAGTTGCAAAAAAACAGGCGCAGTTATCGATTGTACACTGTCAGATATCTCAGACCTCCCTGAAATCTGGATCCAAGAAGTCCAGAAGTCAGACCAAACGTTCCAGTATACAGGACTGCTACAGAAGGACAGAAATCTGGTTTCTTGAGGACTTGAGTCTAGTCGACGGTCGGGATCCTGATGTGGTAATAAGTTAATCTAGTTTATGGTTGTGTCATTTTTTAATAATGATATACAGTATGTGTAAATAGATTGTGATAAATGATAGATGTTAGCGCCTATTTTACAAACATATTTTTATATACACAAGTTAATGAAACATAAACGTATTTTCAAATACTGCAATCAATTCAATTTTCAATTGTAGCCATTGACATATATATGACCAATTTGAATAAAACTAATATTCATGCCTTTTCCTCAGGATGACCCTTGCTTCCTGCTGCATTTTAGCAAAGTACGGACAGTGACAGCCATCAGCTGCTCAGCCAAATATGCATTTGTACGTGCACTGGTTGCCCTGAGTGACCAGTACTGTCAGAGGTCACTAAAGCTACTGAACTTTGACTGGGTCTATATCAAGCCCACATCATTTTACTCCAACAGAGGAGACTGTGTTGTTCTTTCTCAGATATGCTTCTATGCATTTAATTTGGTCTGTCTGTCTATGTGCCCAGTGCCCCTAGATGCATAATGAAGCCTTTCAATCACAATTAATCAGTAGGCTTTTATTTGTATGTTTTTGTGTATATTTATTTGTCAAACTTGTGAACGTGGTGTGTACCCTATAGCCTATACTGAAAATGTAGGTGCCATATTGTCTAAACTTTGATTCCATTTGGAGTTGATGCAGTCTTGTGGTTTGTCTTATATTGGCAAGTGTAACCTACTGTGCTGTTGTTCTGTTAAATATGATTTAGTTTTGAGTATTATTGTAGTAAAGGGTAGCTAGATAGTATTAAGGCTGTCTGTAAAATCTAACTTTTTGAAATGTGTTCCATGCAACTATGTGTACTATTATCAATATGAATGATTATAATAAAGCAATTGCACATCCCTTGGATTCCTTGGCCCTTTAGCAATGTTAATGTTAAATATAATTCAATAATAATAATAATAATAATAATAATAATAATAATAATAATAATGATAATAATATAGCCAGTTTTATTGCCACGATCTTAAAATTTGGACCTCCTAAAAATGTGTTTATTAATTTGCTTATCTGAAGGTGGCGCCAAAGCATTCAGTAAAACCATAGAATGTATAAATAATGGAAGCAATGTCTCCATTTGGTCTAATTCGCCCAAATGACCGCCAATGAACGGTGCTTCCATCTTGGATATTTTGACTCCACCTTTAGAGGATATTACTAAAATGGGCAGAGAGGGCAGCTTCCAAAATGCTCCTGGGCGGGTTTTTCAAATGCGCGGTTCAGAAACACGCCCCTCACCTCAGAGCCGACCGGAGCTGAACAAGCTAACGGCCGCAGCAGGGGTTGTGCAGCGGTCTGTCCTGTGACCACAGTGTCAGCGCTCCTCCAGTGGTCCCTGAGCACTCACACCGCTCATATGAACGCTCCTACCGCTCATGCCACCGCTCCTGCCGCTCATATGAACGCTCCAATCGCTCATACCACTGCTCCTGCCGCTCATACCGCTCCTGCCGCTCATACCACCGCTCCTGCCGCTGATGTGAACGCTCCAACCGCTCATACCACCGCTCCTGCCGCTCATATGTACGCTCCAACCGCTCATACCACTGCTCCTGCCGCTCATATGTACGCTCCAACCGCTCATACCACCGCTCCTGCCGCTCATATGTACGCTCCAACCGCTCATACCACTGCTCCTGCCGCTCATAGGAACGCGAATTTGTTCAATATATAGAATCTCAAGGAGGACTCAGTTGTTCTGTTTCCACGTTGTGTTGGCCATTCAACCCCAGAAACAGGGTATTACTTCATACTGTGGGTAAGCTCCTTATCACTGTTGGTGTTGTGTGCTTGCTGTATTAAAAATTGATTTAGAAATGTGTGCAAAGAATAATAGAAAAAAATAGAAAAACAACAGAAAAATCCGGATAGACTACTAGTAGTGTTATTATGACAGTGTGTATATAGCTAAACTCTGCATATTGTTAGGAATACAAAAAAATAATAAAACCTTTTCTTGAATCATGCATGGCTGAAAATATACTTGCATGCATTTTCTGACAGGAGTGGACGAGGGCAAAGAAGGTACATAATATTTTTCAACACATTATAGAGCTGTTGTCCTACTTGTACTTAAAGCATTAAAGTATGGTGTATGTTGTATCAATAATATTTTCAGGGAATAAGTATATAACGACTGATAATTTTTTAAAGTGGTTGTGCATATTAGTGGTAGTAATCAGGTTTATATTTAACAAAATTGGTTCTGTATTGCAGTACATTGTACCCGCTAGTCAGCAAGGAAGACTGGGTGAAATGTGAAGCATGCAATGGTTGGCTACACAAAAATTGTGCGACCACTTGCATCATTGATATTCACACGCAGGCAAAAAGTTTTACGTGTGCGTGTATAGAACCAGGGGCTGAGCCTGGGCCTGGATGTGGAGCACGGGTCTAGGCTTGGCCCTCTGATGTGTTCAGAGTACCAGGAGCACGGGCCGGCCCGGGGCTTGGCACATAAACCGGGAGGGGGCTTAGGAGTGGGTGTACGGTTGGAGAGGTGAAAAAAACCCTCGGCGCCTAATCGTATTGTCGTATTGTTGCAAAATTTTTGCAAATATGTTTCTTTCTTGGTCCGACCAAACCCTAGGATTTGTGCAGGATATTTTTCTGTCTATACTGGTTTATAGTGACACCTTTTTAAAATGTGTTGTACAAAGAAAAAAGCTATTTCTCTATGGACACCTTTAATGGTAGCAATTCATTACATTACCTTTATTTACAACAAACAAATCAGCCATTTTGACTTACAACAGAATTTCAGAAATTTCAGTCGTCCCTTTTTTCAGTCTCAGTTTACTTGAATACAACAGACTAATATGAACACCAAACTCTCATCCAGCATTAAAAAGCTCTCACACACATTTGCTTTTTTGTACATTTCTGCTAAAATTGGTCAAATAAATTAAGTTTTGATCTGAGTTGTATATGACATTTGAAAGTAAAAACAAAAAATCTTTTGGTGCAAACATTAATGTACAACAGTGTCATTTACCATTTGGCAGTGTAAAAATAAAATTAATTTCAAGAGGTTGTTTATCCAAAACATGCTAACATCATCTGGAAAGTTTTAGGTGTACATTTGAAATTACAGATCAGTGAAGGGGGTTCTTTTGTTTTCACTTTCCTTTAGTACAGTCTCACGCTCTTTGTGAATTGTTAGTTGTCATGAGTCTCAGACCAGAGATGTGCTACTCTCAGGGTAAAACGATGGTCCTTAGAAGTCTTACATTTGCCTGAAAGAAAATCCTTTCCATAAGTTTAGTTTGTAGCTAATATATATTTAATTATATTGAAGAACACAAGAACATATAGAAATAATTAGTTAATATTTGTTAAATGTACATAAGCACCTTTTCTAAAAAACTAATGTCTTTCTTTCTGGCGCGCGGAGGGCACACTAGTAGGACCCATGCGTCCAATGCCGCCAAAATTCAAGTGAGATCTGTTTTCCT
Organism: Rhyacichthys aspro; assembly: GCA_036850595.1. Lineage (NCBI taxonomy): Eukaryota > Metazoa > Chordata > Actinopteri > Gobiiformes > Rhyacichthyidae > Rhyacichthys > Rhyacichthys aspro. Next base: position 10,006,242 of record CM072148.1, on the reverse strand, counting down.
GTCCGTTGTAAACACTACGCTCTGACTTGGTCCCTCACTTTCCAAAGTGTAGGATCTATACTCAGTCACGGGGCGTACCTCTGGACTTTGCGGAGACAAGACAACAGAAAAATGCACATCAAGTCGATTATAATTGAAGGATTTAAGTCCTACGCTCAGAGGACGGAGATCAATGGCTTCGACCCGTTGTTTAACGCCATCACGGGGCTGAACGGCAGCGGCAAGTCCAATATACTAGACTCGATATGTTTTCTTCTGGGCATTTCTAATCTAACTCATGTAAGTGTCGTCTCTCTGTTATAAATAGTTAATATGAAAACGTTTCGGTGCCTCATGTTGCTCACATTTGTTTTTAAGGTACGAGCCTCCAATCTTCAGGACCTGGTTTACAAAAATGGTCAGGCTGGCATCACCAAGGCCACTGTGTCTATAACCTTTGATAACTCCAACAAAAGCCAAAGCCCTCTGGGGTTTGAAACCCACGATGAGATCACCATCACAAGACAGGTAGAAAATGAAATAAACAGACATTGTTATGGCATACATTGTATCTAAAGCACCTATCATTTTTTCAAGGTGGTGATTGGTGGTAGAAACAAGTACCTTATCAATGGGGTCAATGCCAACAATACCAGAGTGCAGGACTTGTTCTGTTCTGTTGGTCTAAATGTCAACAACCCTCACTTCCTCATCATGCAGGTCAGTCTGATATACATTTTTACATAATTTTTGTGCATTCATTTCCATGTCAATTATTTGATTTTTTTTTTTTTAATTGTGTCTATAATTATATTTGGTGTATATTGTTTTAGGGAAGGATTACCAAGGTTTTAAATATGAAGCCACCAGAGGTAAATACAATCAACACTGTAGCTGTTGCTGTTAAAAATTGTGTTAGCCTATTTTTTTGCTTTAACTAATTTAATCTCTTTAGATCCTTGCCATGATTGAAGAGGCTGCAGGTACCAGGATGTATGAATGCAAAAAGATCAGTGCTCAAAAAACCATAGAGAAGAAGGAAGCCAAATTGAAGGAAATCCAGACCGTGAGTTAATATAGGATTTTGAACTTCTGACCACTATATGTGAGCCCTCTAACACTGTGCAATATGGTTTCAGATTTTAGATGAGGAAATTACTCCAACCATGCAGAAACTGCAAGAGGTGGGTTGGCTTCATAATAAAACATTTAGCCCATATAAAACACATTAATTCATTATAAAAATTGCACTTTTACAGGAAAGGTCATCATACTTGGAGTACCAAAAGCTGATGCGAGAGATCCAGCACTTGTCTCGACTGTATGTCGCCTGGCTTTTTGTTTGTGCAGAGGAGACCAAGATGAAGTCAGCAGAGAATCTGAAGGTGATGCAGGACAACATTGCCAAGATGCAGGCATCTATGGCTGAGAATGAGACTAAAGTGCAGGAGCTGACTGCTCAGATTCACGAACTGCAGAAGAAAAAAGATGAGGTAAATTTTTTATGTTTGTTTAACACCTTTTGTAAAATCAGTTGTTAACTTCAAGTGCATTCTTGCTGCTTTAGGAGGTAAATGGAGTTTTGAAATCCTTAGAGGAATCTCTTGCTGAAGTGCAACGTGTGGATGCCAAAGCTCAGAGTGCTCTTGATGTAAAAAAACAGAATCTGAAAGATGAAACCAAGAAGAAAAAGGAGCTCATCAAAAGTATGGAGGAGGTAATGAGACCTCTTCCAGTGTCTTGAAGGTGGTTGTGCTTATTTTCAAATATTTCAGAATATTAAGTATTAGTTTTTTACCTTGCCCACAGGACAAGAAAATGCTTGTGGTCAAAGAAAAGGAGGTGGCTAAATTTACTGAACAGCTTCAGGCTCTACAAGAAGAGGGGCAGAAGGACAATGCTGCCCTTGAAGCTGCTGAGCAGCATTTCAAGGCGGTTTCTGCTGGTCTTTCGTCTAATGAAGATGGAGAGGAGGACACTCTGGCTGGACAGATGATGGCCTGTAAAAATGAAATGAGCAAGGCAGACACTGAGGCCAAGCAGGTAAGGAAATGTCATCAGAAATTGCCATTATCATACTTTGAAAATAATTAATTCAACTCTATTTTGTTTTTGTATTTTTGTGGTAATTTGTCTAGGCCCAGATGACCCTGAAGCATGCCCAGGCTGAATTGAAAACCAAACAAGCAGAGGTAAAAAAGATGGACAGTGGCTACAAAAAGGATCAGGATACCCTCAACGCTGTCAGAAGCAACAGAGAGAAACTGCTGGCTGAATTGGCTAAACTCAACTATGAAGGTAGTGTGCACGTTTTGTTGTCAAAATGTTCCAAAAGTTGTCATAACTTATTCCACCTACTCTTTATGCTTGTATAATTAGATGGAATGGAAGAAAGGCTGTTGGACCAAAAAAGGCACCTATCCAGAGAGGTTGCTAAACTTAAAGAAACTTATGAACGTCTGGTTTCGCGCTTTCCTAACCTGCGCTTTGACTACAAGTAAGGACTTGTGCAGAATATTCCATAACTTTTCTTTGTGCTGCTGAGTGTCCTAACAAACTAAGTAGCAGTGTATGTTATCTTTATTAGGGACCCAGAGCGAGGATGGGACCGCAGCAAAGTAAAAGGGTTACTAGCTAACCTGATATCAGTTCGTGATGTATCCTATGCTACAGCTCTGGAGGTAGTGGCAGGAGGACGGCTATACAACATTGTTGTGGACACAGAGGTGTGCTCCATTTACCAAATGTTATTTGCTGCTTGTAGGAACAGGATCGTTTGTCTGAATGGTGTTTTATTTTTTTTAGGTAACTGGTAAAAAACTACTGGAGAAGGGTGAGCTGCAGAGGAGGTACACCATCATTCCTCTGAACAAAATCTCTGCTAAAACCCTTAATGACAAGGTGGTCAGCGCTGCAAAGAGCTTGGTAATAGGATACTGCATTTTTAAAACCCATGCAGTTTAGGTCATCTCAAACAGTACAATCATGGTTTGCTCTCTCTCTGTTTCTGGTAGGTTGGGGAAAACAATGCTCATACTGCTCTTTCCCTTGTGGGCTATGAATCTGACCTGCGCAAAGCTATGGAGTATGTGTTTGGTTCCACTTTAGTGTGTGATACTTTGGACAATGCCAAAAAAGTGGCTTTTGATAAGCAGGTGATGACCAAGACTGTTACTCTTGGAGGAGATATATTTGACCCACAGGGAACCTTGAGTGGTGGTAAGACCATGGAATGAGGATTTGAATGTGATATTGTAGTCTGTGAAATGATGAATAAAATACTGGGTTTTAAATATAATATTCTAGTCTGTTAAAACCACGGTAATATTAGAATAATTTCAGATAGTGGTAACTTTGTTGACTCTCCTGTGGTTGCAGGTGCTCGCTCTCAGTCAGCATCAGTTTTGTCCAGCCTGCAAGAACTGAAGGATGTTCAGGACAAACTGAATGAAAAGGAGAAGCAGCTCAAAGACACTGAATTGCAACTGTCCAACCTTAAAGCAACTGCAGAGAAGTATGCATTTAGTGACAAGGGTGTTATCTTTATTGGCTATATTCAGAAAATGTTTGTACATTGACTTTCTGCAGATACCGGCAGCTGAAGCAGCAGTATGAGCTGAAAGTCGAGGAGGAGCAGATTCTACAGGCCAAACTTCAGCAGAGCTCATTTCATCAGCAGCAAGAGGAGCTAGAAAGGCTGCGCAAGGCCATAGGTCAGCACTGAAACTTTTTAAGTATTGGCTAAGTTGGCCTTTGTTACATGTCCAAATACAAATAATTATTCTACATGTATGAAGCAAAACAATCAATTTATGGCTACAAGTCTTCTTTCCTTGGTTGACTAAACTGTATCATGTATTTACTTATCCAGAGGAAAGTGAAGAGAAATTAGGCTCCACCAAGGAGGTGCAAAAGCGGGCTGAAGAGAAGTACAAAATGCTGGAGAATAAGATGAAGAATGCTGAAGCAGAGAGGGAGAAGGAGCTGAAGGCTGCTCAGCAGAAACTGAATGCAGCCAAGTCCAAAGCTGATGCCTTTAGTAAAAAGCTCAAACAGAAACAGCAGGTCCAGATGTATTTTAACTTTATACTATATTGGCAATTATTGCACTGTCGTAAGCCCATTATTATGTTTGTCACAAATACCAAATCTTGTGTACAGGAGTCTGATGCTGTAGCCCTGGAGCTGGAGGAGCTGCGTAGGGAGCAGACTGGTTATGAGCAACAGATCCAAGCTGTTGATGAGGCCATGAAGCTCATCCAGGAGCAAATTGACACCTTATCTAGCACTGTATCCCAAAACAAGGTATAGGGCTTTTTGTGTTGTTGTTTTTTTTCCTAATGTCTTTCTATGCTATATTCTTGTGTTGCACCTTCAGTAATTCACTTTAAAATAATTATAATGACTTTAAACCAGCAGTTTCACTTTTCACCTTGGTTTCTGTGCAGGATGCGGTGCGTAAAGCCCAGGAAGAATTGGCCAAACAGAAAGAAGTGATCATGTCTCAAGACAAAGAGCTTAAGGTTCAGTTTTGCAGTTGATCAAACCAAAACAAGATAAAGGAGAACCCTAGAGGTTAAATTTTTGTCTTTCAAATCCTTTAGGTTAAAAGCACAGAGGCCAATAAAATAAGAGAGCAGAGCAATGAGATACAGCTCAAAATCAAGGAATTGGAGCACAACATCAGTAAACACCGCAAAGACAGCCAGGATGCTGCTGATAAGGTAGGAAAAAAGGAAGAGTAAGATCTGACCAGACTCGTACTCACCCACAGTGTAATATTAGACACCTGTCAATATTTTTCTCTTTATATCCAGGTATCGCGGATGCTGGAGGAACATGACTGGATACAATCAGAGCGTCACTTCTTTGGACAGCCAAATTCATCCTATGACTTTAAGTCCAACAATCCTCGTGAAGCTGGTCAGCGTCTGAAGAAGCTGGAGGAGACCACCACTAAACTCGAGAGGAATGTTAACAAGAGGGCCATGAACATGCTCAATGAGGCTGAGGAAAGGGTGAGTGATAAAGGATTAGCCATTGCCAAAAAAAATTAAAGCTTTACTGCACTTTCTTATCATATGCTGTTTGATTGACAGTATAATGACCTGATGAAAAAGAAAAGGATAGTGGAGAACGACAAAGCCAAAATCTTGCAGACCATTGAGGAACTGGACCAGAAGAAGAATGAAGCCCTCAATGTGGCATGGCAGAAGGTTTGCTATTTTGATAAATTTGCTTTTGTTTAGCCTTTTTTTTTGTATCAGATGAAAAGTAGTTTAAAACTTGTATTTCTTCCCCTTTTCAGGTCAACAAAGACTTTGGCTCCATTTTCTCAACTCTACTGCCTGGTGCCACAGCTAAGCTGGCTCCTCCACAGGGCTGTGGAGTCCTTGAGGGTCTTGAGTTTAAAGTTGCTTTGGGCAACACCTGGAAAGAGAACCTTACAGAACTCAGTGGTGGCCAAAGGTACACTGAAGAAACATTGTTGTATTGACAAATGATGAATATATGTAGGTGACTAATGCATTTCCATTCGTCTGGTTTCAGGTCACTGGTGGCACTCTCTCTTATTCTGGCAATGTTGCTGTTTAAGCCTGCTCCCATCTACATTTTGGATGAAGTTGATGCTGCCCTTGATCTCTCTCACACACAAAATATTGGACAAATGCTGCGCACTCATTTCAGGCACTCACAGGTTTGTTGTAACCTGAGCAATTTGAAGTCCAGTGATTTACAGTGTGCTGACATTTTCCCCCGTTGGTATTTTAATGAGTTTGAATCTTTTATGTGCTCTCTTTTGCAGTTCATTGTGGTTTCTCTAAAGGATGGCATGTTCACTAATGCCAATGTGTTGTTCAAGACCAAGTTTGTTGATGGTATGTCTACAGTGACCCGGACTGCGCTCAGCCAAAGTGAGGCAAACATTCCTCAGAAAGGTCAGGACAAGGCGCGCCAAAAGGACAAGCGGAATAAGCAGCTCATTAGCTAATCCGGAAAAAAAAGGCAATGATTCTTGTACTAAGTCAACTGTTATCGAGTATTAACCAAACCATTTTATAATTTTATGTCTGACGCTAGTAATCACTTTATTTCATTACTGGCATAGCAGCTACTTTCTGTTGACTTGGCAACAAATAGGGAAATGCACTTATCAGTTTTGCCTATTTTCCCTACCTTTGTGTTCTTGTATGTTCTGTCTGTATCATGTCATTCAAACTTTTAACTGTATAATTTCTATTACAAAATAAACTTCCTGCCTAACCTTAAATTCAGCTGTCTGTCATTTAATAAAGCGAGTAAAATGCAACTTCAGTATATTATAGCTAGTCAAGGTTTACTTTGTTTACATTTTGGGTTATGGGTTAACAACACCCTCTACTGGTTAAAATGCCACCAGAGTAGTTTTAAATTGTCCGATATGTTGACCTTTCAAAAGAACACAAGTCCAAATTGTTAAGGTAGTTTATTTCATTGGGGACAAATTCAAATAACCGGCATCACTTTCCATTAAAACACAACCGAGTAAAACATTCAGACTCATTCACGTTGCAAACAGGAAACATGAAATCTTTTAAACTACTCCATTCCTCAGTAGTTATGGAATAAACCTGTTGGACGTGACCAGAGTTAAAGTAATCTCTATGTGGGTAGACTAATTGCTAACCAATTGTAAAAACTTTTGATGAAAGCAATGTACAGTGTCCACAAATCCAATGTTTATATGTAATTTAATTATTTTATTTAAATCAATCACCAGTATCAGCAAGTTGTTTTTTCAAGCTTTAAGGTCACATATTGTAAGTCAGGAGCAGTCCGTAAGCAGTCTTTTAAAAGCCCACAACTAAGTAATGCAACTGATGGATAATCCAAGATGATCAAGATAACAGTATCAAATGGCCTGTGCTAATATACATGTTTGAAACAAGTTATGTTTGTGAGCTTTGTGCATGCTCAGGGTTGGCTCTGGATGTGCCTGCGCAGCTCCTGGGCTTTATCTCTCAGATCAGGTCTGCTGTCCGACTGCAGTGTTGACAAGGAACGCTGCAGTTGCTCTCGGCTCTTTGCAGACACACAGTCCCACTGTTCACTTTCTGTTAACAACAACCAGACAGTTCATATAAGAATTACCCAAAATATTACAATAGTTTTCACATAGTAAAATAAAACAAGTTTCATCTGTAATGCTCAAAAAAAAAACTCACCTCCAGTTCTTTTCACAATCAGGTCCACCACTGACAGGGCTTCTGTTCTCACAGAAGAATAACTTTTGTTTTCTAGACAGAAAAGGCATGTATAACTAAGTTACCGAATTTTTACAGAAACAGTTTTTAATAAAAGTAATTACTTGGACTAAGCACATTTGAGTTTACCTAAAGGATACGTGAGAGCAGCACAGGTTTCTGTGAGTATTTGGGACAAATCATTAACATTTTGATTACCCTTCTCTAGCAGCAGTAACCTGTAGAAACCAAGCACAAATGGGACAACTTAGTTTTTTGTATTTCAAACAATTCTTGATTAACTATTTACTATGAAAAAGTAACATTTACCCTTGGAAATATGCCTTCATGCAGTTTAAAACAGCAAGCTGCACTTTCCATGTGCTCAACTTGAGGTGTGCACACATTATGCTACACACCTCTACTTGAAAACAAGCTGAAAACAAAAAACGTTTTACTAATTTGTAACCAGTTACAATAAAAATATGATAATAGTGCCAACTCTTGTCCGCAAATTACCCTGAGTCTGTGGGTTTTTGGGCCAAGCTTTCCCAAGTGTCTCAAAAGCACAAAGCAGAGCTTCTGTCTGCAGCTCTTTCTGCTTTCTGTCTGTATCATCATCATCCTCATCTAGTGATCTTTTCGATGCACTATGGCTTTCCGGACAGCTCTGTTAATAAAAATGTGTTTTCAACTGGAATGATCAAAGTCTTGCATAAAGATAAAGAAAAGTAGAAATAAGATAATACCTTCTTGATCAGAGGAAAAAGTATCTCAGCAATTACACTAAAGCAATCCTCTTGGCTGCTGTGAAGCACATCTCCAGCACAGCGCAGGGCAGCCATTTTGTACACCAGACTCTCTTTACGACATTCTTTCAACACAACATCGAGGACCTCAGAGATGGTGGGCTGGCCTTGGCATGGCTTCTGTAGTTCAGTGCTGAAGACAAAGATTAATAACAAAAACACAACATGGTAATCTGATTTTGTTTAGGAAAAAAAGTTATTGCTAATTACCTGCATTTTGACACGACTGATCCAATGGCTTTCAACAGCTCCTCCTATTTAAAAAAGTCACATTTGAGTACAACAGTTTCTTTCAACATTTGAAATGTTCAGTCAATACCTTGCCAGCCCATGTCCGTCCAGTTAGGGCCTGTATTAAAGCTGTTAGCACCAAGCCAAGGTGTGGTGCCACCAATGAGCCTGTCTGTTCCTTGGCAACAGTTGCCATGGCAGCAGCACCCTGAGCCTTCATCTTCCAAGATTGAGACTGCAGTGCTTTTTGTGTTATAGCAATAAGCTCTGTCATGTAGAGCCTAATGCCTCCAAAACTTCCTAGTGGCGGGTAAAATGTTCAGATCTAGTTATATATCTATTAGCAATATGGTTTAAAGTTGATATCAGTGAAAAGCATACAAATCTGTAAACACTAATCAATCCAAAACAGTTTAACAATACCTGGTACATTATCCTGCCAGACTTCAGCCCATAGTGTAGCATCATGGCTTTCTCCTTTTTCCTCGTCAGGACCTGCAGCCTGATGCATTCCTAGAAAGGCCAGTGGCAGAGCCACTCCTGCATGACCCCTGAGCACATCTGGACTGTAGTGGCTGATGGCATGCACAGTCAGTGCACACGATGACTTGTACACAGGTTCTGGAGGCAACAGACACATATATCATTACATTTTAATGTTAAATGCATTTGACTGGCCCTCATTTAGTGCACTGCAATATATTGCCAAAGGGATGAGGTCAATTATTCTCACCTTCTTTCTCTAAGTACCATGTGTTAAGCTTCAGCAATAATTTCTCTACACTGCTGTCTTTTGCCGTCTGATGGGAAAAAAATAAATGTTTTTAAATCACGCTGAACAAAAACATATAGCAATAATATAAATTTAACATACGGTTACCCTGACAAGATGTCCGAGAGCAAAGGCAAAGGTTTTTTGTACAACACTGCTTCTGTCGTGAATACCATTTAATAGGGCACTCATCAATTTACCTGAATAACCAAAAATGTTATTGGTTAAGACACTCTAAATTGATATCCCATAATGAAGGTCAAAGCTGTACCTGAGTAAGGGGTGAGGTCCTGAGGACACTGCACTGTTAAGGAAACTATCACACTTGCACAGCCGCCCTGTGCAAAGCATACACAGTAAAAAGCATAATTCTTTGAACAATAGACTACATCCAAAGTGTGTAATCATGAAAAACTACGGCAGTGTCTATACCTTGGTGCCCAAGCCTACTCCACTCTTTAGAAGCTCACAGAGCCTGGGGACCAGCTCTCCCAGCACAGAAACATCTAGGTGCTGCAGACACTGAAACATGCAAGTCCATTTATAGTGTAACAATGCACCATAACTCGATGAGAACACAAATCTGGCATTCTGTTACTTATCTTACCATATTAATTGTCTCCATCATTGGTGAGGACTTGGCCGCGCTGAGTCTTGCAGCATCCATGGCACTCTACAGGACCCAAAACCAGTCATTACTCTATGACATTGTTTTATGAAGGGTCTTAAAACATAATGCTCAAACATATTACCAGACAAGATGAAAAAGATACCTTTTCCTGCTCTGTGGCTCTGAGGCTGAGGTAGTTGAGGACTTGTGGCTCCAGGGTGCTCAAAGCCTCCAGAAGAGCTGGGATGAGTCTGGAAGCGTGAGGTTTTAGCCTGGCACCAGCTGATTTACTAATCTTCACTAGGGTCTGAATACTGATGGTATAAACGACAGATGCATTCAGAGAAAATGGCACAAAACAGAAAAACATGCCAATATTAAACATTTATATATAAAAACATTACCTTAGTGAGCGCACCTCTGAGACATTACTCACAATGCCCTTTTCCAGTAGAGTAGGCAACAACACCGACACAGTTTTCTGAGCTCCAGAGCCAGTAGACTCACACATACGAATACACACCTAGACATAAGAAAAAGGGATTCAGTAAACAATATGAGGGTAACACAAACAAAACACAGTTGTGTTTTAGGCCTTAAATAGTATACATACCTTACTCAGTGTCTTCAAAGTAAGGTCTGCTGCCTTCCTTACTGATTCCTAAAAACAAAAGTTTACATGAATTTCCAGAGAAAGTTCCATTTCTATATTTAATGACATCTAGAAAACAAGTATAATGAAAATTAGTTTCTGCTAACCTTGATATCATCGAGGACTCTAAAGAGTGTCTCCCACATTTCTGCCAGGTGGTCACTTAGGTCATCAGCTTGTCTACCTCTAATCAAATCATTCAGGGCTAAGCAGCTGGAACCAAAAAAGATAAATAATTAAATTAATGACAATGACACAGTGACAGCGCAGCAGACCTACACACAATATACCGTATCAAACCACTGTAGTTATTGTACCTGGACTCTCGCACTCTCCAAGTGGGACTGGTCAAATTGGAGATGACATCCTGCAAAATTTCCTTGAGGTATTTATCCACCTGTATCACAAGCACAAACGTTTAAAAGACTCACTGTAAATGTTGTATTTAATGTGTTTGTCAACACTATAGAAAAACCTGTCAATCTCACCAAGGTCTTATCAGTGACTAAAGCATCCCAAATGCTGGTCATGGCTTGGCGAATGCTCAGATTAGGGTCGAATTGGTATCGATAGAGACGGGGCACTAACTGTGGAAGGAACGGAGCCAGCTGTTCCCCAGCTTTGGCTGCAATCATGTGGAACCCAAATGCTGCTCCCTGAAGAAAGAAGAGGAAAGATAAGTCCACAGGAAAAATACAAACTAATATAATAAAAAGATGAGTATACCTTGCGGGAGTTCCACATGGCATGGTGATTTGCCAGATTCATAAACTTGTAGACAAGATCTGGTTGGTTTAGGTCACTGGCCAATGAGCAGAGCTCTTTGTATGTGGACAACCCATGGCTTCAAGGGTCAAGAAGAAAAATAACAAAATTTGATAAATTCAGTATTTCTATGTTGCTAAAGACTAATGCACTATAAAAGGCTTGATTAACTTTCTTACCCATCAGGTGTTTTTCCCAAATCCTCTCCTTGAAACACTTCTGTATCATGTGATACTGTATGTTTCACCCTAACAGAAAACATCATATCACCAATTTATCAGCAAGTTTGGCCCCTGATTTGAGTATATAATATGAACCTTAATATTGCCTTCACCTCTTTCCAGTCATGAGTGTTTCCACCAGAGTCGACACCAGTTCCTGTTGGTCTTTCTCCCCTCCCATCTCGTAGACCAAGCCGAGACCTTTGGATGCTACATCCTGGCTCAGCTCTACAAAAAAAAGGAAGCAGGGAGAATGAATACTACAAAAAGATGGGAAAAAACAGTGTTTAAAATGTAGTCTCTTACAACAAACAAAATGCCATCTTACCATCAGGCTCTGAGAGTACAGAGATGAATGCATTTTGAATCTCCTTTAAATGTGACTGTATCAACAAAAAAGCAGAGGTATCTTAATGTTGCTACCAAAATAGTCAGTGATCACTTTATCACAAAACTGTTAAAATAAAATTCACTATTGATTATCTGAGCTCTAATATTGCAAACTCAAGACCTAGCAATGTGCAATAAGAAATAAAAATTAACCAAATAATGACATGAAAAGTCTTAGACACCTTTATTTCCTTGTGTTGGCTTAGTTTCTTCACCATGGAAAGTAGCCAGATACAGGCTGCCTGTCGGACATGGGGGTTTTGGCTCGTTATATATTTTGCCAGGATGGAGTTGAGGACCCAAGGTACCACATCATTGTTTTTCACATCTGAAAAGATAAAGGGTAAACAAATCACTACTGTATTGTATCACTACTGCACTAACTGATAATGGAGCTTTGCTGATTTTGCTGATGCAGTTTTGGGGACCATAGTATATAAAGTAAAAACAAAAACTAAACGTTGTCAAGCACAATTTGACTGCTTACTGATAGGTGCACTGTACTGTTCCTCAGTACATGTCCAGGGGTCTCTGGCTGCTCCAGAGCTGGTACCTATGGCAGCACTTGTGATCGCTTCTCCAACTGTGAACTGCAGCTCCACTTGTTTTGCCTAGAAAAAGGTGAAAAAGTGACATATGTTAATTGTTTGCTCTGTAAGTATAGAAAAGTAGTATCAAGTAAGTATCAAAAATATTTTCTGCTAGCACCAGCTCAACTGATGATATTTATCAGAACTCTATTTTTACAGATTTACCTCCACAGAGTCCATGAGACCCTGCAGCAGCTTTTTCTGATGAGGAAAGTCACCATCTCCTACTGGTAGGTGCCCCAAAGCCTGGATTGATCGCTCCTTCATCTGAACAACACACAAGTAGTATATGAAAAAAAGCACAGTGAGATTGTTTGAATTCTTCACAAATTTTCCTTGTCTATCTTGAATTCTGTAATTACTTTGGTGCTTTCTTTGCCAGAAGGGATGCGAGCTAATAGGTTTTCCACAGCAGATAGTTTGGTGAAGCCTTCTCCCTCAGCAGGAATAAGAAGGGCCCCATTACGTCCAACTTCTCCAAGTGCTGTACAAGCTGCAACTGCCAACAGTGCACTACTGTTGTCCAGGAAAGAACCTGGATGGAATACCAAAATAAGAAATTCACATCTAAAAATTTTAGATAAATCAAGTGCAAAATGCAAACATACCAATTGTCTTAGTAGCTAGTGAAACGAGTTCATCATCCTCTTGGTGTGTAATGTTCAACCCAGGCCCAGGCGCCAAACATTTTCTTTTGCTCATATACCTTCCCACCATAAAACCAAGAGCCATTATGGCACCATGCTGAGTCTCAGGACTCTGTAGTTAAACACAATTATAAACCATGTAAGACAAGTTCCAAACATCCAACTAGTATCCAGAGGGTCACTGGCTTACATGATTATCTTTTGTGATTTTGACAAGGTTATGCACAGCCGTTTGCAGTTCGTTGCCAGTCATAGTAGAGACCACAACGGCATACAGTTGTGCCGCAAGCTCCCTCATGTCTTCCTTGTTTGTATTCATCAAGCTCTAAAAAATAAACATATATTTACATACATATATTGAGGAAAAAATATCAATTTTATCTAAAAATGCACAATAACTTACTTTGATCCAGTCAATTTTATCAACAAATCTAGGAGCCAATTTCTGTGGGCAGACTGACACCACTTCCAGTAGACAGTACATAACTGGGATTCCTGTTTAAAAGGTGAAAAAGGTAAAATGTACATGGATTAGGAACAGCCAAATGACAGCAAAATTCAGGTTGTTGATGTTTTACCAAATAGGATATTTTCTACCTACTAAGATTATTGTTTCTCCACATGAAAGAGAAATAAAAATTGTTTTATTCTATTTACACTTACCTCCTACAGCAGACAGAAGCTGCTGCAGCAGATCTATATAAATGTGAACTGGATTTTCTTCAGTTTCTTTTGACCTAGAAGACTGATGTTCAGAGGACAGCAATGTTTGGACATAGTGGCCAATAGCTGGGGCATCATCCTGCATATCTGCCAAACGTGCAGACATGGGTGTGACACCCGCACTGTGGGCTAAACACATCCTCAGGTACAATATGATCTGGTAAAAGAATAGTAAGAAATTAGTAGATAACAAAGCCGCATGTCAGACTTTTGCATTTTTGTCACAGAATCTTAAAGTGGATACAACATAATTACCTCTACAAATGCAGATGGATTAAAGGGAATAGCTGATGTCCCAACAATGTACTTAGCTGGAGTCTTGATTCTCTGTGCTGCCTAAAAAGGACAAGAACAACACTGCCTGAGATTGATTATATTTGTCTGATGCCTAAAACTGCTACATATTGAAAACAATAAAACATAAAACTAAAAAACATGAATTTACCTTCTCCTCGACATAGGCAACCATGTCTGGAAAGGAGGGCATTGATTTTGGTCCTTCCTTCTCTGAACCCTTAGTAGTAACAGTCCTTAGAACCTTTTGGGCCTCTCCACTAACCTCTTCCCTCCTAAAATACAGAAAACATGGTTCTCTTGCTGCACTACTAAAACAAATATAAACTAGAGATTATTTCATAGTGTATGTGTGTATGCCAAAGGCAGATATAGTCTTCTGACAAACTTACGGGTCTCCAGCTGCTAGGAGCAGAAGGTACCTTGATGGCACATGGTCAGGTGCAAACACAGTGCTTGCAAACTTCATGGCCACCTGGCGAACCTGTACTTCTGGCTGTATATGTGAAAATAAATAAAAAGTTTAAGTTTACTTGATAAAGGCTTGTGCAATGCCTACTTACTACAAAATTCTTAGCTTTGAGTGAATATTTCACTAACCTTCACAATATATGCTGCAACCAGTGCTTCCATCACATTTAGCTGTGCTCCCTGCAGGTTAGCAAATGCACCAACCATCATAGATAGAGCCTCTTGAATGGCTAAACGGACATCAGGTTCCTCCTAAAAGTAAAAATGCATAATTATAGAAATTACAGCCACTGAACTAGGCCAGAAAAAATATTTCCACCAAAATCTGTTTGTTTAGTGATAAATTACTTTTTTACCCACCTTGCACATAGACTCAAAAAACTGCTGAACGAGGGCAATATCCTTTGTGAACAGCTGTGGCATTCGGCTGAAGGAAAACATAGAAGAAAATTAAAACTCATTTAACAATATAGATCAAAATAATACAATCATTTTTTTGTTAATACCTTGAAAGCTTTCCAACAGCAGAGTATGCAACACACAATAATTTAGAATCCTGCAAAAGCAAGAGATGTTTCATTAAAATAAATCTGTGTCATTATTTTTTTTTACCTTTAGTTATTGATTAATTCATACCTCCTTGTATTCATTGATTAGCTTGGTAAGACCGTTAAGGAGCATTAGACCTAATGGCTTGTTTGTGTCAGGACACCTGAAAAGAGGGAGGGAGACTTTCTAAATGCCATATAACAGAAATCACGAATAACAATGTATTGTGGAAATTTTAAAACATCTTACACCATACAGATGTGATGGACAAACTGTAATGTAAGGGACAGCAGTTTGTTGTTGGTGTTGGCTCCAAAGAGACCGTCATACACAACCTGCAACAAAAAAGAACAAGTGGTAATGATTATGACCATTCAGGAGATTAACAACAGTTAAAAAGGCAGCTTCAGCAAATGAGTTGTTAAGCTATAAGCTATATATATACACGCCTGCTACCATTTCTGGAAACGGTTACATCAAGTAATGTTTAGCCAATAAACAGGAAAATCAAGATCTGCAGAGCACAGATAAGGGTCACCAGCAAAATGTTCAAAACAAGCACTTCTTCAAAACTGACAAATGTTAATGTAGAACATCCTACCTGGATATTAGCAGGAAAGCACTCTGCAGCCAGACGTGATCGAAGAAAATGAGGCAGGATCTTCAGTTTGACTCTGGTACTAACTGGTTCATGTTTTAGCTCCTGCTTTATGCTGCCCCCCTGAGATAATGTTACACAATTATTAATGACAGTACACCTAAAAACATTTAAATACGTTGTATGAAAGGCTTACAAACCTTTGTTTTAAGCGGAACATCTCCCAAGTACACCTTGTACATCTTGTTGATGATTAGAGGATTGTTCCAATCAATAATGCTGAAAGGCAAATTTTAACATTACATAACTTCTGCTGTGTTTTCACAAAAGTACTCTAACAAACCTTAAAAATCCTGGTTTGGTTTGAAAACTATGCCTCCCATTATATCTGAACTGACAAACGTTGGATAAAAAAACTGTGATTAAGCTGTCTCTCACCTCTGTTTGCTTTTGAGCTCCAAATCAGCTGCAGTTGCAACACTGTGACGAGTATCACTAGAAGCCACCACCAGATGCACTACGGTTTCCACTTCTGGAACTTGCTTTGCTTCAATAAATTTTACTATACCTAGTTTACACTGGTTAAAAACAACATACCGGGACACATTAAATGGGAAAAGACAACTTTTGAACATTTAATTGTTGTAGGTTTGCACTTTTTTCTGGTTTATGAGAATTATAAACAATTGTTTTAAATATTTTAAACAAACATAACTACTTTGCAGAGACATTGTGGTGGTACCTGCTCTAGTTGCTCAGCACTCCACTGGGCTTCTCCAATCACCCTCTTGGCAGCATACACACTCATTCCTGGGGGAGGCTGTGGAAGACCCTGGCCAGTAGTAGCCACTGTCCCATCTGCTGATCCTCCTTGGGACGCGGAGGGAGATGGACGTGTTGGAGATTCATTCAACACAAACCTGTGAAGTTGTTGATATGATTTGTCAACACATCTGTACAAATACTACAAAACTGTGAATAAAAAGTACTCTCAAACACACCCATAAGGCATAAGTAAGACGTCCAACATAAACTCCAGCAGCAACTGTACAGTCTTTGGTCTCTCTGATAAGTTAAAAGGAGACACACTTTTGGAGGTGTCAGTTGGGTACTTCATATGGTAAAGAGTAGGAATCAGCAGATGCATAAGGCTGCAGGAAGCCAAAATGAAAAGAGGCATAAGTTCAATAATTCAATAGAATTTAGACCACAAAAGGCTATGTCTGCTGTCACCTGTCTTGTTGTGGTTGTGGCTTTCCTTCCATGGCAGTGAGTAGAGTTGGTGCCAACTCACATTGTTTTTCTACTTCCAAGCGAGGATATCCCATTTTGATGTAAATGATTGTGAAGTTCTGATGGAAAAAAAACCCAAATCCATAAAATAAATTTCCAGTCATCTAACAAATATCTTTACAAAGGCATTCATAATTTGTCTCACATTGACAAAAGGTTATTTTTGGCACAGTAATCAATAAGAGGTTTCAAGGTAAGACTCAATCAAGGGACATTGTCAGTGTCTGCCCTCTCTGCTTTTATTGGATTATGACCTCGATGACTAACAAAAACAAAATGGTATATTTACGGTGACAAAAGATGCAGCTGCGGGATCTTGGTACTGGACAAGCAGAGTTTCCACTGGCAGTTGTATTTTACGGCGACTTTTGATTCTCTTGTTTAGGTGCACCAACAGCTCCATTACCTGCAGAGCAGACGTCAAATACAATCATACATCTGTATTTACAAAAGCAGTGACAGGAATAGCAAGAGATTAAGTGGGTAGTTACAGAGTAAGAAGACATTTTAATCTAATTAGACACCCTCCTTACTTTCTTACGAACACCCTCTTGAACACTAGAGAGTTTAAGAAGAACAGGAGGCAGGAACTTGGAGATAATATCTTGAAGCTGTTCATCTGTCTCTGCATGTCCCAGGCGAAGAAACACACGCTCCAGTTGATCTGACACAAATACAAGCAAGACTTTCATTGAGTAACTTGATGATTTAAATACAAGATTCAATATTCTTAGAAAAATGTGGCAGATTGCCCAAACTCCCATCCCCTCTGCCTGGTTTTGCATAATGATTTGAATGGATCACATAACATCAGAAGCATTAGAAGCAGGTCCTTGTGAATATTGGTCAACTTACACAAGGCTTTTCATTTTTGGCATCACCCATAATCGTTTTCCTTGTCGCAGCATGGCAAACTATGCAGTTAGCTTCAACAGCTGACATGAACATGCATTTCATAGTTTCTCTAAAAACGCTGTCTTTATCTTCTGGCGATCCCTTACAGAACAAATGTTACACATCTTAACATCAAACCCATTACTGTATTAAGTGATCATGTCTGTAATGCTTAATGATAACGGACGTGATAGTATCATTTTTGAGCATGACTGTGCATACGGCCTTCTGACGTCTATAGCATGCTAGCAGAAGCTGGGTGGCTTGCTCTACCGCAACTAAAGACAACCTTAATGTTATTACACAAAGATCCTTAATCTATTTTGATACCATTTCTGTTAATTAAATGGCTGTCAATTTAAAACAAACACAAACATATGATAACATTCGCCAAAAACGAAGAGAGAAACTTACTGAGTTCATCCTGGGCAGCCATGTTTGCACGCACATGCCCTTAGCGACCCCTGGAGCTCAGAGTGTATCACTGCATCCAACACCATCTACTCACACTGACAATGTTGGTTTATTTAAACGATCAGAAAGTTGGGTGAGGTTGTAACAGTATGGAAGCCCGTTTCCGCCATTTAAAAAAATTAAAAGCCCCACAGGAAGTTGTAATATTGACTTTTAAAATAATAATTACGAGATCAAAAGTAATAATTACGAGTTGTAAAGTCATAATTACCTTTGCAGAGTTATAATGTTGAAATAGCTGGTCTATTTTTTCTTGTATTGAATTGTGAAAGCACAAAGCCAATTCATTCAAATGTCTAATGTGACACAAAGAGAGCAATATTAATTGTCAAGCAGTAAAAGATGCATTGTTTGCCTCCATATGACATTAATTTTTATTTTTAACGATGTCTTAAGACATACTAATTCCTGTGGTATTTATATCAAAGACATATCAAACATAAATTTATGTTTGATATAGAAGTGTTCAAAGTGCTTGGCACAGTCTTGCAGCTCTAAAAACAATACACACAAATTAAAATTAATGTAAAATATATATGATAACTGGATTAATACAAATATTAGGACCATTGCAGAACTTACGGTCATTATTCATTTTATCATTTTCTGTTATTCATTATATGTTACATTCATGGGAAAATGTTTCGTTTCAGAAGTTATGTGTGTGTTAAAAACAGAAATTGTTTGGAAAACACACTAGTATAGGTACCACCCTTGTTACCACAGGACTCATTGGGGGAATCCAGATCCCACATCGTATGGATGAGTCAAACAGCCCACGATGCGTTCGTCTGACGCACAGTGTCCGTATCCAGAGCCCTTACAGATTAGGGGACGCGACGCTGCTTTCACGGCACAAAGCTATAGCAGCAGTGAGGGCAGCTGTCATGTGAATCAGCTGGACGAACAAGGAAGGGATAAAGAACTACACGACTTTTTTGTTTTGTTTTACCATATCAAGGTAATACACTAAATAGAAGAATTGAAACTACATGGGTTATGCATGTCCTGAAAATATCCAGAATGTATTGATTTATTGTTTGTTGTAACATTTAGTGATTGTATGCAGAATTAGCTGAGCTATAAAAGCTAACTACTAGCGCTGCCAACCTGATTGGGAAGTTGGTACATGCTTATGCCACTGTGCAGCTCGCGTTGTTTATGAGCATATGGCAAGACATGTATGAAATAGTAAATAATATAGTTATTACACAATTGTAGGACATTTTGAGTTGTAAGTCACAAAGTCACACGGCAAGGCAGCTACGGGCCTGTCTGCAGCAGCCACCTTGCGAGGGGCATTTAAACCATACTGACTGAAGTTAGCCGTGGTAAGGAGCTAAATACTTATATTTGATAACATTAGCTCAAGGAGAGTTTTGTAATCTTAGGCTAGGCCGCTAACTACATTATCAAATAGTGTTTATTCTAAATGATGTATCACTGTAAATAAAAGATAATAATAAGCTAGTCAGTTGAGCTAGCAAGGAGCGCTATTTGTGCAGCCATTATTTGGCATCACAACAAAACGTAGGCTAGTTGGCTAAGTTAGCTGCTTTGGTAGACAACAGAAAGATCCGTCAAGATGCTAAGGATGCCATAATAAAGATATGACCTTAATACATCTCAAAATAAGATGTAAACATGATGTTTATTGGCCAATAACCGACTTTTTATAATTCGTATTGTTTGTTATATTGTTGCCAAACAAAGTATTGCTGGTAGATTACTATTTACAAGTCGAATCTGATTTCTAATTGTTAATTGTTATCTAAAGTTATTACATCCCGCGACTGCTGTATTACATAATTATGTTGTATGTCATTACAGTGTGCTCTCTTGCGAATAAATCATCTAAAAAATTCTACGTTTAGAAACCACAACATTTTTTTTGGGTGGGTGGTGTTGGTGGTGTTGGTGGGGTAACGTGTTCCTTTGTCTGAGTGCACAGTAAAGTCAGACTTGGAATGGGATGGGACAAAATCTGAAAGGGGTTGTTGGCATCAACAGGGATCAAAGGATCAAATCTGTTGAACCTCTACTTCCATCTAGTGGTTAATTCGTAACTTACACCACAGGAGTGCAAACCTACTCAAGAAATAAGGCTGAATATATTTTGTGTACTGCAGCCCTAGCTCTAAGCATCACATTTTTTCCTCCATTTTTATTACATTTAATTTGTTATTACCAGACCTAAAGTTATGCCATTTTTATGAAAAAAAACAATGTCCATTTTTCTTTTCAGTAAATATTATAGAAAAACTATAATCTTTTCTAGAAAATGCAGAAATTAGAAAAAATGCTTGTCCAGGTTTATCAAAATTTTAAATTTGAACATTTTAAAATAAAAAAAACAAACAAAAAAAAAACAAAACCCAAAGACAAACAACATGGGCAACCTCGGTGCAGCAAAAGACAAATAACTACACCATTAGTCATTGTATGACCTAATTTTTTAAGTGCTCTGTGTTTTTCAGGTCACAACAAAAAGCAGCAGGATGGCGGGAGCAGAGGTGTACACCCCTGCAAACCCCACCTGCAAAATTATGACCTTCAGGCCTACCATGGAGGAATTTAAGGACTTCAACCAGTACCTGGTTTATATGGAGTCCCAGGGTGCCCATCGTGCAGGTCTGGCTAAGGTCAGTATTTCTGTCTGATTCTTGAATTCTTTTAGCCACAAGAACATACATTTATTCATGTAGTTTTTATCTGCACCGATGGTTTGCAGTTTCAATTTTGCTGTACAATGTACAATGACAATAAAGTTATTCTATAAGAAGATGTAAAATATTATTTGATATTTAAGATTTTTGTTTGCTACCTTTTAAAAAATTGTAATGTGTTTTTTAAAAATATAACTTTTTATTTACCTATCTGTTAATTACACAGGTTATTCCCCCAAAAGGATGGAAACCACGGCGCACTTACGATGATATAGATGACCTGATTATTGATGCTCCAATCCAGCAGATGGTGGCTGGCCAGTCTGGTCTATTTACTCAATATAACATCCAGAAAAAGCCTCTAAGTGTGCAAGAGTTTAGGAGATTAGCTAACAGTGACATGTGAGTACTCTGGATGATGATAAATACAAGATCATACTAGAGAATGATGATGCATTGAATTTAATTTCATAATAAAAGAGGCAAAAACTGTAATTAACCACAGCTTGTTTAATAAAAGTCTAGTCTGAGAAGCCAGTGGCAAAAGTTAATACATTTGAGCCTACGAAGTCTTCTGGTAGGTTTATTGTTACTGTGTACAAGTGTGGTGTATTGAAGTAGTGTTCTTAACATTTATACAGGTACTGCACACCCCGCTACTTAAATTATGAAGATCTTGAGAGGAAGTACTGGAAGAACCTCACATTTGTTTCACCCATATATGGCGCGGATGTCAGTGGCAGCCTCTACGATGAGGTTGGTTTTGTCTGCTGTGTTGATTCATAAACATAATGTTGTTTGTTTATATTTCAATATACAAAGCATGTATATGTATAGCCAGTATTGAAAACATAAACATTTTTCATGTCTGGTGTTTGTAATTTCCTAGGATGTAGAAGAGTGGAATATTGGTCACCTGAACTCCATATTGGATGTCATAGAGGAGGACTGTGGCGTATCAATCCAGGGTGTCAACACACCGTACCTATACTTTGGCATGTGGAAGACCTCTTTCTCTTGGCACACTGAAGATATGGACCTCTACAGTATCAACTACCTCCATTTTGGAGAGCCGAAGTCATGGTTAGTTAGAAAAAGAATCACACAGAACCACCACAGCAATAACAATCATAGCTAAAAAAAAAAAAAAAAAAAAAAAGACAATTGTCACAGAGTAAAATGTTGACTCTATTTTCTATGTACTGGCCCTATATAGAACAGTATTGTCTAACATGGAAAAATTAATATTACAAAGTACCCAACAGTTTAAAGTGCCAAGTATAAAATGCTGCCTAAAATAACTGCTGATAAATCATTGTTTTGGTAAAAGAAACAAATGGACGAAGACAAATAACTAATCAATACCAAATATTGTTGAACTCTTCATATGAGAAATGGGTAGGTGTATTTGAGGGATATGGCAAGTGAAAAATGCAGGTAGATTATTGATAGAGTTGTTTTTTATTTCTTTGTCTGTTTGGCTTGCCGCACTTCCCTCTCCCTCTTGCCCTGGAGGGAGTTGTGCTCATTAGAGCAGTGAGCCCTACAACCCCACAGGGATCAGTGTCATGCTCAGACAGTGACACACACATTCCCATGAAGCTATGTGCTCAACGTTAACATACACATACACACATATCCTTATCATCGAGTATGTGCGCGCAGTCACACACGTTGACATACAGTCTTTCATTTCTATGCTATTTTGACATCTCATCCCTGAAGGGGAGCAGCTTAAAGATGCAATAGTCTCACATCTCCTCAATTCCCGACCCCCCTTCAACTCCCTGTGTCGCCTCTACTTGAGGTTACCTTCCGCTCACACTTGTCTCTCTTTGTTGTATTAAGCTGACAGGTGAGATGATGATAGAAATGCGACAGACTCGAGGGCGGATGGTGCTAGTCAAATGGAAAGCCTAGTCAAACCTCAGGGGAATTCTGTCATGCTCCCTCGGTTCTTCACCTGAATATTTCAAAATAGTTTTATAATTTCTATTGCGTCAACAGCGTGAGAGACAGGGATAAAAAGCACAACAGGATCGGTTGTTATGGTCCGTACAAGGACTGAGGACTAGGCTTGTAGATGTTTTAAAATGTTGTCTGTTAAGGCTTATTCCAAGTATTTTGTGTACATTTTTCCTGGATAATGGGGATATTATGTTTTTATTGACGAGGCTGTCTGAAACATGTTTTAAAGCCCTATATTTATTACATTTATCTACCACTTGATGGCAGTATTGAAATAATAAAAGCTTCTGCTGTGACTTAAATGCCACTGTCAGTGTGCTTTACAGAGCGGTAAAAAGGAGCAATACAAATTACATTTTTCACACCAACTATCAAAATGTAATTCTGCCTGCTTCACACTGCTCTGTTTTGTCTAAACAGGTATGCTATCCCCCCTGAGCACGGAAAGAGACTAGAGCGTCTGGCTACAGGTAAAATTTAATGACTTATATTCTCTCTGAATTCTCTAAAGAAATGGGTAGAGGTGATTAAATAATAAAAAAAATAACAATTGAAGCTTACAGAAACAGCTTGGCTGTAGATTACAACGTCAACACAAAAATTAAAGTCAAATATGATAGAACTCTGGAACCAGAAATGGGAAAGATTCAGCACCGTAATTGGCTCCTAATGTGAAAAAAATCCTTCTTGCAATCCGTGTTACAGAGTTGTACAATAAATAAGTTTTTGTGCAAGCTTTATTTAGTCACATCTTCATTATAGAGACACAGTTCACATCTCGAAAGTCAAGCCAATTTGATCATGCTTTTTTGTTGCAATTTATGTTTACTGTACACTAAATCAACTAGAGTTTAAAAGAAAGTCACCTGTCATCAGATGTTATGTTAGTTTGAACTATACTTATAATAATTTTTCTACTTTGATGTTAATAGTGTATTTCTTTTTCTTTCCTCTTGTCAGGCTTTTTCCCCAATAGCTTCAAGGGGTGTGAGGCTTTTCTTCGTCATAAGATGACCTTAATCTCGCCTTCCATACTCAAAAAGTATGGTATTCCCTTTGATAAGGTAGGTTTTTAGTCAATCAGAGTATCATCTACTTGCTGTCCTGCCTTGTGTAACATTTCATTTTAAATTTTTTATTTACATATTTAACAGAATTTTTCTCATTTTCAGTGAAATCTCATCAAAGTCCAGTCACAATGTCAATTGTTTTTTCCAATTTGCAGATTACCCAAGAAGCTGGAGAGTTCATGATCACCTTTCCTTATGGCTACCACGCTGGCTTCAATCATGGATTCAACTGTGCGGAATCCACAAATTTTGCCACTGTGCGCTGGATAGACTATGGAAAGGTGGCCACACAGGTAAAACTCTCACTTTTATTCTAATTCATAATTTAATTTAGCATGCACTTTAATTGGCATGTTAAATCTTTTGTTAACTCTCTTTTCCTTTTCCACACCTGTAGTGTACGTGTAGCAAGGACATGGTTAAGATATCCATGGAGCCCTTTGTAAAGCGATTTCAGCCTGACCGATATGCCAACTGGATGGTGGCCAAAGACTCAGCCCCAATCGACCATACATTGGCCACACCTAGTACAACACCTGAACTGCAGAGCTGGTTGCAGAGACGGCGCAAGACTAAACCTGCAAATAAAGGGTACAAAAATGTACTAACATAGTATTTTCTGACTTTTATACTTGTATTCAGATGAACTTGTTTCTATAAATAAAAGTAAATTATCTCAGCTTTATTTAGCTCAAAGTCAAAATCTTGGGAAGATTTTCTATTTAGGGTTTTAGTGTCTCTGGGTCTCATTGCACATTTTTATTTATCCCTGCTTATGGCAGTAGTCACTCCCGCATGCGCTCTAAGCGCCTCAGAACCACGGAGGAGCCTATTGGGTTGGAAGAAAGCTCAGAACTAAATAGCTGCAAGAAGAAAGGCCCACGTGGTCCACTTGGGCCCAAAGTAAGAAGGTCTACAGCAGGAGCACCCTGCAAGGCGGGAAAGACGGTAGAGGAACACAAGAAAAAACAAAGCAGGGAGGCTGAGTCAAAGCACAGACAGAATCAGAACTCTATTCAGATTTCTGGTAAGGCCATCTATTAGAATATGAGTCAATACAATCAATGTCCATTTGCACATGTTTTATTTGTGTCTTTGCTTTGCTTTGCAGGTCCTTGCAGACAGATGTGTGTGGTCAAAGTAAATCGAGTGGAGAGTGATCTGGACTTTTCTAATCTATTTCCTAAATCCAGCACTTCGACCTCCTCTGCATCTCTAGTCAAGAAGGGCCTAAAGAATGAAACAGTCACTAAAAGTGATTGTCACCTCTCAGGTTTCCCTCTCACAAGCAGGAACCCTGAAGGAGTTACACACTCTCCAGGAATTACTGAGTCAACACGTTGCTCCCCTGAACCACGCGACTCTTCAACATCTCAGGACTGTCCTATCTTGATTCCTTCCCCAAAGGCTGATACATCCAGTATATCTATCCACTCAGCAAGCATTTCTGAGTCTGAGAAGAGTCTGTGTCCTCCTGACTGTGCAGTGCAGACTTCTGGTTCTTTATGCAGAGACATTACAAGCTTGTCACCAAAGACTGCTGCTGACAACACAAGGAACAATGCTGAATCAGGAAAAGTGGACACAGCAGACCTAAAACATACCAGCACACACTCCAACACAAAAGCACTTTATAATCATAAAAGTGAGCCAGTAGGGGGGGATAGTCAAACATTTTGTGACTCATTTTGCCCTGCAGGACACAATGGCAATTTGAAAAACAGCAGCACTAAGAAAGCCCTTCTCCCCCCTCTGCTACAGAGGAGTGCAATAGATATGCCATATCTTACCCCTGAGCCAGCTGATAAGCTTGAAATCTGCCCTTTGCCACCTGTATTAACCCAAGAGATGCCTTCTCTTAGCCCTGCTGATGATGGGCCAACACATGTCCACAAATGTATACCATACAAACATCAAACTGCGCCCGTGCTTCAGCGTGAGACACCATCAGGCTATTCACCTGCAGAAGGAAGAAAACAGGATAAAAATGAGACAGACCTAGACTTAACAACAGAATCACTTATAGTAGAACATACTGACTACAAACTGCTTCAAAATTCATACAGAGCTACAGATAAGCAGGAATTTGCTACTCCTAGACACACTAATGCTACTTGTGGACCACTGGTCCACACTGCAAATCTTCTAACAGAGCAACAGCCTAGCTCAAGTAAAGATCATTTAAAGGACTCAGTATTCCCAAAAACAGATGATGCAGTAAGTTTAAACATTTCACATTCAAATTTAATCTCAAACAATATTTCCACAGCCCTCTTCCCCATAATGTGCACACAAAATGACTCTGCAACAAACTCTTCTTTACAATGTTCTTCCCAGAACCCAGACATGGTGCCGAAAGCCTGCTCTAGCAGCATCTGGAAAAACTTCAGTTCCCACAGTCCTGCAGTTGTCATTCAGAGTCTCAATCCTGAACTCCCGTCTGACTTCACCCATGAGCCTCTCCCTTACACCATGTGGACTGAACCTCAGTGCAAACAGGTCACTGACCCAGATGACCCACAAAAGGATCTTTATGAGTCAGACAACCTGGAAGGGGAGAGTAGGGCTCTCACCTGGGCACAGCTCGAGCCCACCTCTCTAGTCAGCGCCGTTGAGCCGATAGGGCTCAGTGAAGATTATGAGCTTCTGAGGGGGGGGGCAGATGAAGTTGGAGCACTTTCACTTTACCGGAAGCTTGAGAGAGAAAACCAGAGGGAACCAGAAGAACCAGATGAGGTGTCCGATATGGACGACGGGTCTGATGGAGAGGAGGCAGAGCAGCAATATAGTGCCAAGAGCAGTAGTGATTCATATGATGAAGAGGAAGAAAATTATCCAAGTAACAATGAGGGCGGTGAATCAGTCCTAGAACCTGGGGAGGTTTATGCTGTGAGTGTTTATTTACACACAATTAAATATCATGTCTTTTGTCTGAGTCATTCATATACTTTGAGTACTATAATAGCTGCCTTGTCTTGTTCATTGCAGTATCCTGCCCTATCAGTGAAGAGGACCACTAAGAGCTGGCGTCACCCTCTCAGGAAACCTACTGCAAGGGCTGTACCCACGGCAGTCAAACAACAGGCTGCCAGTGATGATGGTGAGCTCATACACAAAAAGAAAGAAATCTTTAACACATACAGTTCACATTGAGGACCCTGCTATGGTCAACTGTTAAAGCATTCAACACTTAGACACTGTAACGTAATCTATGTGCAAGCCCAAAGCAATATTTTTTTTTTTAAATAAAAGTCCAGGATATTTCACTGACCAGTTTATAGAAACCAATCAAAAACTTGACCCTAGAACTATTAACGTTTTTAAGTATAGGTCAAGAAGAAAATGTTATACTTTGCAAAAATATATTGTGATCTCAAGTAACTATACAGAATTTAACAATTAAATCTGAAGGGAACCACCTTTCCCTCTTCATTTTTCACATTTTATGTCTCTCAGATAGATTGCTCTGACATCAGTGCAGATGTAAACAGATTTAACTCTGTCCTACCACAGTAAAATAACTGATACACACATTTTGTATTTTTATTGTTTTAGTAGCAAAAACAACCTCAGTTGTAGAGAAAATTACCTCGTAATAGTAACTTGTAATGCTCACATACATATGTATCATCTCAAAGGGTCTAAAAACGTACATGTACAGCAGCCTTTATTTTAATGGATGTGTGACTCAGTAAGAAATGACCATGCCTCTTGGAGGTCTGTTTTATTATGCTGAGAGCTCTTAATTATTTTGGAAAAAATGAGAGATGTCAATTTAAAGCAACATTTCAACCGAGTTACCCCTTAGTAATTTCTGATTTAGAATAGACTTATTTACAAACTACCACACACAAGGTTTGTGTTTAGTTTTGCACAAATCAACATGTGGGCTTTAGAGTAGTAGCGCCAGTTGAATAGATGAGTGATTAGACTTGATTTGTTTCTTCACTTAGAACCCCCTGAAGCAAGTCTGGCAGAGGAAGAGGAACAGGAAATGGAGGCATGGGCTAAGCCCCTGGTCCACCTCTGGCAGAGCAAAAAGAGCTGCTTGACTGCAGAAAAGGAGTACAACGCTCATGTAGCCGCCATGCAGCCTTACTGTGCTGTTTGTACACTCTTCATGCCCTATTATCAGGTAAAGCATGTGATGCCATATGTATAGCTCTCTTTTAGTGTAATTCTGTTGTGGGATAATTTATACACCCCCTTCACCTGGAACTTGTGTTCTGACACATTGATGGGAAATATTCTTTCTGGCATGTTGTTTGGACAAACAACCGCAAATATAATAGAAATAAACTGAAAAGGGTTCATGACTATTACATTACACCCATTTGCTGTGCATATCAGGTCTCAGCAAGACTATAGTCAAAAACTGTATTTGAAGCACTAGGTTTGCCCTTAACAAAAGGTGTTATTTCTGACCCTTAGGCTGAAGACAAAGCGGATGACTTCAAGCCTACTGTAGCCAAGGACATGTCCACACTTCCCAGCCCTACCCATCCTACTAAAGGTCCAAGAAGAAGCAAGCCTCTGATTCCAGAGATCTGCTTTTCTTTCCGTGAGCAAAACTCCCCTCCAACTCCCACTAACCCTCTACTGCAAGACGATGGCACCTCCCCTCTACTCTATTGCCAGGGCTGTTGTCTACAAGTCCATGCAAGTATGTGTGCACCGGAGTAGTAGATCTTTCTCTGTTATGCTTTATTGTACAAGTATACTTTACATTTTCAAAGGTTATACTATTTTATTGTACCACCTTTCTCGCCAATCCTGGTATTTTTAACATTTTGTAAGAGGGTCAGCGGGTTTACATCCTGACTCATGCCTTACCTCCTTCATGTTTCCCCCAATCTGTGGTTTGGAGTGTTTTATTTCCGTCATCAGCCAAATGGGGTCAAATCCTTTGTCCTCACCGCATACACTTCCTGTCCAAAAGCCCACACACTCGTAAAAACTCGTGGAGCCTGTCTGTTCTGTTCAGTTGTACACAATTAGACAGTTCATTGTAGATAATGCTGCTCCTTGGACCACACACACACACACACACACACACACACACACACACACACACACACACACACACACACACACACACACACACACACACAACAAATCCAAACCTATTCAAACACAATTCAGCCAGCACTGAAGTGTATAAAAGTTAACTTTTATGCCTGATGCTTGTAGTGTTGATACCATTTCATCTCATACTCAGTAGGGTGTCTCAGTAATGCATGAACCCTGTGTCTGCTTAACTATATTCACATGCTTAGCAAGTCTGCGGAGGTGGAGGTCTTGGGGTAGAAGATGTAGTCTGTGTCATCTGACCCTGATGAAAAAGCCACAAGTTTGGTTTTGAGGCTGAACAAAAAGTACAAGTTGATGTTTCGTCTCCCTGTTCTGTTATTTAATCTGAGGGAAAGAAAGAGACCTGAGCTTAAATTTTATATTTGGTTTTAGTGATGGATGGTTGGGGAAAAGGACACAGACATAATCACGTATACAGACTTAGTGTTTGTTACAAAAAGTTACTCTAACTTTTGTGTCTTAAAGCCTTTTTTACTTGGACTCTTACCAGTTACAAACTTTCAGAAGAATCCCATTTGTCTTACTTTCTAAACCCTAATGTTTTTCTGTTTGTGGCCACCAGCCTTTGTGGTTTTAGAAACAAGTCAAGCTGCTCTGTTTTACTATTGATACAGACCAAACTAAGCAAAACAAAGCTGGTTGGCTGGCTCTTGATACTTTATGTTTTGAGGTGTCTGTCAGCTATGGTACGGTGGTTATAAAGAGCGAGCTGTAAGCATCACACCAGTGCTATTCTAGTGAATCTGTGTCTGGTTGCTGTGACAAAAAGAGCTCTTTGATGCATAAACACACAAACAGCCACATTTACAAACCAAGATACAGAGATGCACCTCTTCTATTTTATTGGATGGATCACAAACACACAAAAGAGCTGATGTCTGGATTTTTTTGAATAATTTGTTGGTTAAAACAAAATGATTCATTTTAATTTTTTGTTTGAAAGTGATAAGACGCAATGGTAACCATATTTGCTTTGTCATGCTTGATTACCAGTTCCTTTCTCTGTTAGGTTGCTATGGTGTTGCCACAGATGACATCAGTGAACAGTGGTCATGTGATCGCTGTACAGAAGAAAGCATTACAGCAGTAAGGCATTATTTCAGTTCCTATCCTTTTTCCCATTGGTTTAAAATATAGACAACTGAATTATTATTTACAAAAGTCTTTAAATTGAAAAGCTGTTGCCCATGTGGCTCACTTTTTAAAGAAACAATGTCAAAAATGCCTTAGTTCACGATTGAAACATTATATGACTGTATTTGTGCTCTGAAGTAATAATCATTATAACCTTTCTTTCCACTGAAGGCCACACACAATGCAGAGTAAAGCACCTTATGTTTGTCATGGATATACTATCTGCACATCCTTTTAAGCTCACTTTTCTTTACTCATGTTTTTTTCCAGGAATGTTGCCTCTGTAACCTCAGAGGTGGGGCTCTGAAGAAAACCCATAATGACAAGTAAGACAGGCTTTTGTTTTGTGATTAATTTAGCACACTCATTTGATCTCATCTCTCAAGCCTAATGAACAACTTAATCATCTTACTGTATTCATCTGTTTGTCTGCTTCTATATGAAGATGGGCTCACGTAATGTGTGCAATAGCTTTGCCAGAGGCGCGGTTCAGTGATGAAGCCAAGAGGAGTCCCATTGACACTAGCAGGATCCCAATGCAGCGATTTAAACTGGTGAGGATACACACAGATGCACTGCTGGAATTCCCCAGGTCCTTGAGGACTGGCTCGCTCTAATTAATGAAGTGTTCACAGTTCTAATTAACAATGTGAGACGAACATGCCCGCAATCAAAGCTAGATAATTAACCACTAGTGGGTGGGAGTCAGGGTATGTGTGTAGGACTCTCTGTTTGCGAACTATTGTTTCCCTCTGTGTGTATGTATCCGTGCCATTCTTTTAGGTGTGTGCATGTGAGTGTGTGTTTGCTTAATGAGAGAGCTGCAGTGTGTCTCAGCAGACCTGACATAGTGCCACTATAGTTAGCTCCCTGCTGCAGGCACCGTGAAAGATCAGCAAAAACCAGAGTGCTAGAGAGGTCCAGTTTTGCACAAGATGGAAAACAGAGAAATGAAAAAAGTGCTAGGACTCCACAAAATGGCTAAACTCACTAACAAGGGTGTTGTTCAGTACGTCAAGTTACTGTAAATTAATAAAGCATTGCAAAAATAAAGTACCAAACTGTAACTTATTTTTATTTATATCAACAAACCAAAATTACAGCAAAATAAGGCTACATACAGAGACATAATCCATACATAGAAGCAATAAGTGTGTGTTAGTGTGTATTACTTGAGATCTAGTTTGAAAAGATACTGTGATTGACATGGGAGCCAGGTTTTGTCAACACAGTGACATTACCCACAGGGTATTTACAGGGATATGGATATGTCTGCTCACACCACATGCAATTAAGTTACTCTGGATGTGAAAGCTCAAACCACAGAGGCAGTTTTTATTTGCGTGTGCCAGAATAAAACAGAAAGCAAACTGTAGCAACATTTACAGCTTACAGGAAAGGCGGTGTGGCTATAAAAAGCCCTGACATGGCTACAACCATCCAATATTTCATTTAGAAACATATATTATTTCCTTCCTACTGTAGTCTGTTAAACATAGTGCCAGTTTTATGTTGATGGCAATAAAGAAGGGAGCTCTTCTGTGGAACCATTTCCATTGCCAGTTCTCTGTTCACTAGTCTTTCAGGATGGACAGGCACTCTAGTTGATGATAAAATGGATAGTTAAAAATTAAGTTAAAGTTAAAAAAGAGAAAAGTGTTTACAGTGAATGTGAATGTTTGTGGTATACTGTTATCCTCCTTTTGTCTATCATTTCAGTATCAAGACACGTGTTTTAAAGCTTGCCTTGGACCCATTGCCTCTGCCCCAGCCCAGAACATTTATAATTTACTAATGCACAACACACACACATTCGCATTCATAATTTACTGTGGGAATGTTCTTAACGCTTGGCTCAACACAGCCACCCAAATACACCCCAGAGAAGTTACGTGAGAAAGTGGGTTAGGCTTCCTCATGCTTGCACAAAAAAAACAAAACCCTAAAACAATTGACCACCACAACATGTGCCACCAGGTTCAAATATCCTTTTTGCATGAATAAATATCCATATATGCATGTACTCTCTGAGCCAGAGACCTCTTTAAAAAACAGGGTGTGCTGCGTGCCAGTCAGAATCTTGTCATTCTGCCCTCAATATGAAGACGAGACAGTCAGGTCAGTTCATCAGTGTGTTGCTGTCCATAATAGAGGGGGTATGGGAGAAGACTTTAGAAAAGTAGGCCAACTTAGTCACCAACTAAATCTTGGATGAAAGTTCAGAAACAAGAAATAGAAATAGTAGCAGCAAAGCAATACAGACTTTATTAATAGAAGAAGAGGTAAAGTCAAGCAAGCCTATTATGCTAAAACTTTAAAAAGAAGGCAACTGGACGTAGTTTGTAAACAGAAGATGCTTCGTCCCTCATCCAACGGACTTTTTCAATTCTGCCCAATCCCATTAAGCTTTTAAAAATGAAGCATTCAGATTGCCTTTTGTGATGTCCCAAAAGAAGGAAAGAAAAATTCTTATAGTATTGCCATACACAATACACCTCTGATCCCCATCAACTGAGTTAAGTAGAGTGAGCTGATAATTGTTAAGGTGAAGCAAGCCCCGCTGTAGAGGTTAGATTTAATTAATGCATTCTTGTTTTACTAATTAGATCAGCTATTGATTTTTTGGAGAAATGAGCAAAGGGCATTTATTTGAGACCAAGAACATAAAAACTTTTTTCATTTCATTCAAGTTTTAAAGTTATTTGTAGCAGACTTATTACAACTCACAAAGTCAAAGGTTAAATTCCCTTCAATGACAAATTTTTGTATAGTACTTGACTGAGCTATTAAAATTTGTTCCAGCATGATTGTTGCTAAAGCACATAGAATAATGGATACCAAGTAGAAAGACATTTCATTACAATTATTAATGAGTCTGTCATACATATATTATAAGATTGGGCCATCTTGGGAGAAAACACGACACTAGGCACTTATTCTAATTTAAATGCTTGTCTAATGCTGTGTTATCCCTCCATCGTGCTGGAACATTTCCCTGGTCTACCCCCATACAATGCTGTTTATGATGACACATTCATGTGACAGTCGACAAGTGACCAGGCTTTTTAATGGTCTGAACTCAGAGCTGAGGGAATTTATAAAGGCATATTATCTGTCAACATCTATAGATACTTGTTGATATTTGGTGTTATCCTAATGATGACAATTGACTTTGAAAAAGCTACACCACAGAAAAGGAAGTCAGGTCAAGAAAGTGAAGCAAAAGTAGGAGTGAGATGGGACGAATGCAAAAGGGGTGAAAGAGGAACATGAGGCAAGCGGGGTTATAATGGGAGGATGTCGTCATTTTTTCCCTTCAGTGGGAGAGCAGAGGGTTTGTGGGGCGGGAAGGAGAGTGGCGATACCACAGCAGAGGAAATGGACTTGATGGGCTGTTTGGTTTCAGAAAACCAGGGGTAGCCTCAAAAATATAGGTGGGATGCATGACAGTGTTTGTGCAAATGTAGAGATTGTGAGTGCAGTTACACATAAACTTCAAATAAGGACAAATACCACAACACTCATGCTGCAGCCTTGATTTGTTGTGGAAATCTCTAATGATGTCATCATAGTGGGCTCATTTGGGGCTTTTCTTGTATTGTTGTGGTGAAATAGCATGTTTCTGCTTCTACTACTGGCGTCACAGTACACTTTCTCTCCATTTTCCCCCACATCTACATTTTGTTTACAACAGTGTCTCCAATGATAGATCGTTGGACAGAATTCACTGATACTAATACTTAGAGCTTAAAGCGGGTTCAAATTATGTTTATAGCACAACCAAGCTATGATTCACAACTCATATACAGTGGTTTACACTGCACTTAGACTCAGTGCAGTCTTGTTTATTATCAGCGTTGTTCCATGTCTTCTTTAGTTAAAAGAGACACATTTTAAATTCATGTGGACAATCGAATGGACAAAATAGACATTTAACACGTGTCATTCTTTTATTACAAAAAATGCTTATAAAGTAATATGTATGGCCTTATTGCTTGTCCTCACTAGTCTGGTTTTGCATATATCCTCAGAAGTGCATCTACTGTCGAAAGCGGTGCTTGGGGAAGCGTCAGACAGGTGCTTGTATCCAGTGTTCATGTGGCAGGTGTCCCACCTCCTTTCATGTGACTTGTGCCCATGCTGCTGGTGTAACCATGGAGCCTGATGACTGGCCGTATGTGGTGTCTATCACCTGTCATAGACATCAGATGCGGAGTTGCACAGCTGTAAGTTAATCTACAGTGCTGTAATAAATGTAGGGCCTCAGAAATGGACGGCACATAGTGTTACATTTAAAGTTTACACAGTAAAAGATCAAAATAATGCCATTTTGACTCTGTAGGAAGAGTTTTGTTAATTAAAAAAATAGAAAAAGAAATTAGAAAAGTAATATTTCAAATTGCTAACTCAGTTTATAATATTTTGTGTGTGTGTCAGCCTACCTGTGTCAGTAATGTGTTTTTGTAATTTAATCCCTTGAATCGAATCATGTACTATTACAGGGGAGTTTAGAAACCATAGTGTAATAATGTCCTACAGTTAATCACTGCTCCCTGTCTCTTTTAGAAGCAACAAGCGTGCCAAGGGCCCATCTCTCTGGGCCAGACGGTCATTTCCAAACACAAGAACCTGCGATACTACAGCTCCAAGGTCACCGAGATCACCTCCCAGACCTTCTACGAGGTCATGTTTGATGACGGTTCCTTCTCCAATGACACCTACCCAGAGGATATAGTGGTGAGGATGTGTTTAATTACACACCTGCTCCACAGGTCACGTCCCAGATGTATGAGGTCATATTCTATATTAAAAGCTCAAACTTGAAAGAAGAGTGTTCATACTTTAAATCACTTATATCTTTCTGCAAAACAACAGTAATCAAGCATTCATTTCTTTCTTTAAATAATTATATTTTTGCTGTAACCACTTTAAAAAATGTGAATTTCTAAAAGAGAAATTCAGTTTGAAGTAGAGTATCAGAGGGCTGCTGAGCTGTTGCTGTGGCAAGAAACAATTACAGACATTAATGACTTGATGAGTTAAAATTACTAGATTTTCTCAAGTGAAAGTCTCCTACTGTGAGTCTTACCCTGTTGATGAGGTACCTGTAACAAACAGTGACACACAGTGTTACTGAACTTTTGAGTACTTCCCAATAGACTGCCAGGCAAAGTCAAAACACTATTTAGATATATGTATATAGAAAAATAGAACGATTAACTCTTTGAGTCTTTGAATCTTGAATAGATTTCTATTGATACAATAACTCAGTTGTTTTTGTCTATCATTGATCTACAATGTATTTGTGTGTCTTAAATCCTGTATAGTTGTGTGTAATAGTGATTAGTGTAGTGGTAGTGTCACTCTTCACGTTTTTATATGAGCTGACTAGCCCAGAGAGATGCAAGCAGAATGTAGGGCATCAAACTCTGTCTAACTATGTATTTTTGTACTTTTAGAGCAGAGATTGTGTAAACATGGGTCCTCCCGAAGTAGGGGAAGCTGTTCAAGTGAAATGGCCTGATGGTCTTTTCTATGGTGCTAAATACCTGGGATCCAACGTCTCCTACATGTACCAGGTACATACAACATGTATCGAGGCATTTGACCCACTTGTACAGACGTTTCTTGTGCGATTTATTTTCAGTTCTAGTTTAAAGTAGCACAGGCTTTTACTTGGTGACTCATCAGAATAATCAGGACTTCAGTGACGTTGTCAAGGTCTCTGGGTTTATGTTTGAGGAGGTGGAAACAGAATAGGGAACACTGGAGACTTAAGATTGAGGGAGGTGCCACAGTCAGGAACTAAAGGACAAAAGTAGAAGATGGGAGGATGAAGAGAGAGATGTACAGTAAAGGCAACTGAAGCTACTCAGACACAAAGTGCAGGCAGATGGACAGAGAAAAGACAGAGCGAGCGAGTGAGAGCGGAGGATGAGAAGAAGGTGACAATCTGCATTATTCAAACTCACTGAAATATTCACTAAGCAGAGTCATGCGGCTTCCACTTTAAGCTTTATTTAGTTGAGCAGGGCGTCAACCATTTGTTATGCATAAATGCATCTATGACGCAGTTCCAGTTGATGATTAAAAAAAAAAAAACCTGAACATGAATTTTCCATTGTCAAGTAAATTGACCAAAATAACATGTTCATTCATGAGCAAAGAACACTGTAAAATAAAATGTTTTTTGAAAACTTATATCCTGACCAAGTCATTTTATGTTATATATTTAAAGCTAAAAGTACAATTGTTCTGTGTCCAGGTGGAGTTTGAGGACGGATCTCAGGTGTTGGCCAAAAGAGATGATATCTACACTTTAGAGGAAGACCTGCCCAAAAAGGTGAAACGTAGACTTGTAAGTATTAGACTTAGGTACTTAGGTCAATGGCCAAACCTTGTGTTTGTTTTGACTTTGCATTTTTATCTTTGGTGGTGTCAAAAAACAAACAAACCAAAAAACAACATACTTCCTAAATCACTCATTGTTTTTTCTGTCATGTTGCATTCTTTTAGTCCACGGCGTCCAGCATGCGTTTCCAGGACACCTTCTTTACCACACAGGGGGAAAGAAAACGGCAAAGAACACCAAATTCACGCTTCCAAAAGGACTATGTGGCCCTGCCAGGCCTCCGTACAACTGCCAAAAGCACATGGGAGCCACGCATCCACAAAGGGAAATGAAGTCATGGAGATGCATCTATGACAAATAAATGCACTGATTGAGCCGTGGATGTTAATAGAGAGTTTTTGCTGTTTGAGTGGTTGTGTGTGAGTGTGTGCTTGTGTATAAGATTTTTGGATCGGCTTCAATCTTAAGCATTTCGTACACAACTTACTGTAAACAGACTGCAGGAAATTACTTAAGGGACTGTCTGATTTGTGTTGGGGGATGTTAAATTATGGTGCTTGGACATTCTACTCCAGTGATTGGTGAATGGCTGATGTGAACGATTTGAGATAATTCAGACTGGACAGCTGGACTGAGCTGAACAGGTTAATGAAAGACACTTCTGCCTCAGTTGCTTAGTGCTTTCACATCAGTCAGGGAATTATGTGACTTACATTTTGTCACTTTACCCTTTTTGAAACATTTTTTCTTTGTACATAAACAAAATGTCCTGAGATTTTTCTAAATAGCTTCGCTGTGGTAGCTTTTGGGGGTCTGTTATTTGCAGATTTATTTTGAGTATTTATGCACTTTGCTTGTAGTAGTTTCCTCATGTCTTAACTGCATCCCTGCATGTTAAACATAGTCTGCTTCTGCTGGGCGTTGGCAATACACTACACTGGCTTTCTCTCTGCCTATTAGTTAATCCGGACAAAGAAGCAAATATTTATTTTGAAATTTTGACATTAAAAAGATTGATAAACTCACTCCAAGAAAATAACCTCACACCAGACAGAAAGCCATGTACTTTGTATTTCATTCTGTGCCCACTTAACGTGAAATGCTACTGTTGCCCTTTTGAATGAAACACATTGTTAAAATTATTTAAATTTTGTATTTATTTTTGGCTTGCTATAGTTTCACTATTGCTAACTGCTGTAAGGCAAACAAAATAAAAAATACATATGTTTTTGTTAATACATAGTAAGTGATCATTTCAACAGCATATGGTTAAAGCTAAGACTATTGTCTCACTACAAAAGTATGTTTTCATATTTTCTTTCAAAGTATGTTTGTGGCTTAAATTCTGACAGATTGAGAAAGTTAGTCCTTTACTTGGCAGTTAACGATGACACAGCTTGAGGCTCTAGCAGCAGCATGTCAGAGGCTGCAACAAAAAAGACTTAACTCAAATATTCTGCCTGAATCCCAGAAGCAGACAGTCCGTAACCAGCTTGGAACAGACAATGGGAGATAACTCAGCCAGCTTTCACAATGACAAGTCAGACATGAACGAGCAAAGGCCTTTCAGCCGCTAACTGTGAACTGTTTTTTCCTATGGATATGTTGATTACACACAAAGTAGCAGTAAAAGGAGGAATATACAGCCTCTTGCCACTGACATCAAAAGTCATGTGTTTCTGCATAAATGATATAACAAATAGTATTAAGTATTTCACTTGAGTTTATTTGTAACAAATGAAACTTGTGTCGACAAAGAACAGAAATCCATACAGACCTGTTTTTCGTTTCCCACACGCTCTGAGAACCAATGTAATAAAAATAAAAAAGCACTTGTTGACTCATAGCAGAAAACAACAAAAAGTTTACATTTACAGACCGATTGGAGGTAACTGATCCAAATAACACACTATTTTTGATTTTTTAAATACAATTTTATAAACTCCAGTTTTATCCATCCACATAATACATTGGGGGTATATAGAACACTTTAGTTGTGAAACGTTCTGTGGTACAACAAATCCACATTGTGGTGTATTGCACTTAACTGCTGTGTCATAAACTGTGCATCTGGTGCAGCCTTTCATATAACTTTTTATATCTGATATATTTTCATTTATTATCATTATTATAGCTTATCATTCATCTATTTATTTATTTATTTATTAGTTTATTTATTTATGCATTTCACTTACTCTGTGTTTTGTGTTATTTACATATACACAACCATGTGAGCTAAACAGGGTCCATCTTTACTGAGTTCAAGTAAAACTCCTTTTTGGGGGCGGGGCGATCAGAGA